>JAESUZ010000711.1:2622482-3278102 GCA_017311185.1 Proteles cristata cristata
GACGCCATTCAGTATAGTTCACAATATTAAGAGACTTAAAACAAACTATGTAATTATTTCAGTAGATGAAGATAAAGTGATTAAATTCAATGTCATTCATGATTAAAACAAACACACACAAGCGTGCACCTGTGCATTCATACACACAAACTCTGGGTAAATTGGGAGTAAGAAGGAACTTCCAGAATCCCCAAATTATAGTCAACTTTTATACTGAATGGAGGAATTCTGAAGACTTTTCCTTTGAGTTTGGGAAGAAGGGAAATGGCCAATTCTATTCAATAGCATACATTAAGCCCCAGTCAGTTCAATAAGAGAAGAAGTAAAGACCAGCTGAGGACTGGAAAGGAAGAAGCACAACTGCAATTATCAAAAGATGACATATATACATGCCAAGACTATATGACAAGTGTTTTGTTTTAGTTTTATAATTTGTAGATTCAGACAAAATTCTAATAATGCATATATTATATTTTAACTAACAGTTACACTAGCAGGAAACAATCAGTGATTTTGGAGCAGATTAAAGATAGTTTGGTGATATTATTTATTGCTGATTGAAAGAATCTGAAACTGGAACAATTCCTCAGTTGTTTTAGTTAATGATCTTTACATTTTCGACAAATTTAGAGTATGTTTGTAGAATGTCTCTACATTTGATGTTGCCTGATAATCATGTTTCCTCATGATTAAATTCTGATGGTGAATTCTTGGTAGAGTATCAGAAGTGACTTTGTATTTTGTATATCAGGGACACATGATTTCTCATATTCCTGGTGATGTTAACTTTGTCACTTTGTCAAGGACTTGTCTTTGGATTTCTCCATAGAAAAGTTATTATTTTTACTGCATTTTTAAGTACTATGTGGGGATACATGTTGAAAACAAATAATACTTTTTATCCAAAAAAAAAGATGACATAATTATATACATGGAAAACTATGAAGAAAATCTATAGAAAAATTATTAGAATTACTAAGTCAATTTAGCAAAGTTGATGGGTGAAAGATAAGTATGTTAAAATCAACCGTATTTTTAAACAGCAATAACAATTTAAAAATGAAAAACCAGTCGTTTTTAATGGTATCAAGGGGAGGCACCTGGGTGTCTGACTTCATTCAGCTCAGGTCATGATCTTGCAGTTCGTGGGTTTGTGCCCCATGTCAGGGTCTATGCTGACCGCTCAGAGCCTGCAGCCTGCTTCACATTCTGTGTCTCCTCTCTCTGCCCCTCCCCCATTCACATTCTGTCTGTCTCTCTCTCTCTCAAAAATAAACAAACATTAAAAAGAGGAATGTTTACATAGATGAGTCAGAAGTTACAAACAAGAATACTCACAGCTGTTCTCAGTTGCAACATTAATAGTGGAATTGTGAAAATGCCCAACTCTTCCCACATTAGGGTGGGTAAGCAAGCACCCAATGGAATAATATGCAGCAATGAAAACAGGTGAGTGAGAGCTACTTGCAACAACAGCCTAGTCTCAGAAACATAATGGCTATTTAAAAAAATGAAAATCGGGGGCTTGGGAGAGGTGCGCATGGCAGAGTGGGTGTCCAGGGACAGCTCAGGCTTCACTATTTTTTTTTTTTTTTTTAACAAATAGTTTATTGTCAAATTAGTTTCCACATAACACCCAGTGCTCATCCCCACAAGTGTCCTCTTCCATGCCCATCCCCCCGTCACCCCCACATCCATCAGTCCTCAGTTTTTGTCAGCATTCAAGAGTCTCTCATGGCTTGCCTCTCTCCCTTTCCCCCACCATTTCCCCTCTTCTTCTCCCCCACGGTCCTCTGTTAAGTTCCTCCTAATCCTCCTATACGTGCACACATATGATATTTGTCCTTCTCTGCTTGACTTATTTTGCTCAACATAACACCCTCAAGGTCCATCCATGTTGCTACACATGGCCAGATCTCATTGTTTCTTATTGCCATGTAGTATTCCATGGTATAGATAAACCACATCTTCTTGATCCAGTCATCTGTTGATGGACACTTAGGCTCTTTCCATGTTTTAGCTATTGTGGGGAGTGCTGCTATGAACATTGGGGTACATGTGCCCCTATGCATCAACATTTCTGTATCCCTTGGGTAAATGTCAGGCTTCACTATTTTAGGACAGATCAGAGAGATTTTAACAATTCCTGAAATAAACACCAACAATCTCAATAAGCAACAGGTTCAACTCCCAGCAGAGATGCAGAGATTTTTCAGATGTGAAATCTGGGGATAGCTGTATTAGCCTCAAAAGCCATATAATAATAAAAAAAAGTTAAGAAAAAGATGAAAAATTATTTAACAAAGCTAAATGTGTTATAAATTTAGTAGAAAATCCATTTTGAAAAATATTTTATATTTTATGTAATCTCATTTTTAATTTTTTAATGTTTATTTTTAAGAGAGAGCTTGAACAGGGCTCGAACCCACAAACCATGAGATCATGACCTGAGTTGACACTTAATCAACTGAGTCACCCAGTCACTCCAGTTTTTATGTGATCTCGACACCCAAAGTGGGGCTTGAACTCACTACCATGAGATCAAGAGTCACAAGCTCTAAGACTAAGCCAGCCGGGCGCCCTGAAAAATTCATTTCCTGTTAACATAAGATGAACAGTTAACTTAAAACTTCAGGCGAAATTGTGTGGCAAGGATTAATTTTACTGAAAAAGCAAAAACAATAAAAAGAATTACCGCATTAAAAAAAAAAAGAAAAAACAGACAATGATGAATTCTTCCATTTAGATCAAGTTTAAAAACAGGTCAAATGTAATGTATGGTGTTAAAAGGAGGGACAGTGGTCTCTACTGGGAAAAGGGAGGGAACAGGGGAAGGGGCCTGACCAGGATCTCTTGCTGGTGATTTTCTGCTTCTGCATCTGCCTGGGGTGCAGGGAAGGAAGGATTCACTTCAGGGAAACATAACGGCTGTACGCAGTTCTTCGGGAGTGTTACAGCTCAGAATGCTTTTTTTTTTTTTTTTTTTTAATTTCGTTTATTTAATTAAAGAAGCAAAGTTTAAAAAAGAATGGATTAAACTGTAAGGACAAGAAATCAATAGTTTCCAGGATATGGGGATGAGGGAGTAGAAACCTACAAAAAAGTAAAAGGGAATTTGGGGGGAGCCGATGGAAGGGTCCCACACCTGGACTGGGTGGTAGTTAAATTAGTGCACGCATGTATCAGATTTCAAAGAACTGTAGACCCGAAGAGGTGAACTGTGTCTAATGCAATAAAGTCTATTCAATTCAGATATAAAAATAATGGAATAATCCAACTTACTTTTATGGTTGTGAAAAGTCAATTGTGGCGCTATAATCTGCTTTTATCACTGACTGAATTAGAAATAAAATTATATGGTCTACTTGGAAGATGTTTTCTTACCTTTGTATACACAGAAATTTGTGAAATGAAAAGATAAAAAATTTTGAGAAAATGAAGAATGATATTCAGTTTAGTTTTCCTGGGGAAAATAGACTTCAAAATATATCAAAAATATATATCTATATATGCAAATAAAAATATGTTTTTTCAACTAAATGTTGAAATAAAAAACTAAATTTTATGTTAGACATTCATATATGGCATAATAGAAAAAATAATAAGTTCTGGGTTATTTCTTTTAGTACTTATTCATGTAAGCTTTGGGAAAATTAATGGTAGGGCATAATTTTGTTTTTGTTATTTGAAACAACACAGAAAATTTTCAGTTAAAAACATATGACTTCCTCTTAAAGCTTATTAACATTTTTCCGTTTCAGCCAATGAATCTCGAAACTAAATTACTTTGAGAACATTAATGTCTAAGGCATTCTGGAAAACAGTTTGCCTATACTGGGTCTGAAACTTTAAAAAAAAATTTTTTTATGTTTACTTTTGAGTGAGAGAGACTGAGAGAGACAGCAAGAAAGAGAGAGCACACATGAGCGAGTGGGGGAAGGGCAGAGAAAGAGGGAGCCAGAGAATGTGAAGCAGGCTCCAGGCTCTGAGCTGTGAGCACAGAGCCTGACGTGGGGCTGGAATTCATGAACCCTGAGATCAGGACCTGAGCCCAAGACAACGCTCAACCAACTGAACCACCCAAACTCTGCCCATTTCCTCCCCGCCCCCCCTGCCCCGTATTTTTTAACTTCAAGGTTATCCCAGGAGCCAGTTGTGTAAGGTAGACAACGGAGCTGATTTTTACAGCCTCTGGCTGAATCTAGCACCTTCCTTGCTCGCGAAGTCGCTTACCACTTGTGCAGGCACCTGCGGCAGTTTCGCAGCAGGAGTCCCTGGTCTTGGGTAGAACTGGTTAATAAAGAGGCTTGGGAATTTGTACTCTTCAACAAGTTTCACTGTTTCTTGAAAATCTTGATCTGTTTCTCCAGGAAAACCACAGATAATATCTGTGGCAAGAGTTATTCCAGGAACTCTACAAAATAACAAGACAAAAATGGAAAAAAAACTCAATGCCATCCATTATTATTCTAATTCTCTGACAGTTTCTTTCTTGTCTAAATCTTTATTTTTTTGGTAGGCCTCACGCCCAGCATGGAGCCCAACGCGAGGCCCGAACTAATGGAGATCAAGATCTGAGCTGAGATCCAGAGTTGGACACTTAACTGACTGAGCCACCCAGGTGACCCGCTCCGATATCTTAAATGCCTACGTTTTAAAACTAAATTCTATTTTTAGGCAAGGGACATTTGCGCAAACAGTTTTAGAGAGTCCTAAACAGTATAAGTTTACGGACAACAGGGGCCCCAAGCCTCCTCTAGAGACCTTCATTTTTTATTTTTCTGAATGTTTCTTTGTTCTTTTTCCTATATTTTAAAATAGATGCTTATTCTGCTATTTCTTGATTTTTGATTTTCAGGCAATACTTACTTCTCCACTGTGGCAAATGGGGAGTTAGACCTTTAAACTACTCTATCCTTTCCCTCCCAGTAAGATCACCGCACAGTTTTCAGTTAAAACTGCAAAGGTTTGTACAGACAATTTGTATATACCACCATCGTGTTTTCTTTTCCCACGCTTACTTTTTCCCAGAGTTAAAAACTGCCTCTTTTTTTTTTTTTTTTAAATGTTGCCTCCTATTCTAGGTATCTGTGTTCACATTTTCTATAAGCTCAGATCGATCAAAAACCAATACTATTTTCTAAACACTCAAGGTACTGTATAGAATTCACTTATTCTATTTTTCCTCCCTGGAAATGCTATTCCTACTTTCTCAGGTGTGTATTGCTTTCATAATGAGCCACTTGTTGTCCTCGAATGTTGGGGTTTGGTTCACCGCCCCCCCCCACCTTTACCTGGATCCGACATATTCTTAATTCTTGATTAATTCTACTGGAGCATCCTTTCAGAAGCTTTATCAAAAAGAATGCCAGAGAAATTCTGCTACTGTCTTAGCATAATCCGAACACGTCTTAATCCACACAACTGACTGACACTGTGGCTGTTCACAGCTCTCCAAAATGAAAAGTGTTAACCATCAGAATTTTCTACTGTGTTTTTTTTGTTTGTTTGTTTTCAAGCTTGAAAGGTTGCTGATGAACTGCCTTGATTCACTCTAAAGCAAACCTCTTTAACTTTTTACAGGTGCCCTATGCTCTTTTTGAAGACTTTTACGATATGAATTTTATTCTCAATGTGTTTTAAATCTCATGATAGTAGACCGTGGATTAGGCATGTAAATCTTTGTAAAGGGTATGGTCTGGACACTCTTGGTCTTTAGGCCTAGCAAATTTTCTTATATTATCACTTCATTATTTGTTTTAGACGTGCAACACCTTCTCTCATCTTCCTAAACATATTAGCTAAAGGTTTTCCACAAGGTTTCTTCTGCTCACTACTCTGCAGTCAATTTCCTTCAAGTTCTTATATGGTGGTCCCTCTCATTCATGACTGAGACTTGCGATCAATAAAGACTGACTCTGCCTTTTCATATTTAATTTAAGAATAAATTATCAAAAGCTTTTCATCAGAGATTGACTGGGTAACAAGCTGCCTTTGTTTCTGATGAGCCCAAATGTCCTTTCCCAGTGGGGAGTTTGTGCCAGAGCGTGCTACAATATTCTATTGTGTGTTAACAGTATAACAATCCCAAAATATGAACCATATTCAAAGCTCCAATATTACTCTCCATCCATAAACAACAGGAAAAACAGTCTCAAACATTACAAACCAAAAGATACATAACTATATCAATTTTTCTATTCCCTAAATGTAGGTTCTATATGCATGAATAAAACAGTTTATCTCATTTAAATATATTAGATATTTGGGGGCATAGGAGAGAACAAAGGATGTAACAGTGAGGAAACTGAAGTTAACCAGCTGCCTAATACAAATGGCATCATAAAAACAATGGCTTTCCATATCTTGTTTGGATAATACTTTAATTCCTGTGTAGGAGAAGAATGACATTGATTTTTTTTTTTAATATTTTTATTTATTTCTAGGAGAGAGAGAGAGAGAGAGAGAGAGAGAGAGAGACAATGTGAGCAGGGGAGGGTCAGAGAGAGAGGGAGTCACAGACTGAAACAGGCTCCAGGCTCTGAGCTGGCAGTCAGCACAGAGCCCAATGCGGGGCTCGAACCCACGAACCGCGAGATCATGACCTAAGTGAAAGTCGGACGCTCAACCGACTAAGCCACCCAGGCGCCCCAGAATGACATTGATTTTTAAAAATATTTCTTTCCTGAGTCCTACTTAAGTCTCATCTAGCTATTAATTTGGCTGACCTTGAGTTAGTGAGATAAGTTCCAAAGGCTAGAACTTTTCTCTGTGACGGTAAACAGAAAAAGAGATAATGTGCATAGAGAAAAATGAAACAGAGCATATTTGAAAAACAACTTTTTAAATTTTTAATGTGATATAAAAACATTCTTCTTCAACAGTGATTATCAAAATTACATTTGAAAATCATAAGAAAACATGTTTTGACAGTAAGCTGTAGATAAAAAGACAATTTTCAGGACTTACTAAAGCACGTGGAAAAGAAAAAGTATGTCGACAACTTTAATTAGCAAATGTTTACACTTGACTTGTAATGACTCCTGAACAAAAGAAATCCACAACAACTAAAGCTGTAATAGATCGTAGCAGAAATGACAGAGAAGGGTCCATCTTCCCCAGGGGGGGAAATCTTAGAAACTGCCTGTGAAATACTATAGAAACAAAGACAACTGGTTATTGTCGTAGGCTATGGATTGCAATGAATTTGGCACTGGATTATGGGGTATTCCCGAAGGAAAGTACCTTACTGATTCCCCCTCCTCCAATCCTCCTTGACCCTGGATAGCAGAGCTCAGGATTACACAACACCTGCTTGCTTTGGCATGGTGTGCCCACAGTGAAAGAGAAAACACAAACCTTTCCAGGAGTCCTCTGAAATGTTACAAAAGGGGATGTTCAAGGTGTGAATATATTTCAAAATCTACATAAAAAGCTGACTGATAACAAAGAGGACAGGCCAACTATGAATTTGTAAAAGACCTGTCAGTCAGTATTTAAAAGTAAAAACAGTTTAATTGGTTTCTAAGTATGCAAGAGTATAAACTGATTGCCTATAAAATGTTTCCAAAGGAAAGACTACACTTTAATGTCAGATGAGGCTCATCTATACGTTAATTTATATATGCAAATAATGTTTCTTAAAAATAATTTGACTCCTTAGGTAAACCAACTTTAGAAAAACTTATATTTATATTGTTAATTTGGCTAGTAAATAATTCTCCTCAGTTCATAAGAAAATCAAGGAAGTCTGAAGTGAACTAATTTCTAAATTAATTAATTGGCTATGAGGAAATTTAAGGAGTGTAAGACAGAACATTAATCCAAATATTTAATATGCTAATCACCAGTAAATTCTGTTCTAGAGAAGCAATGGATTTTCAAAATACTAAAATTTTAAAAAATGATCATTTCTATACATGTATTGAAGCAGGGAGCCTAATGAATATAATTTTACTAGGTATTATATGTCTTTAAAATTGAAAAGACCTATAGTTGTGTTTTCATAGCAGTGTGAGAAAATGATTCTAAAAGAAAGAAGAAAATGCTCACTTCGCTTAAATAACAGGTACATTTTGACCATTATTTTTTCCTGACATATACAAGCTTTTTACTGGCAAAAATAGGTTCACTAAACAGCCTGGGAACAGAATTAATGAGAAAGACTCTAATTACACATCTGCTGTGGCAGAACTGCTGCTATGATCAGCTATGCAAATCTATCAATCAGGAGGGTATCAGTAGAGCAAGACCTCTTAGCTGGCCCGAGGCTAGGAGTTAAGAGCATCCCAAATATTTCAAGACTTAATTATTTACCTTAAGTGAAAATAAACACACATATTTACCCCATACAGTACTTGAAATACAACTTAAAATGTGCTTTACACATCTCAAGATTTTCACTTGCAATTTGGTGTTTTACTGGCAAAAAATGGGAAAAGGATGAGCTTTATATTGCATACGTGGAGAAATTAAGACTAGTACACACATTCTATTTATTTCAAAAGGAAGAAATAAAAATAATCAGAAAAAGAACCAGACCTATTAAAATTATTAGGCATAAACAAGCATGTAGCTGAAAGAAACATTTTTTAAAGGTGATTTATTTATTATGACAAGAGAGCGAGGGCGAGTGGGGGAAGCAAGCCCCACACTGTCAGCACAGAGCCCAAAGCGGGGTCTGACCTCACGACCCATTACATCACGACCTGGGCCCAAATCAAGAGTCAGACGCTTGACTGACTGAGCCACCCAGGCGCCCCAAGAAACTGGTTTCAGCTTTGAATTAAAGTAAAAACACATCTAAATACATGGGATGCAGCTTAAAGAGCTTAGAAATTCATGGCTTTAAACATCTGTGCTACAAAGAGGTAAACACAATAGTCTATGCCTCCACCTCAAGAAACTTAAAAAAGAGGACCAAATCAAACCCAAAGTAGGAATAAAAATAAATTATTAAATAAAGATTTTTTATTTATTTATTTTTAATATTTTTATTTATTTCTAGGAGAGAGAGAGAGACCGCGTGAGCAGGGGAGGGTCAGAGAGAGAGGGAGTCACAGACTGAAACAGGCTCCAGGCTCTGAGCTGGCAGTCAGCACAAAGCCCGACGCGGGGCTCGAACCCACGAACCGCGAGATCATGACCTAAGCGAAAGTCGGACGCTTAACCGACTAAGCCACCCAGGCGCCCCAAAATAAAGGTTTAAAAAAAAGAAAACAATGAAATAGACACTAAAGAAAAAAAATCAAGAAAAGTTAAGGTGTATTTTGGAAAAAAAAAAACAGTGAAATTACTAAACTATCAGCAAGACTGAAAGGAAAAACACAAACGATAACTTTAGGTATGAGGGAGGAGATAGCACCACAGATGCTACCAACATTAAAAAAGAAACAAAAACACCAAAGGTATATTATGAATAATTTTGTGCAAATACATTAAAAATTTAAGCTGAAATGAGCAAATTCTTGAAAAGACATAAATAATTAAAACTGACTCAAGAGGAAACAGAAAATCAAAATAGCCTTTAATGTATTAGAAAACTTGTATTTGTAGTTTAAAATCTTGCCACCAAAAGGAAACAATATGAAACCCAGGCCCAGAAGGCTTCACAGTTGAATTTTACCAAACATTTAAGAAAGAGTAAAACCAATTCTATAGAAACTCCTTCAAACACAGATGAAAAAGGAACTCATTTTATAAGTTCAGCAGTAGCTGATATAAAAACCAGAGAAAGAGATTAGAATTCCAGACTAGTGTATTTTATGAAAACAGGAACACTTAATAAAAATATTAGCAAAATGAACACAGAAATAGAAAAAAAGGATTGTTTATCATGATCAAATTGTTTTGTTTTGTTTTTTTCAGTTTATTTATTTATTTTGAGAGATGAGCAGAGAGAGAGTTGAGGAGGAGCAGAGAGAGAGAATCCCAAGCAGGGATTCAAAGTGGGGCTTGAACCCAAGGACTGCAAGATCACGGGCTCAGCCAAAACCAAGAGTCGTACACTCAACCAACTGAGCCATCCAGGGGCCCCAATTTAGATCAAGTTTTAATCCCAAGAATGTAAGTCTGGTGTGACATTCAAATTTTGATTAATGCAATAAGCCTCCTAAAAGAATAAAGATTACCCCCCATGGTAATCTCAGTAAATGCAGAAAACTCAGTGACAAATCCAACACCCGTTTATGATAAAAACTCTCTGTAAACAAAGAATAGAGAAAACCTATCTCAACCTGATAAGGGGTCTGCAGCAATTATCATTTTAAGTTTTAAAAAATGTTTAATGTTTATTCTATTTTTGAGAAAGACAGAACATGAGAGGGGAAGGGCAGAGAGAGAGGGAGCAGAATCCCAGGCAGGCTCCAGGCTGTCAGCAGAGCCTGAAGTGGGGCCTGAACCCACAAACCACATGATCAGGACCTGAGCCGAAGTGGGGCACTTAACCAACTGAGCCACCCAGGCGCTCCTCATTTTTATTGGTGAAAGACTGAATGCATTTCCATTCACATTAGGAACATGGCAAGGATTCCTGTTCTCACTTCTAAATTCAATATATTATGGAAGTTCTAATCAGTGCAAGAAAGGCAAGAAGAAGAAAGGCATATAGGTTGAAAAAGAAAAAGTAAACTTTTTTTTTGCAGGTAACATGATCTTGTCATGATCTTGGAAACTCTAAGAAATTTAATGAAACTAGAAGAATAAGCCAGTTTAGCAGAGCTAAAGTTAATATATAAAAATCATTTGTACTTTTTGTATTAGTAATGAACAATCAGAAAATGAAATCAAGGTCAGAGCACCTGGGTGGCTTAGTGGGTTATGTGTCCGACTCTTCATTTAGGCTCAGGTCGTGATCTCATGGTTTAAAAGATCGAGCCCCACATCCAGCTCTACACTGACAGTGTGGGGCCTCCTGGGATTCTCTCTCTTTCCTTCTGCTCCTTTCTCACTTGTTCTCACTCTCTCTCAATCTCTCCCTCTCTTTCAAAGATAAACATAAAAAAAATGAGACCAAGGACACAATTCCATTTGAAATAGTAAAAAAAAAAAAAAAGAAAAAAAAGAAAATACTTAAGAATAAATTTGGGAAATCTAAGACTTCCACTCTAGAAACAGAACTTAAAGAGATTTTCTTGGGGCCCCTGGGTGGCTCAGTTGGTTAAGCGTCCGACTTCGGCTCAGGTCATGATCTCACGGTTCGTGGGTTTGAGCCCCGCGTCTGGCTCTGTGCTGACAGCTAGCTCAGAGACTGGAGTCTACTTCAGGTTCTGTGTCTCCCTCTCTCTGACCCTTCCCTGCTCACGCTCTCTCTCTCTCTCTCAGAAATAAATAAAACATTAAAAAAATTTTAAAGAGATTTTCTTAAAATTTACTGAAATTAAAGATTATCTAAATAAATAGAAAAAGATATAATTTTCATAGATTGGAATATTTTACTGTTATTAAGATTTCATGTCTCTTCAAACTGATACACATATTCAATGAAACTGCTATCAAAATATCAGCACATTTTTCTGTAGAAACTGACAAGCTGATTCTAAAATTTATATGAAAATACTAAGGACTTAGAGTAGCCAGAGGAAAAAAAAATAAAGTTGGTGGAGTGGATGTACCTGACTTAGAGACTTACTATAAAGCTACAGTATTCACCACAGTGTGGTATAAGGACATAGCAATGAACAACACAGCACAAAAAAATACCCAATACATGTATACATCTATGCTTAATGAATTTTCAACAAAACTGCCAAAACAATTCAATGAGGTCAAGAGACCATGTTTTCAATAAACGATGCTAGAGCAAATGGCTACCATATGCAAAGTAAACAAAAAGAACTTACTAGACCCTTACCTTATGTTATACACACAAAAAAACACTTTAGTATTAAAGTACTTTAATACTAAATCTAAATCTAAAAGCTGGAATTAATAAATTTCCAGAAGAAAATATGGGAAGAAATTTTTGTGATCTCGATGGAGTCAGGGGAAGATTTCTTAGCTGGAATACTAACACCAAAAGCACAATAAAAGAAAAAAAATCGGATAAACTGGACTTACTGGAAAAGCATCAAAAAGAAAACAAAAAGACAAGGCATAGACAAGAAGAAAATACTTGCAAATCATATATGTGATGAAAATATTGTATTCAAAAATATATTAAGAACTCCTATGGGTCACTAATAAGAAGACAACATAACCAACCATACAATGGACCATACAAAGGATTTTAACCAATACTTCACTAAAGATAGATGAATAACTAATAAGTGCATAAAAAGCTGGCTCAACATCATTAGTTAGCAGAGTAATGCAAGTTAAAACTGTGTAAGACGCCACACACACTCAGTAGCGTAAGGCTGTGTTGAAAAAAACACTAAAAAATAACAGACATGGATGTGCATCTAGAGAAAGGAACATTTATCTGCTGTAGGTAGGATTTCAAAACTTTGGCAAACAGTGCGGCAATTTCCTAAAAAGTGAAACATACACTTACTGTGACTAAGAAAGTTTCTATCCTAGCAATCTACCCAAAAGGAATTAAAAGATATGTGCACACAATGACTTTTATGTGAATTTTTATAGCGATCTTCCTCATAATAGCCCCAAACTGGAAATAGTCTAAATGTCTGTCAACTAGTAAATGGGTAAACAAAATGAACAATGAAAATTTACCTACAAAGAAAAGAGAACCAATTACTGATATGGGTCCCATGCCCAATGAACCTTGAAAAACATTCTGAAGTAAAAGAAGGAAGAGACAAAGGATGACTTACTGATTCCATTTCTATGAAATTTCTCTAAGAAGCAAAATCATACAGACAGAACAGCTCCGTGGTTGCTGGGTCTCAGGGTGGGAGCCGGGACTGACCCTAAGTAGGCACTGAGAAACTTCTTCTTGTAACTAAAGCTTTCTAAAACTGCACTGGGATGATGGCTGCACAAATTCTTAATCTACTAAGAACTTCAAACTATAATTTACATTGGGTGCAAACTGTATGGTATCTAAATTATACTCACAACAAACCTGTTAAATGTGGTGGAAGGAAAACCTTTCTGAAGACAGAGGGAGAGCAGGAATTCTCCATTACATACTCTCTTCCAAAGAGTCCTAACAGCTGAACTTTTGACAGCATGTAGCCAAAGAATTAAATATGGCCAAATAGGAGGGCAGGGCAGAGATAACAAAAGGTAAGGTCAAGGTCGGAAGGAAATTATGTTCTCAGTAGGACATCAAGAAGGACTATGGCCCAGCTTCCAACAGACGGCAACAAGGAACCATTCTGCTCATCCTCAAAAAGGAAATTTCAGGAGAAACAACATGACATTTTCGAGTAAATTTGAGAAAATGATCAGCAGCTTTAAAAGTACTTTCATACTTTTATGAAAAACAATTTTTCAAGGTTTATTTATTTATTTTGACAGAAAGCGATCAAACAGAGGAGGAGCAGAGAGAGAGGCAGACAGAACCCCAAGCAGGCTGGGTGCTGCCAGTGTGGGGCTGGACGCGGGGCTCGAACCCACAAGCCGTGAGATCCTGACTTGAGCCAAAATCAAAATGCATAACCGACTCAGGCGCCCCTGAGCAACAATTCTCAGAGGACACAAGCTGAAAAAGCAAAAGCACCTATATGTTAGGGTAAGGGTTGAAAAGGGGTAAGTCACCATGACAAAGAAAGACACGTGTGGCTCTGGATGGTCCTTCCTCCTCCTATGCACACCTGGGAGAAACATCTTCCCTTGCATAGATACGAAGAGGCTCTTTTACTAACGAGTTGCATGCTCTGGAGCAAATTACTCAGCCTTATCATGCTTTGGTTTACTTTCCTCTAAAACTGGGATAGGAAAAGTATTCAGAGAGAAGAAGATTAAGGAGTTAGGACAGGTACTCATTGCTAAGGACAGTGCCAGCCACAGGGTGCCTGTTATGTTTTCGCTATTATTATTGTAACCCTGTCACAGAAATGACAACTTCCACCACCTATTATAGGACACTAAATACCAGGCAATGTGTTCCCAACTAAGGTAACTTCTATCTTAATCTCTATGAGACACAGGGAAAGTACAGGGAACCTACCCATGTTACTGAGGTGCTCGCTGAACTGACGTACTAGAAGCAGTGGCTGATCCCAAGTTTACATTAAAAATATTCAGTAAGGATATTTGCAAAGCGATTTACTACAGTAAGTACAACTTGCCTCTATCTGCAGAAGTGCATTTTAAAGAGAGGGTAATTGTGGCCTCCACAGGTTAAATGGTTTAACAAAGGTCACCAAGCTATTGCTGGAAGAATCCTAATTCAAACCCAAACCTTTCCACCTGCTTAGTGCTCTTTCCACGAATGTACCTTGGTGAATATGGAGGCAGTTAAAATGTAAATGGCTATGTGCTAAATTTATTCTTCATAAGATATCTTCTTGCTTTTATCATTATCATCACTCATCAAGAAGCAGGTAGACGTAATTACCCCTATTTCCAAACGGCTCAGAGAGAGGAAGCAGCAATAGTAGTGGTAGAAACGAGAATTTGAATCCAGATGGATCTGGGCCCCCGGTTTCTAGTCACATTTTCACAAGTTTTGTTACTATTCTGAGCCTCGGGTCCCTCTCTTCTACAAAACGGGGATAAGAGCACATGCCTTCTTGGGCTGTTGTGAGATCAAGGGATGTAATGAATATAAAGCATTTATAATAGCAGCTGGCACACAGATGCTTAATAGATGTCAACCTGCTTTTGTGTTCTTTATGGAACTAAGGGAAGAGAGGAACGACACTGGACCTAAAACCTTGAACCTGGTCTCCTCCACCTTCCATCCGGGACATCTAGGGCCCATAATTTCTGCTCACATGTCTTTTTTACTTTGTGCCATAGATCAGTACTAGCAGAAAATGATGTAAGGAGTTTCTGACCAGAATGGAAGAGACAAACAAATAAGAGTTTACATGACATGATCAGTTTGATATTCTTTATCAGAGAAAAAAAAATTAGAAGACCTTAACATTTGGTGAATTGATTTATGTGTAAAGTATAAAAAAAGCCCCAAATGCTCTAGATATGACTAACATTCTGGCTGAGGTGCAACCTGACAAAATTCCTCAAATATCTAATGAAGGATTACACTACTGCTGAGCTTGTTTCTGGAATTTTAATTATGTTGAAAGTGCACACATGAAAACTAGTTAATACTATTTATGAATAAATAAAATTTATAGTTCTATAATTTATTTTATAAGTAAATAAAAACTAAATATAAAAAATAAAAACAGCTCAGGTTAGTCTTTACTTAGAAAGTAATTGGCTTCATTAGCAGTTCTGTATATAATTTTCTCTTTGGTAAAGTCTCCTCAAACGAATAAATGTCTACCTGTGCATCCACTTGTCCATGCATCTGTCCGTCCACCTATCCATTTCTCTCTTTTGTATTCACTGATCAAGTACCCAGAATCGCTCTCCTTACGTTACACCCATGAGATGGTGGTGTGTGTCTACAATATGCCTTTCAGGTAGGCATGCTTATCATGAACAAGAGTTAAAGAAACAAAACGTCAAAGAAGTACCAATGCCAATATAGCCCTTTCTTTATGCCATTCTAGAATTTCTTCTCTTGGAGTCTGTGGACTCCTGAAAATTGTGTGCAAATTTTTATGTGTATACTTCAGGGGGAAGCGACTACAGTTTTCTTCTGATCCTACAAGTCTTCCGTGACCCAAATAAGATTGGGAGATACTTCTATGAATGCTTTTGGATCAGCCACAAAATTATTAGGGGAAAAAAATGGGTAACTGTTGACCTAATGACACAGTGTACGTAAGAGGCATTTTTTTTTCAAAGAGAAAAGGTTCATCTGACTAAAATGAGTGAAGTCGTCATCTTTGCAGTAGTAGATTTAGTATAATCTGGAAACTGAGTTACATATTGCTGTCCTGTTTGCAAATTAAAAATAGTTCAGTTATTGCCAATTTCATAAAGTTTAACCTGACAGAAACTCATCGGTATAAAACGGGCCGCACCCAGCCAGTTATACTGTTTTGGAGATGGTGACAACTGGTGTCCCTCCTACCGTCTCAGCCTCCTACTCATGTATTTTTAATGGTATGACTGGGGCTAGAAGCCCAAAAAGTACATTTCATCTCTTTGGGAGTTGGCCTCCCGTGAGGTCCTGACAAAGAAGGCGTGACAGGAGATCAGAAGCAGGGAGAAACTTGGGTGTCTCTCAAAGTGGTCACTTTCTGCTGGTGAGGTAGTGACCCCCGGGGTCGGTGCTTCCAGGATCCAGTCACACAAACTCCGCCCTTTCGCACCCTCAGCCCTCCAGGCAGTAATTGCTTTCAGTAATTATTATCTTCGGGTTATCTCAGCTCCCCACCTTTACTTTTCCATCCTTCTAACTTCTATGTCATAAATTTCTTATATTAAATATCTTCTGATATGTGTATCTTGCAGTTTTTTTTTTTTCTAACTGGGCTGAAATCGAAACAATCAAACTCACTGGTGTCCTGTTTTGCGACCTTAATGAAGTCACATTTACACAAACCACATTGTCTTGGGGTAAAGTAATAGATGGGAACAATCTATTACTTTTTGTTTGCACAATGAATACAAAGAATATAAACGTATTCCTATAAATGACTGCATATTATCTTCACAACAGAACACATAAAAGTTTTGACTGTTAGAAGTTTACATCGAATTCGGTTGAAGTAACGGTTTTCAAGTATTAGCTACAATCTGCTGGTAATTGATATATTAATTATAAGTGATATTTATAATCAAAGATAGCCTTTTAAAGCCTCTGAGAAAAGGTATAGTAGCAATTAGGATTTTTAAAAAATTATTACCTCTCTTCAAAATTAATAAAACTACACTAAAAAAATTTTCTTAATGTTTATTTTTGAGACAGAGAGACACAGAGTGTGAGTGGGGGAGGGGCCGAGAAAGAGAGTGGCCGAAGCAGGCTCCAGGCTCTGAGCTGTCAGCACAGAGCCCGATGTGGGGCTTGAACCCATGCATGGAGAGATCATGACCTGACCCGAAGTTGGACGCTTCACCGACTGAGCCACCCAGGAGCCCCAATAAAACTATGTTTAATATGCGAAAAGAAAATCCAGATGACTTATTTAAGTTCGGTACAATCTTAGTTTTGGGAAGAAAAAAGGTAGTATGTCTAAGATAACAGAAGGACAAAGTATATGCATAAAACCACAAATGACTGGCTAATGCCCTGCAAATCTTTGGATATTCCGAGACATCAAAATTTTAAATGGTGGGGGCTCCGGGGTGGCTCAGTCAGCTGAGTGTCCTACTACTAATATCAGCTCAGGTCATGATCTCACAGTTCCTGGGATCAAGTCCTGCATCAGGCTCTGGGCTGACAGTGTGGAGCCTGCTTGGGATTGTCTCTCTCCCTCTACCCTGCTCATGCTCTCTCTCTCTCTCCCTTAAAATAAATAAACTTAAAAAAAAAAAGGTGCAAAAAAGGGAGGGGGGCCAAGCAGATGCAGATGACATCAAAGAATTTAGTGTCATCCACGATTCAGGATAAATCATGAATATACAGTTTGGCTTCAAGCAAAAAACCAAATGAATCACCATTGTTAAGTGAAAATTAAATAAATACTGTGTTAAGTAAGTTTTTTAGCCTGTAACATTATGCTTGCATTCCACACATTCCACAGCAAATATTTTGGAATAAGCACAAAGCCTTACATAAGACCAAAGATATTGCTTTAAAAAGTAAAAAGTTTAAGTAAGCATACTGAATAATATTGTTATAATATTTAAAAGGAACCATATTAAATCTCAAAGAAGTTTTACACATCTGTTATTAAAATCATTTTATGATATTGCTGGTTGAAGTGAAGGTATTTACTATCTACGGTACTGTTAACACAATTCTTATATGAGTTTTTCTGTTTCTATGGTAACATGAATTATAAGGTTCAATGAAGCCAGATTCAGTAATGTGTATTTTTCTGTTATTCAAGGTGAAAAGGAAATGAAACATTTCCAACATTCATAAACTGCAGCAAATGTCTGAATTCCATTTAGAGATAAGATGATAATTACTAAAGTAATTAGAATTCTTCCTGGATGGAATTATTTTGCACACAGTGGAAATTTAGATTTGGGATGGAAAGCAGGGGCCAGAGTATATTCAGCATCAGTAATTAATTACAACCAAAACCAATATGGTCTTCTGATACCTTGGAACAGACTATATACCTTCTTCTGTCTGCTTCTGACTACAATGCAAACGAAAGCTAGTTCCCCCACCCCCATCCCTTAAGTCAGAAAGATAACGTGGGTGAAATCATTTTATTCAAGAGAAAATCCAATTACAGAAATAATCAACTTTTCCTTCCTGCTTTATTTTTTTCGTATTTGAAAGGGCATTCACATTAGCAGAACCAATTAAACGACTATCAGGACAGGGCAAAAACTATAAAGTTAAGCAAGTTTCTTAACTCTTTTAAAATTAAACTTTGGGGAAAAAAGCCACTTATTGAAATTTTAGAGACTCAAACCCAGATCATAGCATTCTTTGATAGGAAAGCACAATTGGAAGGTGGCTAACCATCAGGTCTCAGGAAGAATTATTTATAAAATTATAAGGTCACTACCCAGTTGGTCTTACTATTCAGCCCATTATAAATAAGAAATTAGGCAAATTTTTGCTTTTGATGGAAGCCCTGTCTTCATCAAGAAATGGTACTCAGAGATACTACATTTCTTGACTCACGCCATCCTAAAATGCAATTTGTGTAGGAGCAAAATAAAAAATCCTGAAAAAATAAACACATACACACAGAGAGAGCAAGCAAGCAACAGAAGCCATCAAATCAGAACACAGTGGATTATTATTCAGAATTAAATTCTTTATTCCTTATTAGCTAAAACTCTACTTTGGTTTTAAATACAGGTAACCCTAAATATTATATCGGGGGTTGGCACACTACGGCTCAAGGGCCAAATTCAGCCACTGCCTGCTTTGTAAATAAAGTTTTATTGGAACACAGCCACACCCACTCATTTACATGGGGTCTAAGGCTGCTTTGGCTACAAAAACAGAACTGAGTAATTGTGACAGCTGCAGCTGAGACCATATGATTCATAAAGCCAAAAATATTTATTATCTGCAGAGCATCTAGCCAACCAAGCCCATGACTCTGATTTCTGCTAAGTACCCCAGGGACACTCCAGGGTGGATGTGGGAGAACAGTGGGCATATGATGCTCTCCAAAATACAGCCCCAATCAACCTCTCCCACGGCCACCAAATATGCATGATACAATTCAAACCAGAGTACTTTCTCCCTGAGCAACCGTCCACTGCACCCTACCTCTCTGATGAAGTCTTTCCTGATCTTCTCTCCACACCACGAGTGAGGTCACACCTCGGACCTCTGATGGCCCTGTTAGGATCTGCCCAGTACCTCTCACATGTATATCCCTGTCTTAAGCTCCAAGTAAAGCATTAGCATCTGCTGGCCAGGGGTGGGGTCATATTCATATCCCTTCGCTCTGCAGTGATGCGGCAGCACACACAGGTCATGCTGCCCGTGACTTGCAAGTGAGAGGGAAGGGAGAACGGGGTGAAAAGACAGGACGAGGAATGAATGTAGTCAGTAAGGCAACAGGCTGTCCGCATACCTGTTAGGGATTAATCCCCATCTTACCTCATATCCACCAGAGTATGTTACTTTAAAGTCCTAAAAGTGAACTTTCAGCCTCTGCCTATCTGGCAAGGGGAAAGAAGGGGCAAGTCACAGGGGGCTCTGGAAGCGGTAGCCTCTCCTCGTCAAGGCCACACACCTGGTGCCTCCATCCTGGCCATTGGAACTGACCTGTCCTGCTTACAAGGAAGGACATCTTTTTCAAATGAGTACTAAAGAAAAAAAAGTATTAGCTAACTAACAGTTGTTTCCTTTTAAATATTTCTACCTACAGAAATAACTAAAATACTGACAGGAGATCGATGCATATTTTAAATGACCTGGAAAAGTAAGTAAATAAATGACCTGAGTTTATTTGCAACCTTCAGTTGAAAGTTGCAGGAAGAGGGGTTCAGCTGGAATCCTAGAAGCTTAAGGTGGATTAGAAATGGAAAAGGAGCCTTCATTCCAATTCTGCCTCACAGGGGTTCTCTCCTGTTTTTGAAGGTGATAAATCCCATCATCCAAATGTCGTTTACTGACGAAATGGTATGTTCTTGGCAAAGTTCTGGCCAGTCTAGGTCTGTGGGACTCCTGTGCCAGAGGGGCAGTACGCAGGTGGCCACAGGCCCTTTGCGTATGAAACACACATGAAATGTGCCTGGTCACTGGGCACTGTCGCTTCCACCTGAAGGGCCTGTCACCTTCTGTGACGCTGCCTGTTGGATCCTCATTTGGCCCAAATCTCCACCCTCCCAAAGGGCAATTCTGTTCACGGTCAGGCCACACCTGACTGGGCTGCTGGCACAGCCACACGGCACCAGCTGAGACACAGGCCACCAATCCTGAGGGCACTCTGAGGCCCTTCCCAGTCGGGCGCAACCCCACTCAGCGCTTGCCACAGCAGCCCCATGGGGAGCAGCCTGCCTCTCACGACCCCCGGGTCACTGGGGCTGGCGTGCTGGGCGCTGCTAGGAGGCGGTGGTAGCTGCTTCCAAACCAAGAGGCACGTCAAACCCCAAGAACAGAGGGTTCTCTGTTCACCACATGAGGGAACATCAGGACTCTCAGCAATCCCCGAAGTCGTCCTTTTGGGGAGAAAACATTCATGAACTCCTCATACGTGAACTAGCTCAGTGTCAGGTCGACACTGTGGCATTTTTGACACCAGCTTCTCTGAAACTCACTGAGTACTTTGAGCCAGTGCTTTGCATGATACTGACTCATTTAATCCTCAAAGTAGTTCATGAGATACGTCATACATTCCCATTTATAGACATGGCAATGGAAGCACAGAGAGATTAAGTAAATCGCCTAAGGTCACACAGCAGTAAGTGGCAGAGTCTGGACCTGAATCCTATGGTCTGTTTCCAGAGCTTGCGATCTTAAATGATAAACTGCCTCCCACTGATGTTGGGCAAAGAATATGGTAAGTGCCAGTTACGTATATTCCAAAAGGTCTCCCTTCTCAGAATCAGTCCTCACACAACAGCTTTTTCGAGACTCAAATGCCCCCAGATGACCTCACCGCTGCTAAACAGCAAAAATACCCACTTAGCGTCATCTTCTCATTCGTTCCTCACTTGCCCAATTATTACTCGCATGTTAAAAAAAGTATGCATGCATTTATCCTTTTAGCCAGTGGAAAAAATATCCTTACCAGATATTCTATCTGTGCCAGTAGCCAACAAAAAGATTCACGACAGCGCAGATTTTATCACACACATTTTCAGTGGTGCCAAAATGAGAGGAAGAGACAGGACCCCATGAGACTAGAAACATTAATAGACATAACTAGCCTTTGGCTCAGACGGGCAGTGAGAAAACAAGAAATCCTGTTAATTTTTAACACTTCACATCATGTTGCAAGCCATGCAAGGTCTAGAAAGCGGTCCTGATTACATCATTTTTGGCAAAAGAATCTGAGGAATATTCAGATAGCTAGAGCGGTGCTTGATGCCGAGTCCTGAACGGTTCGGAGTCTGGCGCAGAAGCCACAGTATCTCTGTCTTTCACGTAACTGAGATACAAGTAACGGCTGCAGAGACCCACAGAGGGTCCGAGGGAACACTCCCTCTCCGTGCCACTTCACACACATCACAACGGCCCTGTGAGAGGGAAGGACTGATGTGGACCTCGCAGAGGTTTACAGAGGTGAAGTCTCTGCAACCAAGGAATCAGGCTTCCAACCCGCAAACCTGAATACTTCTCAGGAACGACAGCCTGAGCTAAAGACTTTGGTGCTGTGATGTCACAGAGACCAGGAAAGGAGAAAAGTTCCGCCTGTGACCACGGATGCCAGCAGCAAATGTGACACTGCCCAAAGGGCACCAGCATGGCAAGGTCTACTAGGCGATTTAAAGACGATTTGATTCAATGCGGCGAACACTAATCGAGTTCCTACAACTGAGGGGCCAGGAAAACAGAAGCAGAGTCTGCTAGGGGCTGTGTGTCACTCCCAGCCACCGGCCAAGGAAACAAGTGATGTGACCACGGTGTCAAGTTCAACACCATGTACGGGAGAAGGGTGGGGTAAGGAGTGTTGGCAGAATACATGGGATTATGAGCCATAAAGAAGATGAAATTAGGAATCACACAGGGTGCAGGGCAGGGCGGGGGGCAGGAAAAAAGGCAGAGATTTGTGGGCATGACCAGGTACACAGAGCCCCGGACGGCCATGTCCTAATGCAGACCGTGGATGTTCACTGGAACAGTGTGTGACGTCATTAGAATTCATATCCCACTCCCATCCACGCATGCAGCCCCAACACAGCACATGGTTCCCTCCGCAAACAGCCTTCACAAAATCAATTCCTGAGCACAGGAGTAAATGAAGAGACGCCCGGTGGCAGGAGACAACCGAAGAGCGTGTCACCACGGCTAGGTGTCCAGGACGCAGGGCTGCGCAGTTGGGAAGAGCAGGCCTCCTGCGCAGAGCCGCCGCCTCAGGGCAGAGCCAAGAGCTCGACGCAGCCTTGAACAAGAACCGGCTTCAGTTGCATGATGATACTTTCATGAAACGTGATCACAAACACGCCGACTGTAACAGAAACTCACGGGAAAATGGCACGGCAAGCGAAGTTGTTAGGCACGTCCCGCACCAGGGTAGGGATGGTGAGCAGAATCACTTCCAGAGGTGGACAAGTGCGGAGAACGCTCAGACACGACATACTGTGAGCTGAGGCCAATATGCTTTATGAAAGGAAGGGCAGTCCTGGAGGTATTTCCCCGAGGGCGGCCTAGGAAGTATCTCTGTGGACAGTAAAACAGACTCAAGAGCCACTACTGCACATATTTTGGGAAGGTCAAAGAGCCTTAAACGTTTTTTTTTTTTAATGTTGGCAGAGGAGTCACTTTGGGTTTTGATGGCTCCTCAAGGAAAATTCAATTCAATCAACAGCATCAATTAAATTGACAATACATTCAATCGACATTCAATATCATCAGTATCACAGAAAGGAGATGTCCCATGTCCTAGCCTCGGGCTATTTAAAGACAGTAGGGTGCTATCCCTGCCTCTGAAGATCTCAGTCAGAGACGCATCAGCGGTACACCAGGAGCAGCAGCAGCAGTAGCGGTAACATTAGTAGTTCAGGAAAACACTGACCTTGTGGTGTGCACCAGGCACCACTCTAAGTGCTCCCCACGTATTAACTCATTTAACTCCTTGGTGCTCCCGTAAGGTAGGCGCTCATATCATCGCTGTTTTACAGAAAGGAAACTGAAGCTCAGTGAGGCTGGCTGACTGCTCCAGGGACATTAAGTCAGTGAAGGGCAGAACTGTGATGTGAATCACAGGCGTCGTAGCATCGAGTCCTGAGCTCTTCACTCAGCGCCACACCATTTCCTCATAAATAACTACAACTGGAGGCACAGGGAGTAAGTGTACCCAGCACTGTAAAGAAGCTACAGTAAGACAACGCGGAGAGGAGAGAAATGTAGGAAGCCTTCGTGAAAGGGGCTCTCAGGCCACCGGCAGAGGGAACAGGGCAGCAACGTGTAACAGAAATATAATGCGAGTGACGTATGTAATTGCAAATTTTCCAGCAGTTGTACGAAGAAACAAAACAGGTGAAATTAAAAGTATGCAACCCCAAAATACATAAAACACTGTCAACTCAACACGCGATCAATACAAACATTAACGAGATACATCACGTTCTTTTCTTCATACGACGTCTCTGGGAGCTGGAATGTGGATTGCGCTTACAGCACATGGCGGATTGGACTTGCTACATGCCCCGTGCTCAGCAGGCAGACACCTACGGCTCCTACACCCAACAGCACCGACAGAAAGTGCGTGAATATTCTCAGCAGAAGGAAGAGCAAGAGCAAAGCCATTCAGGCAAAAAAAGAAGTAACAAACGCCCCAGGACGTGGTGTGCCTGACAAACGACCTTCCAGCTACAAAGGATGACAGGGACGATGGATACAAGTTTGCCGGAAAGGAACCACCCAAGTCTCCTGCGGGAGCAACACCCGAAGACCGTGCCTCAGTGAGATGACTCTAGCAGCACCGTACAGATGACTCAGAAGACAGACAGAGGGCGGAGCACAAGATAATGACAGCCTTCGTGGGGATGGTAAGGGGAAGGGGCGTGCAAACTGTATAACCCTCAGAACTGACACTGATCAGGGGGCTGACTTGGGTGGAGGCCTATGTTGGGGGAAGGAGGCAGAGCCTGCGATAAAGGGAGTGGGTAGGATTCTAGGTGTGAAGCCTGGTAGGGAAAGGATTGAGAACAGGCCATTAATTCAGACACCTACTGACGGAGTGTCCAGTGTCACCAGAAAAGTGTTCATCATGTGACTGATGGACTCGAAGCACAGTGAGGGTGAGGGCCAGGTTGTAGCTAGTTTTTATCTCCCCAGGGTTTGATGTGGAATGAGGTTCTCAAAATGTGCTCATTAGCAGAGGAGCAGGGATGGGGTGAATGGTGGTAACGGGGGCAGAAGGAGAAGGTAGAAAGTAAGCTTAAGGAAAAAAAATAAGCAATATGACCAAATTATAAGAAATGTTGGGGAGGAAGCCACAGGAGACTTAAGATGGATTAAGACTTGAGCACTTTGACTAAATTTTCCTTGGTAGTTAAAAACATAAAAGGGATAAAAATAGTGTAAAAAAAAAAAAACTCCAAAAACACACAAAAAATGACACAAAAACATAACAAAACAAAAAAAGGAAGAAAAACATTTTTGCCAAAAGGCAAACTGAATTCTAGGTGACTATTTCCGTATTTAAAGTTAAGCTGTTATCCATGTAATTGTATTAAAATCGATTTCACTGATGAACATGAAATAAGGAGATGTGTCTTTGTATGCTGACTATAATAATAAATATTACATATCTGTATGCTACTAACCATAAAAATTATAACCTGGAGATAAATTAAACAGCAGGACTCTATTAATCAAGAATTCAAAATGCTACAAAAATCTTTAACAGTTTATGCGACAGGAAATGAAACCTCACAGGCAAGTATTACATGTCCTACCGCAAAACAACCTGAAACACCAAGAAAAGCATGATATTCAGTTACAGTGAGAAATCTGAGCTAGAAAGGTAATTTGATGCACAAACTGTATTTAATAAATTGGAAATGCAGTTTAAGGGAGTTACATGATTTTTAAGCCTGAGTTTTTATTCGAGCCTTCTGCTTCGATTACTTTTTACAAATTTAAATCTGCTGATGGCGTGCATATTTCCAATAAATACAACAGCATGAGGCTCCATACTAGCAGGACACCTGCTAACATCTTTTATTCATGTACGTGTTCCCAGTGCACAGCAATTATATTATTTCAAATATTTTAAAATGTTTTCCATTACTGACTAACATACCTGCAGGTCCCCTTACAAATCATCGCTCTCCTTTTGCACTCCCTCTCTCTAGATCTCTGAGAAAAAGACTTATGTGTGGTGGTGTTTGCAGAAGTCGGCAATAGCTCACAAGTCATCTCGGTCTGGCTTCTGTGTCTCCAATTGTGGATGTGAGAATGCTGCTTCTATCAAATGCAAGAAAAAAATGTGCAGATATAGATTTTGTTTCTCATCCTTGATCCAGCTCTTTGGAAATGGTTCCCTGTGTTATAAATTCAGGAGGAAGAAAGAAGTGTTAAAAGCTAGTTATTACCACTCTGAAAACCGTGCAGTAGTCGCTGGTCTCCCATCAAGGGCTCATCGGTACAAGGCAACTGCAATCTTGTCAGCTTCCTATCTGCAGGTGTGGGCAGAGAGGTGCGGGGGTGCAGGGAGTGGAAGAGTGGAAGGGGGGCGAGGAATTAGGGAAAGAGCAATGCGTGTTTTTGTCATATTTTTCTGTATTTGTTGAAATGATGACCATTGAAGGATAGCTCATAACTAAAAATAGTAAATCTGAAAGGCGGTGAATATCACTTTTAGGTCAACTTACTATAGATATATCATGTCACTCATTCTTAGTACAAGGATTTGAGGTGGGGGAAGGTTAGCTTTGAAGCTGGGTAAAGAAATCTTATTTTAGGCACTGAAATAATGACCCCAGTGTATAAAAATAACTTTTAATAAGACAGAACTATGCACTAACATATTCCTAAAGCGAATGAAGATTTTTGGTGTGGCTATTCAGTCTTTTAAATTCCATTATCTCCATGACTTATCAAGCATTCATTGTACTTAGTATCTAATTGTTAATGCCTATTATTTACTCTACCTCTTTCTCGGTGAATTTTCTCAACGATGATGGCTATGCAACAAAAAGATATTTTTAATCTCAATTTGACTGAGACACACTCATCTGAAAGAAAACAGTTTCACACAAGGCTTGATCACATAGGGGAAGAGGACGTCAGACCATTATTGTTTTATGACTAAAAAATGAGTGACTTAAGACAAAAAGCTCAACATCCTTAAACTTCATTTCTATTCATTCTCTAATAAATACCATCTGTTGTGTACTTTAGGGATATAATACCCGTCAAAAACTCCATCGTATTATGAGAACAGGCACCAAGTTGATCTGAAATGCATATTTGAACAGATGTGTTTAAATTACATCTCCGTCTATCCACATGCATAAATTCAGAGCAAGCGTGTGTTGATTTAAAATGCATAAAAAAGGGGATTTGGAGATGCATCAAAAGTGAACAGCATCTCAATGGATCAAGGCTCACATTACGAAAGGTCATTACTAAAAATAAAGTTTGCATTTATTAAGGGTTTTGCACAGGGGGGCTGTTCATGGGAACTGACTTAATGTTTGCTGCAGAAAATCAGCCACTGAAACTAATTTTTTACAACTCCTCCATGTAAAACATTAAAACTGCCATGCATGGACAGGAAAAAATGCAAAAGCAGACGTCACAATGGAGAAAATTCGATGGCACGTCTATTGACTGACATTGGTTCGTATGGTTCAGCCCCCCATGTTTTAACCATACTTTGCATTTCTCTAAGAAAAAAACATCTGAGTGGTTTCTGTAGGCATAACACTGTTCTGATCCCATTTCTTACAGATATGCTTTCAAAAATTAAAATTAATTGAGTCCTTTTGGAATCAGGACATCCATCAAACCTTAGCGAGAACGGAAACGTAGAGAAATCCAAGTAATTCAAGTACAGATCTTAAATGTTCTCTGTACTGCGCCAGGTGCAAATTTTATGCTGGCTTTTCAAAAACTATCAATATAAAGCTTCACGGTGAGCTGCTCGGAGCAATGCCCATTCTCCACAAGGTGAACGGTAGAAAGAGAAGAAAACTAATTGCCGAGTGAAATTCCTAGTTAAGCAATACCACCAACAAACATCAAATTGATGGACACTATTTCACACAGCTGCTTCTATTGACTCAGCTCTCACTGAGGAAGCTGAATGTGAGAATATGTAACACACATTTGTGAACATTCATTCTTTGGTAGTACTATTACCTAAACCAGGGCTAAATACACTAGAGAATTGATAGTTTCTTTGTTCATTGATAAGGAAAGTAAAGATGACATATAAAAACAGCAGAAGAAAAATGCTTTATATAGTGGTCATCTTTCAAACAAACCTTTAAAGTACAATAATGTATGAGGGCAGAGGAAGAAAAAGAAGAATGACTCTTTCAAAAGGAATTTCAGATCTGGAGAAAAAGCATCTCCGAAATGCAAAAGGAAATCAGCTTTTTCAGAGTCCATCTAGTCTCTTAAAGGTGTAGACGAACAGTTCTTCTCACTGAGAGACTCAGAAAATTCTCTGCAGCTTGAAGGAATTCACCAAGGGACAGGAATGCAAGGAAGCGCAGCTGGTAAGAAGTGCCGTGATATCCCTGTGAATTTTTTTTTTCTTTTTATTAAACTCCAAAGTATCTTCCAGGCTGATACTTGGTGCTAATACTCTGCTCCTCCGCATGGCCCTGCAGCCCTGGCAGCGCAGAGACTGACCCCCACAGACCCCAGCGCGAAGGCTCCGCTCCCCCACCCCCTCTCCTGGGGCCCCCTCCCTGGCCTGCAGCCCTGACACACACAGCATCCTCGCCACTGTTCCTCCGAGCCCGCCTGGCGGAGCTGACTCCACTCGCAGCGCAGGCCTCTACTCAAAGAGCACTTCCACCAGGAAACTCACCTTGAACTTCCGCTGTTACTTCATGGCCTCCGCTGAGCTTCCAACACTGCCGCTGCCTAATACTCTGTTCTAACTACTGCTTGTCTCTGTTTTCTCCACTGGGGCTGTGAAATCCCTTGAGGACAGGGACCACGTCCGTCATGCACGCTACCTGCTCAGGGGCCAGCTCAGTGCTTGCTTGGCATGAAGAAGGTGCTCAATAATTATTAGTGAGTCAGCGAATGACTCATTAGTTCCCTTTTTAAGGAGGAGAAGTAAAATCCCACATGTAATTTTTATTGAGACCCCCGATTGTAAACTTCTTGGTTGAAACCGGCGGAATTAAGTATGTGACATATTTAACAAAATATTCTAAGATAAACTACATAATAATCTGCCGAAGCAAATGGTGAAGAAAGACAGAGTCACTGAAGAACAAATGAACTCCAGAGTCACGTGGAGACTGTTCTAGTAGGACGTGAACTTTCCAATACAGTAAATGCTTCCGACTGTGGCTAGGAAAATGAAAATGAATGAAAAGCAAGTAAAATGTAAAACTGAGTTCCTCATTTACACTTGCCATGTTCCAGGTGTTCGATAACCACATCCAGCTACTTTCTACCACCTTCAACAGCACAGATACACAACATCTCCATCACTGTAGAAAGTTCTACTGAGCCATTCTAGACAGCTGCGACTTAAGAATTAAGAATATTGAAAAAATAACTACGTAATTGGATCTTTTCTTCACTTTATAGAATGGCAACGATACCTACTGATTACATTGCTATGAGGATTAACTGAGACATTTAAAAAGACTTGGCTCAGGGGCTCCTGGGGGGCTCCGTCAGGTGAGCCTCTGATCTTGTTTTGGGCTCAGGTCACAATCTCAGAGTCTGGGGCCTCAAGCCCCATGTTGGGCTCTGTGTTGGCAGTGTAGAGACTGCCTGAGTTTCTCTCCCTCCCTCCCTCTCTGCCCCTCCCACGCTCGCTCGCTCTCTCTGTCAAAATAAACTTAAAAAAAAAAAAAACCTTACTCAGTGTCTAATACATAACAGGTGATTAGACACACCCCTACCTTTGCTCAAAGTAGGTCACTGTACTCCATGTTTCTCAGGTTTGCTAAAACCTTGGTTTTCAGACTGTTTTGCCAAAAAGGCTAAAGAGATGGGGCCTGAGTGAGGCCTCAGACCTGTGGAGTGCCCAGGCCTCCAGACTTTTCAACCAAAGCCACTTCAGATATAACTGTTAAAGACTGGGGTTCCACTTGAGATTATTATTTTTTTCAAGTAAAGGACTATGAGGTCAAGCAAACCAACTTAATAAAAGTCCAAGAGCAACAACCACAAACAACCCGATGTCCTGCAAGACACGCCTGCAGCCTTTGTGAGCGGCAGCCAAGTACAGCCCATCACAACCTAACTCCTCTGGCCTCACCTCCTGTCACTACGATGCTCTAACCGCACTGCACTGAGGATACAGGACCAAACCTAAAAGTCAATTAGAAAACAAAGCAAATGCTTCTAAGGGCTCATCTTTGGCTCTGATGAACCAAGAGATGTTACCAATACTGTTATTTTCATCTGTGGAGTCAATGCCACAACCGAAGTGACCCAAAATTAGTCTCTAAAGAACAGTGTGCGTGGAGTAACCACAGGCAGGAACACTTTCATAGAAGCTGAGAAAACACTAACTCATTACAACCTGATGTGGAATCTGCCATGATGTGTTACAACTGATGGTGGTGAAAACTATGTGTCACACACACACACACACACACACATACACACACACACACACACACAGAAACTGACAAGCTTCTGCAAATGAAAGCCTGTGATGCTATTCAGGCAGGTGCACTGCAGAAGTGTTTCAGTCTTCCGTGATCCTGAGCTGGTAGTGTAAACAGTGAACTTCATTCACTCCTGGGGACTGAACTTTTATGAGTGCCACACATTTTTGTCAGAAACAGAAGCAGAGCATTTTGACTAGCTCTACCACATGCTACTTCTAAGGCTTTGCAGTGGTCAAGTTATATAGTGAATTTTTTTCAGATCAGGGTTGATAACTATAATTTTTCTTTATGAGAAGAATCACCTTCAACTACTATTATCAAACACAGAGTGATCTTGAAAATTAGCTTTTGATATAGATTTGATAGATTTCTTAATGAATCCAACCCAATATTACATGGCAAATAATGTTTTCAGGCAAAACTTATACTTCAGTCAGGTCATTTTTCACAATTAAGTTGTTTAAATCACAAGCAATGTTAAGGCATGTTACACATTTACCAGGATGTCAAAACTAAAAAAAAAAAAAAAAAAAGTGTGCTCTCCATTCCCACACAAATTTGTGGCAGATTTATTTTCTGAGCTCAAACTACAGTACCCGCAGCATTTTTCGGGTCTCAGTATGAGTGCGAAGGAAATGTCTATATTTAAAAGCCCATTTAGCTCTGTGATTGAGGAGTTTCAACCAAACCTTCAGTTGGAAGTGACTGATCTGATAAAAGGCAAATATCAAGGCTCTAAGACAATTCTATAAGTCCTTTGGGAGCGACAAATATTTTCAGCTGAAACCACGATAAATCGAGATCATGAACTGTTATCAATATTTGGCATTGTGTATCTGGATGATGAAAAGACCTTTTCAGGAAAATACATACAATCTCATTATATATCAGCACTGACAAATGAACATCAGCAACTGGTTTCGATGATAGGGAACATTAACTCATGAACCCCAATTAGTGAAAGGTTATCCAAATAAATTCCACTCTTTTTACCAGTAGGTCTATATTTTTAAATTTTATTTATGTATGTTTGTATATATGTATGTATGTATCTATCTATCTATTTACTTATCTGTCTAGAAGGAATATGAGCGGGGAAGATAGGCAAGAGAGAGGGAGAGAGAATCTTAAGCAGGATCCACACTCAGCACGGTGCCCAACATGAGGCTCGATCTCACAACCCTGAGATCATGACCTGAGCCAAAATCAAGAGTCAGATGCTCCATCGAGTGAGACACCCAGGCGCCCCAGGTTCTTAGTTTAAATACTGCACTACATTATTATACTTTTGTCAACAAAAAATTTGTACAGCTTTGTTTTCCTTATAGATATAGATGGTAGATAGACAGTTTATCTTTCATTTTGTTTCTTGGTCTACAAAGTCTAAATACTATCTGGCCCTTTACCAATAAAGCTTGTCGATGCTTCTTTAATGACTCTGAATAGTTTAAAATCCATATATAAGCAAAGTTTTCCTGTCAAATATGAGTGATTCTCAAAACAAAATCTATGGCTGCTACATTTTTTTTAATAGTCAAGAACTGGTTCTGAGTACGGGTGACTCCAATAGAGAGCTAGGCAAGATACAGGGACTACCTGTGCTTTACTCTGACAAATTCCAGAAAGAGAATTTCAGTGGATTTTAAACAAGCCCAATCTCCAATCATGGGTCTCAGAATTTTGCCTTATTGAGAACTCTTGAGGCAATATTTCACGTTAACTGAATAGGAGATCCTCCTGTGATTATACGTTCCTGTGATTGCTCAAAATTGCTGTTGATGGAGAGAGAGACGCTGAAATAAAATCCATATTAATTCTCAAGCACAAACATCAAATGTGCAAACAGTAACAGAAGATTTCAATACAAAAAGTTCTTATATGCTATTTTGATTTTGTTCTGTTTCATTAACATGAGTACCAGTAAAATACATTATGTATTTACATGTGATGTATATAGACAATCCACCATATTGACAAAATTATAGATGAAAAGATTTAGAAAGCAGTTGAGTGCAGAATTCACAAACGAAATTTTTTTTTTTTTTTTACAAATAGTTTATTGTCAAATTAGTTTCCACATAACACCCAGTGCTCATCCCCACAAGTGTCCCTCCTCCATGCCCACCCTCCTCCCCCACATCCACCAGTCCTCAGTTTTTGTCAGCATTCAAGAGTCTCTCATGGTTTGCCTCTCCCCTTTCCCCCACCATTTCCGCCCTCCTTCTCCCCCTTGGTCCTCTGTTAAGTTCCTCCTAATCCTCCTATACGTGCACACATATGATATTTGTCCTTCTCTGCCTGACTTATTTCGCTCAGCATAACACCCTCAAGGTCCATCCATGTTGCTACACATGGCCAGATTTCATTCTTTCTCATTGCCATGTAGTATTCCATGGTATAGATAAACCACATCTTCTTGATCCATTCATCTGTTGATGGACACTTAGGCTCTTTCCTGGTTTTAGCTATTGTGGAGAGTGCTGCTATGAACATTGGGGTACATGTGCTCCTATGCATCAACATTTCTGTATCCCTTGGGTAAATTCCTAGCAGTGCTATTGCTGGGTCATAGGGGAGTTCTATTGTTAGTTTCCTGAGGAACCTCCACACTGTTTTCCAGAGGGGCTGTACCAGTTTACATTCCCACCAACAGTGTAGGAGGGTGCCCGACAAACGAAATTCTTAAAATGAAATTTTGTGCTATTGGGCCTTTTGTGTAGATAGGGAAAATGTCATTCATGAATTGCTTGTACTCGATTTCTTTAGGTTTATCAAGTCAAACCAAAATTGCTTATTCTAAAAATAACAACAGAAGTAATTTCCTCAGATTAGATTGGCCATTTTTTGCTTGAATGAACGACTGGTTGTACTAAACTGATCCTATGTTCACACGAACAAGTCTTTCATGTGCTTAACTTGTAGGCAGTTTGTCTTGGCCTGATAACAAAACAGATGTTTTCCTCAGTGATTTCGCTAGCTTTATTAGGTACAGAACAGCCTTGGGATCAAGCTACACGTGTTTTTTGTTTTTTGTTTTTACCAAACTGTTATCATCTCTGTAAAACAAAGCCTATCAGCCTAGCTCATCTACGAGCTGCTTTAATTGACCACTTAAGGTGAAATCAAACAGGTTTGATTCCAAACATCTATGTTTACTTTATATGTATACTTTATTGAAAAGACTTAAGGGATGTAAAAGTCTCTAGAGACAAGACAATGATGGCTCAAAGGTAACACTGGGGAACTTACAATTATGAGCACGAACGGCAAAGCCAACAGGGAGTTACAGAAGGTAACAATGACTCCCTAACGCAGACGATGGAGACCATGTGCCAGTGTCAGAATTTCATCTTCATCCACATCTCACTGTATTTGGTTCCATTTTCGGTATTTTCCTCCCAGACTCTGGAGCACACCTGCTGTTTCCTTTATAATTGTGCTCCAGATTTCATTCTTCTAGAATCTCTCATGGGCTTTCTCGTCCTTCATACTTGCCCCTTTCTCTAGCATGGCCATACTCTTCCTGATTACCAGGGCTCACCTCTACTAAGGAACAAGTCAGCCCAGCTTGTCTTGCCTAACTCCTCCCTTCCCTTTCCCTCACTGATTCCGAGTAGGCTCCCTCACTTCCAGGCTTCTGGAAGAACAATCTATCAGTGCTGCTGCTGCTGCTGCTTCACTATTAACTTCCTGGTAAATCCTCTATAACCTGGCTTCTGCCCCAACCCAGTGAATGAAATTATCTCATCACTGGCAAATCCTGAATGTTATTTTCTGTCCTAATTCCACTTGACCTACTTACTGTATTTGATACTATTAATCACCCTTTCTTTCATTGTTCATTTGACAACTGATGTGATGGGGTGAGCTTAAGGTCTGGGGGTTGTCAGTATACAAACAGCATTAGGATGATAGAAAGCAGCAGCTAGGAAGGGTGGGACTTGCAGAAGCCTAAATGTATGGATAGTGTGTCTACATTTATCTTCCAAACACAGACACTGTTGGGTAAAGGTGGGTTGCTATTAATAAATACGCTAGGACAGCAGGCATAACCCAATACAAAGGCAAACAAAGAAAAAGGTGACCACAGGTACTGGAGGAGAAAGGGTTAGCGGACCCTACACCTTCAGGAAACCTTGGGTCATTACACCATGTTCTGAATACTATTCAAAAGCCATGCAAATAGTGCACTGAAAGACATTAGACCTTGGTATAAAAGCACAGGAGATAAAGGCGTTTCATCTCTACAGCACTGAGTGGACTCAGTTATGGAAACAATCCATTTCATTGGCTTTCACCCACCTCCAATTCTGACTTCTACTCTCATGCTGTTTTCCACCTTATCTCCTAGCCAACCCCAGCTCTCAAAGCCAAGATAAAGCCTAAACTAGAGCAGGGCAGGCAGAATTCTAACATGGTCTGCAAATCCCCCAGCTCTTCTAGTCATTCAACCAAACACTAAACTAGGTGTTGCTGTGAAAAGATCTTGCAGATGTAAGTAAAGTCTAAATCAGTTGACCTTCAAATAAGGAGATTATCCTGAAGGGCTGGACCTAATCAGGTATCTTTTTTAATAGAGGCAGAGAGATCTTTTATCAGTGCCAACGAAAGGAGAAGTTGGGGAAAAGGGTTCTGGCTGGCCTGGAAGAAAGCAAACATCCATGCTACGAAGCACCCATGGGGAGCTGTGAGGGGCCTCTAACAGCTGAGAGTGAGATGCGGACAACGGCTAGCAGGAAGACAGGAAGCTCAGTCATACAAGCGCAAGAAAATGAAATCTATCAATAGCCATTATGGTTGGAACAGGACCCCGAGCCGCAGATAGGTACACAGCCCACATCTGGATTTCAGCCTGGGGAGAGCTGAGTGGAGCACCGAGCCCTACTGTACCAGGCCTGAGGTCTACAGAAACTAGGAGAGAATAAGTCTGGGCTATTTTAAGTCTTTAAGTCTATGGTAATTTGTCACATGGTAACAGAAAATGAATACATAGAGAATGGAACCAGGGAAACACTGGACATGTACCAGGCCCCTCTGTCAGCTTCAAAGCAAAGAGAATGTGCCAGAAGAGTAATTAAATCAACTCTTCCCCCACAATTAAGAACACCCTAGAGAAAGAGGAACTGAGTGGCCAGAGTAAGACCTACTTCTCAGTCTTGGTACTTAATTTTTTTTCATGTTCTCTATTACAAAATAAATGAAAATAAAAATCACTGTAACAAATCAGCAGATGATTTAAGGGAAAGAATCAAAAGGAATCCCATGGCAAACTGACACTTGGACCTGCCTACAACCAACCTACTTATGCTGTAGGAGGCCGGATTACAAAGAGAATCTCCAAGGAGACGGGGCTTCTCCAGGACAATCCATCACTCTGAGTACGAGCACTCTGTGCTGACTTACTTTCACCTTATCTCCTTCCCATTTGTCCTTTCAGAGAGTGATCAACATCACACACACACACACACACACACACACACACACACACACGAGATTGTGACAAGGAGTTAGATACTGGACGTAGGGAGCAAGGAGGAGAGACTGTGTTCGGTGTCGACACGCCCTAAGAGTCTAGGAACTCTGAAAGCAGAAGTGCAGTGAAGAGAAAGAACGGCCGGAAAGCGGGGAGGCTGGTGTGGGGAATGGAGTATGATTTCTGCGGTAGGTAGGCTGAACTTGACGTGTCAGCGGGACGTCCAGGTTAAAGTCTAGGGGCCCCGGGGGGGCTCAGTCAGGCGTCTGACTCCTGACTTCGGCTCAGGCCACGATCTCCTGGTTCGTGAGGTGGAGACCTGCATCAGGATCCGTGCTGGCAGCGCGGAGTCCGCTCGGATTCTCTCGGCCCCTGCCCCACTTGCATTCTCATTCTCTCTCCCCCTCTCTCTCCACCGCCCCAAAATAAATTAACAGTTAAAAAAAATTTTTTTTAAAAAAAAGGTCTAGTAGGTACTTGGTGCCAAGCTGTGCGATCTGCAGCCTCTTCAGGCCTCTACGTTCTGGTCTACAAACGGAGAGGAACACCCGACCAGCTGCAGGCGGCGCCAGGGAAAGGCGACGGTCGTCCCTCCACTCGAAGGACGCCGCCCGGCACCGAACCGGCGCTCACGAGCGCTGCGCGGGCCGGTGAGTCGGTCCGAAGTCGCGCCTACGAGGAAGCTCTCTCACGGCGCCGCCGACACGGTTCTTCACTGACGCGCGCCCAGGGTTTCTACCTTCCGCACAGGCGCCCTGCCCGGCCCTCTCGGCCGGCTTCCGCCAGCCGCTCGCCGGGTCGGCCCGCGGCTCTCCCGGGCCCCCCAACGCGCCCTCGGGTCCTGCGCGCGGCCGCCCGCATTTCCACCTCTCTGGCCCGCGGCAGCAGCCCCGGCCTAGCGACCTGCACCGGGGGCTGGCGGGGCAGAGCCTCGGGCTGGCTGCTTGCCAGCCCGGCACCTGCACCCCGCTCACCGCCGTCGGGGCTCCCTCCGCGCGGGGCGCAGGGGCGGGGCGGGGCGGGGCGGAGGCCCCGCGTGTGGCACCTGACGGGAGAAAACGGCAGGCTGACGTGAATGCGGACGGATGGTGTGAAAAAGAAAACAGACACACGCACGGCAAGGTGGGCTCAGCAGGGAACACGTGATAGGACCCTTCAGGAAGGTTTAGGCCAGGTTTCCAGGGGCGGAGTTAGCAACGGAGGCGGGAGAGGGTGCTGGCGGCGGGGCCGCGCTGGGGGCCCACAAGACTAGAAGCAAAGAAGGCAAAGCGATTCTCAAAAGACATCACCTCCCCAAAGGCTGGAGAACTGGGAGAAATAAGCGATGGGCGTTCAGGCGGAGGATGAAGCACAGATAAGAGAGAACAGGCGGGGGCCGAAATCCACTGAAGGGGTACCGTGCACCCTCCGGCGGCCAGTCAGCACCCCACGTGGACAAAGCACTGAGTAAGGTCACGTCCAACAGAGAAAGAAGGGTCCAGAAACGAACCCATTTTCTCTGATAGCATCTTAATTATGACTGCATATATGTCTCGCTTCACACATGGGCGGTCTGCATTTTTCTCCAAAATAAATTCCTGGAGAATGCATCAGGAAAGTCTGCCTCTTCTTTTTTTTTTCGTAAGGACAATAAAAACATTGGTTGCTGCTTTCCCGGTTGTGACTCGGCATTAATTAGAGATAAGACCCAGAATAAATCATAACAGCAGAGACACAATAATAAACATGTATAACCATTTAAAACAGTAAACATGTCCCAAGTTATTACAGTGAACAAATTCAGAGCAAAAGTGACTGCTGGAGTTTGTGTCGTCTATTCCTTTCACTCGAAGATGAGATTCTAATTTAAAGAAGAACAAACTTTAGCATTCAAGAGTCTCTCATGGTTTGCCTCCCTCCCTCTCCCCCACTATTTTTCCCCTTCTGAGAACAAACAGGGCTGATGGGGGTGGGGGAGGGGAAGGGGGGATGGGCATGGAGGAGGGCACTTGTGGGGATGAGCACTGGGTGTTATACGGAAACCAACTTGACAATAAACTATTAAAAAAATAAATAAAATAAAAATAAAAAAAGAAAACAAGAACAAACTTATTTCTTGATGCCCAGTAAATGTTGGCACAGCCTATTTCAAAAGAATCCCACAAAGTGATACACAGGACAGGATATTTTGAATATGTAAGGATACACAATTTACTTACAGTGAATCTACAGAACAGAAAAAGACCACTATACCCGTTCGCAGTTTCCTACTACCTCACATGAAAATATTAGCTACAAAAAGATAAAGAGAATTTTGACTTGCTTCTGTGGTTTCTGCTGCAAAAAAAGAAAAAGGAACTCTGAGCCAAATTTTTACATGATAGAAATGGAAAACAACCCAAATGTTTAACAACGAGGAATAACTAAGCAAAGAAGGGAATGTAAACTTAATGAAATGTTTTATACAAGCTCTAAAAAATGATAAATACAAGGACAACACAGAATCACAGAAACGTGTATTCAAAATAATGATGAAAGGAAAATGAATATAAATTAGTATGTGTTTGGCAGTAAATTTAGAGAATAAAATAGTTGAAAATTAACCTTCATTGTATATATGTGTATATATGTATATATTTTTTATAAATTTGTTCTGTGTCCCTAATATAAACCAACAAGAAGCAAGCAGATGAATGAGCAAGCTGTTAGGGAAGTTTGAAATGAAGCTTGCTTTCTTCTTGATAAATTTCTTTACAGCTAGAAGGAAAGGCAGGGGTTTCTAAAATCATTTTGCTACTTATTTATTTCAAAGAGAATGATTAGAGCACTTAAATATTCAAAGAATGCCCTAAAAACTCTAGTTTCCAGGCCCTAGAGAAAATAATAGTTTCAATTCTTTGAGTGCATCTTCATTTCATTGCTCATTACCTTTCTAACCTCCAAATAACCAAACAAACCAATGTCTCCATGTCTCCAAATGGGAAAGGAAGTTAGAGGCTGTAGGCAGAGGGGCTTCCCTGAAAGTTTTAGAGGAAGAAGAGGAAGAATCTTCATCCACAATTACATTTCTTTAAAACTTACTTAAATTTATAATAAAACAAGTAAAGCCAAATCAAAACAAAAACCAAAGTAGTCAAGTATGACTTTAAGAAAAACTGAACTGAAAATACATAGAAAAGCACGCAGAGTATGCTTAATCAAAAAAAGCGTGTCTATTAATTACACTTAATGATACTATCTCAGCCCAGCTTTATAATCCAAAAAGCAAAACAGAATATTAGGGAGAAGAAAGAATGGAGTGACCCATTGTACAACTGACAATTAACAGGAACCCATTTTAAAATGATTTCTTTCACATCAATGTTGTAAGGATTAAAGTTCTATCAGACAAGTGACCTTTTAAAGCCTGTTGATGTGTCTTTAAGAGGCAACAAAATACATCTTGATTCCATGTACTGTGCAGACAATTAGGCACTAACTTTTCTGCAATCCGTTATTTACCGAGAACATAGTGGGGAGGAACAGCAGAGTCCCGCCCAGGGCGTGCGGTCCATCAATCCGTCTGCCTGGTCTAAACTCATTCTCGCATGAAGCCACACGGTGGGAGGACTTGGTGCCCGGGCTTCTTCTGAACTGTGACGGTGTTCCTCTTAGCCCAGTGGGAAGAGCCTCCCCGGGCCACTGATGAGGACCGGGCATGTTATGAGAAGGGTCCCAGGCAGAATGTCTGCTGTTGTCTCAGTAGCAGGAATAGGCTACGTTCCTGGGCATGGACTTTTCAACCTTCTATACCATGGGTAAATCGTTTACCTGATAATATTTCTGTCTTTGCACTGGCTTCTAAAAAGCCTATTGTCAAATACTCAGTGCAAGTCACACAAGCTTATGCTAGTAGAGGAGATGTATTTTTAATATTTTTATTTTTTATTTCTAGGATAGAGAGAGACAGCGTGAACAGGGGAGGGTCAGAGAGAGAGGGAGACACAGACTCCGAAACAGGTTCCAGGCTCTGAGCTGGCAGTCAGCACAGAGCCCGATGCGGGGCTCGAACTCACGAACTGCGAGATCATGACCCAAGCGAAAGTCGGACGCTTAACCGACTAAGCCACCCAGGTGCCCCAGAGGAGATGTATTTTTATGGTAACCTTACCACTGGCATCATCTTATCTTCTCTACATCTCTAACTTTCTCCTTTCTCTTGGTTTCCTCAAATGTGTTTTAAAAAATCCTGCATTTCACACATTTCTCTAAAACCACTCAACTCCCGTGTGCAGGTATAAATAAAAGAACTGTGTTAGCACGTTAAAATCACGCAGACTCCTGTCATGTATCAAAGTGTTCCATATGTTGTCCTGGGAAGAGAAAACCTCTTCTGATGTTTATACTTTTCAGTGACTCATCCTTTCAAATTAATTCTCATCTCATACGAGTCCAGTAAAACCCAGCAAATATAAACACAAGAAAACATGTACACCTTACTATTTTCTTGGTAAAAATGTAACTGCCAAATTGTTTTTATTTATATACATATCAATATAAAAGGAAATGCCACAGAGTAAATTCATGAGACCATCTTCAAGTGAACACAGTCTCCCTCACTCGAGGATACCATGCAAACCGGAGAAAAATCACTGCAAGTCTCCTTTCCCATGTCACCCGGTGTGAGTAACTAACGTACCCATCACAGGGACTCAAACGAGACGAAACGATGGAACAGCCGTGATGGAGCTCTTCTCACTTTGCCATGGAAAAGCGAAACGGATGTGGTTGATGGTAAATAAGAATATACTGTACCATTCTGCAGTTTCTATTCTCGTGAATATCTGCACTCTGTTCTAAGACGAATGGAACGAGGGATATGTTTAGTAGACATTCTCTCAATGGCCAAATTCTAGGCCTCAGAAAACGGAAACATCCATAACTGAGAGGCAAATCATTTTAAGGATTTGAAGACATTCCAACGTTGTAACAGGGGAGAGACAAGAGTATAAAGCTTGATAAGGGTATGAAAGAAGAAAATCAGCTTGACTTGTATATTTAAAAGGCTTGAGATTTCTGGCTTTCCATGCCCAAAACTAATTTACAGCAAGAACACAATGGGCATCCATGTCTGAACTCAGCCCCTCAAGGCCTCCTGAGACTTAGAGCCAGGCAGTAACAGGAGGGTGTGAGGTTACAGACCCCCCACCCCATTACCCTCTGAGATTCACTTCCTCATAGCATTTCACCAGTAAATTACGGTATTCTGTGATTGGACCTACGGAAGCAAACATACCTGTATAGGGACTTTAAATCAACTCAAGAGTAAACACATTTAAAGTGGTGCCCAAGGACTAACATTTTCATTTTTGTGAGTGTCTAAATTTTAAATTGCCCCTACTTATTTTCAAAGGCTAAAGGCGGAAAAAAATTCATTTACGTATTGAGAAACATGTACCTTCAAATGTAAAAACAAACAACTCACATTAAACAAACTGCTAATACTTTGCCCACATTTCTCCGCAGGCTTTCAACCTCAGATCACTCTTTCAACCACTATTTAACCCGGATGATCTAATCAAAAGGTGGCAAGGATGATTAATGCTAATGCGGTATGACTCCTGCCCTGCTCTAGCCTAAAATATACTGGACGGCCGTGAGTTCCCCATGAAAACCACAAAATGCTACAGTAAATACCACCAACGCAAGTCAGAAATGAACGGAAGGGTCACGGGACACTGGTGACGGCTTAGGCACATAGCTGGACAAGCGGGGCTGTGCAGGAAGGGTAGGAAGAAGCTAAGGCCTGAGCACAGCAGAAGCCGGTAGGAGCCTCCAAGCCAGGCTGTAGAGGCTGCCGTGAGCAGGAGGGGGAAGGTGACAAGAGGGGTCCTTCCCTCCCTCCTCGCACACAAAAGAAGGCTGGCTTGCTGGTAATGGTTTACAGTTGAGCCAGCTGACCCAAACTGGTGTCAGCCCTAACTATGAGTCAAGCTCTCCTGACGACTTAAGTCAACAGGCTGGGTGCCACTCGCCCAAGTTCCCGCCACTGTCTATTGTTTAGAATGAACTGAAACTGATTACATCGCCCAGGACCCTGGGCAGCAGCCAGGCCGGGAGAGTCTTAAACCTAATAATGCTCACAATTACCTCTGGCACCAGGCAGGCACCTGCGGAACAGCTCCAGACAACATTTTTATGTATTTATTCTTAAACATATTAGGTGAGGAGATAACGTTTCACACCATCTGAAGATTAGAAAATTTATTCTCATTTTCAGTGCAACAAAATTTCATACCCGGGGACCAAGAAAAGGGGAAGTGGTGCTGGGAATCAGAACCATCCCATGTACTGGGAGCTTTTCCAAAATGTGTTGGTGGGTCCATTATAAAAACATACAATTTCTGCCTCGGGTCCTGAAATCTCTTTCTGAGCAAAATATCTTGCACACCTGCCCTTCAGAGTCCCTAACCTGCACTCTGTCATTCTTTCTTTTCCTTTAAGGTATCAAAGACCCCAGCCAAATGCTAATTTTATTTAGGAAAGAAGTTGAAGTGCATTATCACCCAAAGAAATTTCAACAGAAAGGACTTCATACAGGATTGAGCGCCAGTGACAAGGACAATAAGAAATTCCAGAAAAGTAAAGGTTTATAAGGAAGAGGAAAGACCGGAATAAAACATTTGGAAGCCAACACAGTGGAATTGTTGGGGGCTGAATTAGGGTGTGGAGTGCATAAAGGAAGAAAGGTCTAGAAATGGTGATGGTAACTCTGGTCCTGGAAAAGAAAAGTCTAATTTCAACCCTGATGATCCCGACTGAGAGCATCACTCTTAGATGGTCCTGGAATACTATGTGATTGCTGTTGTCCCACTCTTTTGGATGAACTCTGACAACTGAACTACACTCCTAACCTACGGAGATGTTTTATAAAAATCTGAAGAAAATAAAACAGAAAACTATTCGCAGTATGTTTTTCTTCTGCCATACTGATTTTCTATGCATCTAGGATTAAACATAAGCCATATGCATTCGCTTCTATCTAACATGCATCAAATTACTTTCTGAGGTATTGCTTAATGACTGTGTTCTGTGCTGTAGGTGTGTTTTTATTATTATTATTATTACTGGAAGAAAAAATATCAGCCATCATTTAATGTCATGAGTAGTACCAAGCACTGTCCTGTCTCTACCTTAAAGCAATTATCTCATTTAAATCTCCCACCAGCCTTAAAAGAGAAAGATATTATTATCCTCCTACTACAGATAAGAAAACCAAGGTCAGAGAGGTTAAGTAACCCAGTCAACATCACAAAGCTAGAGAGAATTTCATCCTAGTTTATCTGACATTACACCTGTGCACTCAATTACTGGGCTAAATTAAAGTCTTGATAGATCATCTGTGCTCTGACTTTGATTGCTCCCACACAAGTTCTTGCTTGGAGGAAAATCATGACAGCACCTCACTTGATATCTCTACCAAAGTGGCTGAGTTTGCAAAATACTTAGGCTTGAGCATTCTCTTCCTTCTCCTCCTCCTCCTCCTTTTAAACATCACAGTACCTATGCATTTGCCAGAGTTCCTCTCTGTGAAAAGCTGCGGGAATTAGTTGAAGATGTGGGATTATCCCCAATACAACCAACTTACATAATTCTGACATTTTGAAAGAAGCAACGCATATATTTATGTCTGACATTTGGAAAAAAATGAGCCTTCCATGGTAGTTGGGTGGTGCCAAGGAGAATCAGAGTCCAACACTGTCATTAAACACATGCCGGAGGAGGGGGGGGGGACGAACTTTTCTGGGCTTTGGGGGAAAATGAGGGCAGGCAGGACTCTAATTTTTTAAGCTGTCTTCTAGTTCCACATGTTCATTATTGTTATAATTAAATTCTCATCCTTTAACTTTTTTCTCATATCTCATCCCTTAATTTTTTTTCCTTTTCTTCCTTGATTCCTTTCTTCCTAGCTTTCCTCCTTCCCCTCCGTCTGCCTGCCTTTTCTTTTTTCTTTTCTTTTCTTTTCTTTTTTTTTTTCTCTTTCCTTCCTTCCTTCCTTCCATTCATCCATCCCTCCCTCCTTCCCTGCCAGGAAAGAATGAAAGAAGAAGAAAAGAGAAAGAAATGTTTGTTTCTGAAAAGGTTAGCACCATAGCTTATAAAACTTTGAAATAGTATCATTTAGGATATTGGTGTTAGAGGGGCAGTTTTACTTTGGAGATAAACTATTTACTGGCTAAAAAAGGATAAAAATAAGGTAATAGCCACCGTAAAAATACAACGTTTTGAAAAAAGGTAAAGATTAAGGAGCAGCAACTTCTGGAGATTGTTTCCTCCATGCAGGTGGAAACAAGTAAATTACATGTTATTTAGCATCTCCTAGTGACCCGCGGGTATAGGAACCATTTTGAAAAGCGGCACTCACAGCTTATATTCCGCTTTCTGTTGTATGGATAATGACTTCTGTATCCAATTAATTGAGAAAAAATGTTTTAAAGATCCCCATAATGCACACCGCACGAGACAGCATTAATCATTCCCAACAGCAGAGCCACAGGCCTTGTAGCACCGAGTGACTTCTGAGGCTCTTGGCTGAGATATTATTTAAATTTCCTGTATCTAATCACAGCCTCAATCACTAACATGTATGCTACCTGGCCCCCAGTCTGTTTTCTAATGCAGAACAAAACTCCTTTAGGAACCCTAATGGTATATACAGCACCGGACAGGGCAGCGGAAAGAATGCCACATGGGATCTAACGGTGGGGGAAAATGTAATGTGTTCGCAGTGCTGGAACAAACAGGCACCTGTAGAAATAGTTTCTCAGAAAACAGAGCAGAGAAAAGGAATAGCTCAGTGATAGTGACAATAGAAACCAATTAGTTAAAAAAAACAATGACTAACAAACAAGGCGTTAAGACAGATGATAAAACAGAGCCAGATACATGGTCCCTTTGGCCAGGAAGTGGATGCAGCTAGTTTATCTACGGATATGATTTTGTGTAAATAACTCACGACGGAGTATAGAGCAAAAGGAATTCGCTTCGTACCTACCTTCACAAAGAAAAAGAATAATGAGCGATAAAAAGTAATGCCTGAAAATGAAACGTAGGCACTTAAAGGTCTGCTTGACCTAATCTTTACCAAAAGCATCCAAAGTCATGATATTTGCAAAAAGATGGTGAATCTTTCTATTTTATATTTAAATATCATTTCCATTACTTAGAAGCTTATTCCACTACTTAATAAACATGCAGAATTCCATTTTTGTGAGAATACATTCTATTAAGACAACATAAAAATGAAGAGACATGAGCACAATTGCAACGCACACACATTTATGCTGTAAGGACCAATTCTGGTGTTAGCACTTTGTTCTGGGTAATTAGCACCAAGTGAGTACATTTGGAATCATCTTTTCTTTATTTTTCTCAGCAGCCCTTTAGCAAAAAAACAGAAATCTGAAACCCTATCTTAAAACACGTAGTGTGGACCAAACAGAGGCTGTCCGCATATGCTTGACTAAATTACTTGATTTATTTCCCTTGGCTGATATTACTTCTGGAAAAATAATCTTGGGTTCTGTGTTTAGCTGTCTAAATAGAAGTGCTATTAATCCACAGATCTTGTAAGCAGTGCATATGCCGGCAATTTATTGGAAGAAGGTATAAAATCACTCTGCCCTTTCTGCCGGTGCGCCAAATCCTGACAGTGCCTTACCCAAGGGAGACTGTGCAGAGAAAGCAGAGACTCCTGTTTGACCCCTGCTGGCAATCAATTTACGATCCCAAGTGTGGAGCTGATAGCCCTTACAATTCTGTATTAGCTTTTGTAACTCTTGTATTATTCTTATTCATATAAATGTCAAACTCCTGTTGGTAACCTGACCTGAAGTGTTTGTAACCTCAGTGTATACCCTTTAAAACATCTCAGAGGCAGAGGGATTACATTAAATTTTATATACTTTAAATTAAACGCCCAAGAAAAGGAATTAAGAGGAACAGTTTCTGCTGCTCAACACAGGACACCCCATGCCGTGTGAGAGTTGATAACTTACGAAATATGGAGAGCATGGGAGAACATGGTGTCTCCCAATAATAACGAAATAAGCACTGAAGGGTCAGCAGTGAAGAATTAGACAAACCAGAGCCAGGGAGGCAACTGACTTTCTAGGACTATTTTCTGTGGAATACAATGATTTTGTCTTAAAACATGGCGCGTGCAGGCGAGAGGCTGCTAATAAAAGGCTACATTAGGAGGCTACTACCTGCAAAATATCCAAACCACGAAGGCAGTTATTTCCGCCCATTCCCGAGTCCTGCTCTGTTTAGGTGTCGATGCCATTTCAGGAGGCAACAGATCTGGCTGTGCCAGGTAATGGGACCTCTGGCTCCCTTGACCTGACCTAGGACCACATTCTTCCCAAACCAGCAAAACCTCTTCTGTCTTGGTCTTTCCTACTATAAGATTCTTCAAGACTCTCCATATCCTCTGGGCGAGTCCTGTGATGAGCACAACAGAGATCATTCAACAAAGTGGTAATGAATGTGTTTATCTATTAGGCACTGTGTCAGTTGATGAGGGTACATACACATGGAAAGCCTCATGAAGTTCTATGGGGGAGGGCGAGTCTCCAGCGGGGAGGCCCATTCACAGAGAACAATGTGCTAAGTACCGTAATGGAGATGAACCACAAGGAGATCATGCATGTAGTACAGGTTGCAAAATTCCTGACAGTACAAATCAGTCAGCGGTAGGTGGTATAATTGCCTTTGTTTTTCTTTCTTTTTTATTTTTTTAGGTTTATTTATTTTGAGAGACAGAGAGAGAGCACAAGCAGGAGAGGGGCAGAGAGAGAGAAAGAGAGAGAGGATCCCAGGCAGGCTCCACACTGTCTTCTCAGAGCCCTATGTGAGGCTCAAACTCACAACCCATGAGATCATGACCTGAGCCGAAACCAAGAGTCAGATGCTTAACTGAGACACCCAGGTACCCCTGTTATTCTTTCTTATACTGTAAGTAATGGGGGAACTGTGGGAGAATTTTTGTAAAATACACACACACACACACACACTCGTGTGTGTGTATGCAGATCAAATTCATGGGACCTGGGGACAAACTAGATTGGTAGGAAAAAAGTGAGAGGAAGTCCAAAAAACAAAAACGTCCCCAAAACAAAGCTTCTGATTTGGTTGGATGTACAGTGGGGCCTTTTCCTACGATAAAGAGCAGGGCACAAAGAGTAAGTATGAAAGGTGGAGACTGACCGCTTGAGGATACCCAAGTGGAAAGTTCTCCTTGAGAAGCCAGGCAGGTCAGATGGCAGGACACATGTGAAGGGGGGGGGGAACGGAGGGCCAGGGGGAGGGTGGGGGAAGGACTGACAGAGGCGGAAAGAGATTCAAGGAGGAGGGGGTTTGGCCAACCTAAGAGAGAAGAAAACTAAAGTTGGAAGGGTGCCTGCTGGAGTCCACTGTTAGGAATTTGACAACAGTGAGTAGAAACCAGGTCAGCGGATCAAGGAGTGGAAGGAGGGTGGGGAAAGTGGAGGCAGACAGCAGGGGAGAGGGTTCTGCAGAGAAAGTGGGCGTGAAAAGGAACAAAGTACAGAGGCGGAGAGGAAAATGCAGCCTGGGGGTGGGGGTAGGGGGTTCTGGAGAACATCAATTACTGAAAAGTAAAAAAGAACAAAACTCATCCAGAGAAAGTTAAGGAAGAAAAAAAAGGAACAGAAATCAAAGACGTTTTGAGTTCTGAGTTAGGCTGGAATTTAAAATCATTTAGCTCATCCTTTTTATTTTACAGATGAGGAAACTGAGGAAATGCAAACTCACATTCTGCCACTACAATCAGAAGTAGCAGTAAAAAGATCTGGATTGCTCACTCTAAGAAATACTTGCTAATTAGGGTTGCTGATACATATTTAAAAAACTGCCTCTGATACCTTGCAATAAAAATAATGTCTTAACAAAGGGCTAATAAATGACCATGCTGTACTATTCCTTTTCAGGTTAAAGAGTCTTCAAACAATTTTAAAATACTGATTCAACCTAAATTCTCCTTTATAAAGATAAATGGCAAAAAAGGAAAAAATCTTGAGGTTTTAATGGATTTACATAGGTAATTACATGTTCCAATATGGGGGTTTCTGGCTGGCTCAGTCAGTGGAGCCTGTGACTCATGATCTCTGGGATATAAGTTTGAGGCCCACACTGGGTGTGGAGACTACTCAAAAATAAAAATAAAAATAAAAATAAAAATAAAAATAGGGGCGCCTGGGTGGCTTGGTCGGTTAAGCGTCCGACTTTCGCTTGGGTCATGATCTCGCGGTCCGTGGGTTCGAGCCCCGCGTCAGGCTCTGTGCTGACTGCCAGCTCAGAGCCTGGAGCCTGTTTCAGTCTGTGACTCTCTCTCTCTCTGACCCTCCCCTGCTCACGCTGTCTCTCTTCTCTCTCTCTCTCTCTCCTAGAAATAAATAAAAATATTAAAAAAATAAAATAAAATAAAATAAAAAATAAAAATAAAAATAAATCTTTAAAAAAACATTCCAGGGGCACCCACGTGGCTCAGTAGGTGAAGCATCCAAATTCAGTCCAGGTCATGGTCTCGCGGTTTGTGAGTTCGAGTCCCGTGTCGGGCTCTGGGCTGAAAGCTCAGAGCCTGGAGCCTGCTTCGGATTCTGTGTCTTTGTTTCTCTCTGTCCCACTCCCACTCATACTCTGTCTCTCTCTAAAATAAACATTAAAAAAAAAATTCCAATATGACTGTCACAAGGGACATATAGAATGTAGTTTCTAGATTTTCTAGAATCAAGATCAGGCTTTGAATTCCAGATCTACCATATGTATACCTTCTCTGATCTTTAGTTTCTCAACCTTAGACATGAAAATAGCACCTTGCACTTTGCAGGGTTATTGTGAGAGGTAAATACAATTATGAATTTAAAAGAACCTAAAGTGCCATAAAAGGCACTCAGAGTGGTGCTTCTTGAATTATTTGTGGTTAAGAACCAGTCTTCCCTCCAATTCATTATCGACGGATACCTTTTAAAAACACAACTACTGAAGTGAATTACTCGAAACATATTGCAAAGTTGACGTCTTGCGAATGTTACATTCCTGTAAAGGTTCCTAAGTGCTCACTTCTGACTTGAGTAATAATAACCTCCCACGTTGGTGACGGGAAGTGTGCCGGGGGGCACTGGTCTACAAGCCGCTGCCCAAGCAGTAATTACAGCTCAGCGTGTGTCATGGGACAGCCCGGAAGCCAAAAGGCACCAGCTCTGGTACTAGGCGACCTGGACTCCAATTCGCTACCACCTGCTACCTACCCACCTCCACCCACGCTGTGCTTCGCGCCCTCATCTGTAAAACCTGGAAGTCAGCCTCTCTGGGTTGCTGCAGGAATTAGAGGAGTTTCTACAAACCAACCAATGTGAACAGTGAGTGTTTGAAACATTTTAGTACATCTATTTTTAATGTTTATTCATTTCTGAGAGAGGGAGAGAGAGAGAGATCCAGCATGAGTTGGAGAGAGACAAGAGACACAGAATCTGAAGCAGGCTCCAGGCCCTGAGCTGTCAGCACAGAGCCGGACATGGGGATGACACTCACCAACTGTGAGATCATGACCTGAGCCAAAATCAGATACTTAACCGACTGAGCCACCCAGGTGCCCTGTGACTGAAACATTTTAAATGCTGAACAAGTATTAATAGTTAACGTAACTATTATTTGAAAAAAGTGTGCACTAATAAATACATACACACACACACACACACGTCATGACTCTCAGGGTAAACATTTTTATATTAGGGCTGTAAACCTGCATATTTTTGTTGTTTTTTACTTGGGGAAAAAATGAGGATTTATTATTGCCAATAAAAACAGAAAATATTCTTAATTTTTTATTGTTTTAAAAGTCATTAAAATTTTTTTTTTAATTTTTTTTTAATGCTTTATTTCTAGGAAAGAGAGAGAGAGAGAGAGAGACAGCGCGAGCAGGGGAGGGTCAGAGAGAGAGGGAGTCACAGACTGAAACAGGCTCCAGGCCCATGAGCTGGCAGTCAGTACAGAGCCCGACGCGGGGCTCGAACCCACGAACCGCGAGATCATGACCCAAGCGAAAGTCGGACGCTTAACCGACCAAGCCACCCAGGCGCCCCTAAAAGTCATTAAAATTTAGTCAACAGTTGTTTTGATTTGTTGTTCGGCTCTCAGTGTACCAGGATTCTTAAAGTTCTCTAGAGTTTTCTAATATCATTTTAAGTTAAAAATTCAGGCAATTATACTATAAAAGTTTTTTAAGATATAATCTATTTTCTAAGTAGAAAAACACTCTTAAAATTTTAATTATATCATGATTCTTGAAAGCACAACTTACTTAAAATTGAGAGAAAATAATACAACCCAATTAGAACAGTTGATCTGAGTTAGAACAAACTGGACAGTGACATTTTTTCCAGGGAAAAAACTTCCAAAGAATAATCCATTTTCCAATCACACAATTAAAAAGATTGAATCATAATAAATTAGTAAAAGCATACGAAAAAGAGTCATTATTGCACAGTTCAATTAAAACGGTATTTTCCATAAAAAAAAAAAAAGCTTAATGTTTGTTCTTATTGACATTGCCACGGCTGGACTAAAACCAATTTTCTCTAAATGACGAGAGAAGACAAACCTGTCCATTTTAAAGCCTATTAATGAGAAACCATTGATTTCATTGATCAGAAGAGATTAATTTATCAGAAGAAAATTCCTGTAAGAATCTCAGAGACTTAACAATGAATAAAAGCGGAGGCACATCCTTGCGACAGACGCCACACAAATCAGAGCAAATACCGGGGCGGGGGGAAGTACGTCCGCGCAGACGAATACAAGAAAAACGGTCGTCTCCTCGCCTCTCTTCCCAGGGGTTCGGGCAGCGCGTCAGCCGCACGGTCCTGGGCACCCGGGCCCGGAGGCGGTCCCGGGAGAAACCCACGCGAGACCTGGCAGGTGCCTGTGATCTCGCGAGACGGAGGCGGGCAGGCGGCAGCACACGGCCCAGCCGGTACAGGTACACCGGAAATGCCTCCAGGCTCCAGGGCGCGGGGGCCACCGCCGCCTCCGTGCACCCACGACGTCCAGGACGAGAGAAACGCTGAGGGGACGTGGCTCTTGTTTGATATTGGAAAGAAGGAAAAAAACCCTAGAAGTAACATTTCGTTAAGTCTTTCGTAAAATGGTATTTTTCTGATAATCACGCAAAGCCGACAACGGATGACACGCCAGAACGTGCCGTAGTGTCTAAGGCTGTGTGGAGCCAGAACTGAAGCCGCCGTCACCACCACAACGGTAAAAATTAGAGACGATCGGTCGGCTCATGTGCAAGACCAGGTAGGAGACCCGAGAGAAAAAAATCAGATGCTTAGAATTAGGACAACAAATTTAATCGTTTTAGGGGCAGGTCTCAAACTGGGCACGAGAACTCTTTAAAAAGTACATGTAGGGAGCCCGGGTGGCTCAGTCAGTTAAGCTTCTGCGGCTTGGTTTTGGCTCAGGTTCCTGAGTTCCAGCCCCGTGGAGCCTGCTTGGAATTCTCTCTGCCCCTCCCCCACTCACACTCTCTCTCTTTTTTTTTTTAAATGTTTTATTTATTTCTAGGAGAGAGAGAGAGACAGCGTAAGCAGGGGAGGGTCAGAGAGAGAGGGAGTCACAGACTGAAACAGGCTCCAGGCTCTGAGCTGGCAGTCAGCACAGAGCCCGACGCGGGGCTCGAACCCACGAACCGAGATCATGACCTAAGTGAAAGTCGGACGCTTAACCGACTAAGCCACCCAGGCGCCCCCACACTCTCTCTCTTAAATAATTTTTTTTAAGTGCGTGTAGTGGCCCCTCCATATCCATTCCTTGCATCTCCCTCAGAAACAGATGTTTAGCTAGATACATGGACGTCTAGAAGAAACACTATTATTTCCCAGTTTCCTTTGCACCCCGAGATGGCCATCTTCTAGTCAAAGCGGCATGACTGAAGTGTCACGCACGGCTCAAAGACTGAAGCTTTAAAGGCAGGGAAGGAGAGGTGTATCTTTCTCTTTCTCCTTTTTACTACTATAAGGTGGACTTAATGGATGAATATAAAGCAGCCACCACGGACCGTGACACAGAACTCACAGCTGAGCAACAAGACAAAATCCTGGGTCCTTGCTACACCTCACCACTGCCACACGACTGCCTACTGAATATTGTTTTCCCTATGTGATGGAGTAATATACACCCACCTTGTTTGAGATAGTGTTTTTTTGTTTTTGGTCATCTGCAGCCCAGATGAAATCTACCTAAAGTTAAATACTACAAGGAACAGAACCTAAATAATGGCATTAGTTTCCCTGTGCAGCAGGTAGGAAGTACTCTTACTACAGGCTGGAAAGCCAGGATGATTCCTCCAGGGAGTCATCACTAAACTCAGAGCCGGGGGAGAAGGGCACAGGATAGAGGCCAATAAATAAAATATAGAGTCTTCAGGTTCAGTGCTATGTCCAGACATGGTTTTTGACTACACTTGTTTGTAGAACTGACAAAAAATAGATGGGAAGCACACTAAATTTTGAAGGGAAGAGGGCTACAAAAGACGCACCAGGATGGTCTGCGTCCTATGTATCTGTACTGCTCTTTAAAGTTTTTTTTTTTTTTTTTTTTATTTTTTTTTATTTCTAGAGAGAGAGAGACAGCGTGAGCAGGGGAGGGTCAGAGAGAGAGGGAGTCACAGACTGAAACAGGCTCCAGGCTCCGAGCTGGCAGTCAGCACAGAGCCCGACGCGGGGCTCGAACCCACGAACGGCGAGATCATGACCCAAGCGGAAGTCGGACGCCCAACCGACTAAGCCACCCGGGCGCCCCGTATCTGTACTGCTCTTAATGCATCTTCCAGGTCTGAAATCAGCAACCGAAGGAGGCAGGTGGAAGCATCAGGATCCAGCCAGAACAGCATTCTCTCTAATGCCCAACTCAGATACGGCCTTGCAGACCACAGCAGTGGAGGACAGTCAGCTAGGAGGCCCGTCCCCTCCCAGAGGGGTGTCAGGGCTCTTTAGATGAGGTAACAGAGCATGCCCTTCCGTGCCAGGGCAGAACGTCTTCATGATTCCACAAGGCAGGCTTCACTAATGCCCAGTGAATAACAGCTGTTAGATGTTTCCCCATTCCCCCATTTTTAAATGGGACTTTTAAAAATTTATGATCTTTTTTCTACTCTACTTTAAATGGGGACTGTTCAGCTGCATTTAGACCTTCTGAAAAGGACAGCATCAACCATAAACCATGGATATACAAAAGGAGAGGGTAAAGGGAGGGGGCTTGGGTGGGTAAACTCTGTACTCAGCAATAAGAGCAGTCCAAAGGGTGAGACTGTGGGAGAATACTAATTGTTCTCCACTATCTCATCTCCCCTTATTTCCAATAGACCCCCATGTTTTCAGATGGGTGCAAGGCCACTCAAAGTAAAGACTGTCTTGCTTAGCCTTTCTTTCTACCAAGTGCAGACATGTATCTAGGTTCTGACCATTTAGATAAAATCAAAGTGACATGTGTAACTAGGAGCAAGTGTTTACTCTTTTGTCCCTCACCTTCCTTCAGATTGGAATGCAAATCTGATCACCGGCGTTAATATAGCCATCTTGGACCATGAGATGAAAGCTATATCCCGAATCCCTTACGTGCTGGAGCCTTTTACAGCTCTACTGCCTAGCTCTGGACTTCCTTTACATGACTGAAAAACTTCTACTTCCTTCACTTCTGTCACTTTCAGACATGTGAACTATAACTTTTATACACACTGATATACATATATACACATAAATGTGTGTGTAATCTAGGTAAACCCTTTCTCTGTAGATTTTATAGCATCAACAAAATCAAACCAGTAACGTTAATTGTCTAAAGAAAGGAGACTGGTTTTCCGTAAGACCCGTAATTCAGCCTTTCCTTCTGTCCATGGAAAGCCTATAATCAACCGTTACACTCTGCCCCCTATACTAGAGTTAATACTGGGGTTTTACTATACTTACCAAACATAGTGGCTGTAAGTATGTATATAATATTAACCATGATTTAAGAATGCCAATGCCTAGGGGGCCTGGGTGGCTCAATTCGTTAAGTGTCTAACTTTGGCTGAGGTAATGATCTCATGGTTTGTGGGTTTGAGCCCCGTGTCAGGCTCTGTACTGACAGCTCACAATCTGAAGCTTGTTTCGGATTCTGTGTCTCTATCTCTGTTCCTCCCCTACTTGTTCTCTGTCTGTAAGTCTCTCTCAAAAATAAATACTTTAAAAATGTGTGTTATTCCCTAAAAGACAGTAATCAAGTTTTACTGAGCTCTTAATATTCTACACCTAACAAGTGTCTGACAGATAGTCTATATCCAATAAGTATTAACTGAATAAATGCAAGACTTTGGCTCCTTTGAAATTAATACTACGTCACAATGATTTTTTGGTCCTGTTTCCAGAACTTAAGTTGGTCAGATCTCAAGAGTCTGAAATTCAATCTTTAAAAACAATGATGGGTTACCTGACCCTCTCTTTTTCCTATTGCTTGCTGCTGACTTCGTGATGGTACCTTTCAGGTAATACTGCCAAGTTTAGTACGACATCCCAAACTACACGCACTGTATATGCTCCCTTAATTTCTCCCTGGGTTTGATAAGAACATAAGGTCTTAGAAAATACTGAGAGTTCAGGAAATGTCCATCAGAGAATGACGATAAAGATGAGTATGGGAAGTCCAAGTGAGCAGTAACAGACTTCCCCTATGCCAGCAGCAAGTGATGAAACGATCAGTGTTAGCAATTGAGACTGTTCATGGGCAGGGGTTCGAGCTGGATACTGAATACATCTGGTTCCAGGAAGGAAGGGGAAATAGGACATAGAAATTAGGACTCACAACATTTTTGCTACGCGGCAGATTATGCAGGATAATAACTGTGCGACATCTAGCCATCAGTATAGCATTTTATTTGACTTGTACACACACTTTATGAAGACACTCTGTTCACAGAGATGCTGTGACAGATAAACCAGTCATTATCTCCTTGTACTTTTTCCTCCCTGTGCTCACAATCAAACACTGCTTCATCGGCTTATGCCAGGACACTCCGCCTGCATGGGGAGTGAGAGCAAAAGGGAGGGGATACTGACTAAAGAAAGGTGTAGTAATTTTTGGAAGAAGGATATATAATCTGAAATTTTCTGTCTAATAATATAGTACAACCCTTAATTAGAAAATTGTGATCCTCCCTAATGTTTCTAAAAATGATCCCATCTGGAAAGGCCAGATGCCACAGGAGCAATGAAAAGCATTTGGAGGTTTGCAGGCTGGAGCGTGAATCTAAATTCTGCCAGGTATCAGCACAGTAACTTTGAGTAAGTCACTGTGTGCCTTAATTTCCTCACCTGTCAAATGGCGGTAATAATATTTTCCTATCTGGTAAGGGCTATTGTGAAAATTAAATGAGTTAATCTACATAAAGTAGGTAAGTACTTAACACATTGCCTCCAACATGTTATATGCTCAATAAATATTCCCTTATAATTATTGTTAGCTATTAGCCAGCAGGAGTTCAGAGAACAGAGAATCTCTAAGAATGCAGAGTATTCTGTTCTACTAAAGGGAATGGATCAGTTTCTCCGCAAAGAACAGGAGATTTTCTTGTTTATGAAAAAGAGAACTTTAATTAAAACACACTGAGAAATAGTACTCTAAGCCTTCATCTCTCTGGTTCCAGAGTCAGTACCAAGCATTCAGCGAATACGTACTATCCCTGGTTCTTGCTCTTGTGGCCCTGGATACTGTGCACACAGCATAGCAATATGGCGGTCCAAGGGTCAAGGAGGGAAAAATGAGCACCGTGCTCGGAAGCAGGCATGCAGTCAGCAGAGGACCATGGAGACATCACTACATCTCAACAGCTCTTGAACACTTATAGTACTGGGAAAAGAAAATCATCTAAAAAGCAGTTTTTTCTCCAGAGCATCTAGCCCAGCACGAGCTTCCAAGAGGCAACTCTAGCTGACATTTGACCCTTACCATTTTTATTTCCCTAAAACTGCTATGTCCCTTGGCTTCCTTGGGTCATTTCCTCCTGCATCTCCTCTTACACCGGCCTGACCCTGTCTCTTCACCCTCGTCATAGGATCCCTTCACCTTTTCTATGACCCAAATGCTGGTGTTCCCTAGCCTTCCATTTTCTTTCTCCTAGATGATCTCATCACCCACAGCTTTATCTGACACTCAAAAGCTAACTGGTCGCAAACATTTATCTCTAGACCCTCATCTCCTTCTTGGGCTCTTGACCCATGTTTTGTATAGCCTACATGGGCTCCTCCTGGGTTTTCTTCTTCTTTTCTTTTTAATATTTGTTTATTTTGAGTGACAGAGGAGAAAGTGAGCACATGAGCGGGAGAGGGGCAGAGAGAGAGGAAGAAAGACAGAATCTCAGGCAGGCTCCATGCTGTCAGTGCAGAGCCTGACATGGGGCTTGATCCCATGAACTGTGAGATCATGACCTGAGCCAAAATCAAGAGTAGGATGCTTAAATTACTGAGCCACCCAGGCGCTCATCTCCCCTGGATTTTCTAAACAGGCATTGCAAATTCAGTATGCCCCAAGCCCAACTCATCTTTTATACCCAAATTCCTCCTCCCTCTCATTTCCCCTCTTCTACTCGTGGTGTCTACTGCTGGTGTCTTGGGATAAAACACCATCCTTGATGCTCATGCATCCTTTCTCGCCTTCCCTTGAAAGCCCTCACTGTAAATTTTACCTCACCCTTATTTGTCAAGTCCACCTTACTGGCTCCATCACCAGAGCACCGTGCCTCAGACTGGAACAACAGTAGAGCACCATGATTGAGCTGCTTAGTCGTCACAGACTCTGAGTTTTCAGTGAGTTGCTATCATGGATTAGTCATGGCCTGACCATGGGAAAATAACTAAACATCCTTGGGACTTAAGGATTAAATAAGCTAACATATGCCACTGCCCTATAGCAATGCTTGGCACAAAAGTAAAGCTTAAAAATATTAGCTAGTGGCTTTATTATTATCACCATATTAAGTATTACTATTGGTATTGGTATTGTTGCATTTACTACAGAGCTGAGCACAAAACTATGAAATAAAAAGAAACAAGTGACTGAATCAGTATTGTTAGGAAGATTGCTATGCAGCAGAACCTGAAAGCCTACTTTATTATGCACTAAATCACTGTGGGCTCTCACCGAGTCTATTCAGCCAGTCTGAACTCTGATGCTCACTTTAAAAACTGCAGATGAGGGGCACCTGGGTGGCTCAGTTGGTTAAGTGTCCAACTCTGGACTTCAGCTCAGGTCATATTCTCACGGTTCTTGAGACAGAGGCCCTTGTTGGACGCTGTGCTGACAGCACCAGGCCTGCTTGGGATTCTCTCTCTCTCTCTCTCTCTCTCTCTCTCTCTCTCTCTCTCTCTGTCTCACAAGATAATTAAACATTTTAAAAAAACCCTGAAATTAAAATACCTATCTTACGTACTTGGCTACGATTCTGTGACTGCATCAGGACGTAATACAGGAGCCCTGTGGAATATGAAAAGCACTCTACCAATGAGCGGAGACATGCTTACTATCAGTACATGGTACCACACTATGTGACTTGACCCTCATGTTTGCAACACAAGCTGAGGCAGAGACACGTACAAAGGATGAAAGGAAGGCAGCTTCTCTGTTTCTGAAAGGAGTAACAACTGCACTGTGAAGGAGGAGACACAAGGTAGAAAGGGGTTAGGAATGATGGGGTTTCCCTCCTGACCAGGCCAGATGGAGAATGTAAAGCTAAATCAATGGAAGATGTAATTACCTTCAAACCAGTGAATCACATGTACGGTAATCCTAAAATAATGTAGTATTCAGCACGTGATGTATCTTCCACATATAAATATAATATGAGAAAAGACAAAAGGAAATGTCTTCTTGCTATATAACTGTTCCAATGATATGTATTCATTCTCTTGAAAAAATGTAAAATTAGCAACGGAGAGAAAGACAACAGAATGTCACTATTTCAAAAAGATATTTGACAAAAGATAAAATAGTGAACAAGGCCTCACGGACACCCAAAATAACACCCAAGTTAAAGATATTCGAAATGATGGAACAAGGCCAGAAAACAACTTTGAGGGAACAATTTTGCCTAAGTTATTTGGGAGGTGGCTTTTCAGTGAACAAAAACACATTTGGGAATGCATCTGGAAGAAAACTTAATTACCTAATCCTTGCCGAATCTGGTTTTTGTTTTCAATTTCTTTTCCTCTATTCTGACAAATATTGCTGCTCAGGTGTCCAAGCTGCTAGGAATAAAACTAGGTATAAAAACTGTAAGAAAATACAAGTTTAGCACAACATGTCTTTCATCAGACTGTGGTCCAGTATGGATACGTAGATGATTGGGAGTAATCAAAGGAAGAAAAAGGACTCAGGATGCTCATGAGTTAGCTTCTTCCCCCCCCCCCACCCCCAACCCCCCTGCCCCAGACAGACTGGAAAAGTAGGTCACTGGATAGGCTGGGCAGTATGAGATGACCCTGTGACTCGCTTACAGAAATCACCTGGCCAAAGTGATCCTGGCTTTGTGCCCTCATTGCCCCTCTGCTGTCTGAGTCCACAGTGGAGAGATGGGACGACAGAGCTTTCTCTGCGAGGTTGTACTTCCCTCTAGTGAGTTCTCCCTGCTGAAAGCTTCCCTTTGCCCCTGAGTGCTCATTGGTTATTGGGTGTGGTGCTGCATGGGGCAGTCTCTGGGTATAGTAAACTCAAGGGTGTGAATGGAGATCACGATGCTAAAGGATTCATATTCTGTAAGCAACATGACAAATTAATCCGGAATTACACAGCACACTGACGCACAATTATGGCAAATTCTGAGAATGGATATATTATGTCATTAAAAGTCAACACAAAGAAGCTACAGGGAGGTATAGCTCAAGATCTATACAACTAGTAGGTGAAAACATAATGGGTCTAATTCATTCAAAATGTGTTTACTGAGTGAGGGAGATGGTTCTGCTCTGCAAGTTTAAGGTCCGGTTAACACAAACTAAAAGGCCACGAGACTTCCAACAAAATAATCTGTGAAAACAAATAGATCATTTAATACATAAACTGTTTCATGTCTTAAAATGTATCTGTTAAGAGGACATTCTTTCATCTTCCTTTCATACATGTGAATTTGAGGACTCAGAGACTCATTTACTCAGCACTAGAACACATGCTTGAGAGAATAATTCTGTGTGTTGTCACTGGTGAATATATGTTTATATGCGGGTTTACGTTGAAGAAGTAATTGAGTTTACTGCTCAAAGGAGGGGGGCCCAATCAAAGTCTATGTCCAAGGTCCTGAGGCCCTAGGAGCCCTAATTATATCACCTTCAGCATCCCAAAGTGAAAAATCTTCTCATTAGGAAGTAACTCTTTCAAAATCACATGAAAAAATACACAAAAAAATACTTTTTGAAAAAATCCTGGTCATATCTTAAAAAAGAAGAGAAAAACCAGTTCAGTGACAATTAGAAAAAGGAGTAAAACTTGTGAGGTATTTATTGACAATCATAAAAACACAAATCTTTCTGAAACCAGAATGGCACCTTGGTGGTGTAGTTTTCTTCCATACCCCTCTGAATCCCATTATGGACTTCAAGGAATCATCTTACCCATTCACATATAAGCGTCAACTTAGTTAATTTTCCAACTGGATTAATAAATCTAAATAGAATAATTTAAGTCATATGATTGTCTGCTCATGACCAGCTGTTTTAAATTGGTGTATTAAGTAATTTAGACACTTTTCTTTGCAAAGGTTGCGTGATTTAATAAATCCCCATATGTCTCTGCCTGTGCCAGCGCTACCGGGTTATCTCCAATCCAGCTGCTGTGAGGATAATGGCTGCCAACTTTCAAACAACTGAAGAGAATAATGAATCAACTTCAAGCTGGCTCATAAGTAAACTTCTACTGCTTCCAGCTAACAACCGGGCCAGTTTCAACAGTAAAGAAAATTAATTAAAGAGATTTCACCTCCAGTGGTGTGTCAGAAACATGGCGTCATGAATACTGCTGAACTAGTAGTTTAAAAGCCCATAGCTTCAGGTAAACTTAAATACTTTGGACTTCAGTCTTAAATGCTATAAGTTGTTTTAAAAATTGGATTTTTTGATGAAACAGATTAGGGCATGTTCCATCCCTCACTTGTAACATGAATATATGAGAAGTCTCATGTTCATGGAGGGAAAAAAAACAAACAAACAAGATTCTCAGCTATTAAAGGCTCATGAGGAAAAAAAAGACTTCAAAAGCTTCAGACAAAACGTTAACACAGGAGCTCAAATAGCAGATGCAAGGAGAGAGCACCAAAGACATCATTTTAAGTCACAGTCATATCACGAAAGCACAAAATGACAGTGTGACGTCCTCTTTCTAAAAAAGACATTATTTTATTGAATTGTGATTTAACACTAGACAAAACCATTTGTGCTGGGTCAGTTATGCAGACCAGCAGTGCTACAGAAAACCCTGAAACCTTGGTGTTTCCAGTAAGTACTCGTCTATTTGGCATAAAGCTATCTAGTTTTCATAGGAAAAATAAACAAAATATCAGAGCAGAATTCTGTTACTTCATTGACTTCTAAACACGTGTTACAGTTGAAAAGTAGTCCCCAGACAGGTGGGCCTCCCGGAAGGGACAGGAGCACGTTCTCACCGAGGAGCACAGGACCATGCTGTCCATGCAGGAGACAGTGCTGGATGCTTCTCCACAAGCAACAGGGCAGACTAGACAAAATACACAATTTCATGGTACTGATGAACTGTGTAAAACCAAGCAAGGATCACCGTACTAGTGGTGATGACTTGTGTTCTTTTTTTCCAAAGAGTACCTGTAACTTTTCTCAGTCATCTGCTCTCTGTATCAGTGTACCGTATTGTCTGCCTTCTACCTTTTTCCAATACATCTTGTAAGTTAAAATCTAAGTATGAAATTGTATACCAGGGTTGCTTCTGCCCTCGCTGTACATATACAATACAGAGTTTTAATAAAAAATAAGCTTTTAGAGATGCTATGTAGACTCCTACTCTCCCATTCCAGTGCTTCACACTACTTGAAACTGACATTGTGATGGATGGGTGAGGGGTGGGTGTCTTCTCCAGGCAGCTCCAACATCCTGTCCAGGGACCACTGATATTTCCAGTGTTGGAAATATCGGAGATCCCTAGGTAGAGTACTTCGCTCTGGGATCTTCCAGACAGTAGGATAGTTCTAGAAAAGCTACAAAGATGCCTCAGGGTAATTCAGAATCCAAAGAAAGGGCAGTGAGTTTAACCCATGAGTAAAGGCAAGAGACTATTCTCTAACACTTTGCTGTGATCATCTTTTGACCTCTATATACCTCATGGATGCTGTTGAAACTGTTCAAGATGCAACAGATTTAAAAGGTCCATCTTTGGAACAACATAAAAGGCTAGAACTCACTGTGAAATTGTTGCCCGGTTAGATAGCCACAGTAATTCCCCAAACAACTGAGTCAGCACTCACCCAAGTGGAGGAGAAAGAGAGGTGTTGATTCCTTAACCTCACTGAATCACATTAAAGCAACCGTTTGGAAAGTGTTCTAGTCTGTTTTGCACAACAAGATGCATGTCTCCACTTGGCAAAATCTTGTGCAACAGCCATGAATTGTACACGTTTTTTGCTACTGCCCTAGTAACAAGCAACAGGCAAGAAACTTCACAGGTGCAACAATTTATCTGCAATTTTGAAAACATTCCATTCACCAGTGCAAACGTGCCCAGGACTCCCTCACAGGAGACAAGTTTACCTACAACAGCTAGAATAAATGCAAAGGAGGGATATGGGGAAACCTAAAAGCTGTCAAACATAAAGGTTCTTATTCTTTAGACTTGACCTCCATTCTGTTCAAGAGCAGAACGTACCATGGATGGTGGAGATCTGTCATTATTCTGCTTTCTACTTTGAAGGCTGTATATATTTAATGATTGTAATTACGAAACCCTAGAATAAATATGCCTTCTATTCGCTCATTTGAATATTCGAACAATTAGCTGTGTTTGTTTGAATGCACACAAGTGTCTTTATTTCTAGTGGTTATGATAATCAAGAAATGCCTAGGGGTGGAAAAAAATTAGAAAGACATAAAGGAAAGATGAGGAAGGAAGGAGAAAGTAAATAGAAGAAGAAAAAAGATTTAAAAAGATTTCTATGCAGTCAGGATAAGTCACTAATTGAAGGTGGAAAAAATAATTGCTCACAATTTGCACAAAGCAATCATATCCGTGTAGCTCTTTGACATGGTACAAAGGTACATAATTATAAACAAGATGATGGAACTAAAAAGTTGTATCTTAATTAGGAGAAACAACAGAGGAAGAAATTATGGGGAAAAATTACGGAAGGTAGGAAGACGCATGCCACAGATATGCCCGGATAAATGACCTATCGCCATGGGGGAGAGCAGTGCCCTAGACTTGAGAAGGTTTTGTATGACCTTGGCCAGCCCTGCTATTTCCTGCCTCGTATAATCACAGAAGGCAGTCAATGTTTGGTGATGATGAGAAGTAGGATTCTGAAGAATATAATTATGGGCTGCAAGTGTTTTTTGTGGAAGCAAAATGATCATTCATGTCTAAGATTGTGTAAATATGCCTTAATTTTGGTCAACAGCAATTTCAACTTTAAAAACACAGAATCCCAAAACCTCCTTATAAATCACTGTTCTCCAAATGGTCTTCGGGGATAAGCGGGTAAAAGCAAGGACGTTCCAGATACTCTTCGAAAAGTGCTACTTGGGAGAAAATTACCTACTCCGCGGTGACATGAGTTGGCCGCCCGCCACGTCGGGCCTAGCTCATCACCTCAAAAAGCCACATTAAAGGAGATTTAAGCAAAGCCAACCCAGTTTGCATCTGTGAGGTCAGGTATAAAAATGATCGCAATGCACATTACCTTAGAAAGATTGTGGCAATCTCACACAAATTAATGGTATGTTGTGAACAGATGGGAGGTGGATATAAGAAGAAACCACATCAAGGGTCCCTAAGGAAACTTAAAGGCTCTGAAAGTTTTAAAACTCTCGCCTTCCCTCTGGTACCTTTAATTGTGGCTACAATAAGTGCATTTTTGCCACATGCCTTCGCAAGAAAAAAAGAAATGGTTATTTTCTTAAGTACTAACAGACTTACTTCTCTTTCAGAAAATCCACCACTCTTTTGAAGTCAGCCACGCAGTATTCTCTTTTCATTTCCATGAGCACAGTGTCAGAGGCAGACTGGACTGGTATGTGCAGAAAAGCATAGACTCTGGGATGATTAAGGATTTTTGCCATTTCCTTTAAAAAAAAATGGAAGGAAAAAACATTAATCATTTAAAGGGATCAAGTAATGGCTCCCTTCAGATCAACACTCGCCAGGGCAAGCAAATAAACACAGCTGAAAACAGTCCAATCACCCAGGTTCTTCAAGAGAATGTCAACTGGCAAGATTCTATGAGGACATTTGGAAATTTCATGTTACTTCCAGGGGATTCCATGCAAGAGCGGCTCATGTTTACCATCTCTGGTAGGTGACAAAACAAAAGCAAACTCATGGAATGCCTCAAGGGCAAGATTTTTGAGTCTTTCAAAATAAACACTCCCTTGCCTCAAAGAAGTGTTCTTGTTTTGCCTTGCTAGGTTAGCAGGAAGAACACCAAGAGTTAAACAGTTGGGGCTCTACAATCCTGTGTACTTGGATAAAATCTCCAAATTTAAGGCCAGGCAAGACTTTTTCCCCCCAAATACGGAAAGAGAAGAAGGAATATGTAACTCATCTGTCTTTTTTCCAGCTAGTTAATGAACACGTGTTCTCTGAGTATCTACCATGCAAAAGACAAGCATCACACAAGGAAGCCAGCCAGGTGGCCCCGGGTCACCAGCTGATATCCAGATGCAGAGTGTGGAATAAGGGAGGAATAGGAAGAGGGTCCTATCTTACAAAGGTAGAGCAAAATGGAGTGAGATAAATTAGGAAGCCCAGAGAATGTTTTAAAATCCCTCAGATGGGCGCCTGGGTGGCTTAGTTGGTTAAGCGTGCGACTTTCACTTAGGGCATGATCTCATGGTTAGTGGGTTCGAGCTCCGTGTCGGGCTCTGTGCTGACTGCCAGCTCAGAGCCTGGAGCCTGTTTCGGAATCTGTATCTCCCTCTCTCTCTGACCCTCCCGTGCTCGCTCTTTCTCTCTCTCTCTCTCTCAGAAATAAAAAATAAAAATAAAATATAAAATCCCTCAGAGGATACAAAGGTGGGCAGGAAAGGAAGAGTGACATGAGGAAGCTGTGGTGATGTGACCATTTACGGAAGCACAAGAACACGAGACAGATGTAGCCCTTCTCCACCGCCCCATGCCACTGAGTCATCAGCTGGATCCTGGGGGGGAAGGGGGGGTTAGGGGGAAAGTAGGAGGAGGAAACGAGAAGAGCAGTGAGGGGTGCAGGGGGAGAGGGTGTGTACAAAGAGATCAAGAAGTAAAAATGTTGAGATAGGAGCTGTTCCTTGATAACATGCATGTGACCAGTGATTTTTATCTTTCGAAATACCGCATTTTCCTATCTGTTACTTCACGTCGTCCTTACAGCGGTATTTTGAGGACCCATGGAGTCTGAGCACCGGCTCATTCTGTAGAGCCACCTCCTAGCCATTCAGGGGTCAGTCATGCATATGCATCAACCACGCCCTGTGTGTCCACCTCCTTTCCACCAACTGCGAACATGAGGGCTTCTAGGAATGTGGAAGAAAAGATCATTGAACTTGGATCGGTCACCTTCTTAATAGCAGCTTAGTCGTTTAAAAAAATCCTTTTGGATTAAGAAATTCAAATAGCCAAATAATATAACTCCTTGATATGTTTTATCCATACTTTACTAGAAATTATTAGGTATATTATACCTTGTCTTGTATCTATCTATCTATCTGGACAGATACACATACATAGAAATAAATACATTAGAACTAGAGTTGAAGAGTTTCTTAAACAGAAAAATGAGTGCCTAACATATTATCTGTTCACAAAATGGCCATGTTTCTTGGCTGGGTATTTAGCCAGTAGGCTCTTCAACACACGCTGCACAGGAGGCTGTGTGAGGCGACACTTATTGTTACGCACCCCACAGCATATGTGCTGGCCTTTCGCTCTCCTTCTCTGCTGGTCAGGTTTCTTGTGCCTCAACATCTAGATTCACAGCGTAAGAAAAATGCTTGTCTTCTAAAGGGGTAGGACCCTGCGTTAGCTAACTTTCAGCAAACCGCCTGCGATACATGGTGACACCTTAACAAATAACATAATCTGGAAAATGAAATTTCACTCTCCTCAGTGCCTTGGCTTTCTTATCTGTAAGACAGAGACAATGGCGATACACACCTCCTAGGGCTCCTGGGAAAACACAATAAAATAATTCAGTATGTGTTTATACGTAAGCACTCAATAGACACATTTATCTAATATTCTTCTTTCTTCCTTCATGAGTTTCTCAAGTTCATGGTAACGCGTTTTCAGACAGATTAATGGCAACCTGAGAACAGCTTTTCAGTGAGCTGGTTCCCGTAACTAGTAAGTGAAGGAGGGTTCACTTGTACTGATTTGCATACAACAAATGAGGAAGGGGTTCCCAGCAAGCAGGACCTTGGGCCACAAAGGGTGGTGCAGCTCCTCTTGGAACCCCTCAGGGGGGCCCTATACCGGACAGACCCTGCTCGGGATGCACTATGGGCTGCTGCGGTGTGACAGTTTACAGAGTAAAACGTTAATAGCAAACAAGCAGGATAACCATGGTGGGTTGTTCCCTTGGGTTCTTAAAGTAAGACTTCCCACTCGTAATGACCTTCGGCTTCACGCTACAGACTTGGCGGGCAGTGTTAGAATGGGACGCGCCAGAACACAAAATAAACTTGCCCCTTAACTGAAGTCCGTATTTCTCCCACTAAAAGGACTATGACGTCATAGACTAATGTACCCCGAAGACAGGAAGTAGATCTTTTTTGTTCGGCTTTTAGTTCTATTCCTTTTCACAAGAACTCAGCATGCTGGTGAAGGACCTTTTGGTTTCTTCAGTTTCAAAATTCTTCCCTTATTTTTAAGGTTCAACTTATTGTTGGAGGTTCTCTGGTGCCAGAGATTCCCTATTCCTCTCTGATTCCTCAGAACCGTTCCTGATGTTACCCAAGTGCTTTCCTGGCTCCACCGTGCACCACGGTCATCGACCTCCAAGATGGAGGCTCTGCAAGAGCAGGGAATCACCGTTTCATTCCTCTCATTGGAGTCCCAACAGATCCAACAAGGTATGGCTACTACTAGGTCTACAACCGAACACAGAAATACAAATATGGGCTAAAACCACATGAACGTACATAGAAAGAGACTTAATTCTTTTTAATGCTTATTCATCTTTTTTTTGAGAGAGAGAGAGAGACAGAGCGCACGTGTCGGGGAGGGACAGAGAGAGAGGGAGACACAGAATCCAAAGCAGGATCCAAGCCCCAAGTTGTCAGCACAGAGCCCAGGGCGGACTCGAACTCACGAATGTGAGCCCAAGTCAGACACTTAGCCAACTGAGCCACCCAGGCGCCCCCATAGAAAGAGATTTAAAATGTATGTGCTATTTGATAGGAAGACAAATTTTCAATTAGTAATAGTTTGGTTTGACTCAAGTAGGTAAGCAAATACACACTGGCCTGCTTTAAATCTTGGAACTGAAAAATAACATGTTAATGTAGAAGTAAATACAAAGTAAAAAAGAGACATTTCATAGGGAGCACCCCCCTTCCCATTGGGTTATATATCTAAAAGTCAGTTGCAGCTTTAGGTTGGAATCACAATGTGTTTTCTTGTGCAAGGAATTTACAAATGCAACTAGTTTATAAATTATAAATTAGTTATAAATGTGGGGCCCAAGTTAACCAAAGGAATAAGGACGGGGAGGGGGGGGCTGGTTCAAAATGGCTAACAACAAAAAAAAAATGGCAGCTCCGAGCAAACCTTGAGTTCTGAGCTGGTTGTGAGCTGGAGCAGACAGGCAAGTATGCACACAAGGGGGGGTGTGTATGAAGAACTCTGCCTGGTAGCAACCAGCATGTAAACAGTGTCTCTTTTAATATAAGGTCATTTATAGTTTAAGGGCTAATGTATCAAGGCTGCTTAGCATCTAGCCAGTGACGGTGACGACTTTAGAAGCAGGGATTACAGAATGGCTTACCAACTCAGCACAACACTATTTCCACCCAGTGCTTTTCTACTCAGCTCTCCTTTCATAAACTGGTAACTGTTTGAATGTTTGTTAGTTTTTTTATGAAATTAAAAAGCAAAGAAAAAATAATGAGTTGAAGAAAACAGACTTGAGTTTTAAAAAGCAATCCTATAAACGGGTACATCTTTCAAAGAAGTGTCATTTTTGTTGCTCTGCAGTCATCAAATTAATCATCATTTTCTGTCTGATTTGAGATGTGCACTACCAACTTAACAAGGTCACTCAGTGTGTGAGTGTGTAAAATGTACTAATACTTGCGTTCAGATGTCTGTGCATTCATTTTGATAGTTACCAGTCGGAAAGTTCTCTCAGTTTGTGGCTTTGCTAGAAAGTACACGCATATTTAAAATGCTAACCTTGACAATGCTACGTTGCTTTCAACTAACCTAAGACATATGATGAAGCAAAAAGCAAAAAGATCCTTCAAAAAAAGATAAGTTAAACCATTCCTTTAAGCATTGCAAAAAATAGTTTATTTGAGATATAATTCACATCCCATACACCTGACTTATAAAAAAGTGTGCAATTAAATGGTTTTTAGTTTATTCACAGGATGGTGCCACCATCACTGAAATCTAGTTGTAGAATCTAACTTTCATTCCCCCTAAAACAAATCCCAAATCTTTCCACTGTCCCCATTCCACCATTCCACGACCCCCTCCCCCCAGTCTGAAACAAGCAGCCATCTACTCTCTGGCTCTATAAATTGCCTATTCTGGACAATTCATATAAATAGAAACATCAGTGTTTTGTAAATGGCTTCTCTCACAATGTTCTCAAGGGTCAGCCATGTTTAAGTGTGCAGGCATTTTTTTCCAATTAAATAAAATATAGGAAGGTAGAACTTATTAAATATGCCATTTCATACAAAAGTACCTCAAATGTTCTGAATATTGTTAGCTTGAAAGGTAGTAAAGCAAGTTCCATCTGTACTTACGGACTTTCACAACACAACCTAATGGCATAAATCTGACGAACACAATCTAATGGCATAAATCTGGCAGAGATTAGTTGTTATATATGAAACCTAATTAGGAGAAACTATAATAGATACAAAAGATGGAGAGGGAATGTTAAAAAATTCTTTTATTTCTTTTATTTTTTTATTTTTTTAAATATTTTTATTTATTTCTAGGAGAGACAGAGAGAGACAGAGAGAGACAGCGTAAACAGGGGAGGGTCAGAGAGAGAGGGAGACACAGACTCTGAAACAGGCTCCAGGCTCTGAGCTGGCAGTCAGCACAGAGCCCGACGCGGGGCTCAATCCCACAAACCGCGAGATCATGACCTAAGCAAATGTCGGACGCTTAACCAACTAAGCCATCCAGGCACCCCTAAAAAATTCTTTTAAAAACTTCTCTTAAAAAGAGAAGAAATGGGGGCAGGGGCTATAAATGATCATTTTTGGGTTTCTATTAATTTTGTTATTTTATTGTGGCAAAATATATAGAACATAAAATCTCCCATTTTTACCATTTCTGAGTGTACGATTCCATGACACTGAGTACTGTGACGATGTTATATGCAGCTACCACCACTATACACCTATCTTTGGAACTTTTTCATCATCCCACGCTGAAACCCTGTACCCATAAACATCACTCCCCATGCCTCGCTCCCATTTAGTTTCTTTCTCTATGAACCTGACTATTCTGTTAGGCATCTCATACAAGTGAAATCATTACAGTATTTGTTGGTTTTTTTTGTCTGGCTTATTTCGCTTGGCATAACATTTTCAAAATTCACCCCAGTCACAGCAACATTTTGTTATTCTAAATCTCTCTTTTCCAAGCAGCCAGGTGTCCCACTCTAATGCCAAGCCCACTGCACAGGCTCCATCGGCACCCATCTCACTTCCTGTAACTGGGCCACACATGTTCACACCCCAAGGATATATCTTACTTACTACCTGCATCTCCCCGTATCCTCGCTAATGCTGAGCCCTTACATACCTAAGTTACAGGAGAATGAATGAATGATGCAATGACCCAATTAATTAGTCAACATTAATTATTTTAGAGTCAGTCCTACAAAGACTTCTAGCTAACAGTCAAAACGGCAAAGCCTGTGTTATAGGAGATCCTATTTCCAGAATCACCTTCAATACTCCAAAAGTCATGTAATTCAAGATAAAATAAGACCAGAGTCATATTTCATCCATTACTTCATTAATGACACTGTACCAGCCACTAAGTGAATTACCAGCACCTACATTTACTCTCAGCAATCTAAAAATAAATTATCATTTAATAGCATCGGTAAGTGAATTGAGGGAGCATAGGAAGAGAACATTTCCATTCCTTATGTCCCAAGTGAGGAGGATTAGATATTGTGAACAGATTCTAATTTACATTTGATCTATAACTTAATTATAACAGGAAATTCACTTCTAAACTACAAAGAGTTAACATTTTCAGTATTTCTAATAAAGTTAGTTGAGACAAACATCTGTTCTAATTAGCCTTCACAGAAATATTAAAAGGCCTTCAATGCTCCTTTACCATTACAAATGTCATCGTCAATAATCAGACTTTATAGTATGAAGATAAAAATATACATTGATACTAATGTCAGAATGCTAAGAGTTGTAATTATACACACATTTATCTTCAACTGATATTATTATTGTTCTGTTTCATAATTATTATTCTGCTCTGCCATCACCAAATCATCAAGAGAGTTTTTGCATCCTGCTGTCCTGATGGCTTCAAGAATCTGTATGTATGTGAAAATTCATGACACTTGAACACACACAATTAAGTCAATTTTACAGTAGAAATTTTAAGATAAAACAGCAAAGGAAAACTCACAGTAAAATCTGTTGTGTTCTAAACACCATATTATATGAACACGTAATATCCTAAAAAAAAACAAATGTACAATATACATATAGTTGCCTTATATTCTATTAAAAAAACACCACCACCACTGAGTCTACTAAACACTAAAAGAACAAATCGATACCTGATCAGTTTAATGGGAAAGTGCAGTCTGATTACACTGAGCACTCAACAAAAACAGTTCTGTTCGCTTCTCTCAAACCTGAGACAAATAATTAAGGAATGCGATGGAAAGGCAGATGTTAAAGATGTAGTTCTCATTTATTTATGGTCTAATCATTTACAGGGAGGCTAACTTTAGGTGAGTTTTGTTTCAAGGGTTAGGTGGTATACGAAAAAGAATGTTCTCATGATTGAATCACTCCAGTCACAAATGCTTGGTATGTAACATGATGCAGGTCACAGCAAGTATTTATTCAACGTGAGACTAACTTCCTGGAAGTGGGGATGCAGAGAAGACAGTAAACTCCTGGGCACCTTACAAATGTGTACACACAAAACCGTGTCCTCTGTAGACGAGCCCGGTGGGGGGGGGAGGGACAGGCCCCCGACTTCGCAGTCTGTGTGCATCTCATCTGGTCCCTCATGAAGTGGCCTTCCTCCCTGTGGGGATATTATCATCTCCGCCTAAACCCAGGAGTAGCTGTGTGACTTGAAAGGCCAAGGAGATGTGGGCAGATATCACAGGTGCTATTTCTGGACAGGTTTAAAGTTAGGGGTTTTCTACATCTCTAATTTCCCTGTTCTTCTGCGGTCTAAGTTCGGACATAGAGACGATGCAAACCGAGCTTCAGACAGTCCATGACAGGCATTTAGCATGAGCAAGGAGATACATTTCTGTCTTGATAAGACACTGTCATTTTTTGAGATCATTTGTCATAAGCATAACCTCATCCATCCCACTGCCACACTGTCATTTTACGGATGAAGGAAAGAAACATTTGGAGACATTTAACATAATATGTTCAGAGGCGCCTGGGTGGCTCAGTCAGTTAAGCGTCAGACTTTGGCTCAGGTCATGATCTCACGGCTCATGAGCTCGGGCCTGAGGTCAGGCTGTGTGCTGACAGCTCAGAGCCCGGAGCCTCCTTCGGATTTTGTGTCTCCCTCTCTCTCTGCCCCTCCCCTGCTCACTAAACAACAAAGAAATAATATAATATGTTCACAATGAGGAGTTGTAAGTGGGGTAACAGGTATTCAGGAACTCCACCTCTCAGACTGAAAAGTCTTTTATTTCTATTTTGAGGAAGAGAAAGAGAGAGAGAGAGAGAGAGAGCGCTCACATAGAGGAAGGGCAGAGAGAATCCAAGCAGGTTCCATGCTGTTAGCGCAGAGCCAGACAGTAAGTAGGGCTCCATCCCACAAACCGTTGAGATCATGACCTGAGCTGAAATCAAGACTTAAAAGGTTGACAGACTGAGCCACCCAGGCGGCCCCTCAAAGTCCTTTTCCTTAAGCAATTTTTAATAAATACTGGAATGGAAGTATAAATCAGTTATAATGGGAGAAGAGGAGAGGAAGAAACTAACTAGCAACATGGGCAACAGAAAATTTCATTCCAAATGGAGTTCAATCTTCAATGATAAACATTTTTCCAGGCAAACCGCAACCGGGAACACATGCCCAATCCCAGCGTCATGAGAGGCAAAGCTGTTAACTGTGTATAATCATCTAGCAACCTATTATATAAATTCTGCTTTTTCTTGCCTAATAATATCAATTATATCTTTTAAAGTACATTTGAGAAAAATAAGAAGTGCACTTGGGGACCGCTTAATGCTTCCGCACCTATTTATTCTTTCATCAAAAATACTAACTGTAACATTCTTTCTTGAAATCATGGTGAAGAGAGAATTGTTCACTTGAGAGATGTGACTTATAGATCGTATGAAGCTATACCCATTACACACCTTTGGAGAAAAGACGCATAAAGTAATTAGCATATGTAAAATAATTTTTAAAACCCCACTTCTTTTAAAAACAAAACATTAAAAAATATGTCCCTGTATTGTCAGACCAATATATATTCATTTTTGAGATTTTGGAAAACAGAAAAATAGAATGGGAAGAACTAATCCTAGTTAAAACAATCACTGTTAAAAAAGAGAAACATCATTCTTATTATCATCTTCAAAGAATTAAATTATAAAAATATCTGATATTACCCAGTGGGTTTTGAAGAAGCGAAATGATTTTCAAAGACCAAAGTATTCAGCTAATAATATTCCTTAACAAAATATCATTCCTTTGAGCTCAATTTCTTCCAAAATGAAAGAATAAAACCTTTCTTCTAGGCAGCGTCCAAATCACCCAGGCACTTACACGCCAGGGGCTCATAAAGCTGCCACATTAGCATAACAGGAGAGAAATCTGAATATGAGAACAACAAACAAAGGACAATCAGAGATAACAATCAGCAAAACATCTTAGCATCTTTCCTGAAGAACTTAGTACCCTTAGAAAAACGTCCTGGGAGCTACAATGAGAGTGAACAAAATAAACAGATAAGAAAGACATTTCTTTGTTCAAGAAGAACATAAAAATGGGAATGAAAGTAAAAGACGAGGAGAGGGACGGACGGACAGTTCTTTCCCCACTCCCAAATGGACGGTAATGTGAGGGAGCTCTTCAAACGTCTTTTGAGACCTTTGATCTTAAAAAACAGGCACCGGCAGCAGTCATTTATTTGGAATGATTATTAGGGGCACGAGAAACGTTCTCAGCCTCTCCAGATCACAGTGCCATGAGTGTGCAGCAGCACTAACAGTAATAGTAATAATAATAGTGATGGTGATGATACAAATATAGCAGTTAGCGTCCTCTTGTACTAGAGTCTGTGCTAAGTCATATGTCTCGAATTTAGACTTCTGAACAAATGAGGAAGCAGTTTTACTGCATCTAAGACTAAGAGACGTTAATGACCTTGCCCAAGGGACACTGGCAGAGCTGGACGGGAAACGCAGGCCCTGCCTCCAGAACCAGAACATGTGATTGGAACCACACCTCTCTGCTGTCTGAATCATGTCAAGGTGAAGGCAATGAAGAAGCAGCAGACCCAGGTAAAGCTTTAAAACCAGGGACTTTGTTTTCCTTTTGTAAAGGAAACTTCTATTTATAAAGGAAATTTCCATTTTTAGAGACAGAAATTGGGAACAAAGAAAAATGATATAAATATGGACACTCTGAAGTAGGAAGAGAGAACTTTTAACAACTCTCATGGGGTGACGAAAAGTAAAACTTAGATCTGCACTGCAAACCTCCCTAAGGAATCCTTTACCATAGTTTTCCTGGCCACCTTCTCTTAACTGGTCTCCCTCACGCTAAAGCCCCAAATGCCTTTTGTTTCAGCACAGGATGGGATACAGACCCAAGTTCCAAACACGCCTGAATGCTGGGTGCTTCCTGGCATACGTGATGATGCACTTGTTAACCAACTTCTATTTTACTTTTACTCATCTGTCTTTGGCCACTCAAACTTACAGAACCCCACCTAGAGAAACGAGGACGCGTAAAGAAAAAGACGTTTTTCCTCCCCTATGCACTGCTCCAACAAATGTGCCTCAAAAAGCATCGTTCAGGGGCGCCTGGGTGGGTCAGTCAGTTAAGCATCCGACTTCGGTTCAGGTCATGATCTCACGGTTCATGAGTTGGAGCCCCGTGTCGGGCTCTGTGCTGACAGCTCGGAGCCTGGAGCCTGCTTCCGATTCTGGGTCTCTGCCCCTCCCTAACTCATGCCCTGTTTCTTTCTGTCTCAAAAAATAAACATAAAATAAAACAAAACAAAAAAAGAATGACATAAAAATATTATTAAAATCAATGCATCACTCCTGCAGACCAGTATGTGATTCTCCCTAAACCTAACATTATTCTTGAGGAACAGAACAAACTAACTCATATAAAGATGTTAACTATTTCTGGGGTGGGGTTGGAAAGAAGCCTTGAAGGGGGAATCTCTCTAAAACAAGACATAAAATATCTCCATATATATCGAAGGGGATTTAAATTTTGTTAAGTTGCATATTTTTCCTTATATCAAATCTATTAGAAATGTACAGATTTTTTCAAATGTTTCAAAATGGATAAATTTAGTAGCTCTTATTACATTACTTGAAATTAGATGATAATAAATGGGACCTTTGCAGTCTTTTGCTACTGAACAGTATGGGATTTGAATTCAAACTGATAAGTGTGTGTATAATTTTTATAAGGCAACAAGACAGGGCGTATTTCCTCCTGGTTCCACTTTAATTGTTTTCACTTGGTAAAACTGGCTTCGCATGTCAGTTCTTTAATTGGAGCGGAATTGAAAGCATTTGCAGGGAGTGAGGGGTAGGCTGGCTTGTCTAAGAACACCCTGTCAGAATATCCTGATATTCTAACCTGCTACTTTTCTAAGCACTGAGACTCCAAAGTTATAGCATCAGACAGACTGTCTGGAACAAAGAGATCAGGAAAAACTTCTATTTCCTGAATCAAATTCACCTTTTAAGACTTAACCTAATTTTTAATGGTTTGTTTTCTTAAGATTTTTAAATGTTTATTTACTTTTGAGTGGGTGGCGTGTGGGGGTGTGTTGGAGGTGCAGAGATAGAGGGAGACCAAGGATCCAAAGCTGGCTCTGTGCTGACAGTAGAGAGCCTGAAATGGGGCTCAAACACACGAACTAAGCCAAAGCTGGATGCTTAACCAAAAAGCCACCTAGACACTCCAAAGTTTTGTTATTTTTTAATCAAATGGAAGTGAAAATTCAATGCAATTGAAATACGTTTCTTCATATTAGAGAGGAAACTGAAGATTTTTATCCAAATCATCTGCCAAAGTCTGTGTCCTCTACCAATATATTTAAAAAATACAAGCTGCACCTTTATTCTAAGTTTCTGCGTAATGAGAAAACAATTTCATACAAAAGCATTTTCAGATCTTAGATTTTGATCCATTTTTGCGAAATTACCTTAAAAATGACAATCAAACAGACTTTCTACTTGACCTTTCCAATGATCAAGAGGGTCATAAATATATATTATTAACCCATTATGTTTACCTGCCTTCAGGATTAGATAAACATGGATCTAGGTAACAATGGTTAAGGAGATAATAAGGCATCAGATTACATGCTAAGAATTTTCTTCTTGGGTAAGGAAAATGATTTCCAAATCAAGTAGTGTGCCTTTTCCTTAATATTTCAAAATTAGCTAGAAATTGAGAATATAGAAGACAGAAAGGGAAAGAAAGAACTCTGTCAAAGTAAGTCTAACAAAATGTGGGCTACACTGAAGTGACCCAGGATGGAGGCGAAAGGCTACATCATGGTAAGTCATTTCTCTGCTCCCATCCTCAAAGGACCCTAACTAATCTCTCCACAGAACTACCCAAAGGGCACGGCTCAGGGGACATCTAGGAAGAACTGGGAATTACTCTGAAAGGTGTCGGGAATTGGAGGACACATTCCAGATGAAGAAATTTATCCCAAGCATCCCCTGAGTAAAATTAACACTCTGGAATGTCTTCTGAGTGAAATGAAGGAGGGAAAATTCCCTTTAGAGGTTTAAGGATTACACATTAAAACTACTCATTAAAAGCTGAAAACAAATGGGATACTCCCATATGGGTGTTTATTTTTTCCTTAATAAACTACTGAATGACTTTCCACAATTGCTGGTTACATAAATAAAGTTTATTTTTTAATTAATTTTTTTAATGTTTGCTTATTGAAAGAGAGACAGAGAGCAAATAGGGGAGGGACAGAGAGAGAGGGAGACATAGAATCGGAAGCAGGCTCCAGGCTCTGAGCTGTCAGCACACAGCCCCACATGGAGCTTGAACTCACGAACAGAACTGTGAAATCATGACCTGGGTCAGAGTCAGGTGCTTAACCGCTTAACTGACTGAGCCACCCAGGCCCCCCTAAATGAAGTTTAAAACCAAACTTCGTATAGATGAGTGGATAAAGGAAACGTGGTATATACTGGTGTGTGTACACACACATACACCACAAACAGGAACATATCCAGCCACTAAAAAAAAAATCCTGCCACTTCCAACAATTTGAATGGACCTGGAAGGCATCATGCTAAGTGAAATAAGACAGATCTTAGAAGGTCTCACCACAAGGAAAAAATTTTTTTTAACTATTTTAACTAGACTTATTGGGGTTATTTCACAATATATACAAATATCGAATCATTATATTGAATATATGAAACTAATATGTCAATTATATTTGAATTTTTAAAATGATTGTGATAATTGGATTGCGGTGATGGTTGTACAACTATACAAATTTACCAAAAATTGTCATCAAACTGTATACTTTAAAACGTTAAGAGCATCATCTTCAAGCTTAAAATGTAGAAATTTAGATATAAAGTATCTAAAGTTGATGTTTACTTAGAGCCGTATAACGGGTCATTGAAAAAGCCAAAATAAGAGTGGTGTATACCAAATCTATAGTTTGTCTCACTTAAATACATTGTCCCTTGGTAAGATTAGCTGTTAATAAAAGCTAAATAAACGATGCCAAATATTTTTTACACATGATGTGGTGGGGGCCTGTGGGGGAAGCAGGGGGTTAATTAAAATGGAGTCTGTGGTAACTGCCTAGTAGAGGTATAGGGTCCTAAGTAAGAACTGAACATAAATTATTAATCCTCTGTGTACGCTGCGCAAGTTGTAGGGGAGGTGATCTAGTGCAGATGGATTTTTAGTAACAAGCAGGGAAGCTTGGAGGTGGGGGGCTGCATTTCAGACTGGGGTGACCTTTGAAAAGGGTGAAAAGCCTCCAGCACATTCTAGGCAGAGCAGTAGGTCTGTTAACAGTGGATCTAGGTGACTTGGAAGCTGGTATATGTTAGAGGGAGGGAGGAAACTCATTGCTGGAAAAGGAGACCTGAAAGGAACCCGATTCCCCAAGCGCTAGATGGCCAGACTAGGATGCGGGACTTTATTTTGTAGATGAGTGGTATTGAAACTTTTGCTCAGTATTACCCCACAATGACTCTTTAAAAATCACGAGCCACCTGATACATTTTTTTTTACTGACACTGAAATCTTTTCACGGTAAGTTTAAATAGTTGCAGAAGATGTAATCTCTGGCATATTTCAAATATGGGACTGTGAAATACAACTGTTACATCACACTCTTAAACATATTCAATGAAATATAAAAAATAGGAAAATTGGCATCTTTTTTTCATCCACTTTGAATTTCCTTTCTACTGCCACAGAGTTTTATCTAATAATTTTTAAGTTTTAAATTCTTCTATTGATCATTCTAAGCAATCTTCTCTGTATCAAAATTTGTGTGTATGTTAAAATAAAAACATCACTGTGACTGCAAGGCTCCAAGCATTTTTAAAGAACATTTTTTTAATTGAACTGCCATTAAATTACTCCTAGTACACAATTCATCAAAACAGCATATTCAGGGGCACATGGGTGGCTTCAGTCGGTTAAGCGTCCGACTTTGACTCAGGTCATGATCTCACAGTTTGTGGGTTCGAGCCCCGCGTCAGGCTCTGTGTTGACAGCTCAGAGCCTGGAGCCTGCTTCGGATTCTGTGTCTCCCTCTCTCTCTGGCCCACCCCTGCTCACGCTGTCTTTCTCTCTCAGAATAAATAAAACATTAAAAAAATAAAACAAAAAAATTTTAAAACCAGCATATTCAGTTAGCATAAATGTAAAAATTTATTATTATTGCAATCTTTGATGAAATCGACTGTGAGGGAAAGGGGCTTGGGAACTCTTTATGAGTTGCTCTGAAAAAGGCAATGAGTTGCTTGGTAGCCTGAAGGTGATCGAGAAAGGTGAGAGGGAGGTGAGATAAGAGACCCATCATGAAAACTTCACTACAAACAAAATCGGTTTTAGGGAAGAGTACAAATGGAAAATGAAGACCTGGAAATGGATTCATTTTTAAACGACACTTTCATCCAGAAATGCTCTATGGCCATTTGAAGATGCACACTTAACACTGGGGTTTGTAAGAAAAAAGTGTGACCCAGACAGTGAGAACTTATGTCAAGGAGGTGGATGTGGCAAAACGTCCAAGACTTCTAAGGGGTGAGTTATGTAAGAAACACACACCAACTACTCAGGTATAGTGGATGAAGGTGGGAGATTCACAGATTCTGAAACTCCATAACCAAGCAGGAAAAGGTTGTAATTCTTTGGCAAGGAAAGACTAAGCTCATTTTTTAAAAAATGAGATATAATTGACATGTAATATTTATGTTACTTTCAGGTGTACAACATAATGATTTGACATTTATGTATATGGTGAAATAATCACTACAGTAAATCTAGTTAACATGCCTCATCAGAATAATTACAAATTTTTTTTTGGTATGGTGAGAACTTTCAAGATCTACTCTCAGCAACTTTCTCACATACAATGCAGTATTATTAAATATAGTCCATGCTGTATGTTACATTTTCATGTCTTGTTTATTTTATAACTGAAAGTTTGTACTTTTTAAAAAAGTTTATTTATTTATATTGAGGGGTGGGGAGAAAGAGAGAGAGAATGAGCGGGGAAGGGAAGAGGCAGAGAAAGGAGAGAGAATTCCAAGCAGGCTCCACGTTGTCAGCGCATAGCCTGACGTGGGGCCTGAACTCGTGAACCATGAGACCATGACATGAGTCTGAGCAAAGATCAAGAGTCTGATGCTTAAACGACTGAGCCACGCAGGTGCCCCTGAAACTTTGTACCTTCTAACCACCTTCACCCATTTCACCAACCACTTTAATCCTTATTCCCACTCCAGTTTGGCAACCACTGATCTGTTTTATCCATGAGCACGTTTACTTTTTAATTTCACATGTATGTGAGATAATACAGTATTTGTCGTTCTCTGTTGGACTTATTTCACTTAGAATAACGTCCTCAACATCCACCCAGATTATTGCTAGCGGTAGCATTTTCTTTTCATAGCTGCATAATATTCTACTGTACCTACATACACTACTTTTCTTTATCCATTCATCCATCCAAGGATATCTTACTTTTTATATAGAAGAGTTTTTAATGAAGAGTTACCCAAAAATAATTTGTCATCACTTCAAGTATAAAAGACTAATTATGACAGTTTCTAAATGCTACGTACCTAAAGCTCTTTTTTAAGATAATTGAGATACAAGAAGTTCACACAACAAGTCAAATCTGTTGAAGGGCAGAGGGCACTGCTCAAACGCTAGGCTAGTGTCCAATCATACCTTCATTTGTCCAAAATAACATGTTTTCAACAAATGAAAACTCCACATTCCAGGAAAAAAAATCCCCATTTACTATTTTGCACGTTTTACTATTCATGTCTCCAAATCAATAATAAAATGATGAAATCCAAAATTTTTAACTGAACTCTAAAATGTACAACATGACAAATTCCCAGAGTTCACTCCAAACGAAATGTACCATATTGCATCAGTCAGTAATAAAACTGTTAACTTGTAGCCCAAAGAGAATATGAAAACCTGGTGGTTTCAAATGCAGCTCAACTTTACAGTTGCCTGTGTGTCTAATGTAATATTTATTTCCTTCTATTTTTCACAGAGTATTTTATATTAGTAAATATAATTACATATTCTGCAGAATGAAAAAGTATAATATAAGGCCCCCTTCAGTCCCATCTGGATATAATAAAGAAATTGAATTTTGAAATGGCAGGACTGTGAAAGGAAAATTCTACCTTTAATTATAACAGAAACGGCTGATTGTCCTTTTTCCTACACTGTGGCACCTACTAATAACTGTTAGGAAAAACACCAGCCACATGTGAGACTCTGAATCAGCGTAGGATCTGAAGAGCCACAGACTGGCTGAATCCGTTTCAAGCTGACTTTACAAAACCCAGTCCAAAGTTGAACCTTTGCAACACTGTACGTGGAATGTCCTTTAGGATTCTGATTACGTCCTAGCTGAGTAGCCACATCTGTGATAAATTAAAAACCAAAGCAGTTGCCAGTAAAGCTCTTAGTATTTCATGTGTCAAGAACATACACTTCTGGACTGATGGTTTAGTAAACTCTACACCATCTCCTTAGTCAAAAATTTTAGCCTCCCTTCCATGCCATTGAGTCTGTAACTACTTTCTCTTCCTTGAGTTAGTACAGATTAATTTATTAATTATTCACCTATTAATTAGATACGTAAGGAAATAAAATTAAGTAACTTTTATTAAAAAGTCATAGGATGAGAAAACTAAGAGACGTACAGATCAAACTGCTTGCTCTCCCACACTACCACTTCCAGGCAAAGATGAAGATTTACCGAGGCTACAGGGCTGGTCTAAGGTCACACAGTTCACCAGGGTGAGAAGAAGGGTTAGAACCAAGGTCTTCAGGTTTTCCGAACAGTGACTGCTTTCTTAAAGACAACTCTTCCAAGTTAAAATTTATGATAGGTTTCATAATAAAATATTTTTATTACAGATTTAGCCAAATTACACCAAAACACATTCTAACAGCATGGCTTACTGAATCTGCCATCATATAAATATACTTAATAGAAATAAAAACTCTGTATTCCCAATTTTTTCATTCTCTTGAATAGGCACTGCATCAGCCACACACTGGGAAAAACTAACAACTCACTACCAACCCAAACAACTCCTCACCTGGGGGCTTAAATACTGGGTCATCTGTTGAAGAGTCTTTATAGTGTCCCACCCAAAATCTATGTGAGATGAAAGAGACAAGACTCAAACATGGGTGGCAATTTTACTAAAGCCAAACATAGGCTTAGTCTATGACCTAACAACTCTACTCTGTGGTATAAATTTTCTCCCAAGAAAAATGAGCACATATGTCCATCAAAAGACACAAATGATAACATTCATGTAAGTTTTGTCCATAATAGCTGAAATTCAGAAATCGTCCTCATGTTCAATAGGAGAATGGCTGGGGGTAAAATGTGGTGTATTCACTCAACAATGAGAGAGAAACAAATTCCTCATACACACAGCAGACCTACTTTCAGGCAGACGACAAGATGGCGGCAGCACAGTGGAGGCCCAGTGAATATTGGCATACCTCGGTCTCTGCGTAGAGTGACTCGTCACCTATGGGCCAGTCCTCCTAACTTGGCCCCTGGAGAGCCTCACACTGCCCTCATGAATCCCACTCAACTGCTTCTGCAGACAGCTTTCTCCCTCCCCCAAGAGAAGTCAATCATAAGATTTCTGAGGAGAAAAAACTTACAGGGTGGGAACACCTGATACAAAAGACACCTCCGTTCAGGAAAATGAAGAATAAGTTCTGTACTTTCAGATCTGATGCATTGTTTTAAGGTAAAATGCAAAAATTCCTAGAAGATAACAATAATCATACCATCTAACAACTACTGGACACTTTTTGTGTCAGGTACTATCCTAAGCATTCTGAAGTTATTAACCTGTTGCTCTATCAAGGTTCCTCTATCCCAGGCTCAAACAAAAGACTACATTTATATAGTATCCCACAAAGCACTGTTAGTACATATGCCCCCACTGATATGTGTAAACATCAAAACCTACAGAAATGTGAAAATTCTTCCAGTGCCTCACCCAAATCAGCACTGCATCTGGGACCCTGTCTGAGAATGGCCCCAATACCTGCCAACAAGCAGCATGCAGTCCTATGTTTGCAGACTGTCTCTCAGTTCTAAAATCAGGAAGGCCTGCTTAAGACAAGAGGGCAGAGGCCTGTAAGAGACACCATACTGGGGTCCCAGTATTAACTCACGGGCAACACAGCCTCAAAGCAGGAAACATACCTGAAACTGAGGAATCAACAGAGGTGAAGGTGGGTAAGGCTGGTGTAAGAGAAAGGGGAACAGAACTAGATTACTGTTTATCTTGTTTTCTTTTGACAACTTCTTTCCTGAAATAGTAAGGCCTTTGAGAAGAAGAGACATATTAAAGAAACTTCTAGGCTTCCACTGGTAAACCTGACAGCAAACCAAACAGGGGCTGGTACCTTCAGAGACAGACAGAGGCTGACTAAGAGCGCAGTGTGTGCTGAGCCTGGTGTGGCTGGAAGTGAGAGATAAAGGATGTGTCTGAAGCCTCATGGAGCCAATCACCAAAATGGTCCCCGAGTGGAGGCCATCTACACAGCAATCATCTCTTGAGCAACAGAGAGATGTTGATGATATGGTTTTCTGTCCATTTCACTTTCATACTCTGTTATTTGCAATATGAAAAGCACTTGCAAGGGTAGAGGGCCATGTGATCTAAAAGAATGTCAGGGCGCCTGGGTGGCTCAGTTGGTTAAGCATCCAACTTCGGCTCAGGTCATGATCTCATGGTTCATGGGTTCGAGCCCTGCATCGGGCTTTATGCTGACAGCTCAGAGCCTGGAGCTGCTTCGGATTCTGTGTCTCCCTCTCTCTCTGCCCCTCCCCTGCTCTCCTCTCAGAAATAAATAAAACATTAAAAAAATGTTTCTTTCTCTCAGGTTTTGGGTGTAGGGTGCAAGTAATTGGCTCCCCATGCTCGTTACAGAAACAGAAAGCCTTTGTGTTGAGGCCTCACAGTCAAAGGTTTACATACATATGATACACCCTTCAAACCAGGTGTTGAGATGATCAGTCCACACCAGATAATGAAAAGGCACAACTGTTTTTAATGTACCATTTTTTCTTTTAAGTGTTAGTTTACATCAAGTAAAATGACTGAAAAATTTGAGAGGTATCAGAATTAGAAGTCAAATGGCACCTTTAAAATCTGTCTCATTCAGTGCAATCCCTTCAAAGGGGCGTTCCCTTTTGATAAAGACTCACATGTGAATGAAGTGATCAAGATTCAAGTAAAGGGCCCCATTAATGACAACTCTGATTCAGACTCGGGATTTCTACTTGTGTGAACACTTCAATACAATCATGACCCATTCAAGTTGGAAGAATCATACATAGAAACATGACAAAGATATCTGAACAAAAAGGTCAGCAATAAAACGGAGGCACTTTAAAATCTGTGTTTATGTGCATGACAGTAAAAAAATGTGCTGCCCATTATAAAGACTCATTAATTCCTGAAATGAACTACCTCTGGATTACCAGTATTTTCCAGTGGCTTATTGCAAATCCCAGAGTTTACAGCTATGACTTGTCAGTTTGATATCTTTTTAGTTTAGTAAATCAGCATTAACAGCAAACATCTTCTTTTTGATTAGCAAATGCCTGATCGATTGATATGCAAGCTTTTTGGAGACAACACGGATGACGGAACATGACAGGGCTGTGAAGGGATGTCATTATCAAGAAAACAAAGCATTTTGATGAATCAAGACCAACTGCAACTTCAACAACATAAAAGATCGTGATTGTGGAAGTTGAATTATTAGAAAAGAAATAACAAAATAATATTCGATATGCTTTTTAATAAAAGAATTAAAAAGGGAAAGAGAGAGAAGCAACCAACCATCATGGTCAAGATTCAGCCTACGTGTGCCACATTGCCTTCCATGTGGTGCCCAGAGCTATGAGTATCTAATGAGGGGTACACTTTCTCTCTGCGCTTTCCGTGATGGTGAGGTTTGTTACAGGCTACCGAGAGACTCCATTAATAGTGATCTTTTGCTGTCAATAACCTACTAATGGCATAAGCTCCTTCTCAAAAGCATTAGGAGGGCAGATGGCACCGTAAATGACGGACGGCACATCTGACACGGGACACAAAGTTAAGCAAGAAAACTGACTGACCCAACACACGAATGGCCTGCCAGATACATAGGCAGCCCACTCCAAGGCATAAATAATATTTACGGACATCGGAAGAACGGCAGAGGAAAGGCCTCTGAAAATCCTCTCCTCCATAAAAGCAATGAAGATACAGACAAAATGGTCAAAAACACTGTTTTCAGAATTCTAGAAATTAACTAAAGGCTTGCAACAATCTGGGTAGTGTTTATTCAAGAAAAAGAGAGGACTATTGGTAAGAATAGAGAAGTATGAGGAAGTTTAAGCCTGCCCTTTCCTTTCTTCCCACTCCCCAAACCTGCAGCAGCCTTGAAAATCAGCAGCCTTTAATCATGGGGAAAAGCAGTAGCCGGGCGGCCGCTGGAAAGGACAAAATGCAGTTAGAGCTCCTACACAGCCCTGTTTCAAGAAGACTGTCATTATCTGATCTGTCTAGTGGTTCTACGGAAGACTCTACTCACTCAGCTTGCTTTTTTAACCTGACCTGGCACTCACCCAGGGAAAATAGGCTTTTTTCCCCAGAGGCATTTGTCAAAAATAATCAGCTGCAATTGTTTAACATCAGGGCTGCCTGGGGCTGTGAATAAGTTACAGCAAACAATAAATAAACCACAAGCTTAACAGGAAAAGCTAGAGAATGTGATGTCCAGAGGGGGCTTTGAAGAATCCTAACACATTGTGGGGAATCTAGAAGACCACATGCATGCATCGGACTGTGTGTGTGTCCAGGTTGTGCATGTGCTCAATGAAGACCTAAGAAGGCCTTCGGCCCTCACCTCTGGCTAAACCTGAAGTTGTGCACAAACGGACAGTAAAGCTTCAGATAGAGTTGTAAACACACTGATTGAGCAGACAAGGGACGCTCCAACCTTCTCCACTGTGAAGACAAAAGACTTATGGGTTCCAGACCCTTAACAAATCTCTCACCATCAGCTGATGGGGAACCTAAAGAAAATTAAGAAAAGTCACCAGACAAGAACAACAAACCGTGGGAAAGGAGGAGTATCCGATTTCTAGCGCTTCCACACAATATTTAAATGTTTGCTTAAACGTCTAGTTTTCAAAAGAAATTTATAAACCATGCAAAACACACAAGGGAAAAAGCAGCCAACAGAAACTGTCCTGGCAAAAGTGCAGTTGTACTTGCTGACTGATTTTATTTACTTATTCTTTAACTTTTTAACATTTATTTACTTTTGAGAGAGAGAGGCAGACCATGAGCAGGGGTGGGGCAGAGAGAGATGAAGACACAGAATCTGAAGCAGGCTCCAGGCTCCGAGCTGTCAGAACAGAGCCAGATGCGGGGCTCAAACTCATGAACTGTGAGATCATGACCTGAGCTGAATTCTGATGCTTAAGCAAGTGGGCCACTCAGGTCCCTTTTACTGGATGACTTTAAATCATCATTTTAAATACATTCAAGAGAGTAAAAAACAAAACAAACAATGTGTGTGTGTTTGTGTGTGTGTGCTTAAAGAACTGAAAGGGAGGAGGCCTCTAGCTGTGTTTTGGGACACCAACACCTTAAGACAAGTGAATATGCCTCCTCACATAAAACTGGGCAATTTTCTGTCGGTTGCTTCGGTGCTGGACCCTGGGGCTGGAGAAAATAAAGAAGATGTTTTCTGTAGGGGACTCAGAGGCACACTACACTTGGCAACTACCCAATTTTGGCTGTGGGTCTTCATCTCACTGCCTCAAGCAACAAGCCAAAGTACACATGGTGGGGACTCACAAATACCACTGCCAGTAGGGAAATAAAATAACCAAGGTCTTAACAAGGGAGACCAAGAGACACCATTAAAAGAACACTTACTGAACAGACAGGCCCTAGACAATCAATGAGCCTTCTTTAATACAGTAGTGCTCGCAGGTGCAAGAGTGCAGAGCGCATAACAAGCTTTTAAAACTAACAAGAGACAGAAAGCTAGCCAAAATGACGAAACGGAAGAACTCTCCTCTAAAGAAATTCCAGAAAGAAATGAGGGCTAAAGAAGTGCTCAAAACAGATATAAGCAACCTAACTGAACAAGAATTTGGAACAACAGTCATAAAATTAATCACTGGGCTTGAAAAAGGCATGAAAGACAGAGAAGCTATTGCTACAAAAACTATGGAGCTTAAAAATAGTTGTGATGAATTTAAAAATGCTATAAATGAGGTGCATAATAAAATGGAGGTGTCCAATGCACAGATTGAAGGGGCGGAGAGAATAGGTGAATTAGAAGACACAATTATAGAAATAGAGGAAGCCGAGAAAAAGAGAGATAAACTGATCAAGGAACACGAAAGGAGGCTTTGAGAGCTGAGTGATACAATCAAATAGATCAATATCTGTATCATAGGAATTCCATAAGAGGAAGAGAGAGAGAAAGGCGCTGAAGGAATACTTGAACAAATTATAGCAGAGAACGTCCCCAATCTGGGGAAGGAAACAGACATTGAAATCCAAAAGGAACAGAGAACTCCCTCAGATGTAACGTGAACTGATCTTCTGCACTAAATATCATAGTGAAACTGGCAAAATATAAGGACAAAGAGAATTCTGAAGGCAGCTAGGGATAAACGGGCCCTAACATACAAATGGAGACCTATCAGAGGGGTGACAGACCTATCTAATGAAACGTGGCAGGCCAGAAAGGAATGGCAGGAAACCTTCAATGTGATGAACGGAAAAAATATGCAGCCAAGAATCCTCTATTCAGCAAGCCTGTCATTCAGAATACAAGGAGAGATAAAAGTGTTCACAAATAAACAAAAATGGAAAGAATTCATCACCACTAAACCAGTCCTATAAGAAATCCTGAAGGAGACTCTATGAGGGAAACGTTGCAAGGAACGCAAGGTACCAGAGACACCACCACAAGCATGAACCCTACAAAGGACACAACGACTCTAAACCCATATTTTCCTATAATGATACTGAATGTAAATAGACTAAATGCTCCAATCAAAAGACACAAGGTAGCAGAATGGATAAAAAAAACAACATCCATCTATTTGCTGTCTATAAGAGACTCATCTTAGACCTGAGGACAACTTCAGATTGAAAGTAAGGGGATGGAGAAATATCTATCATGCTACTGGAAGTCAAAAGAAAGTTAGAGTAGCTATACTTACATCAGACAAACTGGACTTTAAAGTAAAGGCAGTAACAAGGGATGAAGAAAGTGTTCTATAATAATTACAGGATGTATCCATCAGGAAGAGCTAACAATTATAAATGGCTACACACCAAATACACAAGCACCCAAATACATAAAAAGAATTAATCACAAACATAAACAATCTTATGGATAAGAATGTGCAAATAGCAGGGGACTTTAATATTCCACTTACAGCAATCGACAGATCAACTAGACAGAAAATCTTCAAAGAAACAATGGACTTGAATGACACATTGGACCAGAGGATTTAACAGATACATTTAGAACTCTACAACCCGAAGCCATGGAATTCACTTTCTTCTCAAGTGCGCATGGCACATTCTCCAAGATAGATCACGTACTGGGACATAAAGCAGCCCTCAATAAATATAAGAATTGAGATCATACCATGCATACTTTCAGATCACAATGCTTTGAAACTTAAAATCAATCACAGGAGAAAGTCTGGAACACCTCCAAAAACATGAAGGTTAAAGAACACTCTATTAAAGAATGAATGGGCCAATCAGGCAATTAGAGAAGAAATTATAAAATATATGGAAGCAAATGAAAATGAAAATACAACAATCCAAACTCTATGAAATGCAGCAAAGGCAGTCCTAAGAGGAAAGTACATTGCACTCCAGACCTACTTCAAGAAATTAGAAAAATCACAAATACAAAATCTAACAGCACACCTAAAATAACTAGAAGGAGTGCAACAAGAGCACCCCAGACCCAGCAGGAAGAGAGAGATAATAAGAATTATGGCAGAAATAAACAATATGGAATCCAAAGAAATATTTCAACAGATCAAAAACAAGAGTTGGTTTTGTGAAAAAATAAAATTGATAAACCTCTAGCCAGGCTTCTCGAAAAGATAAAAAAAAGAGCACCCAAATAAACAAAATCATGAATGAAAATGGACTTATTACAACCAATTTCTGAGAAATACAAGCAATTATCAGGGAATACTATGAAAAATTATATGCCAACAAACTGGACAACTTAGAAGAAATGGACAAATTCCTAACCCACACACACTACTGAAATTCGCACGGGAAGAGAAAGAAAATCTGAAGAGACCCATACATAACTAGTGAAGAAATTGAATCAGTTATCAAAAACCTCCCAACAAATAAGAGCCATTGGCAATGGGCTTCCCTGAGTAATTCTACCAGACACTTAAATCAGAGTTAATACCCATTCTTCTCAAGCTATTCCAAAAAACAGAAATCGAAGGAAAACTTCCAGACTCATTCTACAAAGCCAGCATCGCTTTGATTCCCAAGCCAGACCGAGACCCAGCAAGAAAAGAGAACTAAAAGCCAATATCCTTGATGAATACACATGCAAAAATCCTCAACAAGATACTTGCAAATCGAACTCAACAGCACATAAAAAGACTTATCCACTACAATCAAGTGGGATTCATTCCTGGGTGACAGAGCTGGTTCAATATTCGCAAATCAATCAATGTGATAAATCACACTCACAAAAGATAAAAACCATATGATCCTGTTGATGCAGAAAAAGCATTTGACAAAATACAGTATCCTTCTTAATAAAAACCCTCAAGAAAGTTGGGATGGAAGGAACTTACTTAACCATCATAAAAGCCATCTATAAGAAGCCCTCAGCTAACATCATCCTCAATGGGAAAAAACTGAGAGCTTTCCCCCTGAGATCAGGAACACGACAGGGATGTCCACTCTCATGACTGCTGTTTAACATAGTGCTGGAAGTCCTTAGCATCAGCCATCAGACAACAAAAGGAAATAAAATGCATCAGAATTGGCAAAGAAGTCAAACTTTCACTTTTTGCAGACGCCATGATTCTCTACATAGAAAACCTGACAGGCTCCACCAGAAGCCTACTAGAACTGATCCAAGAATTCAGCAAAGTTGCAGAGCACAAAATCAATGTACAGAAATTGGCTGCATTTTTATACACTAACAGAAAGAGAAATCAAGAAACTGATCCCATTCACAATTGCACAAAAAAACATAAAATACCTAGGAATAAACGTAACCAAAGTTGTAAAAGATATGTATGCTGAAAACTATAGAAAACTTATGAAGGAAATTGAAGAAAACACAAAGAAATGGAAAAACATTCCACGCTCATGGACCGGAAGAATAAGTATTGTCAAAATGTCATTTACTACCCAAAGCAATCTACGCATTCAATACAATCCTAATCAAAATTATACCGGCATTCTTCTCAAATCTAGATCAAACTATCCTAAAATTTCTAGGGAACCACAAGAGACCTCGAATAGCCAAAGTAATATCGAAGAAGAAAACCAAAAGAGAAGACCTCACAATCCCAGACTTTAGCCTCTACTACAAAGCTGTAATCATCAGGAAAGTATGGTATCAGGAATTCTAGATGGAGAGCAGTCATCCTCCTAAAAAAGAAGAAAAGATGAAGCCATCCCGGACAGACAAAGACGGACAGGACGCGTGGCTAGCAGACCCATGTGAAAACTAGTAAACAACGCTCTTCAGGCTGAAGGAGAGGACACTAGACAAAACTACAGGCCGCGTGAAAAACTACAGAGGGCACAGGTCAGAGGGCACAGGTCATGAAAACCCCGAGGGTAAATATAAAAGACGGTGCAAGTGGGTTTCCTTGTTAACTCTTGATTTCATCTTACCTAATTTAAAAGACCCACGGCACAAAGCACCAGTGAGAAGTGTGCCAATGAGCATACTGTGCACAGAGACACAATCTGAGCGGCAAGCAGAGCACACAACAGGACAGGGAGCAGCTACACATGAAAGTGGTTTTGTACACGACTATAACGTTGCGATTAAGCCCAAGAGACTGTTATAAACTAAGATATTATCTGCAGTCTCTAAGACATCCACTAAGAAAATCATGCGCACAGAGATTTATCTAAATCAAACAAGGGGATTAAAAAGGCGCACTACACAAGGTCCGGTCACCGCAGAAGGAGGCTGTTGTGGACTGCACCGTGTCTCAAGAAAGAGATGTTGGAGTCATCACCCCGAGTACTGTGACTATGAGCTCGGCTGGAAATCGGGTCTTTGTAGATGTAGTCAAGTGTAGATGAGGTCACGATTAAGGCAGGCCCTGATTCAAATCTGGACACAGGGACGAGGGTGAGGACACCATGTGGAAGAATGACATAGAAATTGCAGTGATGTTTCTACCAGTGAGGAATGCCCAACTCTGCCAGCAGCCACCACAGGAGAAACAAATAAAACAGAGAGATTTCCAATTTAGAGCCTCTAGAAAGGAACTAATAATAACCCTGACACCACTTTGACTTTGGACCTTTGGCCTCCAAAAGTGTGAGGAAAAAGTATGCTTAAGACAAGCAGCCTCCTTTATGGTAATTTGTTACATCAACCTTAGGAAACTAACACACAGGCAGTAACAGAAGAACAGAGCAACAGAAAACAAGGATTTTTGAGGGGGAAAAAAATGAAGGCTGAAAATACAGTAATACATTAAATAAAAGATAAAAGATTCAGTTGATCAGAATGTAGGCTGTTATTTCACGTGACATTGTATAATAAGAGTTGATATAAAGCTTCCTTTAGATATTTTTATTGTATTTATCTATATTTTTTCAATAGATTTTTTATTTATTTATTTTTTTAAAATGTTTTATTTATTTCTAGGAGAGAGAGACAGCGTGAGCAGGGGAGGGTCAGAGAGAGAGAGAGTCACAGACTGAAACAGGCTCCAGGCTCTGAGTTGGCAGTCAGCACAGAGCCCGACGTGGGGCTCAAACCCACAAAACACGAGATCATGACCTAAGCGAAAGTCGGAAAGTCGGACGCTTAACCGACTAAGCCACCCAGGCGCCCCTCAATAGATTTTTTAAATTAAAAAAATTTTTAACATTTATTCATTTTTAAGAGACAGAAAGAGAGCACAAGTGGAGGAGGGCAGAGATAAAGGGAGACAGAATCTGAATCAGGTTCTAGGCTCTGAGCTGTCAGCACAGAACCTGACCCGGGGCTTGAACCCATGAACTGTGAGATCATGACCTGAGCTGAAGTTGGACACTTAACCAACTGAGCCACCCAGGATCCCCTAGATCTTTTTATTTAAGAGAGAGAGAGAGAGAAAGAGAATCTCAAGCAGGCTCCAAGCTGATGCAGGACTCAATCCTACGACCCTGGGATCATGACCCAAGCCAAAATCAAGAATCAGATGGACGCTTAACTGACTGAGCTACCCAGGTGCCCCTACATATATTTTAACATGTAGTTATGAGACATATTTCTTTCTTGCCATATATTAGAGAAAGACTTACTCAACAGTATTTTCTGTAATCAAACACTGATCTACATGTGGCAAACTTACCAGTGATTTTTAAAAACACACAAAAATATATACCATAAAAAAAGAGACAGAGTAGATTTTTCCCTCTAAATTATGAACAAGTAATTCAAAATTACTTTCAACAATACAGTTTGATTTTCTCTGGCCCAAAAGCAGTACTTCTAATAGTGAAAAATATTTATCACATATGGACTACTGATGCCCATTTTAAATCTACCTGAGAGTTTTGCTATGTAACATGCAAATAAAGTAGTGTTTGATAATAATTTTAAAACCCTTATATTTAAAAAAAAAACCTTATATTTCCAAATTAGGGCACAATCATTATTTACTGTTTATTGACATTACAGAATTGGAGACTTTGATTTGAAAGCTGAGCATTTTCAGGCCAATTATTATTGTGGCACACAAAGGAAGATGTGGGAAGAACAGATGTATTCTGGACCAGGAAGCAACACATAATTTAGTAAATTAGTAAAAAACAGGAGCAAACTAAGAAGCTGCACTTTGCTTTCTGAGAAATATGCAGAATGTCACTCTACTATTCTATGAACCATTAACTTCATTACCAACCTTTCTGTTCTACACCATGAATCATCTGAAAATTCCATTACCCACCTGATATAAAATATGAGGATTTCGTTTTACTAAGTGCTGAATTAGCAAGTGCCTAAGGTAGCCTTCCACAGGCTATCAAAGCAAAGAAATCAATAGAGAAATATCCCAGAATCAAAGGAAAAGCGTAAAGGAGTGTCCGCTGGTCGCCTTACGTGTTCACTGTTCTTGGTGCTTCCAAAGGAAAGTCAAAGGCAGTTTTTCTCAATGGTTTGAGCATAAGTGACTTCCTAAATTAATGAGGAAGATAAAGCCCACAGATGGTGTATTGTACAGTTTGAACTATACTAATTTTGACAGGTGACATGGAAGCCTTCTCAGCTACTCCTGTGAAATTAAGGATTCAGGGGAATGGCAATGTGAAATGCCTTTTAAGATGCAAATTAAACCACATACATATCTAATGCTCTCCTTTATAAACTGAAATGTACACAGGAATACTAAAAAGATGGAATGTGAATATTTGTATGGCACAACTGAAATATGTAAATTTCCAGGCTTCTTAAGTATTCTAGAAAGTATTTAATATATATAATTTCCACTAGAGTTTTGTATATACAATATGTTACATATTATATATCTAACATTTTAGATATGGATCTAAAATTTACATCTAAATTGTATCTAAATTATCTATCTAAATTTGTATCTAAATTATATCTAATACTATATATAAGATATATATCTTATATAATTTCTAAGATGTACATTCATATTTGTATGTATATACAGACATGTATACATATGTACATACATATGCTTTAAAGTATTTTGCTTTATTAAAAGATACATGTACCGACCGACATGGTTCTATGTATTTGACAATGGCATCAATTTCTTTATAAAGCATTTGCTGGGAACTTTTCACTGATCATCTTTTTTTTTCTTAAATATTTATTTCTGAAAGAGAGAGCGAATGAGCAAGCAGGGGAGGGGAAGAGAGAGAGGGAGGCAGAACCCCAAGCACAGAGCCCAATGTGGGGCTCACCTAAACCTACACACTGAAATCACAACCCGAGCGGAAACCAAGAGTTGGACACTTAACCGACTGAGCCACCAAGGCGCCCCTTCACTTATCATATGCCACACATTTTACCCTTACATACTTCCCTCGGGAAAACGATCATCTCTTTTGGGAATAAATATGCACATGTCATTGGATTTCATGAGCAGTCTTCAAAATTTTAGGCCAATGGCAAGTGGAAACGTGAAGAGATTAGAGATTGAGAAATATGGGTAGCTTTTACGACAAAGTAGATTAAAGCATCTTATGGTAACCAAAAACGATTTGATGACTTACATTCTCACAGTGGGTCCAGACTGTCTCACCTATGCCATCTGGTCATTTGGAAGCTGGGACTGAGAACCACAGTGAAGCCCACAGTGTAGGCCTCTAGACATTCTTGATGGCCATATAAATAGAACTTTTAAACAATACATTTTCCATTGTGCTTCCCAGGAAGACAGAGGTAGCCAATACTTTCAACATGAGGAATATTCATTCATCCACGAAATAGTTCATTTTCCCCTGAAAACCCAGGACAAGAAGCATAAACAAGATTCCTGATGAAAAAATTTGGAGTCTGTTCGCTATGAGGGCATCAACAAAGAGCCATCTGTTGAGATCACGTCTATCTATTGATGAGTTCATTTCTTTTCTGGGTCCTTGGGTCTGCATGTAATCGTGAGGCTTAATCACCCAGACAGAATATTACAAACTGTAGTAAGAAGCAAAAAGCTATGGACATTTTTGAGGGGCTGCTGGGTTCCAGAAAAGCTTAGGCTTCTTGCGCAGGCCTGGAGCTGCGAGGCTGACACCTGCCGCGGGAACAAATGAGGTTCGCAGGCATGAACGGGCTGGGACACAAGTGTGCGAAGACGCAAGTGTCTGCAGCCCAACGGAAAGTGCTGGCGTGCAGACCAGGCATGTTGAGGCGGCTACAGAATTGGAAATTGGGGAGGGGTCTGCAATCAAGGTTATGCAGAGCAGGGGTTAATTTTATCCTTTATCACAAGGGGTCAAGTCTTTTGGCAAACTGAACCTGCACCCCCAGGCCCCGCCCATCCTTATCTTCCCCTGCAGACGGGCTCTCTGCATTAGGCTCCTGGGGAAGCCTGATCAACTTTTCATTATGAATATGAATCCTTTTAATATTTTTGATGCAGGTTCCCCATCCCCCCGCCCTAGATTTTCAGACAGAAACAAACCTTGGCTTCCTGTTTCAGAGGTGTCCTCTTGACACACCTCCTGAAATTCACAAAAGCCAGATTAAGAATGAAGTCAAGTGCTTTTGATTATAACTGGCCAGAAAACGGGTGCCAACAGCCAGATGAAACCACACAGTGACGTCCCAAAGCTAACGGTGGATGGCAGAAATAGATTTCTCCTTTCCATTTCCTTGCTTAAAACAAATCATCTAACTTGTCCTTCCATTTATCAAAAGGGGGAAATATCTTGTATACAACCACACAAAGGCTATCTGCATATTTTTCTATTATGCTAAAAAGCTAAGCCTCAAGGAAAAATAATGTTAAAGGTCCCCATGTGAATTACTGACTTCAGTTTGGAAATTCGGTGCTGCTCTGATGAAACAGAAGTATAGCCAAGTACTGAGTTTGCTATTATTTTGAAACTATTAAGAATTTTTAAAAAGTCTGCCAAAGCAAACATGTTAATTTATGTTCATAAATTACTATCTGGCATATTTATTTATTGTCTTTTACCAGATAAGTTAATTCTGATAAATATACAATTAGGTTAGACTATAAGATCGTTTAAGTAGAAGTAAATACACAAAAGTCAAGGGTAGTAGATAAACGGATTTGTTATTGATTACAAGACTTCTCAACCAAAAACAGACGCAACATTTTAAATATTACTATTTATGATAAATCTTACATACTATAACATTGCAATTATATAACATAAATATAACAAATGTAAATCTCTTAAAAATCTACACATTTTAACTTAAGGTAAATAAAAGGTAGTATAATATCAATGTGAATATTACTGTATTTTTAGTGGTATTTTATAGAGTAATATAAATTGAAGAATAAGTAGTTTGATGTGTTCATACTCTGAATGTAGGAAAGTTCTTAATAACAAGCAATCTGCATTAGAGAGTCATCAACTTAAGCTCTCTGGACCAGGCTATAAGTGTTGTACTAAAATTATGATATAATTTTAAGACATAAAGGAATCTTAAGGGAGATAACAGTTATTTTAAATTATTCATACCACAGGGTGAACCAGAATAACTTAGATAAATAAAATCCATAGATACTTCCTATATCCCTGACCAGTCAACAGCTTTAATATCTTTCCCTTACCAGCAAACCCATAAAATGAAAAACAAGACAAATTGCCTGATTTAAATTTCTCCTCCTTGACCATCCACTGCTGACTTGCCTGATGGAGATGATAAAAGAACAGTGAAAGCTAAGAAGCAGGAAGGAGAAGAAAGAAGCTAAGAGCCTAGATAACCTACAAACTCGGTAATCATACAGTGAGCTCATTTGTTCTTACTAAAGAGCTCAACTATCACGATGTTTTAGCAGAGCAAATAAATAAATGCATCCCTCAACGTCGAGTACCTCCTCACAGACAAGTGACCCGTAAGTGAGGCACGCATGTAAGAACCATCCACAAAGTCTTGTAAAACGAGATGCTCTGCACGGATATGAAGATACTTCAACAGACGTGGGACGTGCAGTCAAGGAACTTGGAGCTACCACGTCATTCAGTACACATTGACTAGGTGCGTGTAATCACTGACACGGATATGCAAACAGTGAAGAAGACAGCCCCTCCCGAAAGGTGACAACAGTTTTGTTGGATGTGCAAAACTAGGTCATCCGAGAGCACCATGATGACTGCCCTGAGAGATCTGTTGGAAGGAGTCTGACAAAGCATGGAAGGAATCTGGGAAGCACTCGAGAAGACTGTGAACGATGTAAGAAGCCAGTTCAGTTGCTAACTAGTTATAGAATCTGACCAATAATTAAAACTTTCTAAGACCTGGCTTTTAAATCAATAAACTGAGGCTAATAATAATCTATATACAGGTAGCTTATTTTAAGAAGGAAAAGAAATAATGTGTAGAAAGCAATCAGTGTGGTTTCTTGAAAATAATGAGCACTTGATACATTGTACTGATGTTATTATTATGCAGTCTTGAAAAAAAGTACCAGCAATTTCTGGTGTCTGATTAGTGGTAGACATTGTATCACTATCACTGGGTTCAATGCTCCCTGCTGGGTTCACGTGTGAACTGTGGGTTCCCTACAACCAGGAAGGCAACATTAAGCCATGTGGTTTCAAGAGGGATCAAATTCACAAGCCACACTGCTTTCTGGAAGGTCAGAGCTCATTCAAGAGGAATATGCCTGCGTGATGACCTTAGCAATATCAATCAGAAAGTAAACACATAGAGAAAATAGCTCTTATTTGCCATGACAGGGGCAATATGTTAGTCAGCACATGCAGTTGCACATAGAATATCTGATTACCTTGTTTTTAAAAATTTTATTTTAGAGAAAGAGCACAAGGAAAAAGGAGAGAGTGGCAGAGGGAGGGGGAGAAAGGGAGGGAGGGAAGGAGGGAGAGAAGAGAGAGAAAAAAGAGAGAGAGAAAGAGAAAGAGAGAGAGAGAAAGAGAGAGAGAGAGAGAGAGAAAGAGAGAGAGAGAGAAAGAGAGAGAGAGAGAGAGAGAAAGAGAATGAATCCTACGCCGGCACCATGCTCAGCAAGGAGCCAGACTAGGGGCTAGGTGATGACCTAAACCAAAATCAAGAGCAGGATGCTCAACCAACTGAGCCCCCAACGAGACCTGGATTAACTCATTATCACCAACTGTCATCACGTGGTAAGAATGGAATGAGAAAACTTTTAAGTAAAAGTTTTAGGAGTGTGAAGAACCCACGGTACACAGGAGGCACCCCAAGTTACCAGGAGGACAGGACAACGGGCATGCCCTGGAAGAAGGCATCTTAAGGATGCTGTATGTCAAGCTACACGGTGTACCTTTATCATGTGGGTAGTGCACAGGCACTGCAGACTTTAAGACCAGGTAGGATAGCTTTCAACCCATTGCTATATCTGCTGTTCTGACGTCATGTCCATATTTAATACGTTCTGCACCAACTTATAATTCTGCTTCCTTAATTCCAGGGTATTTTTGCAACATACATATGTGCATGTATATATGTTTGAGGTATCTCTTTGTCTGCTAGATCATCATTTAAAGTTAATCTCATATTTTTTTATGGCAGCAGTTAAGTTAAAATTAGGGTTTGTAGATGTTCCAAACAACACATCACTACTTGCCTGCCTGTTAAGGATGAAGAATTCTCCTTCCCTTCCTTTTATTCACTACACATTTATTCAATATCTATTATATAAAGAGTTACACATAATGTACACTTTTTTAAGATAGGCTGCACACCCAACGTGGGGCTTGAACTCAGGACCCTGAGATCAAGAGTCAAATGCTCTACTGACGAAGGCAGATATGCATCCTTAGACTCTTGATAAAACCTTAGAAGTGGATGCTATGTTAAGTCTAATATGTATCTTCTGTTCCTATGAAGACTAAAAAAAAGTAATGTCAAAAGACCTTATTTTTCCATACCACACTTTAAAAACATTATTTTTTAATGTTTGTTTATTAATGTTTGTTTACTTTTGAGAGAGAGGCTGAGTGTGAGCAGGGGAGGGGCACAGAGAGAAGGAGACAGAGAATCTGAAGCAGCTCCAGGCTCTGAGCTGTCAGCACTGAGCCTGATGTGGGGCTCGAACTCACGAATGGTGAGATCATGATGTGAGTCGAAATCGGATGCTTAAACGACTGAGCCACCCAGGCATCGCTAACGTTTATTTATTTTTGAGAGAGACAGCACAAGCGGGGGAGGCACAAAGAGAGAGGGGCACAAGGGATCTGGAGAGAGCTCTACCCTGACAACAGAGCGCCCAGTGCGGGGCTCAAACCCATGAACTGTGAGATCACGACCTGAGCCAGAGTCGGACACTCAACTGACATAACCACACAGGCGGCCCCACACCGTACTGTTAAGTAATGATGGAAACTCTGATACCTTCCTTTAAATGATTTACCCTTTAAATAAATAGTTTAAGAAATTGTTTAAACAAACAAGCAAGCAATCAAGCAAAGCCAGTAAAAGTGTTTTGAGAAAGATCACCCAAGAGATCAGGAGAATATGAAGTAAACGGAACCAAAGGGAAAGAAAACAGCCTGGTGAAGTGCTCCACAGTCGAAGTCTGAAGCAGGAAGCATCTTCCAGAAACATAAGGCGGTGAGCTCCTACATGTACAATTGTCAAGGAACCCTTACTGGGGGGCAGTTCGGCATCTGAACAGGGTTTCTTCTGACCACACGTCACTGTTTTAAATGCCATCACTGTCTGTCATTTGCTGGGGTTATTTTTTGTTTTTATCTTTTGTCCTGTTTTCGTTTTTTTTTCCCCTCATTTGGTGAACTCCCTTCAGCACGCTTTAGGTAAGCCACGTGGTTTCAGCGCCCCAGGCTTGGGGAGAGGAAGATGGGGACATAAAACGTCGTGGCCCGTGCGGGCTGAACCTCACCCGGTGTGGCCTCCTCTCCCTGAGGTCCCAGTTCACCGTGTCCGCAGCTCAGTCACCCTTCCCGTCACACACTGGGCGACGTGTGTGGAGAACACCGCAAGCTCTGGGCTCTCTCGCTCGAGGAGGATGAGAAACACGGCCAAGGCCAAGGTGTAATGTAAAGACGCTGTCACAGTGTCCAAGGAAGACTCTGAAGGTTGGTATTTTCGGACAGCACGGGTCTTTGACTCTCGCACACCTCTGCGTGCTTCACTTGCTCTACTTTCCTTCGGACTGGTCCCTCCCTTGGTGTGCTGCAGCACACTCGGTTACTCCCAGCTTCTCACGGGCACGGGAGGGAGTGGCTTTCTTTGGGACAAGCTCTCACCCTTGAAATTCATTTACTTTGGCATCTTCTGTGGCTTCTTCTGACCAGAATGTTAAGACGTGAAAGTTCAAGGCTATAGAGTGAGCTCTATAATTTATTTTATGAAGAAGGCCCTTCCTTTATTCACTCACTTATTAACCCACCACTGGGTAGGGTGCATCGAGACATGAATATGACAAGGTCCTTGCCTTGTGATGGTGACAATGTAGGAGGGAAGGCCAACATTGTAGATGTCTTAACACCAAGAATTTTATTTTCATTTTATTTTAGTTTTTTTTTGTGTGGGGTTTTTTTTTTTTTTTTGAGAGAGGGAGAGAGAGGGAGGGAGGCAGAGAGCGAGGGAGATACAAAATGCAAAGTAGGCTCCAGATCCGAGTTATCAGCACAGGGCCCAACACGGGGCTTGAACTTACAAACCATGAGATCACGACCTGAGCCGAAGTCACATGCTCAACCAGCTGAACCACCCAGGTGCCCACAATGAGAACTTTAAAAAGGTAACACCATGACAATCAGCACCTGTTATTACTCTAACCATCATCTATGGACTAAACATCTGGTGTTTTCCCCTGTAAAGTGTAACACTCTGTTCACAGCACCTCCTGTTGATTTTCAGAAGCTCTCGGGAAGCACCTACTTGGAGGTCAACAGCTCCAGCACTTCTTTAGATACCAGGAACTAGCATTTGCTATAAATGTAGCATTCCTTTCTGCAACCTTGAAATTAGAGTGCTGAATTCATTCCAAGAAGTACTTTATTCAGTCACTGCAGAGCCAGTACAGGATTTCCCACTTATGTTGACTCCCTACATGAACTTCTCTGACTGTAGCTATTCTGGTTCCCTTAATTCTCAATGAGACTTTCCTCAAGCCACACATCTACCGTATCACCTGTTGTATACCTCACATTTGCTGCAAACCTCACATTTGCTGCAAACCTCACATTCACTGCTACAACTCTTACCATATTTGAGCTTTACCGAGAGTCACTTGCTTTTATCAGGTGTTGAGTCAAAGGGTTACGTTTGACATTCTTGCAATTTACTTTTAAGTAGCGAATCTTAACTGCCCCACACGGTCCTAACTACCAAAGTTAACCTATAAACCATATACATTTACTACAAAGATCTGGCTAGGAATATGTGAATAACAAAATGGAAACTGCTAAAATTATTTCATTAAATATTTATAATTAACAATCAGATTGCTACCAAGTATGTTTTCAGAATTTCTCAGATACGTTCCTGGTATTAGGGAGGCTTTTTAAGCACAACTTCAACAAGTATAGGCTTCAAATCAAATCAACAGAAAACAATCTTTTAAATCACTGAATATTCATTGGGATTTATGCCTCAAATTTTAGCAGCCATACTTGCTTTTAGATTTTTGGAATGTTACTTTTCTGCACAAACTAACTGCAAAGAACACAACCGATAAAAATATAAGCGACATGTTTCTATACTTTGCACATGATTTTCATAGAGCAGTTATTAGATTTCTTATGGGTCTGGTGTAATTATTTTATTTCTCAAACACCTGTCACGGATCCTAACACGCACTTTTTCATTTAAATGGTTGTTTGCTTGTCTGTGCTTCTGGCTCGTATTTACCGTGGCGTTGGTCCTGACCTATCACTTACTTGTACCATGCCCATTTTTCTAGCTTAACGGTAAGCTCCTTGAGGGTGAGCACCTGACCGAGGGAAGGGATACAAATGAACCCAGGTGTCCCCGGTCACCCCACACCCTTATTTTTCCACAGTGACCACAAGAGCACCAAGGAAGAGAGTACCAATCTTTGATTCTACTCCATCCCTTCACAACCTGCAGACAAAGGGAGGAGATGTAAAACATCCTCAGACTTCCAGCCCAGTAGCCCTCCAGACGGGGCTAACAGTAGCTCGGGTAACACGTGTTCATGACAGGTCGTGAAATTAATGCAACATGTTAGCACCCCAGAACCAGGCCGGGGTACCAAGTGGGGGAACCAAGGCAAATTTATGCAATGGAAGACCGAAGAAGAACTGCAAAGAAGAAACAAAGAACTGTCATGTGATGGCAAGCACTGGAGAAAGTGAGCAAAACCCGGGTGTGCGGACTGACAGAGAGGAGGATTTGAAATTCTCGACTTGTTCTTAATAACATGGGACTACAAAAAAAAATGTGCAAGATGTTTTCAGTGTAACTCATGTGATGAGGCTGAGGCTGCCACACTGTTTGGACTGGTTCGTTGTCTGTGTCAGTACGGAAACGGGATGCTTCTCCTTACCTCCAGATGCTCTAAAATATAGGGGGGATTCGTCATGCCAAGCCTCAGCATCGCTCCCTGCGGGATCACTTCAACCAGTTCCCACAGCAGTGTGGGGAGACTGGTGCCAATGTCTCGGCCATAAGCCCCCGTGTCCTCACTGGTCAACCAGATCTCACAGACGCCCTCTGCGAATTAAAGGAGAGAATTCACAAATCTGTTACAAAGCTGTTTCCTTCATCATACAGCTGCTCACTTTCTTTAATGCAGTATTACTCAACACCATTGGGCAGGCAGTCTGGGTATTCAATTGAAGAGAAAAAGCAGCTTACCCCGTGGTGGCACCGGGTTATTAAGTTCATTTTCTGAACACCAGAGAGTTACCACAAGGCTGTAAATTATCAGCGTGTCCTATGGAGTGATTAACATTCACAGCCAATCAGTTCACCCGTGCTTCCTCCAAAGGACTTTGATCAGGACGAAGGCTACAATCCCATCACAATGGACACCTATTTTATTGAGCACCAAAGCCTTGGAACTGAGATAGTCACTGTACAGAAGTGGCACTAGCAGGAGTTAATTCACTCATCAGTGTGTGACCCACCCAAAGAAAGATGTCAAGTATGGTTCAGGTTTAACTCACAAATTATTAATTATGAGATTACCCATTTCTCCTGCAGTAACTGCTCTAATTGGTTTTCTTTATTCAATTAAGAATAGAGTGCACTGTATTGCTGCGCTCAAAGAAGTTGGCTGCTGTATAAATTAAGTATCTGGATCGAAAAACACGTTTACTGACAGCTGGCATCCTATTTTCCATCAATCAGACATTCATTAGGAGGACGTGGACACTTTATATGTTTTGTTGTCACTGTTATTATAAAGAATCCCAACTTCAAATATTATGGCCTACAATAACATCCTCCCAAAAATCAAAAAGAAATACTTCTGGATAACCTAGTATTATTTAAAATGAATAAAACTGAGTTAGCAAGAGCCACCCAGGTTTTCAGAACCTTTCCGAAAGCATGATCGATTAAAGGATTAGCCGATTTTAAAAGGCCAAGCGATTCTCACAAAGCTAAGACCAACAGTCAAATAGCCCTGTGAAATTTGTTCATGCTAAAGTGATTTGTTGCTTCAGAACATACCTCAACACGTACACAAGGCCCAGAAAGACCACAGCCCCACCCGAAAATGTCATTGTCTAGAAAGAGCCTTCAAATTACAATCTTAAATTGTCTCTAGTTGATGGAAGAGAAGAATTTCAAAAATACACTGAAATATTCTAAGCCAAGAGCGACAACAAGTAAGACACACAGCTTTTAGGTGAGTGTGAACTTACAACCTTACAAAAAAGAGTAAAGATCTTCCCTCTCTTTAACGTCCTCCCCAGAAATGGACAAATAGACATGAAGTTGAGGTTTCCAATAACTATCTTTCCTTTAGGATAAGAGACAGATTTACCTTGTTCCACCCCCCGCCCCAAAAAGCTAGCCAAACCACATAAAAACATACCTACTTTTCCCTATTTGTCTTTCTTTCTGAGACATGCACACCCTCAACTCACACCCACACAACACAGAAAATACAAGAAAAGAAATAAAATTTTAGTTTCCTGAAATTAAAGAATCAATAACTTAGCGTAGAAACAGGAGGTATGAAAAAAAAAAAACCCAACTCTATTTAAAAAGTTGGAGGGGTTTTCAGTATTTGCAAATCAGAAGTGCTATGAATATATGGGTTTTCTTTACCTAAATGTAAATGTGCAGCTTCAGAAATCAATAAACAATTATTTAGTTTTAATCATTTAATAAAAGGTTTTCTCTTCAAAAGAAATACCTTTGTGTAATCTGACAGTTTTATAAACACTCTCTGTCCGTGGACTCAATATTTTCTTTTTTTTGTTTTTTTAAAAAAGAAAGGATTGCAATTAATGGTATCATCTTTATTTTAGTATTACACATGCCATCAACACTGGACTCCTACAACCTTTTTTTTGTTTGTTTGTTTTTAATCTTATCACAAAATCCACTCCAGGAAAAGACATGGCTAAGTAACAACATAAACGGATTTTAAAACACTCTGAAAGAGGTTATAAAAACAGGACATTATCCATGATTTTCCAGTTACTGGCACTTGAGCAACACAATATGAATATTTTAAAATGAACAGAATAATTTTAATTTATAATTTTTCCATCCAAATGGTTCCGTGTCACGCCTTATGGAGAGGGAGCGGGCTCCTGGAACAGTGCCTTGCTGGTGCTAGATGAATACAGAAGGGGGAAAATCACTGTGAATAGAAATGGAAATAACATCCTCGCAGAAAACAGCAGCCAGCTCCTAAAGCCGCATAGGTGGGGACCGATAGCCTCCTGGTGGGCTGAAATTTCAAATTAAATCACATAAAGAGGAAGCAGCTGTAACACTAAATCAGCAACAACAGGAATAATGGTCTTGATGTCTCCACGATCAAGGCTGCTACAAGGCTCTCTACAAGAGCAACCTGGTTTAACACACAATGAGAGAACATGTGCAAAATGGGAGACGCCCGGACCTTGGGAGGACTGGGCCTTGCCAATTCGATCCAGACATTTATCAAAGAGGATTCTGCTCATAATCAAAGAGAGAAAGTCCGATCTCACAAAGTCACATTTCAAGAATTCGAATGAGCGCTGATCCTCCAAGTAGTTAGGATGCGGGAAGTCATCTCCTACTACAGGTGAAGCTAAACGCAGACTCCTCATCCTGACGTCCTTTTCTCCAGGCAGCCTTGTGGCCTGTGGGGCCAGCTTGCGTAGGAACTCATTAGGGAAAGGGAAGGCGGCTGTCTGTGATCACTGATGGACGCGGGGACACAGGCATGCTTCTAGCTGCACATTTAATTGGCTATACTTATGGACAGAAGGGCTTGCCCAAGCAGCTTCATTCCTTAAGGACTTTAGCTACGAGCTATATTCCTCTGCACATTCGTTTCTTTATTGGTCTCGCAAATACTGACAAGGCCCTTCCCTACTATGTGCCCAGCATCCACTCAAGGTCATGACAGACATGGGTTCATCAAATTTCAGTCTTCTAACGCCGGCTGTTACCCAGGAGTTGGCATGGGGACATGAACAGACACCCTGGAACCTCATATATGTGCCTATCGATGGCGGTGGAGGCAGAGGGGGCGGGTACCGAAGGACACAGCCTCAGAAATCAGAAATCAGAGAGGGGAACTGGGCTGGCTCAAAGTGAGGATGATGTCAGCCCCAATGAGATAGGCCCAGTCTGCACTCTAACAGGGACTTTGATGAATACATGTCAGAAAGACAAACACCCGAAAATAAAAAAGAGACACGAGCAGGAAGAACTGAGATAAGAGAAGTGAATGGCCACTAAAAACTCCCAGGCCTGTAAAAATAAATACACACAGAAAAAGAAAGTGGTAGGTGGAAAAGTGGGAGACAGGAATTAGCTTTTTATAAGCATCTAGAAGAAATTTCCAAAAACTGTTCATCTATGTCGATTTTTGTTTGTTTTCCGTTAAATTATTCATTCTGCCTTTTTAATGAATGTTAGGTTCTTCAGCTCATCTACGTCCTTTTGTGGTTGTTAATTCTGGGGGGGAAAAGAGCAAATACTCGGAAGGAATGAAATACATCGTACCAGGAAAAATCCTTTAAAAAGGTGTTATTAGAATCCGTTATAATTTTACCCAAGTAATTCTGAGACACACAGTGCTTCCCTCCCCGTACCCCCGGCCACCCGAATGGAGAGCCACCACCACAGCTGGATTTTGATCTCTGCTCCACAGTAATGTGAGAAGGCTGAGGACAGAAAACGGAGAAGACATACAAGGTTAACAATAAAAGGAAGATAATATCCTCAATGAAAGAGTCTCACGACAAAGAAAATCCCTTACGAAAAATCAAACTTTGCCAAAACTCAATTCCAAAACATTAGGACTTACTGTAACTTGTCCAATGTACGAGCTCCACTGTAAAAAATGAAATTATGGGTGAAGATGGAGTTCATCTGATCGGACAAGTGATTTCTTTTCCCTCCAGTGGCTCTTGCTTTACGATCGGGGAAAATTTCTACCACACTAAGGTGTTTCATTTATTCCACTGGGAGGAGAGTCTCAGAAAGTAAGGATTACAGAAACACGAAAACTGTAAACAATGATTAATGGGGTCAAAAGTAAAAGAGCAGCAGATAGCAAGACATGACACAAAATAAAAACATGTTTAAAACGTTACCTCAAAGTCTGCTCCATGTTTCTTCCCCAGAAACGGGTGCCCACCGGCCCACCTTGCCCCTACATTACTAGCCTTGCCTTTTCCCTCCTCTCAGCTCCTCCCCCTCCTCCATCTTCATCTTCAAAGGCCAACGTGGACTATGGATTAAACATACATTATGTTGTATTTATTTAATATGTACTCAATTCTTTGCTCTTAATTCCTGAGGCTCTCTTTAAGGGTGACAGGGCATATTAATTAGATTATTATGGGTTCTTTCTTCTTCAAGAAAACCTTAGAAAGTTCAGAAATAAATATGATCCTGTGTTTAAGCACTTGAAAGGGCCGTGGAAATTTCTTCAAAGGTGATGTTCTGAAGTAAAAATATATACAGGCAGCCTCCTACCTAGTTAATCTATTCATTTTATAGTGAATTAGACACTATAACTTGTTTGGTCCCTTGGTGGCTCAAGGGGTTTGGGTTTCCTTTTCAATTAAAAAGAAAAAAACAAAATAACAAGATTATTAAAGACAGCACCATAACAGGGCCAACCATGGCTATCTTTTATATAACAATGATTATCACCGTTAAAGACTCAATAAACAGGGCACCATAAAAGACAGGTATTAACTACCTAATTCTTCAACTATCTAGCTGTTTATACTACTTTTACAAATTTAAGAAAAAAGTTATCAGCGACCTGAAGGTGTTTTCTGTTAATTTTTTATTTTGAACAACGTTACACTTACAGAGAAGTTGTAAGAGTAGTAGTACATCAAATACCTGCACTGCCTTCACTCAGACTCAGGAACATTTTGCCACAATTGTGAGCTCGCTCTCTCTCTCTTTCTCCACATGGACAAACATCCATGGTCCAACCCCCCCCCACCCCCCCGAATTAGTTGTAGACATGTGGCACTTTACATCTAAATATGGCAGCATGTATCTTCTTTTCTTTTTTTTTTAATATATTTGTTATTTATTTCTAGGAGAGAGAGAGACAGTGTGAGCAGGGGAGGGTCAGAGAGAGAGGGAGTCACAGACTGAAACAGGCTCCAGGCTCTGAGCTGGCAGTCAGCACAGAGCCCGAGGCGGGGCTCGAACCCACGAACCACGAGATCATGACCTGAGCGAAAGTCGGACGCTTAACCGAGTAAGCCACCCAGGCGCCCCGCACGTATCTTCTAAGACTAAGAACATTCTCCTTCATAATCACAATACAATCCCTGCTCTTGGCCAACCTAACACTGGACAACTCTCACTGTAGCAGAACTGAATTACTTGTATTGCCTTGCGCAAGTCCTGCAGCTCAGGCCTGTGCTTTAGCGTATACTGTTCCCTCTGCCTAAAATGTCTTCCAGTCCTCTCTGCATAAGGAATACAATCTTATGGGAAATTTTCATGACCACTCAGACTGATTTAGATGCTCCCAAGCATCTTGTGCAAAATTTTGGATCACGATGCATTATTATTATTGATTTGTTGGTTTCCCTGACAGGATGCAAGCATCTCCAGGAAGAGGCACACAAAACTTACTGATACATATATGCCTAGAACCTACTACAGTGCATAGCACGGAGGTAGCACTCAATTAATTTTGGTTCCATATATATAAACATATATGAATATACATGTTTACACACACAGAGTGGGTGCAAAGGAGTATAGTAGGCTCTGTATCAGGCAGTAAGGAAATGCTAAATTAAATTTTCTTTGAACAATACAGAAATGCAGCTTGAATGCTGCCAAGTAGGTTGCATGGTCTCTTAACTTCCATAAGATTAGTAGTCTCACTTAATAAAGAGCCCTATTATAAGCGCTCCTGGGTGGCTCAGTTGGTTAAGCTTCCAACTCTTGATTCCTGCTCAGGTCATGATCTCATGGTTCATGATATAGAGCCCCATGTAGGGCTCTGCACTGACCATGCAGAACCTGCCTGGGACTCTCACTCATCATCTCTCTCTGCCCCTCCCCTGCTCATGTACACACATGGGCTCTCTTTCTCTCTCTCTCAAAATAAATAAAGAAACGTTTTTTTAAAAGTTCCCTATAATCCTATAGAGATAGCTGGACAGCACAGCAAGTGAACACGAACTACTTTCATTTACTTAAAAGTGAGACTTTCCATTTTTTATAGGTAAGTTCAGATAGATCGATTATCCATGAAACAATTAAACTTCAAAATTATCTCTTCTATTGCTTTAATAACAAGAGCTAACAGTATTTCAGAGCATCCTGACCTCGGTGATTACAGTGCTACAAAGAGAAGAAGTCGTTGACACAAATTGATAATGTTGTTGCTACACAAAAACACCCTGTTTAATTTCTTTCTTTTGAAAGGTCACCATCAGAAAGAACCCTGTTTGTTTTCATACTTCTATAAGAATCGGGAAATAAAGGAAAGCTAAAAATAAACTAAACATCACAAACGGAAGACACATCTGAAAACAAGGCATCTGACTCCCCAGGCTCAAAAACCGGCAATAAGCCTCAATGAGGCAGATTAAGTTTATCCCGTTAACACCACAGGGTGTTTTGTTCCATATATGGGCTTCTCTAATACCCCTGGAGAGAATACAGACCACAGCATCTATGGATGGGACCTCGGATACTTTAGCAGGATACGCAGGGAGATTATTATATTTCCTCTAAAAAAAAAAATCGCCAGAGACTCAACTCGCAGCAGTATAAACATTACAGACATAGAAGGAAGTAGGAAGAAGAGAAAAAGAAAATAACTAGATCCCTACAATACAATATCTTGTTCATAGAAAAGATTAACATCAGGTGATCATGGTGGTAGACAGAAATTTACCTAGACTCCAAACTAAGTTAACAAGTTACAGAATAGTTTAGAGCATAAAGGAAACTAGAAGCAACGCATTTTGTGTTTTTTGGGTCAGTGAACTCAATTATAGAATGAAAGACAAACAGAACCAAACTGTAAAAGGACAGAATCTTTATGACTGATGTTGTAGGGTCATAAAGGTCCTTCTCAAAAGTGAATGCCACCAAATCTACAAACAGGACCTGAAATTCTGTAGTTACAATCAGGGAAATCTGACTTTGAAGAAACAAGTCATAAGTTAATCATTTCAAGTATTTAAACAGCATATATAGGATTCTACTTTCCATCACATTCTTATATTCAGTCTGAAGGTGCATCAGGTGTACAGTTTAGGTCCTAATACAAATAAAACACCATTCATTCATTTATTCATTCATTCATTCGTTCATTCTTCTAACAATTATTTGTTGAGTATTATTATGTGCCAGGCACTGTTGCAGATTTTAAAACAAGGTCTCTGACCTCATGAAACACATTCAAGTGAGCTACAATAAACTAAAAGATGAATAATACACTTTCAAGTACAAGTAAGTGCTAGAACATGTCTGAGAGCAGGATAAAGAATGAGTGATAAAGTGTCTGGGATGGGACATTGCTATTTTTGACAGGGAACAGTTGAGGAAGACTCAAGAAGACATGGAACCTGAATGAACCAAGGTAGTAAGTAGGCGACGTGCATCAGCCTTCTGAAGGAAGAGCACTTGAAGCAGACAGAATATAGGATCTAATATCAGCATGTTTACAGTCCCCAACAAACCACAAAGGGGTCAGTGTGGTTGGAGTGGTGTGGTAGCAGAGGGAGGAGTTTGTGGTGAAAAAGAATTATAAAATGGGAGCGAGTGGTGATAGAAGTTGTTGCAAGAGGTTCAAGCTCACAGAGCAGAGCTAAGGGGAACAAAAATTACATGTTGATAACCTATTCACTGTCATATGCAATGAATATGCAATATGTATATTATACTTGCTAGTGAGAGCTCTCAATAACTCTGTGTTTTAAGATATTCTCATGTTTAAGCTCATGAATATTCACTGTCATTTCAGAATTCTCAAATCACTATATTTAGTGTATAAGAAGAAACAGGAAAAGGAGTAACAGATAATGTCAATGTCCAGTCTGTCTAAAAGAAATTACTTTCCCTCACTCTTTTATTTTTTTGGAGGAAGAATTTATTACAATAGACTAAAATGCATGAAATCAGACTCACAAATTTAAACAGAAACAAGTAAAAGGAATCTGAGACCATAACACACTTTTGCTTCTTAGTTGGTAGCACCTAGATGGAAAGGAAGTGGTGACTGTATCTTATCTCTTCTCCTAAGATACCTCCTTTGCTCCTCTCCTTCGACAGAGCCTAAGGATCACGAAGGAGCCTCACCACTCACTCTGCATCGCTCACACTGATGTCCAACAAACAAACATCTACCACAAACTCAGACAGTCTTCAGAGTTTGAGTCACTGCTACAATTCCAGAAGGGAAGACAAATAAAAATAACTAAGATAAAACCTCTTATGAGGCAGAAAAAGGAAAGGAGGAATTCATTTTTCCTTACTTAATTAAAGAAAAAAATAGGCTCGCCTTCAAGAATCTACTACCCACACACCAAGTAACTATAACGATAAATAGCATAATTCAGATCAGTTTGGCTCTTTTCAGCTACGGTAATTGGCAGCTGGGTTAGTTAAAATATTCTTGTAAGGGTTTTAAGTGTGCCCTTTCCAGGTCTGATGTCTTTGATATCAGAATTTTTTTTTTCTGGTGAAGAAAAAGTGAAAAGGGGTGTGAGGGGTTGGTGGCAGTGGTGAGTACTATTTCTACATAATGAAAAAGGTGCAGCTCTATGACAAAAAGTATTTGAAAGTTTCCAAGTTTTATGGAGAAGCTGGTAGTTGTGCCTTAAGGAGAAAAGAATAATCAGAAAAGGAAGATCTGCTACATACTCCATATAGCAAAGATGTAATGATCAGCTACCTCTTCAATTTAAAATTTCGTAAAAGAAAGCAAACACTTGCAGGTGGTAAGTGTGATTTTAATATTTATTACAATAAAATAACATGTATTCCAATAACCACTTCTTTAAGGTACCAAGCTATACTAATTGAAATTCTATCTACCAACAGGTGTTTCAGTGGAGGAACGTGTAATATCCAGTATAAACAGTGGACTCTTGTACTGACAACACAAAATTTTAATGAAAAGGAAATACAGGGGCGCCTGGGTGGCTCACTTGGTTAAGCAACCAACTCTGGCTCAGGTGATGATCTCCTGGTTTGTGAGTTCGAGCCCCGCATTGGGCTCTGTGCTGACAGCTCAGAACCTGGAGCCTGCTTCAGATTCTGTGTCTCTCTCTTTCTCTTTCTGCTCCTCCTCCACTCACATTCTTTCTCTCAAAAGTAAATGAATATTTAAGGAAACTTCTTTAAAGGAAATACAGTGAGGCCTTCCATTTCTGCACATGAAGGGTTAACTGTTAAAGGAATTGCCGCAATGCTATGAAGAACGAGAAAATCTGACAAAATGTATGGAACAACAATCATCAGACAAGTAATAACGAGCAGTTCAGGATGGCGATTTCTGAAAGAAGCAAACAACGTGAGCCCTATGGTTACCCATCTTACTTTCTAGAGGCATTTTTTTAAATGTTTTATTTATTTCTAGAAGAGAGAGAGAGAGCGTGAGCAGGGGAGGGTCAGAGAGAGAGGGAGTCACAGACTGAAACAGGCTCCAGGCTCTGAGCTGGCAGTCAGCACAGAGCCCGACACAGGGCCCGAACCCACGAACCGCGAGATCATGACCTAAGCGAAAGTCGGACGCTTAACCGACTAAGCCACCCAGGCGCCCCTCTAGAGGAATTTTCTAAGCCACAACGCAGAAAAGGGGAAAGCGAACAGAGCCCAGTGATCTTGTTGAGTGGAGAAGAGAGAGTTTGAAGCTCAGAAAGCTACAGTACAGGTTAAATATTATGGAGGAGAGAGCTGCCCAGACATGGAACTCCAAAGATCAGCAGAGGGCTCCGCTCCCGGTTCTGGAGAGGAAAGAATGCCAAGGCTGGGGAAAGGACCACAGGAGAGCCGTAAGACAGACAAGTCCTAGAAGTCACATAGGACCAAGAACGGTTTGTGTTGCTAGAAGCCAAAGAGGATTTTAGGAGACACAGAGGATTCTAAAACACATAGAGTCCTGAGGAGGCTATTTGCTTTAATGGTTGAGGAAAATCTGCATTAAACTAGAAGCTGCTCTAGACCCATGCTAGCAGACCTTAAAAGAAAGCCTCGAGAGATCAACGTAATTTCAAATAACTGAACTCTATGAAAGAACAAGTCTAAGACTCTTTAAAGGAAAACAGTAAAAGCCATTGTTCAACAACATCAAACTCAAAATGCCTACCATCCAAACAAAAATGAGCAGATATTCAGACAGGAAGGAAAATACTATGTTTATAATCAGGAGAAACAACAATTAATAGGAACAGAGTCATAAAAGACAGAGGTGATGAAATGAGCAGACAAGGACATTAAAACAGCTATTGTATATGTGGTCCATGTGCTCATAAACTGTGAATATGACAAGAAAAGAAATGAAAGGCGTTAGAAAAACACCCTATGGAAACTTCTGAAGATGAAGTTGAAGACCTAGTGACATAAAATATCCAAAATGAAGCAAAGCACAAAAGGGCTGAGGATAAGAACGGGTAGAGCAGAATACTACCAAGCCAAGCAACACATGCATAATTAAATGCCCTGAAATAATGGCTGAATTATTTCCAAATGTGAAGGTTGACTGTGTAACTTAAGCATGTATGTTTGAACCCTTGAGCAACCCACAAGCAATCAATCAGAGGTACAGCTTACAAGACATTCGTGGAGGAATCCCATAATACTCAATCCAGAAGAAGACAGGAATAAATGATGGGGATGACAATGAACTACTGATGAAATCATCAGAAAGACACACACGGGAGGGAGACTTCAATATTCTCTTCACTTCTTTATTTTTCTTAAAGAAAGGTCTGAATTGAATATGATAAAATGTTAAAATCTGACACAGCTACTTTGTGTTTTTAACTGTGTTAGTTTCTAACTAATGGTGATAGTTTAATACATTCTGGAAATGTTTTATAATTTAAAATGTGAATAACAAGTAATAGTCCCTGTGATTAAATAAATGTCAGTAGAGTCCATCTTCTTCCATTTTGTAAACCACTTGAAAGAAGCTAAATCAACCAATGAAGTCAGTGTGTCTTAATGTAAGCGGTTTTATGAGCATAATCAAGTGCAATGACCTTTATTAAATTCTGCTATGTGAGGCTAATCTAGACAGCTAATATTCAGTATTTAAAAATTTTTTTTAATGTTTTATTTATTTTTAGTAGAGAGAGAGAGAGAGAGACAGTGTGAGCAGGGGAGGGTCAGAGAGAGAGGGAGTCACAGACTGAAACAGGCTCCAGGCTCTGAGCTGACAGTCAGCACAGCGCCCAACGCGGGGCTCGAACCCACGAACCGCGAGATCGTGACCTAAGCGAAAGTCGGACGCTTAACCGACTAAGCCACCCAGGCGCCCCACAGTATTTAAAAACAGAATGTTAATGCTCCTCTAGCCTAAGGGGAAAATGTGAATGCTGTTTAAAAATACCACCTCACAGGGGGTAAAAAATGATAGTTTCTTACCGTCAGTAATTCCACTTTGCACAGAAAGATAAAATATAGCTGTCCGGTGACACTAGCGACAACAGCAAACCACCAGCTTCCTTGACCTCACCCTTTTCCTGCCCTGATGATTCCACCTCGGGGCTCTCCAATTTGTACCCAGATACGATGTAAGACTTTAATTCTGCTACACTGGAGAGTAGATGAAGGTCGCTCTTCTCCCTTGTCATGGTCCATCAACTGGCCACTCACCATGGGTCACTGAAAACAGATTCCATCACATCTTTTTTCTGTTTGCGGTACTATACCTACTACAATGCATGTTAAGGCAATCAACCAATGCATCTGAATAACAAACACCAAACATGTTTGCAAAAATCACAACTGGCTAGTTAGAAAATGCAAGACTTCATCCACTGTTTTATGAGCAAAGATTCTGAAGATCAGAGAGATGAAGAGGACTTGCGCAAAGTTATACATTAACCAGTAGGAGAGCTGGGATAAGAATTAATCTCTTACCTTCCAAGGAAGGAACTCGAACATTAATACTTTTTATGCCAACTCAGTGACTCAAAGACAACACCTATGCAACTTTGACTATAATTATGGCAAGATGACAAGTACCAACTAAAATCTCGAAAGAAAGCTTCGGCAGCATCAGAAATGAGAAATGACTGAAGAAAACCAAAACAATGCATAAGTAACATGTGAGATGCATTAAGAGTCTAAGCCTATATACTGTCCAATATGATAGCCAACAGCCATACGTGGCTATTGAACACTTAGGATGTAATTAGTCCAGACTGACATGTGCTACAAGTGTACAAATTCTGAAGACTCACGAAAAAGGACTGTAAATATGAATAATTTTTATATTGAATGTAAGTTGAAGTGACTGCAGTGGACATACTGTGTTAATTAAAATGTCCTCTGAAATAAATTTAACTTGTATCTTTATACTTTTTTCAACATAGCTACTAGAAAGTTTTAAATTATATACATGGCACACATTACATTTTGATTGGACAGCACTGCTATATAGACCATTAGAATGGTCTACAATGAAGAAGTGAAAGAATATGAACTTTAATTTATCAATAAATTTCACTTTCTCAAAAAATTATACTTTCTCCTAAATGACCAAGAACAACCAAAAATTCTTCAGTTAAGTAACCTAATAGATAGAAGATGATATACCTTCTATATTTTATACCTCATTTACCTATGTTTGTTTTTATTTACTTGGCTATGTGGCTGTATTTTATGAAAACTGCAAAATAGTAAATCTAATAAATAAAAATGCCATTAGGAAACCTCAATTCTACAATAGTTTTCTGTATTATGTTGAGGTTATCTTTGACTTGCACATTTTATATAGTTCACAATATTCAAAATTTACCAAGATCATCAAAACTATAATTAAAAGTTCCTTGAACCCTTCCTTAACTTCCACCACTAAAACAGATGTTTGGTAATGTAGTTTTTACTACAAACAGCATTTCCAAGCATTATACATTCAAAGATCTACAAATTGCTTACAAGTGTAAACCAATATTTATCTCATAACTTTAAAATAAGGAAACTAAGAAAACGGGTAAGATATGAGGCTCATCTATTGTTAACCACCACAGGAGTCGAATAGGAAACTGTTTAAAAGCTCCTAATTTCCAAGAATGATTTACATAACTTTCCTTCTCTGAGAAAAATGAAATATCATCACCAACGAACTGACACTAATTTAATAAAAACTAACATTTACAATCCCCTGGTAGCTCTCCATGAAACCACTGCAAGGAAACTATCCACCTTCCCCTCCATCCCTGCGACCAACATATTACTGTGCTATTTTCTAACTATGGAGAAATGAGTTAAAAAGGAAACAGAGTACTTGTGGTAATTGCACTGGCCAAAACTCAGCCCATTACAGCAAAATTACTGTTATTTTTTCTAAGTATATTGGTTACATTTTTAAAATGCTTTAATTTACCTGTACTAAGTCTGAGAAACTCTTCCAGGAAACACTATTTTGATACTTCCACCTTGAATTTCCTTGAATATTCTACAAAACCTTCATGAAAAAAATGTTTATTCTGTAATCAGAAGTTCCCTCATTCTTTTGTGGTATTTCATGTGACTTTAGCTGGTTATGGATGAAGGTGAGGTCTAAGGGAGGGTCTCCTCATAGTTTGTTTTAAAGATGTCCCCCAGTCTGCACTCAGAGAAAGTTACTCAGTGAATACAGCAGGGGGTTGGAGCAGGCAAAATGAAAAAATGGAAAGAAGTATCTCTTTCTAATTTACTATATAATTTATCTCTAATTAATGTTTATTGTATACTGTCTCCTCACTTCCCCCCCCAACTAGAATGAAAGGTAAATAAAACTGAGATTTTCATCTGTTTTGTTCACTGACATACCTCCTGTAGCAGAATGGTGTCTGCGACACTGCCCAATGGCCAATATGGGACAAACTGAGCAATAATACAAATAATAATAGTAACGGAATTTGAAGCAAAGAAAAATAAATAGCCATGAGTCCACACTTACATAAATAAATGAAAAAGCACAGATCTTCCTGATAATATAATTGCAATTACAAAATGTAAGAGGAAAGATAGAAAAATCACCTAGTGGCGAGCTCCACAGTAATAATTGTTGGACGTAACAACAATTAAATATGTTAAATATTTACAAAATAGACAAGTATGAATGAATCAGCAATGCATGCTCAAGATGGTAGGCAAGAATTGGAAGAGAAACAAGGTATTGCATGAATTGAAGTTTATCTCCATAAGATACTTATTGAGAAAAATAATAACTTCACAGGGGAGAAACTTGGCAGACACCATCTTACCTAAGTGACAAAAATTGAAACCATCTGTAATGAGACATCTCAACATCATGCAACTTGAGGACCTGCAAACTGCCCAACATCACTTTAGTGGTATTCTTGCCAAAAATGCATAATCTGAATTTAATCATGCAAAAGCATCATCCAAACCCAAATTGAGAGAGGTTCTACAAGATAAATAGCCAGTGTGTAACCTTCAAAAGTATCAATGTTCTGGAAAGATGAAGGACAAGGTACTGTTCCAGATTGGAGGTTAAGAGACTGGGGAGACAGGGTAACCATATGGCAGTTGGCCGGATGCTGGACCAGAAAAGGGACTTTAGTGGGACAATGGGTAACATTCGAATAGTGTCTGTAGATTACACAGTAGTACTATATCAATGCTAGTTTTCTGGTATTGATCATTATACTAGGATCATGTAAGATATTAACATATAAGCAAGGCAGATGAAGGCTAAGTGTGAACTCTGTACTATCTCTGCAACATTATTGTGAGTCTGGATGGATTTCAAAGTAAGACTTAATAAGGAAGAACATCGAAGCAGGGTACTGGTTACCAGGAGAAGGGACTGTGTATGCGAAACCTTAGCTTACCAACTTTACTGCAGGCTCTTCAGGTAAAGTTTAAGTAGGTCAAGCCCAACCCCGTCTTTGTCAAACCCAAATCCAGAGTCTATCTCCCTCAGCATTGAGTAAAGCTTCTTAATTTAAGGTAGCTAATGTTGGAATGCTTTTTACAATGATCACTTTATTTCAAAATCCATCAAATACACACTTTGTTCTTCCAATAACAAGTTTCACACACTATATTTTTAAAAAGTATATACTGTATTTGCGATCAGAAATGAAAAAAGATCACCTTCTGAAAAGGTCATGGTGTTGCTATGCTATCACCAAGCAGTACTTACTAAGTAGTCCCCACATACAAACAAACTTGGTGCCAAAGCTACGGAAGACAGTTAGAGGAAATAAGTGTAAAGAAAATTTTTAAGTTAAATATTTACAAAATAGGCAAGGATGAACGTAAGGAATTGGTCGGGAAGACTTGAAAACGGGAATGTCAGCACGCAAAGAATAGTCTATACTTTTTTGAGGTATTAAACTCAGACGTAACGAAGATGAAATATATTCCATCTGTATTTATTGTTATGCACACGCATTAACACAAAACAGAAACTATGAGGTGAGTAAAGGAACCAAAAGAAATTTATATCTGAAAAAGAATCAAATCGCTGGCAGGCTGCCAACTCGCTCTTTCACATACGGGGGCAGGAAGCAGGCCTCGTGTATGGTTTGAAGAGTCTAGCTCTGCACACCACACAGGACAGCCTGAATGGCTGGAGAGAAAATGTGCCAGAAAGATGGGGAAGAGTGTCTGGGTCCATATCAAATATATTATAATTTAGCCCTAGAAAACTGTATTGCTCAGTGCAGTTATCTCTCAGAGAAGACCAAAATTTAAGGATATTCCTTACAGATTACAAGTCTATTAGAAGTCATTAGCAATCATGAAAAAAGATGTTACACAGGTAATCTAATAAAAGTATATACAGGGGTGTCTGGGTGGCTCAGTTGGTTAAGTGCCCCACAGCTGATTTTGGCTCAGGTCATGATCTCCACGGTTCATGGGAAGGAGCCCTGCTTGGGACTGTCTCCTTCTCTCTCTGTCCCTCCCCTGCGCACTCTCTCTCTCTTTCTCAAAATAAACATTTTGTTGTTTTTTTTTTTTAAAGTAAGTATGAAATGAGAGATGTAGAGAATGAGAAAGGGAAGTTCACAAATGCAAATAATCTGCAGAAAATGATCTTGGATTCCCTCTTGGTCAACATGCTACTCGTTAACATGTTACTCATAGTAATTCCACAAATATTAACTGAATAACATGTGCCAGGCACCATGCCTGAGCACAAAGACGGACGGATAAGACACATAAATGCAAAGTGACCAAGGTTCTATTAGATAAATGGCCAGTACATACCCTTCAAAAATATCAATGTTACTTGATTATTTAGTCTTGCATCCCAAAAACACACTGTCTAGAGTCATATAGCAACAGAGGCAACTTATATTTTAAGAAAAGAAAAAAAAAGGCTTGGGTATATTAAAAACACAAGACTGGGGTGTGTGGGTGGCTCCGTCAGTTAAGCACCCAACTTAAGCTCAGGTCACGATCTCACGGTTCGGGGGCTCAAGGCCCACGTTGGGCTCTGTGCTGACAGTTCGAAGCCTGGAGCCTGGTTCTGATTGTGTCTCCCTCTCTCTCTACCCCTTCCCAGTTTGCACTCTGTCTCTCTCTCTCAAAAATAAACACTAAAAATAAAACAAAACAAAAAACAAGCTTTGACTGAGAGTCTCTAGCTGAAACGCTGCTCCCACCAAGACATGACATGCCCTCCAGGTCCAATTCCAGAAACGGCCTGTCACAGTGGCTGCGATGTGCCACGCAGTCACAGCCCTATGCTGTCCCCACTGCTCTCCCACACACACACTCTCCCACTCCCAAAGCTACTCATTTATTTATTTTACCGAAGTCACTTGAAATATCCTATTTTAAATCTACTTTTGATCCTTGGTCTTTTCAAACTACTGTGATTAGTACCACAGTCCATATAATGCTCTGAACATTACTGGCATTCAGTAAATAACAAACCAGCCTTACTATTAAAAAAAAAAAATTAAAAATGGAACAGTGAACCTAGATTGTAGAAATTGTTACTGACCACAGAAAGAATTGCTGTGACACTAAAAGCTATTTTACTATAAAAGGCCCTCAAATTATAAAATATGCAAATTACCTTTATGCAAGAGATGTACCAAATATTCTAAGACTCAGAGTGCTTAAAAATATTCACCCAACTGGGATGATTTCAGATTAAAGAAAATAAGGACTGTGTAATTATATACACTTACCTTGACAAATAGAAAGCAATCTGTGATTAGAACATAGCAATTAGTTACAAAATGCTTCACATGGATTTAATTACCCATCAGTCTACATGTAGCTTAATTACTTTTATCTCATTGCATCAGTAAAAGATTTCTGCCTGAGGCAACTGCCAGTCATATATTTATAAGGCTTCTAGACTTTACAGTGAATACATTATAACATTCAGGCGAATGTGCTAAAGTTACAGTTACAGAGGCGTTCTGAATTGTGAACCAGTTTTAGTTCATAAACATCTCATCGCTTTCTGAGAGTCAGCCTCCATCAAGCATTAGTTCACATGGACAAGGTCACCTTTTGGCTAAGTAAGTCCTTGACATAAACATCACCTCTGTGTATTCTAATCCTGTAAGATTCTGAAGGAAAGACCACACAATTATCTTATGGCCCCAAAGCAAATGGTACTATATTCTCTTAGGTAAAGTAGACACTTAAACTCAGAAGGATGACCCTCCTTCAGGAAAGAGGAAGAAAGAAGAAAGTCCTTTCATTTAGTGGGACTCTGCTGATTTTATATTGGAAAGATGGTGGTTTCATGCGATGGATTCTTTGTGACTCAAAGTGGGAAATGTGGTCTGACATTTGTCTCCCCTTGGGAAGGCGTATATAGTTTTGAATTCAGCCAATCAAGGTTTGATTCCTAGTTCCTCTGACTCAATGTCTTGGGGCAAGTTGACCTGGGGAGAAATAATAATCATATCACATAATGTCACCTAACTATTAAATTCACTAATAATTTAAATTCAGCAACACAAGAAAATATCTAGTAGAGGGTCTGGCTCACAGGAAGTGTATAATAAAAGTCAACACCAGTGGCTCAGTCCCCCAAGAGGAGCTTGTGAAGATTGTAAGAATTCATCAGAAGATGTCTCTTTGGAAGTAGGTAGAAACACTCTCCCATCATTTTTAGGGAAACATTTTTAGTATTGTTTGGGAAATGAGACTCCCTAAGAAGTGAAGTTGTCAAGACTGGAATGTGGAGTTAGCGGAATCTAGCCTCAGCTTACAGCCACTGAAGAAACTCCCTTTTGTTAAGGACAGCAGGTCTTTGGCGCAGACGGCAGAGTGTCGACTCAATTTACAGAGATCTATGGAAGCTTTCTTTAGGGACTGCAAGGTATCAGGATCCCTCTGTAATTTGTTTTTTGACCCCAACTAGAATTTCTTCTGCTTCTGCTTAAATACAAACCAAATTGACAAGAAACTAGGTCTCAAGGGCCACTGCACTTAAGAATCACCCAAAGCATGTTAAACACTCAAGGGAGAAGGGTGGGCAAGATTCTAATGAAGTAGGTCTGAGATGTCTGAGACCATGCACTTGGCGGTCCTGATAACCACAGTTAGAGAAAAGCAAGGTTAAGGGTCCTGAGAGTGTACAGCAACAACTTAATACATTCAGTTACAAAACCTTAAAAAAAGATTTAAAAAAGGATTTCACACCTGTACAACACTTTTAAAACTCCCTCCTTGAATTAACACTCACACTATGATTTCATATTTCTTGACTATTAATCCCCAAGAGAGGAATACAGGCTCCAGTGTCGCCGTGCTGTGCAGAAAGACACGCAGAGCTGGTAGAAGTAGGGACACAATGGGACACAATGACGGAGATGCTAAGGTTATGTGTGGGTCACTAGGGCACCAAGAACTCAACATGTGAGGTGCATATTCGAGACATGGAGATAATCCATACGACTAAATCAACCCCCTGAAGACTGTGTGAATTTGGGCTCCTTCATCTGTGAACTTCAAAGCAAGCTGTACAAAAGTTGTGTACAAGACGTTGTGCAAAAAACATCTGGAGGTCCCTTTGAGGGAGGGAATGTGTTGTGTTCACATAGATGCTTCCAAGCTCTTCGCACAATGGCCACCACACGTGTTAAGTACTGAACTAATATTTGCTAAGGGAAGGCAAGCGACCATGGGTAAGAAAGGAGGGAAATACTTCAAACATGTAACTTTCTAGGCAAGAGCAAATTTAAAGGCAAAAATGTTCCGCTATTTCTGAGGGTATGGAAACATTTTCTGGAAAGTATTCTAAAGATAATCAGATGCCACTGAGAAAAATACAACCATACCTTTTTAAAAAGGACTTAATTGCACTTAACCCTCTCTAGGTAGCTGGCCCAAGGAGTTCTCACCCAGCAATGGTAGAAAAGATTTGTTTGGAGACAGCCCAAACCAGGTCCACCAGCCAGTGACCACGAGCACATTAATATCTCCGATGTCTTGCATGTCAATGGGCATAGCGACCTGGGATCCTTACAACTGAAGGACAGATTTTCCAGGAAAAATGTCCAGTCGCACGGGACCTGAGACCTGGGGCAAGACTAATGGTCATCTACAGTTCCTCCTCTAAGCTGAAGTGACTCCAAAATGAGTTGTACCCGGAAACACATTACATCCATCTCAGTGAACGTACATCCCTGTTTCTCAGTACAGCACAGAGGGTCAGGTTAGAGGAAGCTTCAGAGTCGACCCGCAGGAGGACTCTGGCTCTACCGTTTACTAGCTAGGTAGCTAGGGGTACATGAACGACAGGTCTCTAAGCTTATATTTCCTCAGCTGTGAGATGAAGAAAATTACACTCACACCTCATATGGTAGATGTTAAGATTAAATGAGATAACCTACACAAAACAATTCCCATTCGCCAGGCACAGGGTAAACCACAACGCTGGCAGCTGTTACTATTATGTGAGATACCACAGACATTACGAGGGGATGTGGACCCGGCCCAGGTCTTAACACGGGTCCTGGACCAGGGGCCATTGCCTTTGGAAACTGGAAATGACAATATGTTTACTAAGGCATTTGAGTTTCTCTGGAATTTGCATTTGGAGAAGAAAACTATTTCTCTGACAGTAAAGTTACAATAAAAAGGATAATTGTGGCATAGCCTGTTCAGACCTATATGCAGAAACTGCCCCATTTGCAAATGAGAACTACCCAAGCACAGAAATAGAGCTTGATACAAGGCTTTAAAAACAATAAAGTTAATTAAAAGAAAAAAAAATACTTTTTATAGAGTTCAAAAACAAGTTAATTTTTCTCAAATTCACATTTATAGTGTTAACAGTCAAGGAGTTAAAAAAGCAATGAAATAAATGCTTAAAACCACTTCTACTGACTTCTCCTAAATAGCTTTCATTAGTTTGGTCTGAGTCTGCTTTTTAACTCATTAAGTGTTTTTAAAATTAGATTTGTTGTTTTAATGCGGCTTTTCTTGGCACTTTTTGTCAAGAGAAAAGTCCATAAATCACTTACACTTTTGACTCAGAAAATCCAAATCGGCTTGATACAGAAATTTTCTTCTAAACCAACTATAAGAAAATAAGTCAAAATTAAAAGGAAATAGAAAATACAGCTTCAGAGTAGTTAAACAAGTAGAAAAATCATAAACCAGGAGCTGACACCCTAAAAAAAAAATGTGTCAAATCTGAGCCTTATGTCCTTGAATCCCGGAGGTCTGAAGAGCACATGTGGATACAAGGTGGTCCCTGGATGACGTGACGCAAGCGGTCGGCAGCAGCCTGTCCGCCAGCGGGGGAGAACATGCCTGCCCCGAGCTCTGAGGTGGACAGGGACACATCTTCAGGGCTGCTGTCCACCGGCAAAAAGTAAAAATGAAAATAACAAACCAGCCTATGCCGGCTATAAAATTAAGCAAAAAGAAATCCCCACAAAAACACTACTTTGATGACCATGGGAATAAAATAAGAAGCCAAATAAAAAGCAAAGCAAAATAAAACAAAACAAAACAAACCCACTGCCAATAATATCAAAATACAAAAAAACTGAGAGAGGGCAAGATGGCGGAGAAGGAAGGAGCCCCGTACTTGCACTCGCGCCCACACATCACACAGAAAAGATCTGAAGCCATTGGAAACCTTACAAAACCTGAGAGACTGGGAGAAAAAGGACGCAGAATCCACTGAGAGAGCCTTCTAACATGAGCGCGAACCGGGGAAGATAAAATCGGGCCGGGATCGGAGACTCCAGGGTGGGAGGCGATCCCCCTCTGCGGGAGTGAGAGGGGAAAAGGAGAGAGTCCGAAACAGAAAAACCTCCGCTCGGGGCATAGAAAGACCGTACTTGCAAATCCCTGCACGCCAGGTCCCCTCGCGCCAACTGGTCCCTGTGGGGGGAGGGGGCTGAGCACAGACGGCTGCTTTGTGCCGGTCCTGGCGGCTGGACGTCAGAGCAGCGGCGCGCCTGCCGCCACTGTAGCTCCCGGGCGCCTGGGGCCCCTGGAAGAGCCGAGCGGACCCCAGGCATCCGCGCTCCTGGCGGGCTGGGGCTCTGGAGGGAAGGCGAGGAGCTAAACCCTGGGAAATTTGCCCCGAGTTCGTGTTTCAGGCGACGAGCCATAGAGGGACCCGGTTTTCCTCACTCCAGCGGGCTCCGCGCACCCGGCAGGCAAGCCCCCGCGCATGCGCGCCAGCCGGACCCAGAGACGGAAGCAGCGGTTCTGACTCCGCCCCCAGAGCGCGGCAGGGGGCCTGGAATCGCCCCGAGGGGGCTGCCTGGGAAGCTGTGTCTAAGGCGATGTCAGCGGGGCGCGGGCTGGGACTTGGAGACTGGGCCTGGCCTGGGTTGAGGAGTGCAACCAGCTTCGGCTGCGCCCCCGGGACGGGGAGTCTCCACGCCCAAGAAAGCGAGGTGCAGCCCCTGGTTCAAGAAGGGACTGAGCACCGTCACTCTCCTCCCCACAACCGCTGAGGCAGAGCTCCCGCCTGAGGCAGTGGGTCACGCCGCGCCCATCCCTGCCTGAGAGCTGCCCGCCTCCCTTTTTTTTTCTATTTTTTTTTCTTCTTCTTTCTCTTTTCTCTCTTTTTTCACCAGAACACTGACCTGACTAACTCTGGTCGCCAGCTTGCTTAAACAATCACAACGAGTCCATTCTGTAGATGTAAATTCTACACCTACCGACATTTTCAGCTATTTCTCTCAGGAGTGATTAGACTATATAGTTTCTCTGGATAATTCCAGCATCCTTCTCTCACTTATCCAACCATATTCTACCCTTTACCTCTTCGAAAAAAGCTTCTTATCCCTTCTGCCTGTTCATTCTATTTCCAATCTTGCCTCATCCCGCCCTGTCTTCTCTCTCTTTCTCTGTGCTCTTCAACCAGCACTGCATACACACGGCTATTTAACTGTAGCTGGGAAATCCAGGTATATGCTTTAAACCGTTCTTTGTCCATCGGTTTTCTTTTTAACTTTTCCCCTTTTTGACCCTTTTATGTATTTTATACTCCATATTATTCACCCTCCCTCCTCCGTCTTTTCTCTTAACTTTTTTGTTTTCCCTCTCGCTTTGCATGTTAGTTGAATTAGCCTGTGCGTTTGTGTGCTCCTGCTCCCTGTGTGTTTGTCTGTTTTCTTTTCCAGGGCTACCTCAAGAAACAAGCTAGAGTACACAAGGTGGAGAGTCCAAAATATCACTACGAATAGGAAAATAAAATAACCAAGGTCCCAACAAGAGAGACCAAGGGATACCATTCAAAAAACACTCTCTGAAAGGATAGGCCCTGGGCAGTCAAAGCGTCTTCTTGGATATAGCAGCACTCATAGATACAGAGAGCATAACAGGTCTTTAAAACCAACAAGAGCCGGAAAGCTAACTAAAATGACAAAACGAAAGAGCTCTCCTCCAAAGAAACTCCAAGAAGAAATGACAGCTAATGAACTGCTCAAAACAGATATCAGCAGCATAAGTGAACAAGATTTTAGAATAATAATGGTAAAATTAATAGCAGGGCTTGAAAAAAACATAGGGGACATCAAAGAAACTATGGCTACAGACAGAATGGAAAATAAAAATAGGCATGAAGAATTAAAAAATGCGATAAATGAGATACATAATAAATTAGAGGCCTCCAATGCACGGATTGAAGAGGCAGAAAGGAGAATAAGTGATTTAGAAGACACCATTATAGAAAAACAAGAAGCTGACAAAAAAAGAGACAAACTGATCCAGGAACAGGAAAGAAGAATTCGAGAGCTCAGCGATACGGTCAAACGCAACAATATCCGTATCATAGGAATCCCAGAAGAGGAAGAGAGAGGGAAAGGTGCTGAAGGAGTCCTGGAACAAATTATAGCAGAGAACTTCCCCGACCTGGGGAAGGAAGTCAATGTGGAAATACAAGAGGCTCAGAGGACTCCCCTCAGACGTAACTTGAATCGATCTTCTGCATGACATATCATCGTAAAAATGGCAAAATACAAGGACAAAGAGAATTTTGAAAGCAGCTAGGGAGAAAAGGGCCCTCACATACAAAGGGAAACCTATCAGAGTGGTGACAGACCTATCTACTGAAACGTGGCAGGCCAGAAAGGAATGGCAGGAGATCTTCAATGTGATGAACAGTAAAAACATGCAGCCAAGAATCCTCTACCCAGCAAGCCTGTCATTCAAAATAGAAGGAGAGAGAAAAACCTTTCCAAATAAACAGAAATTGAAAGAATTTGCCACCACGAAGCCAGCCCTACAAGAAATCCTGAGGGGGATGCTCTGAAGGAAACGTTACAAGGAACAAAGATACCAGAGACACCACCACAAACATGAACCCTACAAAGGATACAAAGGCTCTAAACGCACATATTTCAATAATAACGCTGAATGTAAATGGGCTGAATGCTCCAATCAAAAGACATAGGGTAGCAGAATGGATTAAAAAACAAAATCCATCTATATGCTGTCTACAAGAAACTCATTTTAGACGGGAAGATACCTTCAGATTAAAAGTAAGGGGATGGAGAAATATATATCATGCTACAGGAAATCAAAAGAAAGCCGGAGTAGCGATACTTATATCAGACAAACTGGACTTTAAATTAAAGACAATCACAAGAGATGAAGAAGGGCACTACATAATAATTACAGGGTCCATCCATCAGGAAGAACGAACAATCATAAATGTCTATACACCGAATATGGGAGCACCTAAATATCTAAAACAATTAATCACAAACAGAAACAAGCTTATAGATAAGAATGTGCTAATAGTAGGGGACTTTAATACTCCCTATCTTACAGCAATGGATAGGTCAACCAGACAGAAAATCACTGAAGAAATAATGGACTTGAAAGACACAGTGGACCAGATGGACCTGACGGATATATTTAGAACTTTACATCCTGAGGCCAGGGAATTTACTTTCTTCTCAAGTGCGCATGGCACATTCTCCAAGATAGATCACATACTGGGACATAAAGCAGCCCTCAATAAATATAAAAGAATAGAGATCATACCATGCACACTGTCAGATCATAATGCTATGAATCTTGAAATCAATTACAGGAAGAAGCCTGGAAAACCTACAAAAACATGGAGGTGAAAGAACACCCTTCTAAAGAATGAATGGGCCAATCAGGCAATTAGAGATGAAATCAAAAAATATATGGAAACAAATGAAAATGAAAACACAACAATTCAAAATCTATGGGATGCGGCAAAGGCAGTCCTGAGAGGAAAGTACATTGCTCTCCAGGCCTATTGCAAGAGATTAGAAAAAGCACAAGTCCAAAATCTAACAGCTCACCTAAAGGAACTAGAGGCAGAGCAACAAGAACGCCCTAAACCCAGTAGAAGAAGAGAAATAGTAAAAATTAGAGCAGAAATAAACAACATAGAGACCAAAGAAACAATTGAAGAGATGAAACCAAGAGTTGGTTTTTTGAAAAAGTAAACAAAATTGACAAACCTCTAGCCAGACTTATCCAAAAGAAAAGAGAGAGCACCCAAATAGACAAAATTATGAATGAAAATGGACTTATTACAACCAACCCCTCAGAAATACAAGCAATTATCAGGGAATACTATGAAAAATTACATGCCAACAAACTGGACAACTTAGAAGAAATGGACAAATTCCTAAACGTACACTCAGTACCAAAATTCACACGGGAAGAAATAGAAAACCTGAACAGACCCATAACGAGTGAAGAAATCGAATCAGTGATCAAACATCTCCCAACAAATAAGAGCCCTGGACCTGATGGCTTCCCTGGGGAATTCTACCAGACATTTAAAACAGAATTAATCCCAATTCTTCTCAAGCTATTCCAAAAAACAGAAATCAAAGGAAAACTCCCAGACTCATTTTATGAAGCCAGCATCACTCTGATTCCCAAGCCAGACAAAGATCCAACAAAAAAAGAGAACTACAGGCCAATATCCTTGATGAATATGGATGCAAAAATTCTCAACAAGATCCTTGCAAATCGAATCCAGCAGCATATAAAAAGAATCATCCACCAAGATCAAGTGGGATTCATTCCTGGGTTACAGGGCTGGCTCAACATTCGCAAATCAATGTGATACATCTTATCAATAAAAGAAAAGATAAATACCATATGATCCTGTCAATAGATGCAAAAAAACCTTTGACAAAATACAGCATCCCTCCTTAATAAAGACTCTAGAGAAAGTTGGGATAGAAGGAACCTACTTAAACATCATCAAAGCCATCTATGAGAAGCCTTCAGCTAACATCATCCTCAACGGGGAAAAACTCAGAGCTTTCCCCCTGAGATCAGGAACACGACAGGGATGTCCACTCTCACCACTGTTGTTTAACATAGTGCTGGAAGTCCTAGCATCAGCCATCAGACACCAAAAGGAAATCAAAGGCATCAGAATTGGCAAAGAGGAAGTCAAACTTTCACTCTTCGCAGATGACATGATCCTCTACATAGAAAACCTGACAGACTCCACCAGAAGCCTACTAGAACTGATCCAAGAATTCAGCCAAGTTGCAGGGTACAAAATCAACGTACAGAAATCGGTTGCATTTTTATATACCAACAATGAAGCAACAGAAAAAGACATGAAGAAACTGATCCCATTCACAATTGCACAAAAAACCATAAAATACCTCGTGGTAAACCTAACCAAGGATACAAGAGATCTGTATGATGAAAACTATAGAAAACTTAGGAAGGAAATTGAAGAAGACACAAAGAAATGGAAAAACATTCCATGCTCATGGATAGGAAGAATAAATATAGTTAATATGTCATTCCTACCTAAAGCTATCTACACATTCAATGGAATTCCAATCAAAATTGCAACAGCATACTTCTCAAAGCTAGAACAAACTATCCAAAAATTTGTATGGAACCACAAAAGACCCCGAATAGCCAAAGTAATCCTGAAAAATAAAACCAAAATGGGAGGTATCACCATCCCAGGCTTTAGCCTCTACTACAAGGCTGTCATCATCAAGACAGTATGGTATTGGCACAAAAACAGACACACAGACCAATGGAACAGAATTGAGAACTCAGAAGTGGACCCAAAAGTATACAGCCAACTGATCTTTGACAAAGCAGGAAAGAATATCCAATGGAAAAAAGACAGCCTTTTAAACAGATGGTGTTGGGAGAACTGGACAGCAACATGCAGAAGAATGAAACTAGATCATTTTCTCATGCCATGCACAAAAATACACTCAAAATGTATAAAGGACCTGAACGTGAGACAGGAAACTATCAACACCCTAGAGGAGTCAGCAGGAAACAACCTCCTTGACCTCCACCGCAGCAACTTCTTACTTGACACATCCCCAAAAGCAAGGGAATCAAGAGCAAAAATAAACTGTTGGGACCTCATCAAGATTAAAAGCTTCTGCACAGCAAAGGAAACAACCCAGAAAATTAATAGGCAACCGACGGAATGGGAAAAGATAGTTGCAAATGACATATCAGATAAAGGGTTAATATCCAGAATCTAGAAGGAACTCCCCAAACTCCACGCCTGAAAAACAAACAACCCAGTGAAGAAATGGGCAGAAGATATGAACAGACACTTCTCCAAAGAGGACATCCAGATGGCCCAACGGACACATGAAACGATGCTCAGCATCCCCCCTCATCAGGGAAATACAAGTCAAAGCCACACTGAGATACCACCTCACGCCAGTCAGAGTGGCTAAAATGAGCCAATCAGAGAACTCTAGATGCTGGCAAGGATGTGGAGAAACGGGCACCCTCCTACACTGTTGGTGGGAATGTAAACTGGTACAGCCCCTCTGGAAAACAGTGTGGAGGTTCCTAAGGAAACTATCAATAGAACTCCCCTAGGACCCAGCAATAGCACTGCTAGGAATTGACCCAAGTGATACAGAAATGTTGATGCATAGGAGCACATGTACCCCAATGTTCATAGCAGCACTCTCCACAATAGCTAAAACCTGGAAAGAGCCTAAGTGTCCATCAACAGATGAATGGATCAAGAAGATGTGGTTTATCTATACCATGGAATACTACATGGCAATGAGAAACAATGAAATCTGGCCATGTGTAGCAACATGGATGGACCTTGAGGGTGTTATGCTGAGCGAAATAAGTCAGGCAGAGAAGGACAAATATCATATGTTTGCACGTATAGGAGGATTAGGAGGAACTTGACGGAGGAACAAGGGGGAGAAGAAGGGCGGAAATGGTGGGGGAAAGGGAGAGAGGCAAACCATGAGAGACTCTTGAATGCTGACAAAAACTGAGGACTGATGGATGTGGGGGGGGGGGAGGGGGATGGACATGGAGGGGGGCACTTGTCGGGACGAGCACTGAGTGTTGTGTGTAAACTAATTTGACAATAAACTATTTGTAAAAAAAAAAAATTAAAAAAATAAATAAAATAGAGCATATAGAAAAAAATACAAAAATATTATTAAAAAATTAAGCAGCATCTTGGTGGCTCAGCCAGTTAAACGGCAACTCTTAATCTGGGCTCAGGTCATGATCTCATGGTTCAGGAGACTGAACCCCGTGTGGGGCTCTGTGCTGACAGCCTGGAGCACGCATGGGACTCCTCTCTACCCCTGCTCTCTGCCCCTCCCCCAGCCGCGCATTTGTGGGCTTTCTTTCTCAAAATAAATAAATCAACTTAAAAAGAGTAAACAAGATGAAAATTGCAAGGAAATATCCAATCTGTCATCATTCGCTTCTTCATGAATACCAGCCTTGTTAGAAAATCGCTGCCTTCCTGACGAGATCTCTCTCACTTTGCCTACTTCTTCTCCTGATGGGGCCGTCCCTGCTCCTCTGGGAGCTCCTCTCCCATTTTCCCCTACATTGCACTGCACTGGAGACTATCATTTCACTTTCCTGAAGGCCAGCCTTTATTACCAGGAAGAACGGGGTGCCTTTGTGTGCCCTGTCCCCAAGGAAAACCCAGCAGACAAGTGGCTGCACACATTCGAGCCAACTGCTGTTCCTTTCTGCTCGGGCAAGTTATCCTATTAAGTTTGGACCGTAAGTGAAGATTCTTCCAAAGTCTACTAGGAACCTTCCAAGTTGTGAGGAACTAGCAGGATTTATTCTAACCAATGGCACACGGAGAAGAGGGTACATTTCTACCACATTGGGTAAAACAAGGCAGTGGGAGGCATCACTTTCACCTCTAAGATGGAGTGAATACTGGCTGGCTTCTACAGACATTATTCCCAAGTAAGATGGCACGGGAGACAATTTGCCCTGGTTACTGCAAATCCTGGACACCAGTTCATATGTATTTTGGGTTGACTAAATTTTCATATGGAAAAGTTTCATAATTCTTTTTTCATTTCCAGGTTCAAAACATCTAAATTCTAAAAGAATATTGGAAACCTCAGGGACAGTGTACAGTAGGAGGAAGGATTTTAACTGCAGCCCCTCCAATGCTGCCTCACTTTAAATCATGTGATTTCCCTGGCTCTCAGGCTCTTCATCTGGAAAATAAGGAGACTGGAATAGGCCATTTAGCATAACTTTTCTGTGGCAGAGATTCCCTTTGACACTGATGGAAGTTAAGGATCCTCTTCTAAAAGCAAGCCACATACAACAACAATATTTCTTGATATTTCTGGGGTTTACGAGAATCTTAGAAGCACATCGGTGCAAAAATTCCTGAACTACATTTTCAAATGTGATGCTACAGTCAGTGCATATAACGAGACATTTTTGAAAATAAAGATGCATAATTTTCACTACTGGAAAATCAGTTTCTTCGCTTCCCCACTTAACTGTTGAACAATTACCTGCAAAATAAAAGTTTAAAGGGGCTCTGAAATTATCAGGCTGCTCAAGTCATCCACAAAGACCCATACATTTCATAAAATTGTAAAATAATCACTCTATCAGCCAAGGATGGTCACTATTGATTAGCAAGTGACTTAAGTATTCTAAGAGCCATTATTTCTCTGGCTTGAGGCTTTCAAAGCTCTTCCCAAACATGAGTGAAATGGATGCTTAAAGCAACTGTCCTGACAAACCAAGAGAAGGAACTGATGATTGCCAGAGGGGAGGGGATGGAGAGAAGAGGGTGGAGGGCATGGAGAGGGTGGAGGGATGGGGGAAACAGATGATGGGGGAAACAGATGATGGGGGGAAACAGGGCCCGTTGTATGAAAGTGTTGAATCACTATAGGGTACACCTGAAACTAATATAACACTGTATGTTCAGATTATTGGAATTAAAATTAAAAATTTAAAAAATATGCTGGAAAAGCAGGAGGAAAAAGTAACCATCTCTGAAATAGGACTTTCAGAGATAATCATTTCCCTTTTCCATCAAGTGTTCAATGAGAAAAGCAGAATGCGACTGGTTAGGAAGGAAGCATCTTAACTACCAACAGTCAAACGATACAAATGAAGATTAATAAATAATCTTCCAGGATTTTAATAAGCATTCACAGATTCAATTTTTATATTCAGGAAAAGAGAGTAGCTATTAAAGAGAGTAGCTTTTCCGATGACTGCCAAAGAAGGTCATGTAACTCAAGATACACAATTCTTCTAAAGTTTAATGAGAAGACATCACTCTGAGGGAAAACAATCATTCTTGTTTCTAGATTCAGGCTTATTAGTTCCCAAGGCAAACAGCAAAAAGGAAAGCAAAAGCACGTCCCTCCTTCCAGACACCTATGATACGACTCCCAGTGTAACTTTCAAGTTCAAGAATACTAGAGTCTAGAATATATCTTCCTGCCCAACACAGGTCAAAACTTTGATTTTTCCCTTTATTTTCACTACTGTGGCTAAAAATCGATAAAAAGGTAATATTAATGCAAAAGTGGTATGCTCCTATTGAATTATTAATAGGCAATACAACTGGAAATGTTTTCCCTCACCGTTCTCCAGCGCCCTTGCAAACAGTTTTAAAATGGGAGGTGCTGAAGCATGAAGACTGTTTGCAGCCACTGCTTTTTGAAATCTCGGTGCTGGGAATTGGTGGAATTCTTGTCTCCTTGGGTTATTATCAGACATTGTGAACTTTCTTTGAAAGCAGACTCTAAATTCACGAGGGGGTCCCTTTCCTTCAATCAAGGAAATGTTTAAAATGACCCGCATCTGCCATTTTAATGTATTCTTCTCAAAGACTGCCATAAATATTTAATATAAGAAAGGCACTGTTTAAACACAATGAATAGCTTATGAAATTAAAGTTGGCTGACAGATTACATTGTGTACATAATAAACTGTAAATAATGACAACGAAAATATGAGCAGCATTGCTAACATTCTCTTGCTTCTGGTGACATTTCTTAATGAATATTTAAAAGATACCTAGATGTGAAGGTCAGCTTAATTGACCTCAAAGGGTGACTAAGCCTATAGAGTCATTCTGTTTTTGACACTAAATATAACATCTTGGTACATTAACCGCTGAAACAGTGCCGTTTGGGTTTTCCATTGCTCAGGATGTGTCACTCAGCCTGCAACTCCTTTCATGAACGTTCCAGAAGCAGAAGGAAAACCCTGTCTGTAGTCCCTGGTTTAGCCCAATCTTGTACTCAACAGGCATTGGCACCTAACATGAGCCTAGGTTACAGAAGACACACAATACAGATTTGCTAACTACATTCACACACACGTCCTGTCTCACCTGTGGTTTCACTTTCTATAGTTGCAGGCGCCCCTTGTCAGCTGTGGTCTGGAAGCAGATGGTTCTTTTTCTGACACATTGTCAGAGAGTCGCTAGTAGCCTAACGCTACATCACAGTGCCTACGCCGTCCACCTCCCTCCATCCCATCGGACAGGCATTTGATCTTCTCATATCATCACAAGCGAAAGAGTGAATAAGAGTACAATTCAAGACATTCTGAGAGAGAGGTACCCCACTTATATAATTTTTATTACAGTATATTGTTAAAAATGTTCTATTTTAGTACTGTTGTTAACCTCTTGCTACGCCTAATATATAAACTAAACTTTATCACAGGGAAAACAGTATACGTAGCGTTTGGTACTTTGCCTGGTTTTAGGCAGCCACTGAAGATCCTGGAATGTACTCCCGTGGAAACTATTATACCATTATTATCAGATGCAACTGTATACTGCATTCAAAGTTCCTAAGAAAAGATGCTCCTAGGGGCGCCTGGGTGGCTTAGTTGGTTAAGCATCCGACTTTCGCTTAGGTCATGATCTCGCAGTTGTGGGTTCGAGCCCCGCGTCAGGCTCTGTGCTGACTGCCTGCTCAGAGCCTGGAGCCTCTTTCGGTCTGTGACTCCCTCTCTCTCTGACCCTCCCCTGCTCACGCTGTCTCTCTCTCTCTCCTAGAAATAAATAAAACATAAAAAAAAAAAAATTAAAAAAAAAAAAAGATGCTCCTTTTCTTTCTGTTACTATCACAGCAACCACCTGCATATTTTTGGCTCTCATTAACATCCACTTGTTCTTACAGAGATGCAGCATAGCTGGTACCTCTCCTTGTAACTCCTAACTTCTAGATTCTTCTGTTTCAATCAAACAATTTCAGTTTCTCTTAATTTTTCTGAGAGGTGTTGCCCAGATGCTTTTCCCCTGAGGGGTTAGTGCCAAGCTTCAATTCTCTACATAAACAACTCTACAGTTCAACATACTATGTATCTATTGATGTTTTTGACAAAACCACCCAGTTAATTTAGAATCTTTTGTGCTCTTGATGCCACAGTTAATCCCATATTAATATTATGCACCAGCATCCTTTGTATACTTTCCTTCCATTCCATTTACTAAATAAAAATGCATAATTGTCCCAAGCTAATGATATTACCTGTAGAAAACCATCCTCGGGCTATTTAAGGATCTCTGTAGGGTGTGTGTGAACTCAATTTCCTAAAATTCTTACAGTAAAAGCATACTGGAAACTGTAAAGATTTTCATTTGTCTCTAGGTAGCTAATGTTAATTTCTTTCCCACTTTTATACAGGCCATCACTCCAACATGACAGAGAGAAACAAAATGGGCTGGCGGTATTCTTCCAAGTGCCCTAGTACTTGTAACCAAGAGGCCTGGATTCTGACAGCGGTTGGGGTGGAGTCTAGTATTTTCCCAATTCTTGTCATTATATGATTTATAGATATGTCCATTAAGATGATTACTGTATAGCATGACACCTTAGACATTAACAAAATAAAATGCCTTTTTTGTTACATATCAATTATATAACAATAAATGTAGGAAAAAATCTAAGTATAAAATGTACTTCTAAGGTGGAAAAAACACAAAATACTTCCAAATAAGTATAAAATTCCCATGGTTATAACATATATCCTCATTTGGATGTAAAAGTATCCTCATTTAAATATAAAAATCAATGTACCCTAAAATTTATTAAACAAGATGTTATATTCTTTTGCTGTGGTAATATTATATCCAATAGTAAGTACATTACTGAACATCACTAATACAGTACCGATAATGTAACCTAGATCATTAACTATTTAACATAACAAGTATGTACGTTGACCAATTTTCTCTATTAGAATTTTGAACATCTTAAATATCTGAGTTTCTGTGTACATGCTCCCCCCCCATACCTTTCAAAATCACTTTTTAAAAAATAACTTCTAATCTGCCTTAACAAAACATTTTTAAGTTAAATACCACTCTACCTAATAACTACTGTTAATGCCTAGTGCTCAACTTAAGACATATGCCTTAAATATAACTCAGGGTATTCATTCATTTTACTAGATTAAACTCAATATACATATACAGGGGTGCCTGGGTGGATCGGTTGGTTAAGCAACCAACTCTTGATTTTGGCACAGGTCATGATCTTAAAGTTTGTGAGTCTGAACCCTACACTGTGCTCAGAGTGTGGAGCCTGCTTGGGATTCTCTCTCTCTCTCCCTCTTTCTCTTTCTCTCTCTCTCTCACTCTCTCTCTCTCTGTCTCTGCCCCTCCCCTGCTCATGCACGCACTCTCTCAAAAAAAAAAATTAAAAATTACAACCTATTCTTGTAATGAACAAAGGCTGCCTACAAAAGAGTTATCGCTTGAATAAAGTCGAATCCAAGATTCAACCCCCACTTCTTTCTTCTCACGCCAGTGTTAAGTCAGATCTGATCTGCAGACTGCTGTTCTGGGTGATAAGGCATGGAATGACTGCCTAACAGCCAAGCAAGCCACATGGAAATTAAGCAGCCCTCAGTTTACCCTCACCATTGTGTTGCCTCTGCTGTTATCCCCTAAATTAGTACGCATGCGTGTGCACACGCTCCTGGGTAGGTGAAGACTCAAAATCTTCAGACCCTGCCCCCTCTTGATGGCTCCTGTATTTCTCAGGCGAAATCACTGTCTCGTTCCTCTCTCACTCCCACACCAACTTGCCAGCACTCAGGGATACTGAAAGAGGGTACAGAAAGAAAAACTTCAAAACTGGGCTTTGTAGCCTAAAATATAAGAAAAGTTTTTACAGTGCTTCCTTTTGTGTCTACATTTTGAATATGTGATTAATTATGGCAAGTACAGCAGACCCTTTGAACGTTCTTGGGGCAACGATTTATTCAAACACAAAGTATGTTCCTCAAATAGCACCAGAGGATTTGTCTAAGTTTGATAGGATTCTTCTCTCTGGCACTGCCTCAGAATGTCTGCCTTTGTCACAAGGACAGTATGAATTTTGTTCAAATATCCTGTTATGCTTTACTGAAAATATTCTGTGCTTTTATGTACACAGCTCTGGAAAAATCTATCTGAGGCTATTCATTCATAGCTACAGCACACAAATATATTATTAGGGCCTCTGGTTGCAAATCAGGCCCAGCATCTCCCAGTATGAAAGGAAAAGTGGAAAAGTTTGACTTATTACTGCTTCCTAAAATAAAAAAATCATAGAGATATCTACAATTATTGAGAAACTCGTCGAAGAGGATTTAAATTCTCCACAGAGCATTCTCTTAATCATTCGCTGTTTAGGCCAAGTGTGAAGAATGAAAACCAGAGAAAGTAAAACTCAAATCTATGAAAAATTACTTCACCAACAGGGAGTGAAATGAAGTGATTCTTAGTAGTCATTGCCAGCTGCTACAAGCTAAATCGCCTGTGAAATCAAGCCACAGAGCTGGTCCAGGGGTTAAGAACAATTCTCTGAAGATGTAAGTGAGGATGGGCCATGGGCCATTCTACTGAGACTCCATCAGGTTCAGGATAAGGAACAATTAATGATTCCTAAGAAAAGCACCTTGGGCTCCTCTGGCTTCATTTAAAATTACTCTGAAACATCAGCTTAAAATAGACCTGGATAGCCACGAGCAAGGCACATAACCTCTCAGAGCCCTATTTTATTTACAAGATTCGGGTAACTATTTGTTGGGTGTATGGCTCAAACATCACTTATGGAAAGCATCTAACACAATGACTGGACTCAGCACTAAATAAATGAAAGCATTATCATGATTATCTTTTTAATTTTTAAAAAGAAATTGTGAGAAAGAAACTTGCAGTTCTACCTGAGAGGGTCAGTCTTTAACTAAGAGAGCCATCTGAACCTAAGAAAAAGAGGCATTTAGCAGTTTGGACCCTATTATTAAAGTAAAACTGGGGCGCCTGGGTGGCTCAGTCAGTTGAGCGTCCGACTTTGGCTCAGGTCATGATCTTGTGGTTTGTGGGTTCGAGCCCCGTGTTGGGCTCTTTGCTGACAGCTCAGGGCCTGGTGCCTATTTCAGATTCTGTGTCTCCCTCTCACTCTGACCCTCCCTGCTCATGCTGTCTCTCTCTCAGAAATAAATAAAACATTAAAAAAATAATAAAGTAACACTGCCTCCTGACTGCCACACTGCTAAATAACTGGGGCAATAATTCTCTACATAAAGGGTAAGTAAAATTCTCAATATGAGAATAAATCTGCTAAACTAACAGTATCTGAATAATAATTTCATAAGTACATAGTTTCTGAAAGAACATTTTCATTATAAGTGCTTTCTTGGGGACACTGTTCACTATTAGAAAATTAGCATCATTTTTTAAATACTAACAAATGGAGCTGTGGATGGGAGTACATAATCCTAAGAACAATAATGATAATTTCAGTTTAGTCACTTCTGTATATAGTAGACAACCTGATTCTCTGAAACTTTTTAATAAGACTTACAATCTTAGAAATAGCACAAAGTCAGAATTTTAAAAAAATGATGCTGAAACCTAAAATGTTCTAAAACCACCTAATAATTACATATACTTTAACTTGTCAATCTGTCATGAGTCTAACTAATTCTAATCACTTCAATGACTTTGATCCCTTATCCTCAGCCCATTGCAGGGTCAGCCTTTATCTCGAACTCAGTCTCCACTCCTCGGCTATAGGCCTACGTTTCTAGGGCCAGTCCACGAAGTGGTATCATTCATACACGTCTTGAGCCTAGGTCTTGCCTCGGCCCCGACCTGTCACTGAGACCCAGCCAGACCAGATTTCACCTGGGAGCCCTAAGAAGATGTTCCACGGTGCCAGCTGAGAACGGATCGCCCTCAGCTTCTCGGGTGTAAGCAGGAGCAGCTGATGCTGAGTAATCACAGAGGTACAGATCATGAGTTTATTAAAAAATTATTAAGAACGAGGCTCAACATTAAGCTTCCAGGAACAAGGCACGACACGAAGCGAAAGAGGCCTAATGAGGAAGCAGTCCCTGTTTCCACTGTCCCAGGAGCGTCAGGCTGGAAACCCAGGCACTTGTGACAGAAGACTGCCACACTGCTACTCCCGCTGACAAGGAACCGAGTAGATGCGGACCCTCCATCCCCAAGCTGCTCACTCTGGAGTTCAGCGTTGCTGGAATCAAGGTCACGTCTCTAGGCTCTCCAGCAAAGAGGGCAGTTTTCTGAGCTCCGCCACGGGGAGGAGGTTTTCCTAAGGTTGGAAACACGCTACATTATGGCAAGCGTGTTCAGAAGGTGCTGGGCAGCCAGAAAATACAACGAATGCCAACCGTACAGGGTCATAAATTGCTAAAACCAAATCAACACCCACATAAAGAAAAATGAATTGTCTTTATCCCTTTGTCTGGGAAAAAAGACGTGTTTAGCAAATTACAAAATCATAAATATTGCAAGCAAATATGGCTTGGCTACAGCAGTGTCTACAATCATGATTGAAGTCTACCACGAATAACGAAGGTGGAAACTCTACAGGGTTCCTACCTGCCCGGTGCCAACATTTCCTGTTATCCTTAAGCTTTACAAGCCGTACAGGCAAAGCAGATGCTGTAGACCCCGTGATGACTTCTGTCACGTGTTGGCTAATTCCATCACCCTCATTCCTCCCTTTCCTGTCCCTTTTAGCAGCTCAATGATTACTGACACCTTTGCTTTTGCTGAGTTCCCACAGAAAAACACTGTCATCAGAAAGCATTCGTGTAAGTAAAGGTACGTCTGGAATACGAACACTTTGTTCTGACTCAGAACGTGTGTAATTCCAGGATCTGATATACACAGTACTGCTACTGGCCAGTACAAGAGTGTAAGAATGTTCACAAAAACTAAGCACAGGCATTCATGCTTGCCTCGGCATCATATATGGATAAACACAGTGAAGATGAGCTGATCGTTCTCTTTATGCCCCATAACACAGCATGACTTTATGTGGCCTTCCTTATGCAAGCTGCAGGTCGGCGCTTGAGTATGAGTAAGTCAAGAGACCAAGAAGAGGAAAAGAATGATCACTCCCAATCTGAAGTTCAAAGGCAAACAATATGCATTCCTAAGCTTTAAAAATGACTAGGACACACAAAAAAATTCACAGTGCCTTACATCTAGGTAAAACTGTAATTTAAGCACATTTTACTCTTCTTGGTGCTTGTGTGTGTGTGCGTCTCCGTGTGTGTGATTAGGGATGAGATTAGGAATGAGTCCAGGATATTTGTTCAGTCCACTTCTAATTAACACTCTACTGAGAGTCCTACCTGGTAAGGTAAGGCAGGGAAAAGAAACAAAGGGAAAGAAGGAAGCACAACGCATATATTTGCAGACAATATGATGACTGTTATGGGTTGAACTGTGACCATCCCCTCCCCACCTCCTCCATTCATATGGAGTTCTGACCCCAGCACCTCAGAATGTGACTATCTGGAGATACCTGGGCTTTTGAAAAGGCGACGGAGTTACTGTGAAGTCTTGAGGGTTCGACCTAATCCAACCTGACGTCCTCAACAAGAAGAAATCCATACAGACTGCAAGCATGTACACATGCAGAAGAAAATGCCATCTGTGGGCCAAGTAGAAAGGCCCTGGGACTTGTGGCTTCAGCACTGTGAGTGCTGTTGAAGTCACAAAAAAAAAAAAAAAAATTAAATTAAAACCCTAAAATATGTGCAGTAAAAATGTAACTATGAGCAATTATACAGCAAATATACATGGTACCATAAACTTTTACTCCCCCATTAGTTCACTGAATGTATACTGAAGCCTGCAGCTTCTAAGACACTCGATTGTACCGCTTGTCCCCTTGTAAAATTATTACCAGAGGGCCTTCCTTCAAAAGATTAAGTTAGCATGTGTAAACATACGTTAGGATGAAAGTACACAGAAAGTGTATTTTTAAAAAGACACAAATGGACTAATGCTCTTAGAATACTTCAGTGACATCCTTCTGTAGAAGCACATCATAGCTTGATGTTTTCCATTTCTCAGACCTAAAACACCAAAGTCCTTTTAGATTCCACTTGATTTCCACCTTGTGAAAAATCCCATTGGAAGCACCTATTTTCTCCTTTGGAGATAGGGTGTCACGTGTCTGAAGCACATGATTTTTTACAATGATCCCTACTTTCTGCATCTGATGGTTCCCAACAAATAATCCTATTTCATTGGCCTTTCTCCTTGCAACTTTTCACTGGCACCATGTTCACCACAACTTCAGGGCCTTACTCCATACCCCATCTGCCTCTCAGTCCACCTATCTGCCATTTTTAGTGACTAACATTTAAAGATCTTTCATTCCATCTTTCTTCCTTTTAAGCAACTTGTAAATTTTGAAAGGGTTTCTGATTCACACGGAAGTTACAAAAATAGAGAGGTCCCTTGTGTCCTTCACCTAAATTCCCTAAAAGATATCATCTTATACAACCACAGGATCAATGATCAAAACTAGGAAACTGACATTATTCCAATCCTACTAACTCAACTATAGAGCATTATTTAGATCCCACCAGTCTTCAATGAACTTACTGTGTTTTGTTTTGTTGCTGGGGGAAGGTTCTATAAATTTTACTGCATGTACAGATTCATGTAGCCACCACCACAGTCAGCACACAGAACTGTGTCATCAAAGAACTCCCTCATGCTCTCCCTTTGTAATCATGACCCCTCCCACCCTTAACTCTTGGCAATCCTGTTCTCTATTTCTGTAATTCTGGCATTTCAGGAATATAGACTCTCACAGCATGTAATCATTTGACATTTTTTAAAAACTCAACATTATGCTCTTGATATCATTTCATACGTCAATACTTTGCTCCTTTTTATTGCTGAGCAGTATTCCATTGTATGGATATGTCTCACTTTGTGTATCCATTCACTTGCTAAAAGTCATTTTGGTCATTTCCAGTTTGGAGTTATTACGATACAGGTGCTACGAACATTACAGGTTTTTGTGTAAACTTAAATTCTCATTTCTCTAGGCTAAGTACCCAGCAGTGAGGCTGCAAGGTCATATATTACCTATGGTGGCCACTCTTTAAGTGTTGGCTTCGCAAGGCTACAGTGCACAGTTATTTGGTCAAACACAGTCTAGACGTTTTTAGATGCGGTTAACATTTAAATCAGTAGACTTTGAGTAAAGCAGATTATCCTTCATAATGTGGGTGAGTCTCTTCCAATCATTTGAAAGCCTTAAGACAAAAGACTGAGGTTCCCAGGGAGGAAGAAATTCTGCATCCAGATGGCCTTCAGACTCAACACCCCAACACTGACTCGGGCTGGAACTTCCAGGTTCCTCGCAGATTTCTCACTTGCCAGTCTCCACAATCAGGTGAGGCAATTCCTCAGAATCAATCAATCACTCAATCTGAATACGTGTGTATACATGGGTATATAGATATGTGCATGCATGTAACTGATTCCACTTCTTTGGAGAACTCGAATACACTTCCCTAACAGTGGAAAATAGGAAAAGCTATCTGTCCTCATCACTTCCTTTTAATCTTTTCCCCACAGATAATAATCGGTGATTTTCAAAACAGAAATCAATTTATAGTAAATGAGTATATATTTCCCAGGCATCTGCATATTGGCTAGCCCAGGATTAAGAATTTAGTGGAGATTCAGTAAATATGAGGTGAGAACATCTTTTTTGTTTTTAGTGTTTATTTTTGAGAGAGAGAGAGAGACAGAGTGTGATCTGAGGAGAGGCAGTGAGAGGGAGACACAGAATCTGAAGTAGAATCCAGGTTCTGAGCTGTCAGCACCGAGCCTGACGCAGGGCTTGAACTCAAAGACCATGAGACTGTGATCCGAGCTGAAGTCAGTCACTTAACCAACTGAGCCACCCAGGTCCTCCGTTGTGAGAACATCTTATTGTAAAGTCCATTAGTATTTCAGCAACCTGTAAGCAGGGATAAAACAGACTACCCTATCTTCAATTTTACTCAATGTGGTAAAGTAGGTAAAGAAAAATATGTTCGGGCATATTATATGAGTTTGGAGGTGAGTGATACCTTAGACATACAAATGACAGGCAACTTCTGTCAAAGTAGTACATGAGCTCTGAGAAAATCTACACATTGAGGAGGTAAGGAAACACTACTAAAGACTTTTTAGGGGGCTACATGAAACTACAGAAAAGCTTATTATATTCTATGTAGTAGAAGCAGAGTATTTTTAGAACGTGCTTTAAATAACTGTTTTAGAAAATACTGCAGGTCAAGATAGGTAATGTTAATATCTCTGTCAGGAAGACAGTCATTAATAGTGTCTGTGAAGTTCTAGGTACTAAGAATATAGCAATAAAGATAATGTCCACCCTAAACACTCCTGGAATGTACACTAGGTTGGGCTGGGGCGGTGGGAGAAAAGGAACATTCATATAATAAAGATATTGTGATAAATTCTTATGAAGAAAAGTAACACAAGATAAGAAATGAAAAGATGGCAGCATGCGTGGTGGAAGGGGTTAGTTTAGAGAGGAGGGCCAGGGAAGATGCTCCCGAGAAGGTGACATTTAGGGGAAACTCAGACTCTTGAAAGCCAAGAGTCACCTCCCACAAGAGAAGATGGAGAGTCTTCAGAATCCTTCCAGTAAGGGTGACTCTCTGTTCCCCTATTTGACCACTTGAGCCTCCAACTGATTTCCTGCTTACTAGCTATCCAGGTTTCCTAAGGTGCCTCTGCCTTAATTCCTGAATACCTGCCTCATTCAGCTCTCTCTGAATGAGGACAGGATCCCCACTGCTCACATATCTAGACCTCTGCATTTCTGACCTTGCTTAAGAAGTGAAGGCCTGACCATCAGACCAATTCCCCCATAAAACTACTCATCTGTTGAAACTAGGACACCAACTTCACCTCGAGAGAAGCCTGACCCTTTCCATAAGGAAGGACTCAGTCCAAAAAAGCTGCTTCCCCACCCAGAACAGGAAAGTCAAACAGATTTAAATGAAATCCACTTTACATGAAGGAAAAAGAAATAAACATGAGTGAAATAAAAGGTGGGGGGTAGAGGAAGAAGAATACTGGAAATTTTTAGGGATTTGAATAAAATAATAATAATAATAATAATAACAACAACAACAACATTGCCCAACTGGTTCCTGGTAAAAATCAACAACAGAAACAAGAGCTTCTTCATTCACTTCCACTCAAAACAAAATGGCCGTGGATCATGGGTACATCAATCACCGTGTGGTAGAAAAATACAAGAACTATCAAACTATTGGGTGGTCCTTCTCAAAGGAAAGCTGTCAGATCCATCTGACTTTGATCTCTCATTCACAGAAATAGCCTGGAGAAACTTCTCCACCCTATAAAAATAATAAATCTCAGAAGCCACACACTCTGCAGGCCAGAAATCACCTCTGGTGAGAAACCCTCTTTTCCAACGGAGTAAGCAAACATTAACTGTTAAAACGCGGGATTGGAAGCACTACAGTGAAAACCCAAAGGAATAAAAGTCTGTACCACAAACGTCAGGGGTCAGAAAAGATATAGGACATAGAAGAAGAGGGAGGCAGAATCTATCCTTCCGTGCATCTTTGGGGTTCTGTGGTTTGTAGAAACATCACCCCAAAAGCGGTCTCCATCTTTACGCGGCATTCTTGCTACATTATCTACAACAAAAATTCTCCGTTTTATAAGGACAGTTGTCCTACTGTATTAAGGTTCCTTACATCTGTGAAGACACCATCACCAAATCTGTAACACTCCAAGAGACTGGGGCTTAGGACTTCAACATACGAACCCTGGCAGCGGGGGACACGCAACCTAACCGGTAACACCATGCTCCCTCAAATGGGCCAGGAATCAGGAGACACATAGAGAGTTTGAGGTGGCACCTACATTTTAGTCCAAGAGAATTCTAATTTCTAGACACCTGTGCCAGTTCAAATAGTAGTTTCTGCAACACAAATCTATTTTCTCCACAGGGAGGACAGCCAGAGAGAACAGGCAGTTAAAAGTGAGTCTCAGATAACAATGAGTAACGCCGGCATAAGTATGTCCTCTGGGGTTTTCACTTACTAAAGCTGGCCCCCTGCCCCCTGGTGGGTTGCTGGTGTGCCGCCACACTGAGCTGGGCTCTCAAGTCAGGCAGCACTAGCTACCCTTTCCTGGGAAGAGTGACCCATGTACTGGAGTCCCAGGCCCCATCCCAGACCCACAGAATCAGACCCTCCATGAAGAGTCTGGAAGGCTACAGGCTTAACCCACAGCCAAGGCGATTCTTACCAAAGACATCTGGGAAATGCTGGATGTGAGGAGGACAAAGAAGGGCTGTTAGAAGATCTACAACAAAGAATGAGAAAATATAAACAAAATCTAGAAATAAAAAGCTGAGAAGAATACACTTTTTTCTAATTTAGAACATGAGGATGTAGGAAATGGGAGAAGCTGACCACACATAACTAACGCTCACCTCCTGCGGAGCTGGGAGTGGGTATGATAACGGTATCAGCCACACTGTTTTCTCCTGGGCGTTTCCTGCCAGGTATCAGCCTGCCAAACCCAACGCCCCAGGGACCCAGGTGTCTACCTGGGGGAAATGAGGAGCTGCTGGCGTGCCCTCCTGGGACAGTGCCTTTGGCTCTGCCTGAGGCCTGCCCAGGACTGTGTTCCCACTGCCTCCAGACTCAGAGCCTCCCTGGAGCAGGGAGATCATCTTTCTCCCTAACGTGGGGAATCTGTGGGCAGAACTCTACCTAGTTTGTGGGTGGTCTGGGTGCAGCTCAAAGTACTGGAACATGTTTCAAACACGGAGGAAGAAAAATAACAAGCAAAAACCAAAGCAAATGCCACGTTAAAATAAAATCTGTGTTTTAAGTTGATTTAATGAAGCACCTAGAGCATTTAAATACTGACAGCACAGGAAATAATAGCTTAGCTATGACTATAGGTCTTTTTATAAAAAGTGTCATTCGTTTATAAAATTTAACTGTAGTGAGTAAGATTCGTTTCATTCTAAAAGGTGCTGAACTGTGATATATTCTTTGGTCAATCTGACCCGTTTTTGGTTCCCTTCATCAATTCTGATTACCTAATCCCAAATTTCTTCCTGTATTAGGTATTTGGGAATGATTTCTGAGCTCTGTGTAATTTGAACTCTGTCCCACAGATGCTTAAATTCAACAAGAGCACTGTATATATATCACATCATATACACAAATCACACACGAGATACAGACATGCGCGTTTTCATCAGGCTCCAGCTATCTGCAGCTTTCGGACTTTCATTTACAGTGTCTTACTTATTATCTCATATACTTTTGTTTATGGGAAAAGGATGCAGTGACAAGGGGGAAACAATCAGAAAGTTTGAAAATTGATGAACCCAGATCTAGCATCTAATACTCATTCAGATATATTGTAGCAAGACATCTGAGGGAAGAATTTCGGTGATAGAAGTGAATAATATTCTTAGGACTGCAGCACTATCACTGAAAATATAAATGAAGATTCCTCGTAGAAAACTGCCCGAGAACAAAGAATATTTAAATCTTAATAAAAATATTCTGTCACATTACAATTGCATTGAGACAGACTCCAGCAGCATCAGACTTAATATGTAAAGCAGGGAATCTGTTCATTAGAAGGTTGCTTCTCAGGATAAAAATGTTTATTATATAAGTTAACTTCTTGCTAATTGGAGGAAACCTTTTTTCCCCGAAGGACAATGTAATATCTGAAGACTGTACAATGCTTCTTAGTGTTCACACACATTATTTCTTTTCATCTTCATAAATAAAGAATGTAAGGATGGGAAAATTAAATATTTATACCAAGTCACATAGCTGGTTCATGTCACAGCCAGTAAGAAAATCTACAGTTAGTGATGTCGAGTCGAGTGTGTCTTTTCGTTTGCCCACCAATGAAGATTCAAGAAGGGATCCATCGTAATCGTTCAGTTAAATGTGTATTTATAATTCCTATGTATCTTAAATATGACAGTTTTAATCAATACTAAATGTTTTCAAGTAATTATACTTAGGCTTATCCAAATCTAATAAATACAGAGAGTACTCAATTCTTATTTAGTTGATTTTACATAATCAAGTCTGTCATTTGTCTTCTAGTGAAAAACACATTAGCCTTTCCCTCGTCTCCTTTCAATAATTCTAGCATGGGAAGTGGCAACTCTTAGGAACCCCTGCTGTTCAGGTTCCCTAAGTGGTAATTGGTTCCGAGTCAAACGGTGCCACTAGAACCATCAGAAGGCTCTTCTCAGGGTGGGTCTGAGTGTGAGCCCAGGAGGAATGCACAGGAGGTCTGGAAGCAGGGGAGAAGCCGCACACCACTCTCTCAACAAAGGTCGTCCTGATTACAAGTGGGGACAGAAGACGCAGAGATGCCGGCGGGTTCCGGCTCACCCTCACTGCCCCTCCACCCCCCACCGCCGCCCCCAGTGCGGCTTCCAGCGACTCCGGACAAGCAGACTCTGTTGACCAACAGCCCAAGGCCCACTACCAGATGTGTGGCCCCAAACCCACAGAAGCCCAGCTCCCCACTGCCTCCAAGACCTTCCCCTTTCACCGTCCACCGTGCTTGGCTTCTGACTCACTGTGCCTCAGATCCCTGCCTAGAGCCCTATCACCAACCCCCTACCCCAGCTCCCCCACCCCACCCAGTGGAAGCCCCGGTTCCTGTAATGAATCTCTTATCCCATAACGCACACTGGTCATTGTTCCCTGACTGAGCCCTTGACTGATACTTGACCACCATTGTGAGAAGACTAGCCTAGAATTCCCCCCCTCCCATTACTATTTTTGTCGTCAGAGTCCCTTCTAAGAGTACATTTCCTAAGCCTAAAAGGATTTGTTTCCATGATGAAATTAAGCAAGCCCAACTCAGTCCTGTGATATGAATATACAAGGGCTTTAAAGTTTCATGTCTTGCATGGGGGTGGGGGTTATAAGCACTTTCAAACAAACCATCTTCTGTTTAGAAGCAGTACCTTTGTTACCAGACTTTTCTCTTCTCAGCTGCTAGGCACAAGTATATGGCAAATACAATCATATTTAAGCGATCAAACTAAAACATACAGGAGCAGGAAATCATCTCATCTCTTCCAATAAATCTATGAGAGCACGATAAAAGCAGCAGAGCTAAAAGAGGCAACATCAAGCCCAATCTCTGAAGACCTCTGCGATGATGCACAGTACTAATGCTCAATTATAAAATCTCAAAGGAACCCGGGCTGAGTAAAGTAATGAGCGCACATTTACCAATTCCAGCAGCACTTTATTCGAGAACACATCTCCAAATAATGATGCTTGGCAAGATTAAAGGAGATAGTGTTTCAAAGACCAACGTCCTCAGAAAAGCTTTGAAATAAGAATTAAGATATTCAGCATTAAAGGGGTGTGGGTGTGGGTCTCAAATCTGTCCATTTTTCTCCATCTTCAATGCCATGGCACTGGGTCTAACAACCACATGATTTCATCAATAAGCCTCTTATCTGGTCCCTCCACTCAAACTCTGGACCCCAACAAAGTGTTCTCCACCCTGCCACTCCTAATCTTTTAGAAATGCAGATCAGATGATGTCATCTCACTGCCTCAAGCCTTTGATAAAAATTCCCATTTTTCTTAGGATAAAGGTCAAAACCCTTAATCTGTAATCATTTATCAAGGTAAAACTAATGCACAGTGCTATGAATAAGGCCAGTGGTTACTCTGGGTGGGTGACTGAGGTATAAGAAAGTGTTGTCTAAGCTGCTGAGAATGCCCAGATTCTTAACCTCAGGGCTGGCTCTGTGCTTCGTTTCTTGCCTTCAGTTTGTAGAAATCATGAAACGATACACTCAAGATTTGTGCATTTTTTGGTATTCATGTTCCATAAGTAAAAATATTAGGACAAAAATCCCAGGGCAGGGGAAAGACTTTGCAAATAAAGGTAACAGTCACAAATAAAAACCCCACCTTCCTATCTATACAACACTAAAACTGTTACTTAACACGCATATCTCTTAGAATGCAGCCTATTCACACTCTAGTCCATCCTCCTTCCCTCATACCCACCCCCCCCCCAACCACGCTGGTACCACTGAGCCTCATACCCACCCACACCAAGCAGATACTAGTGAGCCTGTCATGTCTGCATTTCAAAGGCATCCTAAATGTTCATATTTTAATACATGAGCCCAAATGGACATTACCTCGTCATGAATATGAAGAAGGACACATCCCACTGATTTTCAGTACATGCCTGCAACTGAAATTATTGTAAGTTACACAAACCCTTCAGGATAATGGTTTTTCATTTAATTTTAATATTTAAATTCCAGGGGAAAAAAACTACCACACCAACGATACGATATTCTACCACATGTTCACGAGTGATTTCCTTAAGGAATGTTGTCCATTTTCTTCCATTTCACAGCACGTTACTCAAGCAGACACAACAGCAAGATTATGAAAAAGAGAGTTTGTTTTCCTCCTTTACCAAGAAATCCATGAGCAAAGACAAGGGGATTCCATGAGGAGGAAGTTGGAAATGACTCTACCCTACAGGTGTTATTGAAAAGTGACAGTTCTGACAAGGGAGCAGATGTTAAGAGGGAAAGCTCTTTGAAAAAGCATACAGTTAATGACACTCAGCCTCATCATTAAATTTAACAGCAGTCTTTTCCACTCAAGTACCCTATATACGACGCGCCGCCAGCAATATCTACTAAGGGCGCTGGAGCTCTCATTTGCATACGGCATCAGAGCGTGCGATATTTAAACTGAAAACATGGGAGGCCATGTCACAGTGCTGATTAGGGTAGAAGCCTGGAGCTCCTCACAATTTACTAAAGAAGCGAGATCAGCACCGGAGTGCATTACTTCAGCACTCTGGAGACCATCTTTTTAAATAGTGGAAGGGATTAAAAAAAAAAAAAAAAAAAAAACCTGTTGTCATGGCACCATTTTACCTACTTGTTTCAGAAAACTGCTTCAGTGTGATTCTAGGTATGTGTTTACTTCCCACTTTCCGTGAGTGCTGGGCCAGACGCTCACTCTCTGAAGCGGCATGCCAAATTCGATATGGGTATAAACTGCAGGCGGAGGGGCCGTTTAAGCTTAAGCTTCTGTGAATATAAGTTACTGCAGGTATAATTTAAGGACTAGAATACTGATAAGGTCAAGTATAACTTACACTGTTCCCAGGGCACCTTGGTGCCTCAGTCGGTTAAGCATCCGACTTCAGTTCAGGTCACGATCTCACGGTCCATGAGTTCAAGCACCAGGAGGGGTTCTGTGCTGACAGCACCGAGCCTGGAGTCTGCTTTGGATTCTCTCTCTCTCTCCCTCTCTCTCTCTCTGTCTCTCTCTCTGTCTCTCAAAAAGAAATAACTTAAAAAAAAATTAATGACTTACACTGTTCCCTATGGTATGAAGCACAGAGGGTCTAGGCATCTCCAGTCACCAAGTGCTTTATCAGTGCTTAAAGCGAACACCGCACAGGCATGAAAGGGAAACATGTCACATTGGTTGGATCTCCCAGGACGGCCTTTGCTTCAGTTTCCTCATCAACCAAATGTTGACATTACTGACAACCTCAAAGGGTTGTGAGAATAAAATTGAAATGAGTGCAATGTAAAGGACTCATGGAACAACAGACATGCGTAAATATTGTATCCCTAATAAATGGTTTTCAAAAGCAGCATCATTCTGTTAACAAGAGTCGCTGTAACAGGAGCCGCATGCGCTCTGTCCTGAAAAGAACATGCCATTAACGGGATGAAGTGTGATGTGGCAGCTCGAGATCCAGAAGCGGAAGGAGCCCAGGAGACCATGTCTCGGTTGTGCCAAGGGCCCTGGTTACAGAATGTGGGCAAGTCTCAATTTCTATACAAATAACATGTGGAATTTAGTAAGATCGTGTCCAAAATATTCCGTGGCACTACTAGTTTGTATAAGGGGAATTCTGGGAGCCATATTTAATCCCACTCAGCATAAGTCACTGTAAGCAAACCTCTAATAGGGGGAAATTGTTTAATAAGAGTTTCGTTATAGATTTTATCTCAATATAGAATCTTGTGTTTATGAGAATAAGAAAATATATATGTATAACTGATTTTACAAAACTTTATTTTATTCAGTAACTTTCATGATATAATTCAAATACTGGTTAGTTTATCACTACTCTCAGTAAGTGATCCTAATCCTACTGAGTCCATAGTACCAAGAAAGAGGCCTAGGGTTTCCATATTTTAGATTTCAGATGCCAAGGAAAACAGCCATTAGTCAAGAGTAGGCCACTTTTGAAGAGTTACAGCATTTCTGTAAGAATGAGTTTACGCCTGGGGCGCCTCGGTTAAGCGTCCGACTTTCGCTTAGGTCATGATCTCGCGGTTCGTGGGTTCGAGCCCCGCGTCGGGCTCTGTGCTGACTGCCAGCTCAGAGCCTGGAGCCTGTTTCAGTCTGTGACTCCCTCTCTCTCTGACCCTCCCCTGCTCACGCTGTCTCTCTCTCTCTCCTGAAATAAATAAAATATTTAAAAAAAAAAAAAAAAAAAAGAATGAGTTTACGCCTAAGCAGAACCCAGGGAAGCTTAACCAGGAGACCGCTCTCAGCATGACAATCACACTTCAGACAATCTGCTGTGGTCATTATTGCCTAGTCTGCCTAAAAACTGCATTCAGAATATCCTGACTAGAACAGAACAACAGGAGAGGCAGGAAGAAAGAGAGAGAGAGAGAGAGATGGGCGGAGAGAATGCACCTTAAAGGACCAAGACAGTATCTAGAGGTACAGAGAAAGACAAGCAGCACAGGAAGACATACAGATCAACAAGAGAAAACGACTGAGACGTGCAGAAGCAAATCCAACAAAGCTCCGACTACAGGAAAACAGTAAAGAGCCCACGGAGTCCCCCGCTGCAGACCCCGGGTCCCACAAACTAAAACATATCCGAGAGGAGCCGGGCTATTCTTTCCCACCTGGAAGTAAATGAGGAAAAATCTGTTGATTAACAAGGCTGTACCCTAAAGAGCAGCTGCATTTTCTTGGAATTCTCTACAGATTCGGAAACTTAATTTCATCAAGTCAGCAGACCTTGACTGAGTCATATAATCCAATCTTCAACTGACTGATGTATTAGTTATGAAGCCATTTAACTGAAAAATGAATAAACCACAAAAAAGTAACAGCCACCAACATAGCCTCCCACTGTGTAGCCTCAAAACCACCAAGTGCTTTAACTAGGTATTTTTAATTATTTTATAATGGTGGGGGAGAGAGTTGATTCAAGTTAATCGCAGGAAAAAAAGATTATGGACACTCACCATTAAAAAAATTCCATACAATATAAAATTAAAGCAACTAAATCCCACTACTGAGAGATAACCACTTAGATATTTTATTTCCACCCAGTCTTTTTTTTTTTTTATGCATACACAGAAACACCATTTTTTCCTTAAACAACTGGGATAAGATTGTCCTTTACTATAAAAGTTGACTTATCATCTGATTATAAAAAATTTGGTAAGAAGACACAAAATTAAGAGTTATTTCTAGGAAGATTCTTCTAACAGATATCTGTCCTCCTATACTGAGGGTATCTGTTATCTGAGGTACCTGACTGGCACCAGATTCCCAAAGCCAAAGAGGCCAGGACATGTGGCCTCGTTCTCAGTCTGGTTTGGGGCGGGGTGGACTGCTTGCCCAATCAATTCTGCCCCTGAGCCTGCATCTTCCTTCCCAGCCCCGTATGGGCCCTACATTTCAACCGGATGTCAGGAAACACAGCTGTCCTTCTGACTTACCTCATCTGTGAACCAATCTCTACAGTTGAATCATTTTTTTTTCCTAATGTTTATTAATTTGGGGGGGGAGGGAGGGAGGGAAGGAGGGGAAGAGAGAGAGAGACAGAGAGAGAGAGAGAGAAGCAGGCATGTAGAGTGCGAGCAGGGGAAAGGCAGAGAGAGAGGGAGGGAGAGAATCCCAAGCAGGTTTCACACCACCAGCCCAGGGTCTGAAGCAGGGCTCTGACTCATGAATCGTGAGATCATGAACTGAGCTGAAATCAAGAGTCGGATGCTTAACCACTAAGCCACCCAGGTGCCCTCATCTTTAATGAAAAGGATGCAGACTGACTGGGGTCTTCTTGGAAACCAAGGCTCAAGCCAACAATATAAAGTAACCTACATGGTGTTCCCTGTCTTTTCTCCAGCGTCCGGGAGACTGAAGTACTGTACTAGCCTTCATCCTCACCCACCCGGTACCCTCAGCTAGTTTTGGTCTAAGAAAGCTGGCTTTCTCAAAAAGACAATCGTGTCTCCCGTGCAAAGCTGGCTGACGCTTTCATCATCCGGGACCATTTCGTATCAATATAATTAGCGCAAGAATCCTGAAAACAGCAGAAGGTAAAAATTAGTTTCCAAATTATTAGATACACTAAGCCACGCCAGCGCCACTTCTCAGTACTCTACCTGGCAGGTCATATCACATACTCACCCACGCTTTAAATGTCAGTTTCGAACAGAATTTTTTTTCTTTTAATTCACTTCCATCGACAGAGGTTCCAAGTCTAAAGTCCTCTTTATTTCCCTTTGTAGGTAGCAGGTCTGAGCACAAAATAACTTCTGAGATGAGCCTCTGAGCTCAGGAACATCTTAACCTGACTGAGTTGCACGCACTATAGACTCCCAAGGCCAGAGCCCTCTGAGAAGAGAAGTTTATTCTGAGAAAGGCAGGCAATCGTCATCCTGGTGATTCCTCCCTCCTCACACTCCGTACCCAACTTGGTAACATAGTCTCACTCTCTGACCGCGGGTACAGAAGCCTAACCTAAATCAAACTGTTTACTGAAAAATTAAAAAACCATGTTAATGTGGTAAGTTCTCAAATCAAAGCCGACTATGTTTATTTGTCAGCCACAACACTCAATCCATGGCTTTTGTTATTGACTAATAGCATTCCTGACTCTCTATTTAGCAGTGGAAAACACTGATCTAAGCAACTGTGAAAATCTGCAGTTAATACCAAATGGATGTAATGTAAATATTTTACGTACGAATTATTTTTGCCAAGACTGTGTTATCTATTCTCCCACATTCCATTGTTAAATTTCACAAATTGATTTTTTTTTAAAGTTACTTCCAAATCCCAATCTCTTAATTATCATCTGTCAGCATTCCCCTCCGGTCATTGCCCAGAATGCCGATTTTCCTTTGACACAGCTCCAGGGACACCGGAGCCCATGCTTTAAACAGCAGCCTCTTAGAAGCTATAGTGAAAAGAGGGAAACAAATACTTTTAACTTCCTCAAAGGGGCCACTGAGTCATGAAAGTAGAGGAACACAACACACAGATTTCCACAAGGCAATCATGCACCTGAGTGTGTATGAAGGGCGTAGTGCTTACTTTAGGGAAGGTTGTTATGGAAAGCCACTCCCTTTCTTTTCAGGAATGATTATAAATAGTGGCAGGTAAAGCTAAAGAGAGAGACTTGACACACCTCCCCACAATCCCCCATGTTAGATGTTACTAGAAAATATCCTACAGGATATTTTGAAATATCTGAAATATCTGAAATATCCTACAGGAAATAATCAACATAGTGATGCTAAATACATACTGAACAAATGCATCACTGTCTGTCTTCTGCCTAGTCACCTACGCATGTATCTATCTATCATCTTGCACGCATGAACAGACATCCTTCTGACAGACATTTTGTAATTCTAAAAGTGAATAGCTGAGTAAGGATGTGGGGAAACGGAAATACTTATACACTGCTGGAAGGAGCATATAAGATGATTTAGGTGATACCCAGCAAAGCTGAAAATAAGTGTGTTCATTAACCCAAAATTGAACTTAGAGATAATAAGCCCTGAAGTAACTCCCACACGTGTGAGCAAGGAAAGAAGTATAGCTGCGGTGTTCATTGCAAATCCACTGTTTGTACCTGGAAATAATCCCCATGTCCATCACCAGATGAATGAATGGACTCTCCAGGTATTTAATGGACTACTACAGAGCTATTAAAATGAATGAAAAAAGATACATGGACCAACATGGATAGTTCTATAATACAAAATGCTGACTGAGAGGGAAAAAAACTGGAAACTATTAGGGAGTGTGAACCCATTTTTTGATGTTATAAACTTACAACACATAACACACACATACATACACAGAAGATAAACACCCAGCTCTTAACAGCAGTTACTTCTGGCAGAGAAACCGGAGAATGAACCCTGATAGGAGATAATGGGGAGTTTCACATTTATCAGGAATATGTTCTTTCTTAAAAAAAAAAAAAAAACTCTAGGCACCCTTGGGTGGCTCAGTCGGTTAAGAATCCAACTTGGGCTCAGGTCATGATTTCACAATTTGTGGGTTCAAGCCCCGCATCAGGCTCTGTGCTGACAGCTCAGAGCCTGGAGGCTGGTTCGGATTCTGTGTCTCCCTCTCTCTCTGCCCCTCCCTTCCTCACACTCTGTCTGTTGCTCTCTCTCAGAAATAAACAAACATTAAAAATAACTTTTAAAAAAATCTAGAGAGCATGAGATGACACTAACATTTGATCATTCTCTGTGAAAAATTCACCAGTACTGCTCTATGACATTATGTATTTTATGTGTTATTTTTGTCAAAACTAAAATTAGGAAGTACACAACTTGGTGTAAAAATAAAAAGAATGGTCATCTCTGTAAATCAATGGTTTCCCTCTATAAATGTGGGGTCAGTTACTGCAAGTATAATGCTCAAATATGAAATAAAATACCTTATTCAAACTTTCCAATATGAAAAATTTCTGATCAGAAGAGAGTAACCTTTAAACAGAAAGTCATCACGCAAACTTCTTTAAAAAACAAACATTTTAGACTTAAGACTTTTTAAAAATTTAAGGCATTAGTGTGTTTTTTCCCACGTAACTACTTGAAGAATTATGTACCATATTTTTAAAAGCATAGAAGGAAGGAAGGAAGGAAGGAAGGAAGGAAGGAAGGAAGGAAGGAAGGAAGGAAGGAAGGAAGGAGGAAGGAAGGGGAAAAAAGTGTAAAATGCAAAATCAGAGATTAATTCTCCCAATTTCTTTTTTTGTTATTTGTTTTGTGTGTGTGTGTGTGTGTATGTGACAGAGAGAGCGAGCAAGAGAGAGAGAGAGAGAGAGAGAGAGAGAACACAGGGGAAGGACAGAAGGAGAGACAAAATCCTAAGCAGGTTTCATGCTCAGCACAGAGCCTGATCCAGGAACTGATCTCAAAACTGCGAGATCACAACCTGAGTTGGTATCAATAGTTGGATGCTTAACCAACTGAGCCACCCAGGCACCCCTAACTCTCCCATTTTTAAAATTTTTTTTAAGTTTTATTCATTTTTTGAGATAGAGACAGAGAATGAACGGGGAAAGGGTAGAGAGGGAGACACAGAATCTGAAGCAGGCTCTAGACTCCAAGCTGTCAGCACAGAGCCCAATGCAGGGCTTGAACTCACAAACCAAGAGACCATGACCTGAGCCAATGTAACTGACTAAGCTATCCAGGCACTTCTCCCAATTTCTAATGCTAGTAATTTTATCACTGTTAATTTAGGAAGACCACCTGAATGGTATGGTAAGAACAAAAGAATTTTTGTTGAAAAGACATATGGATTTACAAATTAACACCTCACTGAAAAATAGTTAAGCTTATTTTTTTAAAGAATCAAACCGCTGAGGTCAATAACACCCTGAACCGGGAATTACTCATCAAATTGATTCCAAAATAACATTTTCAGTGCTTAGAAGACAGCCAATAAACAAACGAACTACCAAAATCCTTGACAACAACTGCATTCTCCCCTTGATTAAACTGTACTTAGTGCACTATTACAAGTCAAGAAGTTTGAAACTTGTTTCCTTCCTAAGCATTTACGTTTCACTTCTGATCACACCACTTGAATGCTTTGACAAGAACTGTATTTGTTAGCATGAAATTATGTACCTTTCTGCTCTGGTAAGAAGCGTTCGAAGACGCTGTCTAGCCAGTCCTGTTGCTGACATACCACTCCCCTCGTCCTCTTCCTCCGGGTCAGCGTCATCAGGTCTGCAGCACCTAGACTTAGCCCAGCCAAGTCCTTTCCAGACATTTTTAAATTTGATTCCCACAACAGCTCTGTGAAGTTAGTTCAGTCACTATCCTCACTTTACAGACAAGAAACTGAGAAGAGAGATGTGAGGTAACTCATCCAAATTCACACAGATTCCGCAAATAGGACAACAGTGATTCACCTGATGGCAGAAAACAAGTGCTCGGAACCACTGCACATTACACATACGACCAAAGAGAAAACCCTGGACACAGTAAAGATGAAGGCACAAAATTAGGCAGTTTGGCAAATCCACTTGAAAGGGGACATTATCTTTCCCCCAGGGTCGGGCCCTCCCCACTCTAATAACCCAGCCTCAACATTACCTACATCCTTTACTCTCGATCGTAACTATTGGAAAACAATCGCTGCAAGCATGAGACCGAAATGGAATATGCCAGGAACCACTGAGCTACACAGTGTCGAGGCAGGTGCACTGAACCCTATTGTTCTGCTCCAAGTCGAGCAAAAGGCAGGCAGACACCTCCCCGGCCGTAAGCTATCAAGTGCACTGAGGGCAGCAACCTAAATGAATCGTGATTACCTTCCTGACTCCAGTGAGAATCCCAAAGAAGTCAGTACCTGATTAAGATGTGCTAATGTGCTCCTTTTTGTGATGCCAAGTCCCAAATATCAGCTATTCAAACTGAGGCCGCACAAAGAGCTGCAGATTTGGGATCATTCCAGACACACCCACAGGGTAATGCTATTCTGCTTTCGACAGCTGCTGCTCCTCACCTGAGGTGAGGCAGGTGCAGGACAAAAGAAGCAAACGACTGTGCACCTGCTCCCTCAAGTTCAACTTAGGTAAATCAGTAAGGCTGACCTCTGTGAGCCTGTCACCAAGAGCAGATGTTTAGTGGGAGACCAGGAGAGTCTCATCCACTTGACTTTGCAGCCGCTGAATTTCATTCAAGTTGCCCAAATTGAGCAGACTCTATTAACCCAAGTGCTTAAGGCAACTGCCTCCTGAAAGTCTGGTTTACAGAGAAAGACCCTGTCAGAAAACATGGGGATGAAACCTTAGCAGGACAAAGGAGACATGGCTGGTTAGTCCGAGGGAAATGATAACACCTTAGATCAATTTAGAAGTATGAACTGCTCTATTGATTGATTCTAGAGGTTTGTGCAGATGAAGAAGGGTTTATAAGCACATATTGTAACTTTTTATTATAAAAAATTTGAAATATATACACAAGTAGACGGTACAGTATAAGATATATGCAAGTAGACGGTACAGTATAACATACGCAAGTAGACGGTATAGTGTAACATATACGCAAGTAGACGGTAGAGTATAACATATATGCAAGTAGACAGTACAGTAAAATAAACCGTCACATATGCATCAACTAACTTCAACGAACTATAACGCAGGGCCACCTAGCCATAGGCCCTCCTTCCCCCACATCCCACATCTGCCCCTGCCATAGATTTTTTTTTAGGTTTACTTATTTATTTTTGGGAGTGAGAGGGGGTGGGGGAGGCAGAGAGGGAGACAGAGTCAGAAGCAGGCTCTACACTGTCAGCAAAGACCCGATGTGGGGCTTGAACCTATGAACCGTGAGATCATGATCTGAGCCAAAAGCAAGATTGAGATGCTTACATGACTGAGACACCAGGAGTTGCTACAATTTTCTTTTAAATCTTGTAATCTACGAGGTTACCCATCCATCTCTTTATATTCCTACCATCTCCTCCCTCCTTCAGACCCAACCACCACTTCTTTATGAAAAGCCTGTCTTTGATGCTGTCAAGTTGCACACATCTGGACTTTACTCAGTGCATTCGTGAAGGGGAGTATAGCATGTCCCCATGCCTTCTGCATTACTTCAGCAAATCTGAGTTCAACTTATGGGTACAGGTTTCCTCATGGGTGGTGATGTAGAAACAATTCTTTTTAACAGAGACACACAAGAAGCAGAAGTCACAGAAGTGCTCAAGAAGAGGAAAGACACAAAGCGACAAGAATTCGAAGGACACAGTAAGTGAAAGTAGAGAAAGGGAAAAGCAGGGGAAAATGTCCCTGAAGGGTAAGAATAAATCCTAAAAAGGAAAATAGACAATCACACCTAAAAGGAGACGAGCCCCATAACCACACTGGAACTAAGCAGGATGGGCGGCGAAGGAGGGGGGACGCCTGACCGCACGTGGCATCCCCGTCCCTGTTCCGCACAGCACGGAAGCCTCACTGACACGCTGAGAACAGGCTGCACCAGGCCCATGGTCCTGCTAACTGGAGGTCCCCTCAGAGCTGCAGCTGGAGCTTTCAGACCCTTCTGCAGTTCAAGGTCCCAAGTGCCACACAGCTGGTTAGCAGATAACCCGAGAAGGGATGAGGCACTGGACCACCACCACACCTCATTACTACGGAAAACTCCTTCTGGCCCTTAAGGAGCAGCCATTCTTTCTATAACCCATGTTGGAGCCAAGCAAATTACCAGGAAAGCGAGGGGCTCTATAGCCAGAATCTCTGGGTCTTTGGCCTGACCCCATCACTGTCTTTCTTCGTGACTAACGCAATTATTTGTCTTCTCTGAAACGGTTTCCTTACCTGTAATTTGAGATAACAGCACCTCCCACTTTTGTGAAGATTAAACAGAGTAATACAAACAGAACTGCCAAGAGTGACTAGAAAACAGTAACTGATATTCAATCGCATCACATATTGTTTTTAGTTTTTTATTAATTTTGTAAATGCTTATTTATTTTTGAGAGGAGCGGAGGGGCAGAGAGAGAAGGAGACACACAATCCCAAGCAGTCTCCAGACTCTGAGCTGACGGCACAGAGCCCGATGTGGGGCTCAAACCTGTGAACCATGAGATCATGACCTGAGCCAAGGTCAGGTATTTCTCTGAGCCACCCAGACCCTCCTCATACACTGTTTTATTATTGTCATGTTGAATTAGGCGATTACTGGTTACCACTAAGGCTTACAAGAATACTTCTTGTCTCACACCTTTACCGACAGTCTGAAAGCAATGTTTCCCAATTCTGTACGATTTATTTGAAGTACTTGTCAAAAGGACAAATTACGTGACGTCCATCCCTCCCCACTAAGGCAGAAATCTCCAGGAGAGTGTAGGAAATAAATTTTCAACCAACACTACAGGTGATTCTTATTAACAACCACTGGAGAGCTCAGGGATGACAAATCTGGATGGCACCAGAAGGTTCTGAATACAACTCTGTTTTCCATCAGATTGTTTTTGAAGTTACAATGGGCATTAATAGAAAAACGTCATTTTGTAATTCCTGAAAATATATCAGACTATCTATTGCACACTATTTCTTCCATATATGTTGCTGAGTATTACTGTGTGTTTTGTTTTGTTTTTTTTTTTTTTAAACAACTGCTTCCGGGGTGCCTGACTGGCTCAGTCTGTCAAGCATCTGATCAGGTCAGGATCTTCCGGTTCATGAGTTGAAGCCCTAAGCTGGATTGTCTGCTCTCAGCACAGAGACCCTCTTCGAATCCTCGGTCTCCCTCTCTCTCTGCCCCTCCCCTGTCCTCTCTCCCTCTGTGTGTCAAAAATAAACAAACATTTAAGAATAAATAAACAACCGCTTACAATGTTCAAATCTGAAGTTCCGGAGAAAGGAAAGCTTCCATAAACACCACTTCAGCATCTTGCTGAGAGTCTACAAACTGATAACTAAGAAGTAAGAAACATCAAGCAAGATGTAGCTGCGAGCGCTAGTTATTCACATCCATGGTGAGTACCCTGTACAACATCAAGCTGCAACTGCTCAAGGCCAGTACCTACAGCACCAGAACGCACGTAAGTGCTGTACGTTGCTGTGTGACTACTGTGCAAGCTTAGAATCTTTTTCTTGATATCATTAGAGTTTTTTTAATCTGATGCAAATTTACATAAAATGAAATGCACAGATTTTAATGGAGTTTTCACAAAAACGGCTCAAACACTCAAGATACAGAACATGAGCACTCCTCTGAAAACTAAGCCTATTACCTATCAGTCCCCACTACTCTCCCCTGCTCCGCATCCAGGAGACAACAAAAATACTGAGTATTTCTCCATCATAGATTAGTTTTGCCTGTTCTAGAGCTTCGTATAAATGCAATCAGACCCTGTGTATTTTTCTGTGTAATGCTTTTCACTTGGTGTGTTTTTTGAGATAAATCCTTGTTATTCTTAGTCATGCCTTTTAATTGCTGAACAATATTCCACTGTGTGAGTAAATTACATTTTGTTAATCTATTCTTCTGTGGATGGACTCATGCGTCACTTCCTAGTTCTCTAGCTATCATGAATAAAATGCCTATAAACATTCTTAAGTCTTTTGTGAGTATGCGTTTTCATTTCTCGTCAGTAAAACGGGTAGAAACGCTGGATCATCAGGACAAGCATACGGATCCACTTTGAAGAAACTGTTAGGCTTCTTCCTAACCGGCTGGGAACTCCAATTCCCAGGACGGAAATTCCAGTTGCTCCACGTCCTTTCCAACGTTTAGTGCTGTCAATCCTGTAAACCATGGCAGTCGTACTAAATGCACAGCAGTACCTTCTTGTCATTTGAATTCAATGACTCGTGATATGAAACACTTTTTAAAGGACTTTATTGGTCCTTTGTATGTCTTCTTTTATAGAATACCTGTTTCAATTTTTGGCCTATTTTATTATTTTTTAGTTAAAATTTTGTTTTTAGGGGCGCCTGGGTGGCTCGTAGGTTAAGTGTCCAAATTCGGCTAGGGTCATGATCTCACGGCTCGTGGGTTCGAGCCCCACGTCGGGCTCTGTGCTGACAGCTCAGAGCCTGGAGCTGCTTCAGATTCTGTGTCTCCCTCTCTCTCTGCCCCTCCCCTGCTCATGGTGTGTGTGTGTGTGTGTGTGTGTGTCTGTCTGTCTCTCAGAAATAAATACAATATTTTTTAATGTTTATTTTATTGAATGTTTATTTATTTTTGAGAGAGAGACAGAGACAGAGCGTGAGCAGGGGAAGGGCAGAGAGAGGGAGACCCAGAATCCGAAGCAGGTTCCAGGCTCTGAGCTGTCAGCACAGAGCCCGACACAAGGCATGAACCCATGAACGCAAGAGCCTAACCTGAGCTGAAGTACGAATGAGCTACCCAGGAGGCCCTGGCCTATTTCAAAATTTACTTGTTTGTCTTTATAGCATTGGATATAAATCCTTTGTCAGATAAATGTATTGTAAATATTTTCTCCTCGTCTATAGCTTGACTATTCATTTTAACAGTGCTTTTAATTTTTATTTTACATTTCAGTGACATTTATTACATTTATTAGATTCACAACATTGTGCAATTATTGCCACTATGTATCCAAAGCAAAACCTCCTTATTTCTCCTTGCCCTCAGCCCTTGGTAACCTCTAATCTACTTAACTGCCTTTATGAATATGTCTGCCATACACATTGTATGTAAGTAGAATCATAGTATTTGTTCTTTTGTCTTTAGCTTACTTCACAAAGCAAAATGTTTGCAGGGCTCATGCTGTACTCTGTATCAGATCTTTATTCCTTTTTATGGCTAAATAATATTAAATTGTATGTATACACCACACTTTCTTTGTCCTTTCATATGCTGATGGACATTTAGGGTGTTTCCACCTTTTGGCTATTGTGAATAATGCTACAGTGAACATGGAAACAATTATCTGAGTACCTGTTTCCAATTCCTTTCGGTACAGACCCTGAAGCGAAACTCCTACATCATGCGGTAATTCTACATTTAACATATTGAGGAAGACCCACAGTTTACATTCCTACTAGCAAATGTCTGAGTGTTACAAGTTCTCCATGTCCTCACCAACACTGGTTATTTTCCATTTTGCAAACTATAGACATCTTAGCAGGTGTGAGATGGTATCTCAACGTGGTTTTTATTTGCATTTTTCTAATGACCAATGTTTTAAGCAGCTTTCATGGGGTTTACCTGCTTCAAAAAATGTCTATCCAAGTCTTCTGCCCATTTTCTAACAGGGTCATCTTTCTATTGCTGAACTTTAGGAGTTCTTCATACGTTCTGGATATTAAACTCATCAAATTTATGATTTGTAAATATTTTCTCCCATTCGTCCATTCACTGTATTTTCAGTTTCTCGATACTGTCCTTTGATGCATAAAAGTTTTAAATTTTGATAAAGTCCAACTTATCTATATTTTCTTTTACTGCTTGTATTTTGGGGACATATCTAAGTCTCTACTGATAAATCCAAGGTCAAGGAGATTTATCTTTATGTTTTCTGCTAAAGAGCATTTTTTTTAAAAATTTTTTTAATGTTTTATTATTTATTTCTAGGAGGGAGGGAGAGAGGGAGAGAGAGAGAGAGAGAGAGAGAGAGAGAGTGAGTGAGCAAGGGAGGGTCAGAGAGAGAGGGAGTCACAGACTGAAACAGGCTCCAGGCTCTGAGCTGGCAGTCAGCACAGAGCCCGACGCGGGGCTCGAACCCACAAATCGCGAGATCATGACCCAAGCGAAAGTCAGACGCTTAACCGACTAAGCCACCCAGGCGCCCCAAGAGCATGTTATATATGGCATGAATCAAGGGTCTAAGTTCATTCTTGCCATGTGAAAATCCAGTTGTCTCCAATACCATTTGGTGAAGAGACTATTCTTTCTCCATTGAATGGGCTTGGTACCCTTATATAAATTCAGTTGGCCAGAAAACTATGGGTTTATATCTGGAATGCCAATTATATACCAATGATGTATAGGTCTATACCTATAGAGGTACACACTGTTTGATCACTGTAATTCTATAGCAACTTTCAAAACTGGGAAGTGTCAGTCTTTCAACTCTATACTTTTGAAAGACTATTTCAGCAATCTGGGTTGTGGGGCTTGGTTGTTTGTTTTTGCAATTCCACATAAATCTGAGAATCAGCTTTTCCATTTCTGTAAAAATAACTGTTAGAATACTGACAGGGATTATTCTGGATCTGTAGATTACTATAAGTAATACTGATATCTTAATATTGTCTTACTATACATAAATACTAGTATCTTCCATCATTTAAGTCTTCTTTAGTTTCAGTGTTTTCAGTGTACAATTCCTTTACTTCCCTGAGTAATTTTTTCCCCAAATGTTTTGCTCTTTTAGATGCTATTGTAAATGAAATTGTGTTTTTAATTTCATTTTTGGATTATTCACTGCTAGCTCATAGAAAACAACTGGTTTCTGTGTGTTGATCTTGTAATCTACAACTTGTTTTTAGTTTTAGTTGCTTCATTTAAAATTCTTTGGAAATACTCTGTATATACAACAATGTCATCTGTAAACACAGAAAGTTTTATTTCTTCCTTTCTAATTTTGATGCATTTTACTTTTTTTTACCAAATTGCTCTTGCGAAAACTTCCAGTATAATATTAAATAGCAGTGATAGAAGCAAGCATCTTTGTCTTGTTTCCAACCTTAGGGGGAAAGCTTTCTGTATTTTATCACGGAATATGATGTTAGCTGATGTTTTTCATAAACGCCCTCTATCATATTGAGGAAGTTCCTTTCTATTTGCAGGGTAATTTTTTTTTTTTTGTCTTTTTGATCATAAGGAGGTCTTGGATTTTGTCAAATACCTTTTCTGCATCAACTGAGATGATGATGTGGGTTTTTTCTTCATTATTTAATGTGGTTTTTTTTACTGAAGAATATAATTAACAAACTTAAATTAGTTTCAGGTGTACAGTATCAAGATTCAACAATTCTGTGCATTACTCAGTGCTCATCACAGTAAGTGTACTCTTTGTCTCCTTTATTTCACTCATTTCCCCCCAACCAGCTCCCCTCTGGCAACCACCAATTTGTTCTCTGTATTAAAGAGTCTGTTTTTGTGTTTGTCTCTTTTTTCTTTGTTTTGTTTCTTAAAATTACACAAGTAAAATCACACATTTCTTTTCTCAGACTTATTTAATTTAGCATTACACCCTCTAGATCCATCCATGTTGTTGTAAATGGTGAGATATCATTATTTTTATGACTGAGTAACATGACTCTGCGTGTGAGTGTGTGTGTGTGTGTGTGTGTCACATCTTTATCTAATCATCTGTCTGCAGACACCTGGGATGCTTCCATATCTTGGCTATTATAAATAATGTTGCAATAAACTTAAGAATCCACATATCTGTTTGAATTAGTGTTTTCATTTTCTCTGGGTAAACAGCCAGTACTGGAGTTACTAGATCATATGGTAGCTCTATTTTTAATTTTGTAAAGGACCTCCAGGCTGTTCTTCAAAGTGGTTGCACCAGTTTGCATTTCCACCAACAGTGCACAAGGGTTCCTTTTTCTTCACATCCTCACCAACACTTGCTATTTCTTGTCCTTTTTTTTTGTTTTAGTCATACCAACAGGTGTGAGATGATATCGATGTGGTACTGATTTGTATTTCCCTGATGATTAGTGATGGCCGATCAACTTTTCATGTGTGTGTTGACCATTTGCTGTCTTCTTTCAAAAAATGTCTATTCAGGTCTTCTGCCATTTTTAATTAGATTACCTGGGCTTTTTGGTATTGAGTTGTCGAGCTCTTTACATATTTTGGATATTAACCCCTTATCAAACACGTCTTTGCAAATATCTTCTTCCATTCAGTAGGTTGACCTGTCATTGTGATGATGGTATCCTTCACTGTGCAAAAGCATTTTATTTTGGTGTAGTTCCAATGGCTTCATTTTGCTTTTGTTTCCCTTGTCTGAGGAGATATATTTAGAATGTTATTTCAATGGCCAATGGCCAAGAAATTACCACCTTTGCTTTCTCCTCAGAATTTTATGGTTTCGGGTCTCACACTGAAGTTTTTAATCCGTTTTGAGCTTGTGTCTTGGTGTGGTGCAACAAAGTGCGCCGGCTTCACTGTTCTGCATCTAAGTTGCCGTCCAGTTTCCCAGCACTACTTGTTGAGGAGATTATCTTTTCCCCACTGTATACTCTTGTCACCTTTGTGATAAATTAATTGACCATATGTGCATGGGTTTATTTCTGAGCTCTCTACTCTGTTCATTGATCTCTGTGCCTATTTTTGTACCAGTACCATATAACTTTCATTACTATAGCTTTATAGTACATCTTGAAATCTGGGATTGTGACGCCTCCAGCTTTATTTTTCCTTCTCAAGGTTGCTTTGGCTATTTGGGGTCTTTTGAGGCTCCATACAAATTTTAGTATTATTTGTTCCAGTTCTGTGAAAAACACTGATGGTATTGTGATAGGGAATGCATTACGTGTATAGATTGCTCTGGGGAGAATGAACATTTTAACACTATTGGTCCTTCCAATCAATGAGCATGGGCTAACTTGCCTTGTGTTTGTGTCAGCTCAACTTCTTTCACTGATATTTTATAGTTTTCAGAGTCCAGGACTTTCACCTCCTTGGTTACGTTTATTTTTATACCTAGGTGTATTACACTGATATATTTTCTATGTTTAAACACCCCTGCATTCCTGGGATAGTAAGTCCCACTTGGTGGTGGTGTATAATCCTTTTAATATACTATGGAATTTGATCTTTTAGTATTTTCTGCTGAGGCTTTTTGCCTCTATGTTCCTAAGTAAAAGTGGCGTTTAATTTCTTTTCTTCTAATGTCTTTATCTGGTTTGGTATCTGGGTAATGCTAGCCTCAGAGAATGATTTAGGGAAAGTTCTCTCCTCTTTTTTAAAAGTTTGAGAAAGACTGGTGTTAATTTTTCTGTATATGTTTGGCAGAATTCATGGGGCGCCTATGTGGCTCAGTCAGTTAAGTGTCTGACTCCTGATTTTGGCTCAGGTAGACCAAGCTCCATGTCAGGTTCTACACTGACAGGGTGGAGCCTGCTCGGGATTCTCTCTCCTCCTCCCTCGGTCATGCTCTCTCCCTCTCAAAATATATAAATTCTGTTCTAAATTTAGTATAATTCACTGGTGAAGCCATCTGGTCTTGGACTTTTCTTCACAGGGGAAATTAATTTTTCAGCAAAATCCTTTGAAGGATTTCTTCCCATCATGTTATTATACAACTTTTCAAATATACAGGAAAAGCTGAAACGATCTTACAACGAGCCTCATATAACCATCACCTAGATTCTACGATAAGCATTTTACTATATTTACTTGCCACATAACCATCCAGCTCACTTTTCATGCATTTCAAAGTAAGATGCAGACATCAGTACACTTCACTCCAAATATTTCAGCAAGTTTGTTATCAACCTCAGCTACCTCTAGCTACATGTGGCTATTTATTTTTAAATTCGTTATGAATGAATGAATGAAAGCATTCAACTTTTCATCTGCATTAGCCACGTTTCAATGTTCAACAGCCACACGTAGCTAGTGGCTACAAAAACCTTGGTGGAATAGGTCCCCATATTAACAGATTCTGCCTCCATTCAAGGGGAGGGAATTACATACAGCAGAGGGTGAGAATCTTGGGGGCCACGTTTCAACTCTGCCTGCCACATGTGGGAAAGGGGCAGATGCCTGCAATTGGTCAGACCTGTCTTGACTACATCCCAACAAATGGAGAAATATACTCAGAGAAGTATGAGAAGAGGCACATGCCTGTAGCTCCAATCCATTTCTCCATTGCTCCATCCCCCATCCACCCATCCTCTGATAGCTGGGTTTTGTCCTTTCCTTGAATATGGATTTGGGAAGGTTACTTTGAAAGAGTCATAGGGGGTGGTGGGGCCCTATACCAATCTGTAACCAGTCTGTGTCAGAACTCATGTAATATTTGAACTATCGAATATATAACATATGAACATTCCTCACAAATGATTGTAGATTTTTCTACTCCAAAGAATGAGCCAACAGAACCCACAGCATATAAAAATTTCATCAGCGAAAGAGAAAAGTCGAAGTGTAACACAAGAGATTAATTCCAACAATATGAAATCTAAATTAAAATTTTCTTTTTGTTCTGGAACTTGTTCTTAATAACAACACAGAAAAGGACCCTAACCCTACAAAAGAGAGGAAGCATTATGTAAAGAAAAAACAGCACAATAAATAGAGACAACTTAAAATGAAAAACTGATAAAGAAAAGCAGAAACTACCTGGGAAGCGTTCTCACAAAAATCTGTATGCGAATATTCATAATGACTTTACTCATAATTATCAGAATCTGGAAACAATCCAAGACCCTTCATCTACCTGATGATCCGAAAACAAACTGTGGTACATTCATACTGTGGAATGCTACTTGGCAATAAAAAATAATGAAGAGGGGGCACGCAGTTGGCTTAGTCAGTAAAGCATCTGACACTGGCTCAGGTCATGATCTCACAGTCGTGAGATCAAGCCCCACATAGGGCTTGTGTGCTGAGTGTGGAGCCTGCTAAGAATTCTCTCTCGGCCCCTCCTGTGTTCGTGTATGCTCGCTCACTCTCTCTCTCTCTCTCAAAATAAATAAATTTTTAAAAATTAAAAAAAAAAAAAAGAAGAGGCAACAGTAATGGATGAACCTCAAATACATTATGACATGGGAAAAAAGCCAGACTCACAAGGCCACATACTTTATGATTCCATTCACAGGACATTCTGGAAAAGGCAAAAGTACAGAAGAACAGAAAGCCAACTTGCGGTTCCCGGGCCTGCGGTGAGAAGGGGGTCCAACGACAAAGCAGCAAGGAGGACCCTTCCACAGAGGGTACAACCGTTCAGGACTTTGGCTGCCATGGTAGTTACTGTCCCCAGAAAGAATGACGTTCACAGCATGTACATTTTTAGAAAAGAATATTTACTTAGAGGCAGGAATAGGAGATTTGAGATTACGTAAAAATGAATTGAGGACAGACTTAAGAAATAAAACTGTAACAACAAAAAAGTGATAGCAACGTGCTAGCAGAGGAAAAACATTTCATGGAGAGCCATTCCAGGAGTACGTGGAGCTCAAAATGAAGAACAGAAATAATATGGTTGTTTACCTAGAAGGCCCAAAAGAATCAACTAAAAAGCTACAGGATTAATAATTAATAAGACAATTCAATCAAGAGTCTTGATAAATATAGCAAAATCGATAGCCTACCCATCTACATGTGATAAAGTTAGAAAATAGAAAAGGAAAGAAAGGATCCCATGCCAGTGGAGAAAAGAAGGTCTTATTTAGGTGTTTCTTTTAGTCTCAGGTCAGCAGCGTCATTATCAACTAGGAACTTGGAAGAAAGGCAAATACTCAAGCTCTCCACCATACACTCTGGGGATGGAGCCCAGCAATTGAGCTTTTGACAAGTCCTTCTGGTGACAGCAACATCCCTTAAAGTTTGAGAACCAAGATACTGATGTTGTTGGATTAAGACCATACTTGGATGGGGGAACCACTGGTCTATTTAATGAATAATCAACTTTCAAGTATGTTTTCAGACCCACGTTACATATAACTTCAGGGGCTTAATGTACACTGCCTACATAAGTTATAGGTCACAGAGAAATGTACATATAACAGAAACCACCAGTATTATTATGATATATTATGGCATCTTGGTTTTACAGTAAAATACTGTAAAAACTAAAAGAGTTTAGTTTCTCTGATAGGGTTAAAAAAAAAACATATGTAGAACTGCTTAGTATTACCTCACATTCCCACTCTAAGTATTCTGGAGCCCTTGGCAAACTTCTTCATGTTGCTGTAGAAAGGAATTACTTACAGAAATGCCAATATAATAAAATATGCCTGAGTTCTTCTTTGTGCAATGTGTAAGACACAAAATTTATTTCTAAATACACATATATACATATGTATGTGTGTATATATACACACACACATACATATATGTATTTTATATATAAAATAACCTAACTATTAAAGTCACAACCTCTGAAAAAATTTAAACTACTATCTTGGTACACAAAACAATGTCTTCTGACAGGAAGATAACGATGAGAACACGGCAGACAATCCCGCCCATGACCCCCAGAAAGGCCCGAAGCGGAGGAAGGCAGGCAGACTTAAAATTCAGTGAAACAAATAAGATGTTTTTTGCACGTGTTTTCATGTTTTAAGTTTACTTATATTGAGAGAGAGAGAGCAAGCACGAGCAGACAGAGAAAGGGAGGGAGAAAGAATCCCAAGCAGGCTTCCCACTGTCAGTGTAGAGCCCCACGTGGGGCTGGGATTCAGGAACCGCGAGCTCATGACCTGAGCTGAAATCAAGAGTCAGCCGCTTAATCGGCTGAGCCGCGCAGGCACTCCTTCCTTGAAACAAAATATCAAGAAAGCTTGGAAACAGAAAGAAGATCATCGGGATCAAATTTTCATAGCGAATTAAAAAACGAACAGTCCGGGTAATGAACCTTTCAGAGGTGATCCCTGACTGTGAGGAAAGGCTCTATATAACCACGTGCGCACCCTCTTGGGTTTGGTAGGCCGGATTCTCTCACCAAACATAACTCCAGGGTGCGGGCGGCGAAGAGCAGGGATCACAGGACAGAGGAGGAACCAGCAGTGCAGGGAATGCGGGACGACTTTTACAACCAGAGAGGTCAGGAAAGTCGGAGGCCAGAGTGGGAAGTCTAGGAAGTCCAGGCAGGGCAGGGAGTAAGCGCTGAAGGAGAACGAAGCTGCAACTTGCAAAACCCAGCAGAGACCGCAATAAAGCGGCCGCCACGACACGCATTTTTGCTGTCCTCGTGAATCTCCGAGCCGCAGGTTCTCCGTCTTTCTGAACAGGTCTAAATGCTGACCCAAACAAGCTGTCTTGAAGGTTAAAGGTCCTAAACACTGTTAAAGTGCCTTATACATAACAGACAGGAAATATTTATTGAGCTTTTTAAATCGTGTATGAGCAGCTTTAAACCCAAGGGGCGTACACTGCGCTCCCCCTGCCCACGGAGCCCCAGGGCTATGAAGGAGCCCGTCGGAGACCTGCACTCCACCGCCGCCGCCACCCGGCGTTCTCTGCTGCTGGCAGGGAGCCTGGCGCCTTCAGCAGCACTGGCGGTCGCTGGCCCTGCAGAAATGGCAAGAGCGCCCACGTGAACGTGAGTCTTAGGTCTGTGCAGATACTTCTCTATCCCCTCACTGGTGAAACTGATGGGAGAGATTTCTTTAAAAATAAATCAATACATAGGGTTGTTACAGTTGGCTCTAAAGACTTCTCGACTTGATGCTGAAGGAGCCCAAGACCATAGGGTAAGAGCTGCTGCACACGGGAGCAGAGGCAGGCGGTTCTCCAGCCAAGTCCACAGGGGCACGGGGAAAGCTTTCAGGCAAGAAGCGATGAGAAGGGCATTCAGTCTTGCCGCTCCCAGTTACTATCTCAAGTCTGAGCCCCCGCTGCATTCCACTGGCAAAATTTCACTTAGAATCTAAGTGAACAAGATACGATACGGGGTACCGACACCACCACCTAACAGTCTAGCAGGGGTGACGAGACGTAACACTACTAACTGTAAGGCAAAGTGGAACCGGTTCAGATGGGGAGACATTTCTAGTAGGAGAAATCACTGCAAGAGAGCCAAACCCAGGGCGGCAATTTTGAGTGTGGCCTGAAACAAATGAAGGAAGGCAGGGCAACAAAGATCCATCATCTTGGCAGAAAAGCTGGACACGCATCTGGGAAAAGCACACGCAGGTGAGTGAGGCAGGAGCAACGGGAAGTGATGTGGTTCGGGCTGAGGCTGGAAATTAGGACCACAAATGGCCTAAATCTCCAGGCCGAGAAGCTAGGATTATAACCATACAGAAGAGAACACAACGGTTCAAACAGTCCAGGGCTGAGTCAAACGACGTAAGAGAGTCAGCTTCTAAGAGAAGGAAGTCTCAATTAAGAGTGACCCTAATGTGCACGCTGGGAACGAGAAGGGGGCCATGAGTCACAGGCGGATGAGTAATACTAAGAAATGCACAGAGAACCAATTTAGGGTCACAAACAGGTTCTCTGAGTTCACACTGATCTACAGTTAAGGAAACAGAGTCGGGGCAGCTAGAGTCATACATGGTGAGTCACTAGCAAACCAATGACACAGGTCTTGGCCCTGGGGGAGTGAGCTCAGGCTGGCCTGGGTAATGGCCACATAGGTACGTTGCGGTCCCGGTCAGCCTGTGAGGACATCTGACAATTGTGTGACGGCGAAAGCAGGATAGCGATTTTAGACCAAGAGAGGTCAGAAAACTCCCAGGATACCTTCACCATATTTGACTAAAAATTCCTTAAATTTGGTCAGGTCTTAGATGCCAGAGGTTTCTATGGGACACGCAGAGGCTGTCAGAGTCAAAAATCGCTATGCTCCTTTAACACCTGAGGCATTTTCCTATCCCTGAGTCATCACTGTTGTTACAAATCTATTTTCGGTAAAGCTTTCCATATTTTGCACCACTGCCTGCAGGAAAGCTTCCCTAACCACACAAGTTTTCCCTATCACAGCACAGACCACATCACAACGCTAGGCCTGTTTGTTCTGAATTCACAGCAGTCCACTCAACTCCCTTCCAACCCCATCGATAGGTCAGCTCTATGAGGCCAGGATAATGCACTCACCACCATGTCTTCCCTCACCTGCTACATGCCACACCCTAAACAAATGTGTTGATTGAATATATGTATTGACTTTTAGCCGGCTCTGGCTAGAATGTAAATTTTTAATATCTGGAAGTCTAATTTGTAAGAAGACTGACAATAAAGAGGTAAGAGGGATGCACACACACATGGATCTTCCAGATCTCTTTTTTACTATCTACAGACTCAGAATATATTGAGTTTACATGATACCGATAATGTAAGGATGCCAAGATGTTTCCGTTCTGAAATAAACAGAAAACCTTCCCTTCCCTAAAACTTTGTCCTTTTGCAAATCTACATCAAGGGAAAAAATAGGAATAAAAGTATATTAACAAGAAAAGTATTTTCCTACCTGTGAAATGAACATACTATCGTTTGGACACAGTGTATAAGCCTTTGCACCCATTTCTTAGTTACTACTCAAAGTATCAGAGATCTTATCAGAGTATGGGAAATCAACAGATCACCAGTTTAAGCCTATTCCCTCAGCAATGATTAGTGACCAAAAATAGGCCACTGTTCTCCCCCCCTCCCCCCCGCCCCGCTCCCTTCATGTACATATTTTCAGGGTCATTGGAACAGTATCAGACTGAGGCGGCTTTCCATGGAATATGAATTGTCTTAACGATTCGACCAGTATAATTTCCCTCACAGATAAGGAAATCTCAGAGAGTGTTAGCAATCTGTGAGAAGATCACACACCTAACAAGTGAAGGAGCCTGAATTCCTATCTGTTTGTCTGACTTCAAAGTTCAAATTCCTTCCAGGAAGTCATTATCTCCTCTAGGCTCAAAAATGGAAAAGCCTTGGAAATGAAACAGAAGAAGAAAAAATAGTAAAGAAGAAAAAAAAATGAAACAGAACAATTTTATACTTCATCTAGAGTATAAAATTTCCCAGCAATGGACAAATACTGCCATGGTGCCTAAAACACGTCTGCTAGATAAACGACAATTGCTAGTGTTTTCCCTCAAGGATGACCCCATACCCAACAGCAGGGGCATCCAAATGCTCCGACATCTTAGCAGCAAATCCGCACTTGTGCCATGGACATGTATATGCAAAATACATCCTTACTTCTTGCCCCGAGTGGAAGAATCCGTGCGACTGAAACCTGCAAAGCCTGTTCTAACCACCAGTGCAGCCCTGTTAGTGGAAACCACAGACTCTTACATTGATCAGCAGCTCCCCACCAGTGTGTTTAGATCCTGAGTCAGCTTCAAAAACCCCAGCAGCAGCTGGTAAAAATGGAATGCTAATTCATTACAGATGGCAAAACACTGCCTACATTTTAATTTATTTACATTTTCAGAAATTTTGAATCTGCAGTTAGATTGCCAAATTATTTTAACATGTAAGTTTAGCCTTTTCAATTCAGTCTGTGCTCAATAAAAATTAATGTTTATATGTTAAACATTCTTTCAATGAGCCCAATTAGTCGTATATTCCCACAGTTTATATTTTAAAAGCTATTTAAGCTGGTAAGCCTTGATTTTTTTTTTTAATTTCTTATTACATAAGCCACACACAGAGACGGGACAAAATCAGGCCAAATCGAATCAAAATTTTTCAAATATAACTGTTATATATAAGGATAATTTTCAGCACTTTTTATTTTCCACAATTGCTATGTTTAGTAATGTGAGACTAGTAAATTAATAAATTGCAAGATTATTGAATAGATTTATAAACCCTGTTGTTGTTTTTTCATTAGTTAGGGTAACAGAGACAGAAAACACACGATTACTTGATTTTTAAAAGCCAAGTGAACAGAGAAAGGAAATAACCCAAATAAAATGCTTACAGCACTGCTGCCCTCTCCTGGAAACAGTCTTCCAACCCCCACCCCCAACTCACAAACAATAGTGAAGATGAAATATTTTAAGTGTAAATACTGAAACCTATTCTAAGAGCTTCTGTTATTTTTTTCTCTTATCAATTTCAAAGGTCTACACAGACATATAATTATCCAGTGATGCACAACCGTTCTCCTCAAGTCCCCATGGCTTCCTGGGCGATGACCTCGCCACCTATTTATTAAGAGAGCTAGAGAACCACTCATTCTGAAAGTCTTTAACCTTTCTCCCATTACTTCCAAATTTCTCCATTTTTAACTTGAATTCTCTTTCCCCTTTGTACGTGAGACTAGGGAGCGACCCTGCCCCATGCTCATCTAACCTCAGGGTCCCTTCCTACCTCCTCTGAAAACCTTCTCCCATCACATGAGAACCATCTCTCGGGTGAAATTAAAATCTACTTCCTGGTCCTCTAGAAACACGCACACATAGCCCCTAATGTGAAAGTACTGTTCCCGTCACAGGATTTCATCATTTACCACACCGTATCTGTTCTTCTCCCCATGGCTGGGGGCACCAAAGGGTAGCTTTTATAGGGCTTTGGCAATCTCCCCCTGACGCCACTCCAAACCCCAATTATTTCCTTCTGCATCTTGGGCCCGATGCCCTTCAAGGCAGTCCAAATAAACACAACTCCCAGTGAAATCAGTGTGTTTGTTTTAAAACCACAGCTCCCCCACCTGGGACGGCCACCCTTAAGCGCCCTCTACACAGATTTCTGGACCGGCCGCTCCTCACTAACCTCCAAACCCCAGTCACCTCCCTCTAACTATTCCTGTCACCGCAATCCAGCTTCCTCTGCACTCACTCACCAACTGCCTCTTGGAAGTTAAGAGAATCCTGGTCACTTACATTTTTTAAGGCTCACACAATATTAAAATTTAAGCAAAGTCAAAATGGTGTCACAGGAATTGTAACATGAAACAAAGCAATGCCGTTTAAAACATGGAGGGAAATAAATATAGTGACTAAGGGTCTTGGTATAGGGGAGGCTGGACACAGTCATCCTGGGCCTACCTCCAATGGGTCCTGCTCTAAGGAGCTGATTCTTAGCATCCACTGGCAGCAAAACAGTGGTCAAGATCATGGGCTGTACAGTAACAATGTCCTGGCTATATGAACCTGGGCAAGTTATTTATCAACTCTTTGATTCAGTTTTCTCACTTTTGAAATAGAAAAACTAGAATATATCCTTCAAAGGGTTCTGAGGAGACCATGGTTATAAACATAATGGACGGAGACCTGTAACTGGCATATACTCAGTACTTGTTCTCTCCCTCTGGTATAGATCTCAGTCACTACTCTCATTACCACCACCACCACCATCGTCGCAGGGCAAACAGAAGCAGACTTCTAGGGCCTGCCTTCCTCCTAGATAACCTGTGATAAAGAGTTCCCACATCTCCATTTCTGATAGGCTTCCCGCGTTATAGTGACGTACACCAAAGACTGGAAAATGATGACTCTGATGAAACTGTTCAAGATTACCAATGAGTTCCTAATTGTCACAATGATGATACCTTCTCAACTCTACTCAGCCTCTACAGAACAGCTGGTACCTTTCCAGCTTTCTGCTCCAATGTTTCCAAATTTTCATTTAAACTTGAACTTTTAATTTTTTATTTTTAACTAATCTCTATACCCAACGTGGGGCTTGAACTTACAACCCCAAGATTAGAAGTTGCATACTCTACTGACTCAGGCAGCAGGCAAGCCAAAACTTAAGGTTTTTAAGAGACACTCAGGGGAGAATTTGGGATGGACAGCTATAAATTTCTGAAAAGAAAGATTTCCAATACTACACTGAGCCCGAGCCCAACATTTTCCTTTCTCCTAAAGCAAGGTGCCCCTGTTTGAATCTCAATTTCCATCACTGACACCACCTTTTCCATGCATTCCGGTTACGAGTCTCAGTCACAGGTGACTGTGTGTGTGTTTTCTCATTCTCTCATTTTCCAAAATCCATACTTTACAATATCCTTGATTTCTTTGCATTAATTGCAAAATGATGCTGAAGTTTCTTAGCTGTGGACATAAGGCTTCCACAATTCGCCCTTTATAGAATTCATCACATCCTGCTAGACACCCAGTGATTCCCACGGCTTGGTGCTCCCGACTGAAACACGCACGTCCATCTCTTTCCGTAGTTGTTACATTATTTCTCCAGTCTAGAATGGGAGTGCCCTTGCCATGTCACCATCTACCAATCCTACACATCCTTTGTTTCTTGGGGTTTTTTTTCCTTTGGATTTTTGAGAGAGTGTGCACATGTATATGCAAGCAGAAGGGCAGAGGGGTGGGGGGTGGGGGGGAGACACACAGAGACAGAGAGAGGGAGGGAGGGAGAATGAATATGAATCTTAAGCAGGCCCCATGCTCTTTGCAGAGCAGGACACAGGGCTTGATCCTACAATCCTGGGATCATGACCTGAGCCAAAATCAAGAGTCAGACGTTCAACTGATTGACCCCCCCCCAGGCACCCCGAATCCTACGTGTCCTTTGAAACTCAGCTTAAAGGTACTTCTCTATAAACCAGCACCATCTCAAAAGCCAAAAATTAATCTTTCTCTGCACTCTGATGATTCTTGCTAATTGTTATTTTTTCTTAGTTCTGAATACAATTCTGATAAACAAAACTGTAGTAATGAATTGGCCTTTTGAAGAGATAATGAGGAAAGTGCCTATTAGGAAAAGTAAGCTTTTCAGAGTACTAAAAATCAAAGTATTGCTGCTCTAAAATATACATTTTAAATTAAAATATTTTCAATAATACAAGATGCTAAATATGTTCTTGAAAACATGATATATTTTTGCGACTATTCTCTTCTATAATTAATTACATATAAAAACCATGTACCCATAATCTGTAGGGAACATGCTTGGGTCTTTGCTGTTGCTCTATGGTTCGGCAAAATAATTTCAAGATTTTAATTTAGACATCTATTCCATCTAGGCCCCTTCAGTCAAGAATTCCAAACCAGGGCACCTGGGTTCCTCAGTTGGTTGAACGTCCGACTTTGGCTCAGCTCATGATCTTGTGGTTTATGAGTTCGAGCCCCACGTCGGGCTCTGTGCTGACCGTTCAGAGCCTGGAACCTGCTTCAGATTCTGTGTCTCCCTCTCTCTCTGCCCCTCTTCCACTTGCACTCTGTCTCTCTCTCTCAAAAATAAAAATATTTTTAAAAACATTTAAAAAATAATTCCAAACCTATTCGTTCTTAGGCCCTCTTCACTCACAGGTACAGACCAGATCCACTGTTTGTTACAGACCCATGACACAAAAGACAGACTTACTAGTCACACAACAGACTTAGGAGGAAGTGATATGAATTTCATGCAAAATTCATATTCTAATTTAAGTGAAACAGTAAGCATATATTCAATCATAATCAAGTAACAAGTAACTACTTTGTATAAAACGTTAAGACACAGCTAATCATACTTACAGGAGGGGATCAACGGAGGTAGAACTGAAGGGCCCACCAACAAGGGGTCTCGGCCAAGGGCCAATACAACGCAAACGTACTGGTTTGTGCATTTATTAGCTTTTGTCGTTGTTGCTGTGTATACCTTTTCCTTCACTAAGAAGGCTACTTGAAAGTTACCTCTACTCCAGCAGGAGCTTCTTACCTTGGCCCCAGGAACTTGAACATACTCCAGGACAGACAGGAGGGTAAGGAGAAGAATGCTGGAATTTGGATGGAAAACACCCACGCGCGTGCACGTACATACACGCACACACAAACTGTTTTCACTAATCTCTTGCCAAAATTTGGCACTTCTACAATTATGAATGTATGCAATAAGTTATAGGTATATTGAGCACCTAAGATTTTGTCCCTAAGAAATTACAGTTTCATATCATATGAGTTATTGCAGATATTTTGAAATTGTTTGAATGTCACTCCTATAAAATTATGACAATTACAACACACAGCAGCATCCTATTTAATGTACTGATAAACACAAATATTCTCGCAAAATTGTCCTTTCTGTGTACTGATAATGCTATTTCGACGCAGTTTGTTTTCTTATAATCCTAGGTATTTCTTTACGCATTTAAAAATATCGTGAGAAGAACTACAAAGGTACTTCGCCTAATTGATCAATGCCTTCATTTGGCAGGTCTGCTCTAGTGACTGTGTCGGAAGTGTGTAGGTAGACGCCCATCATGCCTGTGACGTCTACCTACAGGAGTAGGTAGTACAGGAGGATACGGGAGAATGACTTACTCTTGTGTTGTCCTGTGCTATGGTTTCTGTCAACTAAATACTGCACAGATTCTTCACCATAGTTGTTGGTAAAAATCACCGGAAGAGCAGCAACCGTCTGCTGAGTGCCCATGCACAGGCCCTGCGCTAGGAAAGCATCACCATGAATTCTCACAATTTATGCAAGGTAACGAATTAGCATTTTCAGGTTACAGAGGAGAAGGCTGAGACTTGGAAAGGTTAAATTATTTGCTCAAAGTCACACACCTGGCTCACAGCCAAACGGGGATTCAAACAGCTTGACCTCACTGCCTAGGCCTTTACTAAACTCACAGCCTGGAAAACAGGTAATCTGGCTAATGTCTATGCATGAGGGGAAAAAAAAAAATCCTGATACTTAAATGCTCTGAACACAACTGAGTAACCTTCAGGAGAGAAAGGAAGTGCTGCCAGAATGTGTCCTGTCCACCACCACACTATATGATAACTAATGCTCAAGTAACCTCCCAAGAAATAATTCTGGAGTTTTCACAACCTCTTGACATCAGTTGCCCTAAATGAACCTACACAGACAGAAAGGAGGGGAAATGAGGCCCCCCCCGCCCCAATGAATCTTTCAGGACCCGTACTCAAGTAAATGTGACGGAAAACTACTGGGGCGTCCTGAAGGCCTAACTTGCTTCTGACTCCTGCCCATCGTGGAGTTGGAGGTATGTGGACACAGGGCTGTCGGAGGGCAGCACGATCACGGACACAGAAGCTCTTCAGGCCTGTGCGCCATGACTCTGACGCCACTGGGACATCCCTGGGAGCATTCGTGTCGTTTTTGGAAGAAGCTAATATGTTTTTCCCCTCTCAATTTCCATTTTAGGAAAATTCATGGAAATAAAATGACAAAATGCATGGGGAGTCTCTTGCTGGAAAATTTTAATAGGAGTATTTTGACTGTTTATACAAAGCTCTTAAAGAACCACTCAGACTGTACAAATATTATTTTGTATTTATTAAAGAGATTGTGAAATCACTAATCTAATATCAACTAAATGCAACCACAGGCTCCAGAAGATTGCCCCAATTATTCTGACACACTATACTCCACTATAAAATATGTAGCATAAAACGGGAGGCCATCAGATGTCACTTTATTATTACTTGTGTTATATAAACACATACTATAGATTCCATTAAAATTTTCATGATACTAATGTTCATATTAATAAAGAAAGCAGCCGTTGGTGAACTATAACGGGAAAGATTTTATATGATCTGAAGAGAAACCAGAGTATACCGCTGGTGAACTATAAACATCCTAATAGGTACCTCAAATACATTATTGTTAATGTTATGTGAAAATATTCACAAAAATTAATTTAGCAGGCTTCAAGCGTTTTACTTTCCTCCAAAATATACAGGTTTGAATATCATTTGCTTATTCTTTTTTCTAGAAACCACCGTAGCATTCTTAGGTGTTCAGCTCAGTGGCATTATGTCTATTCATAATTTCTTATTCTTAAGCTTGACTGAAAAATAAGGCTTCGTTACATTTGAGGCAAAAACTAAATCAGCCTATGGAAATTAAACAGACTTTTTTTTTTTTTTTTTTTAGATAACCAAAGGAAATGCAGTTTTGTAACCATTTACTCTTTTGGATTTATATCATACTATTATTTACAAATGATTCTGGAGGACAAGGTGCACTTGGCTATTCAAACTATTTTACTTAAAATAACAGCATAAGTGGTGAAACATTTAGAATCAGGTGGTCATGTGGGCACTACTAAAGCCAGTTGGTTTTACTCAAAAAAAAAAAAAAAGTCAACTGAATGGTTTGTTTTAATATATTTCACACAGCTGAGATTGTGAGTTACATCATATCAATACCACTGTTGAAAGCAACCCCCAACCAAAATGAGACGAGATAGTGAACAGATGAAGTGCTGTTCAAAGTCAATGTAGCCCAGACTTAGGGGACAGAAGAATTAATGAGAAAATGAGAATCTACCAGATGGTGCCGCAGGATTCCTCGCTGCACATCCGCCACCTCAAGCAGCTTCTATACATGCGAAGCCCCAGGGCCCCACCTGGTAGCAGCATAATTACCCTAAATGTGCACTTATGTTTCATTACACCTTGGCCATTACTATGTGCACTGATTACAAGTATCAATCCCTTTCATTTTCACACACCTCTGTAGTTCCATAGCATTCAACTGTGAAAACTCAGCACTCTACGAGCTTCTAACACACGGCCCATGCCGATAAAACCACAGAGGGTAAATTATTTGTCACTCTACAGGGTGCCAATTCAGTCTGATAAGGATGACATCATCCCCATTTTACCAATAACAATGGCACTAACAAGAACGTGTAATCAACAGACCTCAGTCCTCCGCTAGCCCTGGCAGGTGCAACTCTTTTTATGCTAAAAATAAGCCAACATTAGCTTCCAGCTCAAAACTATTTCTTTTATCACAATGCTAAGCAGAAGTTGGCTTCCATAAGGCTCTGCAGCTGCCGCCGCGGCCGCCGCTTCTGCAGATGCCTGCATTAATTGTATCAAGGACATACTGAAGTAAGTGCTTATTCAGCACAATGGCTATTGGGGAGCAGCTGGAGGCACAAGACAAACTGTCTTGAAGAGAATGTACCAACCCAGTGTGTAAATTACAATGATGAAGTACAAAGGGAGTCTAAGTGTAAGGGTCTAATACAACTGTACAACAGCATGAAAATGTGGCATTATCAATGGAGCTCGAACCAAAGCATTTTCTAAATCAGAAACAGACCCTTTCAGGGCTCACTAAAGCCACTTTTCAAATGGGGGTGATATTTAGCGCCCTTTCAACACAGCCGAAATAGAAAGTCATCATTAAAAATACCAACAGTGTTGATGTGGCCCTTCCTGTAAGGATAAATCATAATGTAATTCGCCGTGTGTGTGTGTGTATTCCAAAGAATTAAACAGAAATAGAAGAACAACACTGTTTATTGCACGGAAGCAACATGTGGCTTAACAGACTAAATCAGCCGGCTTCTTCCTTCTCCCCTCACTCCTTACTTATTCGTGCCCCCGTATATATCAGTCTTACGTGTTGCCAGTCATCTCCCCTCTACTTTCTAACCTCTCCATTAGCAGGCAGGAATGAATTAATGGTGATTAAAGCATATTCCAGGCGATAGGTAACTGTGTGGGGCTCAATCCCGTCCATTTGCATGGGGCCAGGGGAAATGGGTCAATGAAGACACTGCTGGACAGGAACGGGATATGAGGTGGGAGCAACGGGCTAGGGCCCAAACCTCAGGTCCCAAGACTCTGGTGGCCTTCACCTCGGTCTCCCTAGTAAGACGCGCCCTCCCTCGAAAGGGCTCCAGATGGCCACACACCTGCACTGCTCTGGAAGCAGCCGGAAGCCTGCAGTGGGTGTGCTGACGTGTTAGCCAGTCTGCCTGGCTTCTGGTTGACACCATGACCAAAGTGCTTTATGTATGCACTACTGGCACCCCTCTCTCCGCAGAACGCAGCTGAACTGAGGAACATGCCTGTTGAACTTTCACAGAATGAGCCACACTCCTGGTCTAGAATTCCATTTTTGCAAATTAGAACAACCTCAAATCAAAATTACTAAGTATTTTTTTTTTAATTTTTTTTTTTTTCTAGGAGAGAGTGAGAGAGACAGCGTGAGCAGGGGAGGGTCAGAGAGAGAGGGAGTCACAGACTGAAACAGGCTCCAGGCTCTGAGCTGGCAGTCAGCACAGAGCCCGACGCGGGGCCCGAACCCACGAACCGCGAGATCATGACCTAAGCGAAAGTCGGACGCTTAACCGACTAAGCCACCAAGGCGCCCCAAAATTACTAAGTATTTTTTAACTTTTCAAATACTTGCCTATTAATACAGTAGATCCTTGCCATCCACAAATCTCCAACCTCACAAAGGTTATACATTATTAACTGGCTTTCTTCCAGGTGACGTCTTGGACACAAAAGTTTAGAAAGCTACAACTAGACACCTCAAGGGGCTCACTCTCCCTTACACTGGGATATGAATTCTAAGTGCTGGCTACACTCAGTAAGCAAACAGAGGATTTGATCCTCCACTCCAGTCTCAGAATACAGCTGAGAAATTCAAAGTGCTCAGAAATTTCAAAGTGCTTCTTTCCACAGATTTTCAAGTTATCAAGAAACAGTTAAAAACACGAATGGTAAGTCTTGAATGCTAAAGGTCTACCATACAAGTCGCTAACACATGGCAAATCCAGTTTGCTTTAATTTTAGCTAAAGTGAGGAAAAAAAGACTGTTTCCATGAAGAGGTTAGCATGGCCTGATACCAGCCCCGCAGGCAATCGTGACTGTGCCTGTAATCAGTGATGGGAACCAGCACCTCACTGCCTCAGTAATAATTTCCATTTTTATGTAGCATTTCTTGCACAATTGCCATGATGCTAAAATGTTATTACTGTCATATTCAAACCATTGTATCATCTGCAATCCCATAAAATAACAATTAACGTATGTCTTCATTCACATGATATACAGGTGAATTTTCAAGTTTCTAACCAATTTAATCACAACAGACACAACTCTAATGACTCCATTCACTTACCCATGACCTTACAATCTATAAAATACTCTCCGTATGCATATCCCATGATCGCAAAAGATAAAGTTAAAAAAGAATAAGAACAAAATTCTGGTGTCAACCACAAAGCAAAAGAGTTGTGCCCAAAAGAGTCTTTGGTTTTTTGGGTTTTTTTCCCCCTGAAATGGTGTTTTTTTCTTTGACTGTATTTGATATTTGACAGATATATTAGCTCTCAAGCATCATTTATCATGTTTATTTTTAATAGGTTTTCCTTAGAACAGCTGCCTAAGATGCTAATCTTTTCTTTTTCCTTGAGCCTTTTGTAAATATTTGAAATAGCTATTCATTAACAGTTGCACATTTATTCAGTCCTGTTGTATGGCTTGTGAACTGGAATTAGCTTTTATTTTATTTTTTCTATCTGTTGGCCAGACGAGAGAAACCCTGCTGTTTGGGTTCAATCTGTCAAGGTTCAAATTATCCTCCAACTGAGAGCTAATCAAGGGCGTCTGACCTGGTTTGCAAATAAACTAGGAACAAAAGTGGGTTTATTTTTTCTTTCTCTGGGGCACTGGTTCTCAGAAAGTAAAGCAAAACAAGAGCCGGTCACAAATGCAATTTGCTTAAAATTAAAACCAGGCACAACTAGCAACGGAAGAAGAACTGGATTTACTCAGCATTTCTGAGGTACCTGGTCTGGCTGTAAATCCATTTTTTTAAATCCACTTTTTTTTTTTGATAGGAACTGGTTTGCAAATAGATTTCAAATTCGCATTCACAGCACACCCAGTGATGGTCTGAGGCATGAGGGGAACAAAGATTTTAGGCAACCAAGATACTCTAATGGGTACACTAGAAGCTTTAATAACTTCATGCATCCCAAACCTCAACTTAACAGGCACATGGAACAGAGCTGATCGTTCTATACCATTAACATCATTACTATATTCATGTCATGTACATTTCTAAAATATACAATGAAGAATTTTTTATTTTTTAATTATTATGTTTTTAATTAGGTAAACTCTACCCCCAGCATCGGGCTCTAACTCATGACTCCGCGATCAAGAGTCCCACGCTCCACCGACTGAGCCAACCAGGCAATCCAGAATGTTCTTTTAAACATTTTTAATTTCCAAACTTGAAGAGGGTATTTTTACAAAATAAGCAGAGTTCGTTTTAAGTGTACTTTACTGAAGTAATTAATGAACGTCCTTAAATACAGCCTTATTTACTAACAAATATTAAAACACTTTCTTAGTATGTTAAGGTTCCTAGAGCCTAAAATTATTGCTTGGATCTGATTTTCAGCGTTCTGTTGTTTTTAACAGGTATCTAATCTTTTTGAAACAGTAATGGCCAATGAGACTGAAGACCTGTGAAGTGTGTCGGTACTGCCATCCAAGAACGTGAGGACTGCGATACCACTAAGAGCTTCCCTCAAAATGATCACAACTGGTGAAATGACCCCAGTTTTCATAATAAACTAAACTGCACTGTAGCAAGCAATGCATTTGCAATATCAAGTATTTGAGTACAACGTTTTCCCTGAGGGGCAGCATCCGCTAACGCAAAGTGCACTGGCCCATCAATCAGAAAGTCGCCATGTTAGTATTCTTGCTCAGACGTGCACTGTAACCTCTCTGTGCTTCAGTGTAACAGGGACAGGAGCGCCAGCACCTATAATTCACTAGGTGAATGTAACGAGGAAAAGCCAGATGTAAAAGCACAGAGAAAATTACCTGACGCCCACTTCGGAGGCAATCTTATGAACGTAAGGGCCCAAAGAGCAGCATAATGTCTGAATTATATTTATAATCGCACTTGCGTTCATTGAAAAAAAATCACTGTGACAAGAATGAAAATAAAACTAGAAATAAAACCACGGATGTGCAAAGAGCCCACTTTATGTTTCTGGTGGTAGAACATAATAAATATTTTGCAACATATAAAATGAATTTCTATTTACGTGGTGATAGTCATTTTGCATCCTGGAGTCCATGTTTCAGAATGATAAGCAATATGGCGGCAGAATACGTGCTCAGATGTCAACGTTTAGCTGATACCCAACTTGAGAAATATCTTGTCTTACCTAAAACATACTGGTCCAAGTTTCTATTTAGTTTTCCTTTCACTTAAATTATTCTGAACAAGCCACTCATCTTTCAGTAGCACCTTATAATTCAGCATGTTGTGTTTAAGTGAAGAAAAACACATACTTGTTTTGTAACTTGTTATCAAACCATACTTACAAATTACCTTTTAATGTTCCAACATTCAGTACAGAATATGTGAAATGTATACAGCATTTCACCATCACAGATTCTCCACTTAATAGGTACTTGACAAATGTTTGTAAAATAAATAATAACAACAACAATTAAGATTAAGTTGCACACTAACCTTGGCTAATGTGCTAGGGGAAAAAACTTCAACCAATCTCTCATATTTACTGAAAGTAATCTATTTTAAGTATCATTATTTTAAGTCAAGAAATATACAGTAAAATGCAAAACAGTAATCAATCTGAGCAAAACCATTACAAAATTTCCAAATTCATAGGTGGTGTAATTTTCAGTTAATTGCAATATTTATGAATTTACAAAGAGCACCTATTACTTGAGAACTTAGCTACAGAAATCATATTGCTGGAAACATGTGAATGCTGAGCTAATATAAAGAAATTATTTTTAAAATCAATTCAATTTATTCTCTAACACAGTGCCAAGTTTATTCTACCCCACCATCCCCGCCTTTTTTTTTTTTTACTAAAACTAATTACATAGTAAATTATATCTTCAAGTCAGTATAACTGTACATGAAGGTCACTGTCTTACATGGAAATTATTTCAAGTCTAAAAAATAAAGCCTAGATATAACCAGAGTAAACACAGATGTAAAGACAGACATGAATCTGCTTCTATAAAATACGCAGCAACCAATTTTTTTTAAAAGGAAACCTTTCAAAGATAATACCTTTTTGGTTCCAGTTTTCTTCCACATTTCCTATGTAAAGCATTCGTTTTATCTTAAATATTCTCTAGTTTGCCATTATTTGTTAATATGATATGGTATGGGTATACATAAATATTCACAAAAAAAATACCTGGTTTCAACTGTGCTCAATCCACATTACCATCCGTAAATTACCTCACATCTGCGGACAATCCATCTTTCCCTCATTACCAATCAAGGGCACTGGCTGACGATTTCTTCAAACACCAGGATCCACAGCCAGACACAGGAAAGGTTCATTCTGAGAGCGTTCACTGCTTCCTTACCAAGCGAAACGTGAAGTTTCCGGTCTCCAGTTATGAGAATCATAAGGGCACGTGTGCGTGCGTGCAAACCACATTTATTAAACATTAATTGTGATGAAAAGACAAGCAAGATTCATGCAGTCCTTATTACAGAGGAGGTGAAGTGGAGGAAGAAACCACTGACACAAACCACTTGAACTAAGCCTGGGAAGCCCCGTGGTGGATGGTGGATGTATGAAGAAAACGTGTTGTGACTAAAGGATAATCTGGTACACGATGCTGAGAGCTGGTGGCTGGAGAGGAGATCTGAGGCCGAAATGCGAAGGGTCAGGAATACGATGTGACCCTGCAGACCCCTTTTACTTGCTGTGGTTCAAGCACCCCAATACCAGCATTGTCTGGGAGCTTAAAATACAGAGTCTCAGGCCCCACCCCCACACCTACAGACACAAAACCTGCAGGGTCACAAAATGCACAAATGATCCGCACGCTCTTCAAGGTGTGAGAAGCACATGTAGGGTCCAGTGTTGCTTCTGAAAAGCAGCCCTGGCGCAGGCATGTGAAAGTAAGTGGGTGTAGGAAAAATACACACAGAATACAGTCAGAAAGAAAAAAACTAAAATGGCAAGAGGGTTTTCTTAGGTATCGACCTTTTTTTCTCCTGTTCCTCTTCCTCCTTCTTGCCCTCTTATTATACCATCAAGAACAATATGGTATCAGCAACCATTTATTAAGTATTCTCAAAGTATCACAGACTTACCATTACGTTATCTTGGTTAATATTTATCCTATCTAAAAAGTATGCTTTTCCGTTACTTATCAGATGAGAAAACTGAGGCTGAGAGAGAATAAACCAAACAGCTTCCTCAAGGCCACAGAGCTAACAAACTACAAAAACAGCACGTAACCTATTCTGTTCTTAACCAAAATGCCACAGAATCTTGGGATTATCTGAATCATTGTTCTTATCATCCACTGATACAATGGCTAACATATTAGACTCTGTACTATAAACTATGAGGCTCTCTGATTTTTAATTCTCTCTATGCTTAACAGTTCCCAGTGTAAGCCAGTAATTGTTTAAACCATAATCCTATTATCACCACCATATTTAGCTTAATGAAAAGCAATGCTGGATACAGTTGGCTAATCTTAAAAGGTGTTGTAAATATAATAGAGGCATCATGAAATTTATATATTAAAATACATTCTTAAAAATATCTACCACAACATACTTATGCTTATACAACACACGCCACTATAAAAGTTGGTGGTTTAAGGGGCACCTGGGTGGCTCAGTTGGTTAAGCGTCTGACTTCAGCACAAGTCATGATCTCATAGCTCATGAGTTCAAGCCCCATGTTGGGCTCTGTGCTGACAGCCCAGAGCCTGGAGCCTGCTTTGGATTCTGTGTCTCCATCTCTGTCTCTGTCTCTCTCTCTGCTCCTCCCTTTCTCGCCCTCTATATCTCAAAAATAAATAAACAGTAAATTTTAAGTCAGTGGCTTAAAATAATAATTTATTATTACTCACTTCTGTAATCTGAGCTGGACTTAGTTTCTGATCAATATAGTAGCTGCAATCTTCAGCATGGCTTCTTCATTCGCATGCCCGGGGTCTCAGCTGGGAAGCTGGAAGGTGGCTACCCATCCCTCTGTCCATAGGAAGACCTCCTAACAACAGTGGCTCAGGGCTCCAAGCATCTTTCCACAAGAGCAAGCCCAGCGTACAGTACAAAGTCTACCTGCATTATGCTCTTCTGTTCCAATGGCCAAAGCCGGTCATAATGGCCAAGCTGATGGCAAACGTGGGAAGGGGTCTATCTACACAGAGTATGAATATTAAAGATATGATTCAATGGGGATCTCCAAGAAACAGTCCACTAGAACATTTCAATAGTTTATTTACATGGTATCAGGGAGAAGAAAATATTAACTGTCAAATACTTCAAAGAGTTTTTATGCCAAAAGTGGGCTCTGTCCATTGCACGCGAAGTCTTTAAACCTGAGTCAATGCCAACACGCTGCAAGTGGCAAGTTCTATGACCCTTTCTAATTAACGAGTTCAGACTTGCTCCCACTTACGCTCCACGTGCTTGGGTTTATTTTCTCTCCACTTTTCTGGTTTCATACTCTATCTCCAACTCCCATCTTTTGGTTTGATGACTTTACAGTCAGCCCCTCTCAGTCTGAACACTGTGTTCTACATTTCAGGGCTGTGACCATTCTACGTATCTGGTACACGTATATCCGCAGGGCAAGTCCTTTATCAGACATGGTTCACGAAACACCACTACTATCCCCGCCCCCACCACTGAAGCCTATCACTTCACACCCGCTGGGGAGGGTATTTAGAAAAAGCAAATCTGTTTTTCCTAAAAAGATGACAATCCACCCATATATACAGTCTATGTTGTTTATGCTTTACTCTAAAAAGAAAATAGCAGGGGCACCTGGGTGGCTCAGTCGCTTAAGCATCTGACTCTTGATTGCAGCTCAGGTCATGATCTCATAGTTCATGAGTCTGAACCCCACACTGCCAAACTTGCTGACACTGCAGAGTTTGCTTGGGATTCTCTCTCCCCCTCTCCCGCCCCTCCTCCACTGACATGCTCTCTCTCTCCTTCTCTCTCCCAAAAATAAATAAACTTAAAAGTGCAAATTTTAAGTGCTTTGGAGGAAATGTGTGATATGACAGAGATGAAGAAGTAAAACATTCCCTTAAACAGGGTTGTCGAAGAAGGACCCCATGAAGAGATCACACCGGAGCTAATACTTTAATATGAAAGAGACAGCGGGGCAAGGTCACAGGCAAACCCTTTCAAAGAGGAAGAGTGAGTGCCGTGTTAAGGAACTAAGGAAGAAGAGTTGGGGGACAGCAGATTAGAGAGACAATAAGATAAGAGGAGCGTGGAGTGGAGAACACAGCCAGACGGCATGGGGTCTCCTGGACTTTGATCCCAAATTCAATCGGACTTCTTCCAAATGCAAACCACCCTCCAGGGACCCAAGTCTCTCCTTTTCCAAGAAGCTACCACTTAGTCTTCCAGTCGGCAACCTTCCCTTCCCTAAACTTCTCCTACTCACAGGTCTTTTTCCCCCATATTCTCTGAATTGTCTTTCAAAGAAGATGTTCTTAAAGCTGTTCCACGGAACAGAAGAAGCCGAATACAGTGGTTAAGAGAACTGCGGGAGTTAGCGGGAGCTTAGGAGGTACCCTGTCATCCTTGAGCTCATCTGAAAGTGAAGGGTGAAAGATCACCGCAAAGGTTTCCTCCCCAGCCTGCTCTCTGATTTATTCAGAGAATTACAGTTTCAACCACAGAGCTGGGCAGGAAACAGGATAGGTCAGGCTACACAGCTTTCAGCTTTCTCCTGAAGAAGTCTTCATTATATATAGTTTATTATTTGCGAAAAGTAAATTCTCAGAATACCATGCTACTCAATGGTCAAACAGAATCCACCAATTCCAAAGTTGGATACAAATAAGTTTCAGTTTGTCAAGTGCCTCAAAGAGTCACATTTCTGTTTCTCTTATCTTAGTCAGAAAATAAAAAGCAACTCTCACTCAAATATGTGTGATTTAATTTTCTACACTGAAAAACTCTGATAATTTAAAATATGCAATTCTTTAAAAATGAAGTTGGTTCTGCTTGTATAGTTGTAAAGGGGTATGTCCTTACAGAAAATATTAAGAGGAGAAAAAATTTTAATATGTTCTTTATCTCTCCAACAAAGTAACACGCTGGCTTAATTTCTCAATTTTTCTGTACTCAATTATTTATGCTTATTAAAAATATTTGTGATTGTAAAGTACATGTAATTTTTATGTTTCTTAACACAATTATGAAACAACACTCTCCAGGTTACTATAAACTCTGTAAACACCAATATTCACAACTGTGTAATACTCCATCATTCAAATATATCAAAAGTAAATGCTTTCCAAACTAGAGGAATTTCAACTACCACATAGATTTAGCATTTCTTAAATTCAGGTAAAGAAAAATAAAGGCACATCTTATCTCCAGGAAACAGATACTTTACAAACTACATAAACACATATATTCCTAGTATACCTATAAAAACCAATTAGCTAATTCCTTCAATCATGTTGATGCACTGTAGATACACAAACATTTGTTTTATAAAAGGAGAGTTAAATTCCCCTTTGTCCTCCTAATTATGGCAGCCTGACACTCTGCTTTGAAAGGCTCAACTCAAACTATACCCAAAGAGCAATATTTAAAGAGTGACAAAATGAGTCCGAACTTGTACATCAAAAAGCACTAGACCACAAGCAAACAAAATCTAGCTGGTGAATCCCAAACCCATGCAGCTTTTAAAATAAAGACTCCCCGGCTATAGCCTAGCTCACAGAATCTGAGTCTCTCCAGGCGGCGCCTGGGAACCTGCATTTTTAAAGCCACACACCACTCTGACGACAGGCCGGACACGGGAGTAACGGACGGCGACACACACGGCATCTACTACGTGGGGGGAAACGGGCGCAGGCTTTTCTTCATCTCCTCACGTAAGGGGTAGGTTTCTTCTCCGCTTCCATGGTGTATTTTGATTAAATGGCTCGGTATATTTATTTAATCACGAATGTTTTCCAGACAGAAATTTCTAGAAGTGGTCCTTGCCACGCGCTTCTGAGTCATTTGGTGCAATTCATTTGAAAATGCAAATCCCTAGGCCAAGGGGAGACGTACTGAACTGGGAAACTGGCCACCTGTCTGCATTTAAAATGTACACCCCAAAGGTCCAGGGTTATTCACAGAGGCAGCAAAGCTGGAGATCGGCTTCTATACACGATTACTACCAAACCCTCAACCGCCTTCCGTTACTAAAACAGAACACATCAAAAAGCTCTATGTAGAGGGTATGGTCATCATATTCATTCTTTCTTTCCCTTATTCACTCATTTCATTCTCCCACCAGATCTTGCCCATTCTTCCCCAATTATATTTTTCACTGGTTAAACCCTATTACCCACAAGTTCTCTTCCCTCTTTTGTTGACAGACCCAGACATGATGAGCTAAGGGGCTTATTTTCTTAAAGTTCACAACCTAAATCAAACTTTTCTTTCTTACACTACAAATAACAAGAGATGTGCTGGAACTCACCAAGAGAAATAAATATTACTGAGAGCAACAAATAAAAAGAAGTTCAGAAATTTATAACCTCTGCAGAACAGCGACGGTCCTAGTAACCAATATTTTTTTTTCATGCAGAAAATTATGCTCGCCATACCTGACGCTGTGCAAGTTATGTTTACTGCAATTTAATATCTACACAAGCAGGAGAAGAAATTTAATAATTTTTCAGCTGGAATGAATTGACAGCCGGTGTCAGAAAACTGCAGACTCTAGAGAATCAATAAAAGCTGCTGGCATCACAAAGTAGTACTTTTGCCCAGAAAACATCTCACAAAGGTCAGGTTTACAAACCACCAGGTAGCAGTATCACTTTTCACATCTTTCCAGGGCTATTAAAATTCCATTAAACAACCTTCCAAAACTAACTTGCAGCCTTTAAAGTTCACCAAAATGATCTTAGAGACAGATCAGCCCCAGAGCAAACGCTGAAAGCAAACCTTGGGTTAACTTTGGTCCCCTTGTCACCAAACATCTTTTGCAGAAATCTGCTTAGTAAAAGAGAGGAAAAAAAACCTCAAAGCAAACATATATATATATATACATATATATGTATACACACATATACACACACACACACACACACATACACATTTATAACGAAAATGTGCACCTAAGTAGATACAGCCACTCGGTGAAATTGTAGATACCCGTTAAATCAGGAAATAATTTCTAAAAGTAAATTATTTCTCTGCTGCAAATCTTGGAAATCCACCACCACTAAACAGCCGGTGTTACAAAACTAAGCCTGTGTTGTAAGGACACGGTACCCAAGCGTGCCCAAAGGGCTGCTGAAACTGAACAGTATCTCTTGCTGACGGTAAAATTCAGTTTTTCCAGGCTACGTTTTCATTGCAGGCTCCAGGTCACATGAGGAACGTCATCAAGCGTCATCGATTCCAAGAGCAGCCACTCATTCAGCATTTGCTGAGCACCTACTAAAGCAGTGAGCAGGCCGCCACACCCACCGGGCCCAGTGCTCTCTGCGCCCAGTCTTCTGGCCTCAAGTGCAGATGGAAGGAAAGGGGAAATGTGCTAACGACGAAAAGGAGTCTGTCCCTGAGCAGAGATGCATGGGAAGAGTCCGCACCGGGTGCTTTAGTTTTCCTCCAAAAGACATCGACTTCATTAGCTGCCTATTGGATGTCAATAGCAGAAGGGTCTGCACTCCAGCCAAACGGGGTACGGGCCCCTTCGGACCATGACAGTGAGCAAAGAACTCGGCTGTCCCACTCTAACCGGCTGTCTGGCTGCAACAGCCACGTTTAATGTGCAAGACAGACCGTGTGTCCCTCTAAATCCGTGGTCTCCACACTTCGAGAAACCACTTTCTCCAATCAGAAAATTTAAGAACGCATCACCACAGGCGCAGGTCATCACCCACACTCAAGCATTTTTGTACTGGTCTATTACGTACAATACAAAATGCAGCCAAAAGAAAAATCCAGAGGGTGAGAAAATACAAATCAGCACGAATTTTAACATCTTCTTCCGGCACGGCGATGCACTGTCTCGCAGGACAACCAAGTGTACGCAGACCCCTAAGCGGTTAGCCTCGCCTGCGGGACTCCTTCGTGGTGCATGGAGTACCGAGTGCTGGGAATGGCAAGTGGGACCAAGTCACAACAGAGCCACAACTACCAGGGACGTCGTGTCTCGGCCTCCCCAGCAAGCCTTTCAGAGTGCTCTGCTTTCCAGGACGTGGCTCCACGGTTCAACAAGGCACATCAGAACACGCAACTTTCAGAGACCAGCAGGCAAATGTTGAGTGTTAAGCGGACACTGTGGGGATGAACCACATCTCTCAACAGGCTCCACGCAGACTCGCAGGGGAAAATCTCCAAATCCAAGGCCAAGCTATTGGTGTTTTTCTTATAGACAATAAACGCTCAGGAAGTTCAGAGTCTACACTGCGTATGTGACCATGGACCACTTTCAGTGATGCAATTCTGCACTGATACTGGGCTGTTCTCAGGTTTTCCCAGGATCTCGTGATTTTACATACATTTCTATACTCGGTATTTGCAAATTGTTTCACAGAACACAGTGGAGCAAAGAAATGAAACTCACCGATAACAGTGGGGGACTGATTACACTCTAGATTTCCCAAGGACGGATATAAAAAGGCATTCCCGGAAGCTCCCAGTTTTCTGTACTTTGGATTAAATATACCTTGAACTATGAAAACCCAGAGTTACAAATAAATGCCATTCTGTTGAACAGCCTCAGACCGCATCCTTGTTTCCCAGCAAAATAAGCCGTTTGCTTAGTTATCAGCAAACCTCATCCAGGGGCCTCCTGGCAGAAGTAATCAATGGCTGATTTTAATAAAGTATTATTATGTCCACTTTCCCAAACCATGTGCTTACTAGCAGAGACATGAACTGTTTCTGACCAATGCTGGTAAACACTTGTTGAATGGAAAAATAATAGTTCTAAGAGTGACTTCAGTTCAAGAGTCCCTGCTCATTTCTCTCCTTCACAGGCCTCTAGCATCACATGAACCTCAAGATCCAGAGTGGCAAGTAGATTCGATTTTGGATTGTAAGTGTATTCCAGCGGCAGTGGCCGACAAGCGCTCTGTGTCGAGACGGATTCTCAGGAGAAACGCTGGCTGAGTCGGGGAAGGTGGGCAGGTACACAAGTGTGGCTGATCCGCGGACACGGCCTCAGACAGACGATGGACGTTTTCATGATCCAAAGGTGCTTACTGATGTTAAAAGGCTCAGTGATTTTTCTTATCTGAAGAGCTGCTCCGTGTGAGTCCGCGCACCTTAATTTCCGTCAGCCCAACCTGTCACCCTATCCTTCTAGACTAGGAGGAACCCCTTCAAGACAAGAATCCTGCTTTGTTTTCTCCTTTCCATCTTTTTAGTCCCCAGTAGCGCACAGTAAATAGTAAATGCCAGCTGACCCTTTTGTGATACCCTGGGGATGACAAAAGTCACTGCACCCTTTTAACTTACACAGGCACCTGTGGATTCCGACACCATCTCAGGGTGGGAGCAAACGCACAGCATTCAGGCCTTCCTTCCGACTTCCCAGACTCTGCCCATTCCGTACTACTTGGCCGGTTTCCTCCTCAAGATCCCTCTCAACAGGCGTGGGCGTGGTCACTTCATTTTGTAGCTTCCACCAAAAATTGTCTACACTGATGGTTCTCAACCCTAGTTCCCAGCCTTGGGTACACATCAGAGGGCCCTGTACCTTAGAACAGGCAGGGCTCCGCCGTCCACAGGAGGTGTGGGTGCACTCGTCAGGAACGGGACACAGGCCGAAGTCTGGCTTTGGTTTTATAACTGCCAAGTGACTCAAATGAGCAGCCAGACGGAGAACACTGATCAACCCAAGATCGACATCAGGCCCTGAAGACCACATCCTACTTCTCTTAGGGATTTATGGCAAATATTAGCATATTAGAAACAACAGCAAGTTTTTCCAGAGAGTGTTCTCCCATTTATTTAAGTTAGCTTTCCCCAAAGTTGATCAATGAATCCTTTCATCTGTAATTCCCATCACCAATAGAGCCTTAATGGAACACAGCCACACCCATTCATTTATGTATTGTCTGTGGCTGCTTTCATGCTACAAGGGCGGAAATGAACTTGCAACAGTTACTTTAGGGTCCACGAAGCCTAAAGAACTTACCATCCGGCCCTTTCAAGAAAACATCAGCCACACCTGGATTGATGTATTAAGGCGCACAGGCATCTCCCATTGTTCTGAAGTTCATGTTAGGCCACTCTGCTTTTATGAAAGACTCATGTTGCTACCTGTCTTCCGCTGACTCAAAGAAATCCAAAGAGGATTTTTGTTTTTACGAAAATAGGCGGAAAGTGAAAACAGCATCAGCATGCTTCGCGGCCCACCACTCGAGGAGAGGGCAGGACTCAGCCAGGGCAGCGAGGGTGGACCCTCGGAGCTCCTTCCTGGAGGACCACACTCAGCTCTCGGCATCGAGTGGCCACAGATTTGAAACCTGTCTGGGAGCCTCTGTGCTTTAGCTCCATTTATTTTGTGGACCCGCTGGCAAGATGTGTCATAAGGTATCAGAAAAACCTAAGAGAGGGTGGTTATTTTTTGAGTCTGGGAAATATTCAAAAGTTTTTTTCCATACAAATGAATGGTAATTGCTCCTTTGCTTTACGCCCCTTGGGCTTACAAAATAGTTCACGGGGATGCTCTACTTTCAGAAAGCGGGGAAAACCTGTACACCAGAGTATTCAGCTGGAGTCCAAGCGTTCTGAGGAAAGATTCTGAGGTTAGAGCTCATTAAAAAGGGCCTCACCTCTGCTTCAACCTCACCTCAGCTCTTACTTCTCAAATTTCATTTGCAGAAAGGATTGCCTTTATGGCTAAGAAAAGGTCTGAACCCCACTGACTTAGAAACTTATAGATCTGAAGAGATAAAGGCCAGGTAAACTACACTCTGCTTTGCCATGGGCAGCCTTAACTAGCGTTCTCCAAAATCAAAGTGATTAACCTCAGCTTATTTAGATCAGATATCTGACAAATACCTGTTTAGGCATTAGGTCCCCTCACCAAGTTACGTGGATTAGGTACACGACATGTAGGTGTCTCATTAAAATTTCTTTGAAAAGTTACCATTTAATATTATATTTTGGTTTCTTAAAGAATCAACAGAAGAAAACACTATGTAGAGACTATACCTTGAATTTCTAGATATTACCAGCTAACAGCATTTTTATTATATTATTCAATGTCTTTTAGGAAAGGACACAATTCTTTGTGTCTATAGCCTCAAACATGTATATGCCTCATTATAAACTATACGCTTCCTTTTTCATACTCATGTCAAAGTACATCAATCACCATATTTCCTTATTCTTCTGGAGAGACAAGATTCACCAGTTGGTAAAATTACTTTCCCTTTCGAAAAACACAACATTTTATACAGCTTTTATTTTCAGGGTCCATTACATGCACAGTCATTTAATGTAAGCTGCCTAAAATCCTTCTAATGTATAACAAACATGCAAATTAACATTATTAATCCTACAGAAGAAAGAAATTTCTCTCTTTGAACATGGCACAAATGAAAAGATAAAGGAATAAAAGAGACACTCAAATAACTGCCATATAAATTAAAAGGTTGCAATCATTGATCTCTTTTCTGAACTCAGATCAAATCAATATACAGTAGTCATTGCTAAAGGTGATGAGTTAAATGTGGCTTGATACACACCGGAACCCAACAATCTAACTCATACTTCCAAAAATCAAATATAGCTCATATCCTTTCCTGCCTAAAAGGTCAGGAAGTAATGTTTTCCAGTTGTACTTCGTAATTAATCCTACACTCGATGGAGAGTACCTTTGCATGTCTCAAATAAAACAGAATTAATTTTTTTAAAAATTTCAATAGGAATATTAAAATCACTGAACACCAAGATATTTTCTCCCTGCTTTGAATATTTCACCTCAATTTATTTTCCTTTCCATAACTGGTTTAGGCCACTTATCTTGTGAGGGTTTTTCAAATTTATGAGGAAGAAAAACAACAGTACCGACATACAAATGAGATCTAGAAAAGCACGCGATAGCTATAAAAATAGCTCATCCATCATCTCCACATTTTGATTCCAGAGACGGCAGTGGAAGGTGGTGTTTCCACACACCACTCACCCAGCATGCACTTAAAAAGGTTTGTTCCATCACTTATACAACTGAAACTGATTGATTACCTGCTAGAGAAAAATCAATACAAATATCCTAGAAAACACTAGCTTGTAAATTCATTCTGGCCCCAACAAAGTCCTGGTCACAGTTTTACACGTTTTTCTAGATATCTAAAATGCAACTGTGTCAAACCCCAGCCCCCCAAAACTGTGAGGCCTAGGAATTTTTAAAACCTGAATCTCAGCACAGGTGAGGAGGTGAGGGGGATGGTGTCCCAAGTCTGTAAGAGCAATGAGACGAGAAGCTGCCATTACCTGATAAAGGTTCCATTCACAACTGGCCACAAGAATGATAAACGTGTTGCAAAGGTGAAAACGTCAAAGGGACTAGGATGCGAGAAAAGGAAAAAAAACACCAAAAAGACACAAAGCTAGGAAACAAACTAAACATAAACTAAATGACACACACACACACACACACACGCACACACACGTAAAAGGTAAAGTTTCTATTTAAAAATATAAGTAATTTTGACTTTAATGCTATCCATTCAAAATTTAATGAGCTCCCTTTCACATTTTCTGGCAGCTGGAACATACAGTCAGTATAACTGTAGCGCTTTGGGAAACCACCGTACCTTCAGCATGATTTAATGACTTTATCAGTTCTTCTGAATGCTCCCTTGCTGTTGGGTCAGGCCTTAGTCGCTTCATTCATTAGACTACTAGAAATAAACTTTAAAAAAAAATTTTTAATGTTTATTTATTTTTGAGAGAGACAGAGAATGCAAGCAAGAGAGGGGCAGAGAGAGAAGGAGACACACAATCTGAAACAGGCTCCAGGCTCTGAGCTGTCAGCACAGAGCCCAACACGCGGGGCTGGAACCCATCAGCCGTGAGATCATGAATTGGACTAAAGTCGGACACTTAACCAAGTGAGCCAGGTCCCCCGGAAATAAACTTGTAAGGAATAAATTCTTAAGAAACAAATTTTTATGAATATAAAATATTTCATAAATATACTATTCAGAAAGAAACTGTGCTCTGAATGTATCATATGACAGGCAACCTGGGTTCGATACCCATTCTACAACTTGTTCAGAGTTTTTAAAAATCACTCTGTATTTCTCATACACAGTCATCCAAAAATTTAAGAAAAAGAAAGGAAATGTACTTTTCCTTTAACTTCCAATGACAGAGTCGCTTTCCTAGGACTACAATTTATTAGCAGCACACTTAGAGTTTTCATCTTAAAGTAGCCTTTCAAAGAATCGTATTGTTTATTATTAATTACAGGGCCACTGAATACTGGTGTACTGAAGAATTTAAGGAGTTCTAGCTTAAAGAATATTCCTAACACCTGGATTACTAAAGAACTAAATATGCAAGAGGCACAGAGATAAGAGGTTTCTCTTCTATTATATTTACCTTCATAATTATGCTTCACAATTATAAAGCTCAAACACAGAAATTCTGTCAGACCAGTAAATTCCCAATGCCTTCTGCAGAAAAAAGATAATGAACTAACTCAGTGTGTTTTAAAATGTGAGTTATCAACAGATACTTCCTGGAGTGGAAAAAGATTGTAAGGCCATCCTCAGCATGAATCTGCTTTTCTCAAATTAAGAGAATGAGAGGTAACTGTCACACTAAGTAGTTTCTATTTATAGAGACGTTTTTCATAAAACATATTTTAATAGCAAAAGAAAACCTGTCATTTGACTCTAGTCATTAATGTCTGTTATAGATATTCCAATATTCTCACTCAAAATTAGACTTCTTGGATTCACTTGAAATTTCTACAGTTTAAATAACATGTCTTCTTCATAAAAAAAAAAAACAGTCAATTATTTCATAGAAGCTATATCGAATTCTAACTGCAAGCAGGGCTAAATGTCACAGTAATGAGAAAACTGTGGCTTGAAGGGGCCAAGTACCTTCTTCACCACAGCAGCTGGTAAGCAGCAGCAGACCATTTCAAGTTCAAACTCTCCTATGGCAAAATACATCAAATACCTGATGACTCAAAATTTTCCTAACCACACTGGTTTGCCTAGGAAGTTATGACCTCAATATTTTAGTAACAGTACCATACATCAATCAAATGAGTTCACCAGTCCAAAAAGCAGCATTCAGTTTCAACTCTAATATACAGGTAAAATGACAACAGAAAAACGTTACATTGCCAGCATTCTACGGTTGGGAACAAAAAAGAACATACGCAGACACACACATACTCATGCTGATGAAAGCAATACTAAATAAATCTCTTCTAATACTTCCTCTATAAATAAACACTAAGTCACTGCTAACCTCTGATACATACTTTGAAACATTCACCTTAACTGGCCCAACCCACTCGGATATGACGACATTAAGGGACAACTCAAGTCGGACAGCAATCACACACGTACTTGTATTACTCTGAGGGCATTTCTAAAGATAAATCAGAGAGGTAAGCTGGATATCTTTAGAAAAAATCTATAATTAGTTTATAAAAACTAGGATTATTCCTTTCTGGTTTTTACCTCAAGTCAAACATAATACATAAATGTGTCCATGCTAAGTCATAAAGCAATCACGTCCGAATGTCATCAAAGGTTATAGGTGAGGATAGTTATAAGGGAGCCAAAGGAATACGTTCACTTTATAGATGGTGATTTAACAGTTTCATATTTGTAAATTAACTTTTCAGAGTAAAATGAGAAGGTTTTTTCCAGTTATATTTAGTTGCGGTTAGAAATGCATAATGTTGGAAAAGTCCTTTGAAAGAACTAACTCATACTCCTACCAATTTGCAGTGTTTGGTGGATAGATCATAGAGTTTTAATATCCCCATCATTATCTGACAGATATATGGAAAAATAAACACCAATTCAGAACAGCAGCAAAGGCATCATTTTTCAAACAGATTAAGTTTCTGTGCAAATTTATGCCCTTTCTGAAAAACTCTTAATGTACTCCTGTCGTACAGAAGACTATCACTGAGGTTCTTCAGGTAAGATAATTACTGGGCTCTAAAACAGAACTCTGGTAAAAGTCAATGTGTTGCCTTTTATTTTTTGTTCAATACAAGTTGAATGTGAATGAAAGCGAAGACTGAACTAAGAACGTAAAAGTAGAAAAAAAATTGTTGGGAGGTGTTCATCAATCAATCAATTAATCAATCAAGGTACTTTTCTATTATAAAGAGCATTCCAAATTCATGTTGATAAAACCTTTACACAGAGTAAATAAAGAAATGCCTACTTCATTTAAAGTACTATTTAAATAAGAACTCATACTTTGACTTTGAGCAGCATTCCGAGTTCCTTGCTAAAAGGGAAAGTACCAATAACTATTAACCCACATGACTATGAGACAATAGATATAGTCTATTGTATCGCGTTGGCTGTAAAGACACACCAATGTTATACACAGATATTATAAACAAAGACAAAAGAGGAAGTTTATGGTTTAATAAGCAGTTATGTATCAACACAGCCATGACGCATGTTAAAGATAAGTCTTATTATATGCTGAGAGGTACCTAAACAATCACATTTTCCAGCAACCGATGACTCAGAAGTAGCTAGCCACCCACACAAAGCCATTACTCTCATTAGGATTCTATAGCGGTGCCACTCTTTACTGGTTCAACAGTTCTGCGGATAAAGAGAGCTACCTTTATTGGCAGATCGTGAAATCTACCTTTTCTGAGATTCCTGGAAACATTCTATTTTCTAAATGGTCCAAAAATCATCAAAGAAAGAGGTAGAAATCTTGAAAAGTATTTCACTCAGTCCACAAGAGTCTTAACACACTTCAGATGGTCACTGATTTCATTCTGTTTTCATTTTTTATCTTTTCTATGAAGTGAAAATGGGTGATAACGCTCAAAATACATGAAAAGGAGCTGGAAAAGTGGTACAATCGCACATAATTCTAGAAACTCTTACCTTGAAAAGACTGTTTGGCTCTATCGACTAGTTCATCAATTGGATAACTGGCCAAATTTCCTCTGGCATGTTTAGTTTTGCAGTAAGTACAAGCATTGAGACACCTGTTCAAATGACAGCAATAAATGAGGCTCCAGTTTTTAAAACTAGTACATACTTAACATGGAAAACAAAACATGCACCAAAATGTTAGTTTAGTGACATGTCCCACTTTATATGAGAAATACTTAAAAAGCCAATATCTACCATATTTCATACTTATTTTATTTCCACCAGGCATAGGAATTACAATTTGCAATTCTTTTAAGATTCAACTATTCAAACAATGATTGTATAAATCACGTAGTATTATCTTCAAATGAACATATTGATGAGGAACAAAGTTTATACTTAGAATGATTGATTAATCTAAAGAAGTTCAAGATCCACATTTTTTTTTAATCACTGACATTGCTTGGCCATCATAAAAATAAAAAGTTAGTATTGCTTATGTATACTGTATTATTAGAAATGATAAAGCATATTCATTTAACTAATGACATAAGAATAAAAAGGCAACATAGCATTCTCACACAAAGAACACACTAAAGACTTAGAAATTTTAAGACGGTATTTTTCCCTTCCGAAGTCAGAAAAATATATATATTTAAAAAAAGCCCAAAGAATACTCCCTAGGATTATATTAGAGAAAGTAAACAAGGAGAATAACACTATTAGTTTTGAAAAATAAAAAAATACATTTCCCAAATGTCTATAGATATGATAAAGAATCACCTTTGAAAAACTAAAATGTTGGCTCTACTCTCAAAATTTTTTAAAAATAATTTAAATAAACTTTGTTATTATATTGAATAATAGTGGCGAGAGTGAACATCCCTGTCTTATTCCTAACCTTAGGAGGAAAGCTCTCATTTTTCCCCACTGAAGATGGTACTAGCAGTGGGTCTTTCAAATATGGCTTTTATAATCATAATTGAGGTATGATCCTTCTGTCCCCACTTTCTTAAGGGTTTTTATTAAGAAAGGAGGCTGTATTTTGTCAAATGCTTTCTCTGCATCTGAGAGGATAATGTGGTTCTTGTCCTTCCTTTTTTTGATGTGATAAATCACATCAAATGGTTTTTGTGGATATGCAACCAGACCTGCGTCCCACATATAAATCCCACTTGGTCGTGGTGAATAATTTTTTTGATGTATTGTTGGATCTGGTTGCCTAACATCTTGTGGAGGATTTTTGCACCCATGTTCATCAGGGAAATTGGTCTGTAGTTCTTTTTAGTGGGGTCTTTGTCTGGTTTTGGAATCAAGGTAATGCTGGCTTGAAAGAAAAAGTTTGGAAGTATTCCTTCCATTTCTATTTTTTGAAACAGCTTCAAGAGAATAGGTGTTAACTCTTCTTTAAACGTTTCGTAGAATTCCCCTGGAAAGCCATCTGGCCCTTGACTCTTGTTTTGTAGGAGATTTCTGACTACTCATTCGATTTCTTTACTGGTTATGGGTCTGTTCAAATTTTCTAATTCTTCCTATTTCAGTTTTGGTAATTTATAGGTTTCTAGGAATTTGTCCATTTCTTCCAGATTGCTCATTTTACTGACATAAAATTGCTCATAACATTCTCTTATTATTGTAAATTTTGTCATTATAAAAGAAACAGTTACAGGGGTGCCTGGGTGGCTTAATCGGTTAAGTATTCGACTTTCGCTTAGGTCATGATCTCGCGGTTCATGGGTTCGAGCCCCGCATCGGGCTCTGTGCTGACTGCCAGCTCAGAGCCTGGAGCCTGTTTCAGAGTCTGTGATTCCCTCCGTCTCTGACCCTCCCCTGCTCACGCTGTCTCTCCCTCTCTCTCTCTCTCTCCTAGAAATAAAATATCAAAAAATTAAAAAAAAAAAAGAAACAGTTACAACATAATAAAACAGTCCTACACCAAAAAGGCTCAATAACACCGAACAAAACCAAATGAAAAAAAAAATCTTCACTAATTCAACTGTTATAATGAGTAGCATGATTTAAAACACCATCATTACATGAATCCTTTAAAATTTCAAAATGAGAAAAACTGAACATTTAATAATTAAAGCTAGCCAATGCATAATTTTGTTAATATTTGATGCAAAAAAATGTATTTTTTTTGCAGGGCAATTTTTTTTATTGTTTATTTTTGTGAGAGAGTATGTGGGGCAGATGACAGAGAGAGAGAGGGAGACAAGGGATCTGAAGCCCCAATATGGGCTGAACCGAAGTCAGACTCCCAACTGACTGAGCCACCCAAGTGCCCCTGCATGGCACACTTAAGTAACACATACTTTGAAAGGATTTTTACTGTTCATCCAATTATATGATCTTAAAAAACTAACCCTCTTTTCTTCCTAGCCTTTTTTTTTTTTTTTTGAGATAAAACACACTCTCCCCAGGTGCTATCAGTCTTCCCTAATCAATCCCCGCCTGTTCCATGAGAAAGGAAAAGAGAATTGTTGGCCTTTCCCTGAGAGAGTAACGTATTTAAAAAAAAAAAAAAAAGTTTTTTTAATGTTTATTTTGAGAAAGAGAGAGAGAGAGAGAGAGTGTGTGTGTGTGTGTGTATGTGTGTCTAAGTGTGTGTGTGAGAGAGAGAGAGAGAGAGCGAGCATGCACGACCGAGCAGGTGAGGGGCAGAGAGAGAGAGGAAGACACAGAAACTGAAGCAGGCTCCCAAGCTCTGAACCGTCAAGGCAGAGACTGAAGCTGGGCTCAAAATCGTTAACCTCCAGATCATGACCTGGGCTGAAGTCGGATGCTAAACTGACTGAGCCACCCAGGCACCCCAAGAGTAACTCACTTTTGTTTAGCCTTGATTGAGCATCAGTTACTTTCCTAGATGTTTTATACACATTATCTCATTCATCATTCTAGAGTCGAATGTTACTATCTCCATCTTACAGATGAAGAAATGTCTGATAATACAGTTGATACCACAGAAACACAAGTCTTAAGATACTATACTATGAGCAACCATTGGCCAAAAACTAGTCAATCATAGAAGAAATGCACAAATTCCCAGAAACATACAACCCCCAAAGGTTAAATCATGAAGAAACAGAAAATCTGAATGGATCAATAATAATTAAAGAGACTATACCATATCCTACCATCAAAAAGCATAGGACCACATGGTTTCACTGTTGCATTTTGCCAAATACCTAAAGGGAACGAATATGAATTCTTTTCAAACTCCTCCAAAAGGTAAGAGAGGAGGAAACACTCTCAAACTCATTTTACAAGGTTGGTATTATCTTGATATCAAAGCCAAATAAGGACCCTTGAAGAAAAGAAAACTACAGGTAAATATCCCTAATGAATACAGATGCAAAAAATCTCAAAAGAATACTAGCAAACCAAATTCAATATACAAAAGAATCATACACCATGATCAAGCAGAATTCATCCCATGCAAACAATGATGATTCAACATACCCAAATGAATGTGATACAACACATTAATAGAATTAATGATAAAAATTACATGTTCATCTCAGTAGATGCAGAAAACCCATCTGACAAAAGTCAACACCCATTCATAATACGAACTCTCAACAAATTGGGTATAGAACACTGTACCACAACACAATAAAGACTGTATGTGAGAAGTTCATGGCTTACATCATATTCAATGGTGAAAGTTCAAAGTTTTTTCTCTGAGGTCAAAAACAAGACAAAGCTATCCACTCTGAATAGGAGTGAAACTCCTCTTCAACACAGTGAAGTAAGTTCTAACCAGAGTAATTAGGCGAGAAAAAGAAATAAAACGCATCTTAATCGGAGAGAAAAAGTACAATTACATTTGTAGATGACATGATTTTATAAGCATAAACTCTACTAAAAAAGCGTTAGATCTAATCAATGAATTCAGGAAAGTTAGAGAATACCAAATCAACATACAAAAAAGGCTAGCATTTCTATACACTAGCAACAATTTATCTGAAAAATAAAGAAAATATCACTTACAATAACACTAGAAACAACACTAAGAAACAAATTTAACTAAAGAGGTAAAAAAAACAAAAAACAAAACCTATATACTGAAAACAGTGAGATACTGATGGAAAAAACTGAAGAAGATACAAATAACTGGAAAAATATTCTATGCCAATGTATTAGAAGATTTAACATTGTTAAAATGTCCATACTACTCAAAAGCATCTACAGATACCATGTAACCCCTATCAAGATCCAATGGCATTTTTTATAGAAAAAGAGAAAACAATCCTACAATTTGTATGAAACTACAAAAGACTCTTAATAGTGAACACAATCCTGAGAAAGAAGAACATTGCTGGAAGCATCACATTTCCTGGTTTCACACAAGATTACAATGGTCACAGTGATCAAAATAGCCCAGTACTGGCATAGAAAGAGGCAAAGTGACCAATGGAAATGAATGAAGAGCCCAGAACTAAGCCTATGTGTAAACACTCAATTTGACTCATGGAATACTCAACAGAGAGAAGGTTAGTCTATTCAATAAATATTGCCAGGAAAAGTGAATGTTCCATGCAGAAGAATTAAACAAGACCACTGTCTTATACCACTCACAATGATAAATTTGAAAAGGACTGAAGACTTAAATGTAAGACCGTAGAAAATCATAAAAGTTCTAGAAGAAATCACAGGAAGACACTTCCTTGACATGGGTCTTGGCAATTATTTTTCAGATGTAACACTTAAGCACAGCCACAAAATCGAAAACAAGCAAGTGGAACTACATCAAACTAAAAAGCTTCTGCACAGCAAAAGAAGTGATCAACAAAATGAAAAGGCAACCTATGGAATGAAATAAAATACTTTCAAACCACACATCTAATTCCTAATACAATAAGTCATTTAAATATTTGATTAGTACTCCATAATAAGAGATCATAATATCTGATAGGGGCTTTATATAAGGAACTCAAATAATCCAATTTAAAATGGCCAAAGAATCTGAATAGACATTTCCAAAGAAGATATTCAAATGGCCAGCAGGTACATGGAAAGGTGCTCAACAGCACCGATCATCAAAAAACCATAAATCAATACCACAATGAGATATCACTTCACACCTGCTGAAAAGGCTATTATCAAAAAGACAAGAAATAACAAGTGTTAGCAAGGATGGAGACAAAAGAAAGGAAATACTTGGCCACTGTTGGTGGAGACGTAAACTGGTCCAGCCACCATAAAAAAAAAATAGTATGGAGGTCCCTCAAAGTTAAAAATACAACAACCATATGGTCCAGCATTTGCATATCTGAGTATATATCCAAAGAAAGGGAATCACTATCTCAAAGAGGTATCTGCATCCTCATTGTCACTGCACTATTTGCTAAAGCCAAGTCATGGAAATAACTTAGGTTTCTCCAACAGATAAGCAGATGAATAAAAAACATGGTGTGCATGTATATATATACACACACATGCACAATGGAACATTATTTAGCCATAAAAAAAGAAGGAAATCTTGCCATTTGCAACAACACAGATGAACAGTGACGGCATTATGCTATGTGAAGTAAGTCAGACAGAAACACAAATAGTGTATGACCTCACTTATAGGTGGGACCTAAAAACAAACTCATAGCAACACAGAAGAGACTGCTGGTTGCCAGAAAGGGGTGAAGGTCATGTGAAGGTATGTTTCTAGTTATAAGATACTTAAGTTCTACAGATGTAATATAGAGCATGGTGACTGTAACTGCCAATACTATATCATATATTTGAAAATTTCTGAGAGCTAGATCTTAAAAGCTCTTATCACAAGAAAAAAGACTTAATCATGGGAAATGAAATATGTTAACTAAAGGGACTGTGGTAAGCATTTCACAATATATACATATAACAAATCATTCCACTGTATAATTCGGACTTACACCTTACACGTCAACTGTATCTCAGTAAAACTGGGTGCTGGTTGTGGGGAGGGGTGGAATCTGGTAAGCAGCTTGCTTAAGACATGTAAGAGCTGAGATTCAAATCTAGGCCTTCCAAATGTCTTTTTTCTTTCTTTTTAAATTTTCTTAATGTTTATTTTGAGAGACAGACCATGAGTGGGGGAGGGGCAGAGAGAGAGGGAGACACAGGACTAAAGCAGGCTCCAGGCTCTGAGCTGTCAGCACACAGCCCGACACGGGGCTTGAACCCACAAACCTGGAGATCATGACCTGCGCTGAAGTTGGAAACTTAACCGACCGAGGCACCCAGGCGCCTCAAGGCCTGTCGGATTTCAAACTTCACACTGTTTCCATACCAGTCTGACTCCCTAGAAGAAATGTGTGTGAAACATCCTATCTACATATGGATGCAAGTAATAAAACCATCAACCATGTGACATGAGACACAAGCAACGTGGCATATGTATTCCAAGATGTGGTCGGTCCTTATTATCCTGTGTATGAAGTTACTTGTCTAAAATATGTTTCTCTCTTTTATTCTTTGGAAACCTAAGGCTAGGCTGCTTTTCCATCCATTAGCCCACACCCGTTATTTCATCCCTGTTCATAATTTTGTTTTTCACCCTCCTGCTGGCTCAGGGCAAAGTGTGTCATCTCACGTGAGTTGCCACGTCTTTTTAGATCCTACTGCTCAGGTTCTCTCAGACTTTCTCTTCAAGCGGCACCATGATATGCGCAGGCCCTACCGTTCCATTGCCTGATGATGCGCGTTCGTTCTGCTCTCTGGACCTCCTGATACTACTTCAACCCTCCTGACCCCCAACCTCTTTCCCTTATTTCTGTTACCAATGGAGAGCTCCATAAATGAAGCTGACAAACTTTTTTTTTTAATGTTTACTTACTTTTGAGAGAGAGACAAGAGTGCGCGTGGGGGAGGGGCAGAGAGAGAGGGAGACACAGAATCCGAAGACAGGCTCCAGGCTCTGAGCTGTCAGCAGAGCCCGATGTGGGCTTGAACCCATGAACTGCGAGATCATGACCTGAGCTGAAGTCAGAGGGGTAACCAACTGAGCTACCCACGTGCCCCTGAAGTGGATAATAAAAGCTACTGCTGTTTCTGACTTGGGCTGTTTCTTAAAAGTAACTCTTTTGAGGGACATGGGCCTGAAGAAGGGGAAGGAAATCAGAAGAGAAGTAAAGCAGAAACATACATTTGAAACATTTCTATCAATGAATAAACACAGGTAAAGTACTTAGTGTCTGTACCTAGGAAGTGATCAGTAAATGTTGGCCACTAGCTGTCTAATATGGCTGCTCTAAACAATTCTGGGAGAAATAATTATGCATCATCACGTTCCACGTGTACCTAACTTTATGGACCAGATGTGTTGCTGAGAGGTTGGCTTGAATCAGCTGTGGCAACCAAGTCATAGTTTCCCAGCGGCTCACTTAATAAAGGTGGAAATGTAACCCCCATGGAAAACTCACTCATGAAATTTCACTGAAACGTTTTAATAAGAAGAGGTGATATTCGGAAACATTTATAATAATCAAAATAAGCCAGTAAGTATAAATGTTACATTAAGAATCTAAAATATTCTTCACTAAACTGCTCCCCTGGGGTTAATTACGGTTGTTGATGGGATACAATTTTTAAGTTCTAAACCCTTTATTGTTTAAGATAAGTTCACATTTATCTGAAGTTATCAAAATATTTTGTATTATTTTGATAAAGTGAAAATTTTGATAAAGCATTTTTCTTCAAGCACATTATAACAGCACAGTCTCAAGCATTAAATCCGCTATGCCTTACAGTTAAAAAAAGGGAGAGATCTGTTATAACATACAGGAAAAATACACACAACAAAAAAATCCGGAAAGAAAGAATGAGCTTTTGATGCTCTTTGGGTTGAAAACACAATTTTCTCAATCACCAGGAATTACAATGACCAGTCATTTCGACATGACAAGCCTCCGGGATTCATCATTAGAAACCTTCAGAAGATACTTTCAGTTATCTGCGAACAATTAAATAATTGTCTAAAGGTAAGAATGCCGCGGCAATTTCTTCAACCGTCAGAAAACAAAAGATCTTTGAAGGCTGACTAGTGCAAGTCAAAACCAGAAAGACATGGCTGTGGCCATCCAAAAAAGATGGAAAATCCTGCAGAGACCACGAATGTCGTGACAGCATAACACAGCTGGGGTCACCACACCTACTGATCTGTGCCACAGGTCATCTGGCCACAGGCCAGGAAGGAACAGAACACCTCAGAAGCACAGACAGACTGGGCATTCAGTTTAGCAGGAGAGCTCTTAGCTCCTCAAAAGCAGCTGTGGTAGAAAATTTTTAAGTTACAGAAACCAAAGAGTTGAAATAACAATTTTCACAAATTAAAATATTTCAAAGAGCTCAACTGTACAATGAAATGTCAGATTTAATACCTAATCCACATAAAGCAAATGAAAACTAAAAGTTTTAACATATTCACTTTTTGTCTTTTAAAGAGCATCTTTAAATATCACAAGTTCTGAAATAATTTTAAAATCAGAGTTAGACTTTTAAAAATTCACCCATATTGATATCTGTTTTTATGGGGGGAAGAAAAAAAGGCTATGTGACTCAGAATTCTGTTTCTCTCTGCTTTTTTAGGTCAAAAATAAATTTAAGTATGCAAAAACTATTGTAGACTCAGACATTAACACCTCAAACCATCATACTCTGTTTTGCTCATAGAATTTAATTCTTATTTACTTTTAATCAATTGACAAAATACAATATTCTTTAAAGCTTCAATTTTACAAAATAATAAGCCCTTTCCAGAGCTAACCCCTACAAAAATCATACTGTAGGCCAGCCACATCCTTCCATATTAAAGTACCGTAAATCAAAGAAAAAAAAAATCCACAAAGTCAGGAAATAAAAAGTTCATACACTGGAGGTTGTGACAGACTTGGCTCTTAAATACTGTGAGCTCTCGTCTTGGTTTTATAAATATTTCCAGAAAAATTTCAAACTTTTTGATCCTTTAAACAAATTTAAGAGATACTCCTTTATCAGCAGGACCTGCTTAGATCTTCAAATGATAATATGATCCGTGTTTGTCAAGATCAAAATCCTGAACAAAGGAAAAATGACATGTGTAGAAACTAACAAAATACTGTCACAAAATCTTCAATTCTTTAAGCTTCCTGTGGCCAGGAACCTTCCATCCTAAAATGAATCTTTCCTCCAGGGTTACCAGCTCTGTTCTTCCCCCAACTCCAAAATTCTACTCTAATAATTACGGTCTCCCTTCAACTGTTTTCCTTTCTGAAGCTGCTTTTCCTTCTGAAAAAGGCAGGGAGTGGGAAGGGAAGGTAGCAGCAGTGAAACTTTCTCCTACTGATAATGAATTCAAAAACACTTGCAGCTACATTTTTTCTTATTCCACCTCCATTAACTTCTATGCGACATTCTTTGCTTCAAAACGTTGTTCCAACATATTTAAACTATACTCTTATTTCTCAATCACTTTACCTAAAAAAAATGACTCTTATCACCATCACCCATTAATCTGTGTAAAAATCACCACAGCCTTTAAAATCACTTGGAAAAGGAGGAGCTAATAATAGTAGAAGATGGTCGCTGAATGCTGGACACTGAGCCATGCATTTTACATCACTTCATTTATCCTGACGCAAGTCATGATATTAGTATTACTATCCCTAACTTTCATAGAGGAAACTGAGGCTGAACAAGATTAAGAAATTTACCAGAAGTTACACAGACTCAATAAAAGATGAGGCAATCTTATATAAAACTCCTCTCTCACTGATTATACTTTACTTCTCTTAAGATGCAACTTAACTCTGTGTAAGAAAACATGATGAGTGGAGAGGATTCTAGGAAGATGCTGGACTGGGAAGCTCCAGGAAACAGTCTCCTGACCCACACGGGCAGAATCTGTCTGATTAACAATCCTGGGACTCTGGTACCTGCTAATGGCTTGCAGCTTTGGATGGTAACTAGTGGATAATGTCAACTCACAGCACAGGAACAGCTACGCATGCCTTGCCCGTAGATAGGTAGCAGGCGGCTTACGCTCAGCATGTGGGTGGCGGGGTGGGCAAAAAGGACCTTGTCCTCAAGGTATCAGGAATCTTGCTCCGGCTGCTGCTTCATATCACAGAGGCACAAACGCTGTTGCACCTGCTCACACCGTTCAAAGTCCCTACCTCTCTAGCCGAAGTGACTGCCAGGCGATTTAAAGGCTCTCAGCATCCTTCCTTCTCCCTCATGTTTCACTTTATCCCCTATGGGGACCCAGATATTAAAGATGAGGATACTCAGAAACAACTCCGCATATGCACAAAACTGGCATGTGACCACATGTGACCAGACAAAGGCTCAGAAAAGACCGGAGATCTTATGTTCCCACCTCAGGCTGATTGTCAGCACAAGCAAAGCATACAACCATTAAAGGATAAACAATAACAAATAAACAGCAAACCTGTAAAGGAGGAGAGTCTGATTTCCAGTTACCACATTATTAGATTCAAATGTTATATGCTGAAAAAAAAATCCTAAGGAATAAAAAAAAAAAAAAACAGGAAAAAAATATAAATCAACAGAAACTAAAAAAGAATATGGCAGATGTACTACACAAAAACTTATAAACAACCATCTCAGGGTGCCTGGGTGATTAAGTTGTCCGACTTCGGCTCAGGTCATGTCCTCACAGTTCATGAGTTCCAGCCCCGCATCAGGCTCTCTGCAGACAGCTGGAGCCTGAGTTCAGATTCCATGTCTCCCTCTCTCTCTGCCACCTTCCCTGCTTACACTCTGTCTCTGTCTCTCTTAATAATAAATAAACATTAAAACATAGAAAAAAATTTAAATAATAAACTATTTTAATGTCATCTGAGTACCTCAGTTGGTTAAGCATCTGACTGTTGATTTTGGCTCAGGTTATGATCTCATGGTTATGAGATAAAGCCCTGTGTCAGGCTCCATGCTGAGCATGAAGACTACTTGGGATTCTCTCCCTCTCCCTGCCCTTCCCTGCTCACACGTGTGCACTTTCTCTCAAAATAAGTAAATAAACATTTTTTAAACTGTCTTAAAGATATTCAAAAAAACAAATAAAAAATACATAAAAATCAAGGAAACAATGGATGAAAAAATAGTATCAATAAAAGAACAGAAAGTAAAAAAAAATATGAAGCTGCAAAGTATAAAGAAAAATGAAAATTTCACTAGAGAGATTCAGCATCAACAACCAATAGACATGGGGCTAGAGCTGTAAAGGAGCACAGTTTCTATGTGCTACTGATGTTAATCTGGTGCTTATTCAAATTAGTGTTATATCTTAGGATGCTGAATGTAATCTCCATGGGAACCATAATGAAAACAGGTACAAAATATAAACAAAAGGAAATGAGCAAGTTACTTAAAACTTTACTATAAAAAATCAACCAAAGACAAAGGAAAATAGCAATGCAAGAAATCAGGGGCAAACGCTGTATAAGACATAGAGAAAATAGCACAAAGATGGAAGTCAGTCCCCCTCCTTATCAGTAATTAACTTAAATGTAAATGGATTAAACTCTCCAGCCAAAAGATGGAGGTTGGCAGAATGGATAAAAATACATGATCCAACTACATGTTGGCTATAACAGACTCACTTTAGATCCAAAGACACAAATAGGTTGAAAGTAAAAGGATGGAACAAAATATTCCATGCAATTAATAACCTAAAGAGAGCAGGGTTGTTATACTAATATCAAATACAATGGGCACTAAATCAAAAAAGGTTATGAAAGACAAAGCAGCACATGATTAGCTGATAAAAGATTCAATAGAGCAAGAAAATACAAGTATAAACATTTATACCCCCAATGACACACCATCAAAATATAAAACAAAAATAGACAGAATTGGAAAAAGACACAGTTCTACAATAGTAGTTGGAGACTTAAATACCATACTCTCTGAGAAGCCATCTAACAGCACACTGTATCAGCAGCAACAGAACACACGTGGCTTATTCCCCAGGACAGACCATATGTAAGGCCACAACTTAAGTCTCCACAGATTTAAAATTATTCTCTTTGAACATGAAGAATGAAATCAGAAATCAGTAACAAAACTGGAAAATTCACAAAACTGTGGAAATTAAACAATACACTTTTAAACAACCAATGGATCAAACGAGATCATACCTACTGATGAAAGAAAACAAAATACCAAAACTTATGAGATGCAGAGAAAGCAACACTAAGGAGAAAATTTATAGCTACGAACACTTAAAAAAATATAAAGATCTCAGATCAACACCAACTTTAAAACTTAGGAAAAGAGAAATAGAAGAATAAAACCAAAGCTAGCAGAAGGAAATACTAAAGATTAGAGATGACATAAATGAAATAGAAAAGACAAAAACACCAGAGAAAATCAACAAGAACTTGGTTCTATGAAAACATCCACAAAACTGTCAAACCTTTAGCTGGATGGACTAAGAAAAAAGACTTCAATGACTAAAATCAGAAATGGAAGTGGGACACTACTACCAATTCGAGACTTTTTAGCTTTTTTTATTTTATTTTTTTAAGTGTTTATTTATCTTTGAGAGAGAGACAGAGAATGAGCGGCAGAGGGGCAGAGAGAGAGAGGGAGACGCAGAATCCGAAGTAGACTCCAGGCTCTGAGCTGTCAGCATGGAGCCTGACTCAGGGCTCAAACTCACAGACTGTGAGATCAAAACCTGAGCCAAAGTCAGACGCTTAACGGACTGAGCCATCCAGGCGCCCCAGTTACCACCATTTCAAAAGAAATACACAGGATGATAAGAGAGTACTATGAACAACTGTCTACCTGGATGAAATGGACAAATTCCTGAAAACACAATACGTACCAAGAACACATCATGAAGCAACAGGGAGTCTAAATAGGTCTATAAGTACTAAAAAGTTTGAATCAGTAATCAAAAGTCTCGTAACAAAGAAAAGCCTAAAACCTGATGGCTTCACTGATGAATTCTACCTAACTCTTACAGAATGCCAATCCTTGTGGTGCCCGGGTGACTCAATCAGTTAAGCACAGGTCTCTTGATTTCGGCTCAGGTCATCATCTCATGGTCGTGAGACAGAGCTCCAAGTCAGGCTCTGTGCTGTCAGCACAGAGCCTGCTTGGGACACTCTCTCTCTCTCTCTCTGTGTCTCTCTGTGTCTCTCTCTGTCTCTCTCTCTGCCCCTCCTACTCACACATGTGCATGCATGCACACTCTCTCTCCTCAAAATTAATTAATTAATTAATTAATTAACTAACTAAAAAAAGAGCAAGAAAGAATACCAATCCTTCTCAAGCTTTTCCAAAAAAGTGAAGAGAAGGGAAAACATCCTACCTTATTCTATAATGGCAGCATTTCCTTGATTTACACAATGACACAAGAAAATTACAAACCAGTATCTCTTACAAACACTGATGCAAAAATCCTCAACAAAATACTAGCAACAGAATTCATTAGTACACTAAAAGAATTATCCATAACCATAACCAAGTGAGACTTACTACTGGAATGTAATAAGGATAGTTCAATATATAAAAATCAATCCATGTAATATGCCGCATCAACAGAATTAAGGAGAAAACACAACACATGATCATGATCATCAAATGATGCAGAAAAAGCATTTGAAAAAATTTAACACCCTTTTGTGATGAAAGCAATCAACAAACTAGGAAGAGAAGAAAACGTCCTCAGCACAATACAACGGATGAGTGAAAAACTCACAATGAATGTCACACTCAACTGAAAGCTTGTCCTTTACAATTAGGAACAAGGGAACGATGTTCTCTTCTACCACTTCTACCCAACATCATTCTGGAAGTTCTAGCCTGAGCAAGTGAAAGAAACAAAAGGCATCCAAATTGGAAAGGAAGAAGAATATCTTTCAAGTAGAAAAATTTTAAAAATCCCACACACATATAAACCAAAAAAAAGAAACTTACAATAAATGAATTCGGCAAAGTATCAGGATACAGAATCAATACACAAAAATCAGTTGTATCTCACAAAAAATGAAAAATCTGAAAAGGAAATTACAAAAATAATTCTGTTTACAACCATATGAGAAAAAGTAAAATATTTAGCAATTACTCAAGGTGAAAGACTCAAACAATAAAAACTATAAAACACTGCTGAACCAAATTGAAAAAGACATAATAGAAAACACAATGCATGATCATAGATCAAAATCCCAATGATGGTTTTTGCACACAAAAAACAAAATCCTAAATTTCAAACAGAATCAAAGAGACACCAAATAGCCAAAACAAACTTGAGAAAGAATAAAACTGGAGTTCACACTACTGATTTCACAAGTGAGAGCAGAGCTATACTTATCAAAAACAGTTTGGTGTTGGTGCAACACAGACATACAGACCAATGGAATAAAATAGAGAACCTAGAAATAAACCCACACATAAACAGTGAAAAGATTTTTCTCAAGGGTGCCTAGGCCCTTCAATGAGATAAGGACTGTATTATCAACAAATCGTGCTGCGAAAACTGGATATATACATGAAAAACAATGAACTTGGACCCTTATCTAACACCATATAAAAAGTTAACTCAAAATTGGATCACGTAGATAAATGTGAGACCAAAAACAATAAAACTTTTAGAAGAAAACTTAAGACAAGTTTCATGACCTTGGATTTGGCGATGATTTCTTGGATATAACACCAAAGGCACAGGCAACAAAAGAAAAAAAAAATTTTCCCCCAAAACACACTATCAACAGAGTAAAAACACAACCCACAGAATCGTAAAACAAAAAACAAACAAAAACCTGTAAATCATATATATGATAAGGGATGGATAGAATATACAGAGAAATTCTAAAATTCAACAACAAAACAAACAAACCCCTTCAAAAATGGGGAACTCCATTTTTGGAGAACTCCAACAGACATTTCTCCAAAGATACAGAAATGTCCAATAAGCACATGAAAAGATACCCAACATGACTAATTATTAGAGAAATGAAAATCAAAACTACAATAAAATACCATCTCACACCCTTTACAATGGCCACCATCCATTAGGATGGCTAATAATAACAGCGATTGTTGGCAAACATCCAGAGAAATTGAATCCCTATGTACAGCTGGTGGGAATGGAAAATGGTGCAGCCACTGTGGAAAATAGTATGGTGGTTCCTCAAAAAATTAAAAAATAGAATTCCCCAGCAATTCCACTTCTAGGTATAAAGCCCAAAGAACTGAAAGGAGGTCTCAAAGAGATATTTACATACCCATATTCATAGTAGCAACATTACTTATAGTTAAAACATGGAATCAACCCAATTGTCCATGGAAAGATGGTCAGATAAGGAAAACGCACTGGCATATTATTCAGCTGTAGAAAGAAAGAAAATTTTGCACTATGCTACGCTTTGTATGAATTTGACGATGTTATGTACTATATGAAACAAGCCTGTCACAGAAAGACAAACCCTCTATGGGGTCCATTTGCATGGCTGCCAGAGTCTGTGGGGAGGGAAAGATGTGAAGATAGTGTTTAATGGGTACAGAGCTTCAATTTCACAAGATGAAAAGAGTTATGAGGATGGGTGTTGTGATGGCTGCTCAAAACTGTGGATGTATTTAATGCCACTCACTTGTACACTTAAAAAGTTACGATGGTAAAATTTACATGATGTGTATTTTACCATAATGAAAAAAGGTGGAAAAAAACATGCACATGATTATGTGTTTAATACTCTTAGTGGTTTACCATTTACTTAAGGAAAAGGTATATACTATACTCCTTTTACTGAATGCTGTAACATCTTACACAGTGCCTTGTATACTATTAGAGTATCAATACTCAAACCTACTGTGATTTCATAATAAACCAGATCAGCTGTCAAGCCAATACTCGGTTACAGAGCCAGGAAAGTGCTAAGCACAAAGGTGAGCTGGCATTTAAAACTGGATCTTCTTGGAAACAAATCCATGTACGATGCAATGAGGCAGGGAAAAGGGAAGTCAGCAATGGAGAAGACCCAAAGAGATAATATGGATGTCTTCAAGCGAAAGGATCAGCCAGCTCGCTCTTCTTCAAGGTCAGGCAGCTGGGAATAGGAAATGAAACCTCGGAGACGAACAGCTCTAGGCCCAGGGACCACACATAGCATATAAACACGATACAATGTGTACATCACGCCAAATATACTAGTCACTGAGAGAAATCAAAGAGCTAGAGTATTCATCAAAGACCATCCATTTTTCACTTTTCTAAATACAATTTATTGTGACATTGGCTTACATACAACACCCAGTGCTCATCCCAACAAGTGCCCTCCTCGATGCCCATCACCCACTCCCACCCCCATCCTGTCCACCCTCAGTTTGTTCTCTGTACTTAAGAGTCTCCTGCGGTTTGCCTCCCTCCCTCTCTGTTGGTAACTATTTGTCCCCCTTCCCCTCCCCCATGGTCTTCTGTTAAGTTTCTCAAGATCCATATATGAAAGAAAATGTATCTACTTTTCTCTGACTGACTTATTTTACTCAGCATAATACCTTCCAGTTCCATCCACGTTGCTGCAAATGGCATAATTTGATTCTTTCTCACTGCCAAGTAGTACTCCACTGTAAGGCCATCCATTTTCAAAGCTCCTGTTTGTATATTTTCCATCTGTAGATCCCAGACCTTGAGATGTCAAATTTAAAACACACACTCTTAACCTGCCAACCAAAGTGCCAACTTTTTATTTTGCCAAGACATTAAAAAAAAAAAAAAAAGCTAAACCAACCTGTACTGTCATTATTTTATTTAAAAGTAGCCTATTTTAACACCAAAATAGGAGGAGCATCATGATGAAGGATCACACATTTAGCTTCAGGAAAAGTTCAGTATATTTTCCTCATATGTCTGATTTCACCAGAGACCACCAAAAATCCAACATAGTCTACAGAAAACACTTGCTGCAGATCATTCTTTGTCATCTACCAAAGCTTCCTTATATTTCTATGATAATCTTTAGAACTGACAATATACAGACTAAAAAATAGCAAAAAAAAAAAAAACACTTCGTTGAATATTAGCCTGAGTCAGATGACACACTACCACCGATACATAGAAGAAATATAGTAAGTAACAATAATTCCAGTTGGATTTTCAGTGTGTTCTATTTGTAGCTAGTGGTTTACTCCCTGGGAGACAAAGCCCCACACCCGTACTAGCAACAACTGTTTTCTTAATGAGTTGACCAAAATAGAGTGGTGGAAGATGATGAAATTCTGTCAACCATAAAGCACATACTTCCCTGAAATGTTTCCTCTATTCCACCTACCATGTTACTTTTAGTTCTATAAAACAATGACAATACGAAAGATTAAAGCTGAACTGGAATGTGCATCATTCAAAGACAGAACTGAAGGTACCTATGGCCACCAAACTAGATTTGTTAGCAAAGCAAAAATAGCTGGCTGGCCAGTAGAGCCATACAAGTGCCTCTGCTACCAATGTGAAATAACTTATAAGTAGCCAAGCTAAAAATAAAACAGGGCCCCCAAAGGCAATTATATGTCTCCTCCCACAGTAGACTTTACTTACACACTGTGTGTATAAATCTTGAATAGCCATACATGATCGCATCAATGCAAATGTATTTGCAAGTAACAAATATATATGACTTGTTCTTTTAAAATGTAATTCTGTCATGTAGGACATATTCCCAATATACCCTAAAGTCAAAAAAGCGGCAGCATCTACTCTTAAAAAAATATAACCAGGGCACCTGAGTGCTTCAGTCCGTCATGTATCCTAGTCTAGACTGCGGCTCAAGTCTTGAGCTCTTGGTCGTGAGTTCACACGCCCAACCGGGCTCTGCACTGACTGCATGGAGCCTGCTTGGGATTCTTTCTCTCCTTCTCTCTGCACCCCTTCCCCTCTCGCACGTGCACTCTCTCTCCCAAACTAAATAAACTTAGAAAGTATATATGACCAACTGGATGTATATTTGGGTATAAAGCACAAACACATGAGCAAGCATGTGTGTGCATACAATGTAGGTGCATGCACGCACACAAACACATGCACACACACATGCATGCATGCGCGCACACACAGTTTCCCCACTTTCACCATTAAATGTTCTCAATATCTTGGAAGTCATTTTTTTGGTTGGTTGCTTTTGGTTTGTAGGTTGGGTTTTTTTATTTTTAGGTGCAAATAACCTGGCCCCCTTACCCAACATACTGAATCAGAACGTGCAAGCCTAGAATCAAGGAACCCGTATTTGTAAGAAGTGGTACTATTATGATACACCTATGTTGAAGGCAAATTTACATAATGGTACCAGGGAAGACATTTTATTTACTTCCTGTGGCTGAAGAGTTAACACTTAACTGCTATTAAATAAGGAATGCTAAAGCTGGACTTCCAAATATTCTTCTTTTTTTTTTTTTTTTTTAAGTTTATTTATTTAGAGAGAGAGAGCACAAGCAGGGGAGGGGCAGGGAGAGAGGATCCCAAGCAGGTTCCATGCTGTTAGCGTGGAACCCAACCTGGGGCTCAATCCCATGAACTGTGAAATCATGACCTGAACCAATATAAGAATCAGAGGCTTAACCAGCTGAGCCACCCAGGCGCCCCTTCACTTCCAAATATTCTAAAGCCCCACATACGGGAAGTGATCTGTATTGGAGATTTTACCTACAAGTTAACCTTGTGAAGGCTTCACTGCCCACTAAATCCCTAAATATATCAACAACAACAACAACAAATCCTGAATAACAGACCTCAGAATATATTACAGAGTAAAGGAATAATCAGCAAGCAGAGTTTATTGTTTTTGCTTCCTCAGTGGCTCTGGGGGCTGACGTCTGCCAGGGTGAAATCTCACAGGAAACACTAGCTGAAGTTAATTCTATAACGTATAACAGGTACCACATTTTGGTGCCTGAGATAAAAGGTATTGTTCTAATACGGGTCAAAACATCCTGGGAAAAGAAAAAAAATCTCTTGTTTCCACTTTATTTAGAAAGCTAAATTCAGATAATTGTCTAATCTGTGTGGGAAAATAAGTGAAAATTGTTTGGGTCAAATAATGGTGTGAGTAATTACGTAATGAAGAGAGAGGAGGTGTTTTAAATCAAAACGGAGAAGTAACGCCTAAGCTTTTATGCAATTACCCACCAATTTCAACAAATTCTCCAAATTTGAATGATTTCAATTTTAGTTAGCACTGAAATAAGTACAATTCAACTGCCCATCTCTAGCTTTTGGAGATTTCAAACTAAAGCAGGCCCAAGACAAAAATCAGTTATCGGAGATAAAAGGAGGGAATGAGCAAGTCCTGAACGGACAGCCGACTCCACACCCAAAGCTCTGCAGGAGGAAAGCTTCTCCCACTCAGGCCTGTTGCACAATATTTTGGTGCACATTCTCCTTCATACATATTACACCCTATTTCCTCGAAAGCCTATAAGATTCCCTCTCAATTCAGTAACAGCTCCTTTTTTTCGTTACTGGGGCAAGAAGAAGGAGAAATAAAAGCTACCCCTATTAAATACAGAATTCAATCCCTTTTAAAGAACGATTATGCTGTTTTCAGAGCCACCAGGACACAAAACAGATTTTACATTTCAGATGGAGGGAACAATATAAATAAAAGAACTAGAATAAGAACAGTAAAGATATTTTCAGATGAGCAATATACCAGTTGAGAACTTTCTTCCCAAGAGGTGGGGTATAACCCTAAGGAAGCTGCCGTCCGAAGGAGGTAAATCGTAGGACACCTCTGACCCCAGTAAGTCTCGTCATACAGGCAAACACCAAGGTGTAGAATGTTTCCTGATTTTTTTTTTTTTTAAAGAATCAACCAATACAATATAGTACGATAGTTTATACAAATATTACAGATCAGGTCAGGTGCCTGAACGTCCGAATAGTTTGAAACAAGTAATAGGAAGGCTGTTTATTAGCACTTCCCAGAGTAGATTCCTTGTCTGCCCTTACATGGGTTTTTTTCCTGTTTTTAAACATTTAAAAATGTTTTTTCCTGTGTTTCAGTAGACAGTATGTGACAATTCTTCCTTATATTCCCAAATAATTCCTAACCTATTTGACTTCTTTTTCCTCTAGATTAAATCAGGAAAACAGATTCATTTTAAGATTTTTTTTTAAGAGAAGAACATTCTAATTTGGCTTAATAATACCATTTCTAGGGAGGCTCACTGATTGCCAATAGGAGTGAAAATTGCTTTAACTCTTCTGAAGACAAACCTCCTAACAAGTGTTAAAAGCCTTATTGTATTTCCCCCAAGAACTCTATTTCTAATCTGACAGACATTCATGTTTAAATGTTCAATTTGTATACACTGTATAAAAAAAAAAATCTTTCCAAGTATCACGTCCTAAAAATAAAACACTCTTGCTGGTACAGTAATAAATAGTAAGCCAATAGCTACATAAGCTTACTGCGTGAAAGGCACTATTTTAAGCACTTTACATATATTAGAGCCCTTTTAATCAACCTCATGAGGTCTGCATTGTTACTGCCCTTCTTTTACAGATAAAGAAATTGAGAAAGAATGTGACTAAGTAATTTATTAAAGGGTAATGAGTGGTGAGGCTAGGATTTGAAACTAAGAAGCCCCAGACCACGCTACTTCAATGTACAGAGTCAGACTCTGCTAGACCAGTGCACAATGCTTCCATGGTTATGTCCTGATATCCATGACCAAATATGAATCCTACATCTAAATGTCATCATTACAAAAGAAAAATAACATTAAAAGTATCCGAAACATATATACCACACAATAAATTCTCAAAGAAATTCTATTGATATTTTGGATCCTTTAATTGCTGAAAAAAAATCAACCACTTTATCCCTTATAAAAAAAAAAGTTACTTGTTAGCTACAAAAAAGTTAACATGACACAGCTATAAACCCTGCACAGTCAATAGCCACCAGCTACATATTCCAGTGGAGTATTTACTCCAGGAATAAGATCATCTGCTTCTTGCCTCATTCAACTAGTCACAGAATAGCTGCAGTTTAAAGGTGAATTCCGTGACAGGATTACCTTACTGGTGTTGCTTTTTTTTTTTTTTTTTAAGTTTATTTATAGATTTTGAGGGAGAGAGCACATGCATGTGCAACCAGGGGAGAGGTGGGAGGGAGGGGAGAGGGGGAGAGCAGGAGAGGGGGAGAGAGAGAGAGAGGGAGGGAGAGAGACAGGGAGAGAGAGGGAGAGAGAGGGAGAGAGAATCTCAAGCAGGCTTCCCGCTGTCAGTGTAGAATCCAACTCAGGGCTCAATCCCATGAACCATGAGATCATGACCTGAGCTGAAATCAAGGGTCAGACACTCAGACACTTAACTGACTGAGCCACACAGGTGCCCGTCTTTTTTTTTTTTTTTCTTTTTTGAGAAAATATTTTTATAATATGGAAATTTATTACGTTTGTGGTAACAGAATAACTGAAACTCAGCAAACCAAACAGCCTTTGTAACACATCATCAGCCTGATTTGCTTCAAGACAAATCTTTGTCCACTGCCATTTCTTGAAGGCAGCTTCAAATTAATGACACAGTTGCCCAACTAATTCACTACCCAAAAATGCAGGCGCGGCATAACTGCAGAACATATACTCTCACTTCCTCCTTGCATCTGGGAAGGAAAAGGAGGCCTAATCCAAAACCCACGGAGGATATTTTCAATGCTCGGGAGGGGGGATGTTGTGGAGAGGAACGGTGCTAACTCGCCTAACACAGCTCTCTCACCTCGTTTTGATGTGCACAGACTCCTCGTGAGGTATTTCTGGGGCAGGTGGTAAGAGCTCTGGTTTTCAGAGAAGAAAACTCAAGTTGGAAGAATTTATAAGACACAGTCTAATGAAGGGCCAGGAAGAGTGGAGGCACCCACCTCTTTTTACTTACAGTAAAGAAGATTCAAGGGGCTGTTTGGTTTCGTTATGTTTTGCAGGGGGAAGCCTATTTGCTTAATCTATATTATTTTAATGGACAAATCTATTAATAATCTTAATAAATTTACTGAGATAAAATTGACACACGGTATACTACACATATTTAAAAGGTGCACTCTGGGGCACCCCGGTGGCTCAGTCAGTTGTGCGACTGACTTTGGCTGAGGTCATGATCTGGTGGTTCCTTAGGGCAAGCCCTGCATCAGGCTCGCTGCTGTCAGCACGGAGCCTGCTTTGGGTCCTCTGTCTCCCTCTCTCTCTCCACCCCTCGCCTGCACGCACACATGCACTCTCTCTCTTATCAACCCCAAAGGCTTCTTGTGTCCCTCTGTTTTCTTTCCACACAGTCTGTCACCTCTCCAGCCCAGCAGCCACTACCTGATCTTTCTCTCACTATTAGTATTCATGAGAAATCAGTTTTGTAGCATTTTATGTAAATGGACTCATAGGGTATACACTCCTTTAGGTCTGACCGCTTTTATCCATACTGTAGACGGATCAATAGTATACTGCTCTTTACTGCTGAGTCGATTCCATGGATTCCATGTTTTCCAGCTTGCCCCCATGAGGCCACAGGTCAAAAGCGGGAGATGGAAAGGCTGGACAGGAGAGAAAGGCCTTGCTTTTTCTTATTTGCTTCCTACACGTTGGTAGCACCAGTTTCTTTTCTTTTTTATTTTAATATTTTATTTATTTCTGAGAGAGAGCGCCCCTGTAGCACCAGTTTCTAATCCTGAAAGAGTTTAAAACATCAGCACTCTTAACCAAAGAGCTAATACGTTAAATCTCATGATTCACTCCAAGCATATATTATGGCTGCTTCAAGAAAAAGAAAGGTAAGTGGTACAAAAATTAAGAAGGAAGAAATGTGTTGCTTGTTTCCTGTAGCCTAGATAAAGAGACGCTTAGGCTGAAAGCAGAGAGGGGAGAAAACAGGTCTTTGATATGAGACACCCTCTGCACATCTGTAACCCAAAAAAGCTCCAAGTTCAGTAACGTGGACTCCAGTACAGTTAAAACACCAACCACCCACCCAACCAACAAGACACATCGTGGAAGCAGAGCTAAGGTTTGTGAAAACAGAGGCTGTCAAGTTAGAGATTACCCAGGAGAGGGCAATGGAGCCTGGAAGGCACCTAACCCCACCCCCACAAGGGTCCTTTCCCAAGCCCCTCCCTCTAACGGGCATAATCCTGCGCAACAAAGATGACAATACAAGTCCTTGTGAAAATGCAATTACGATGTGGCATAACGAGAAGGAACAAGGGGCCAAGACAGGGCAGGGGCCAGGCTCCGCCAGGCTCCGACGAGCTCCGCCAGGCTCCGCCAGGCTCCGCCAGGCAAGGCCTCTGCCTATGACTACTGCAACGGAATCGGCCATAAACCAACTAGTAGTCCACTGAGTTTTAAGGGAGTTGATTTGCCAAAAAACCCACAAAAACCTGCTAAAGGTCTCTAAGTCGATGGTTCTTAAACTAGAAAGCGCGCGCGATGCTCTGGGAGGTAGTGTGGAAAGACATATCGCTGGAGCGCCTATTCTGAGTCCTTAGGTCTGGAGGGAGAGCCCATAATCTGCCCGAGACCACACTGAGAAACACAGCTCTGAGCCAACCTGAGGTCCCTCCCTCCCAATCCCACATGCGAGGCGAGAGAGTTAGTAAAGTTGCAGTTTCCACGTGGTCGTTCAGTCCTTCTCAGAGGCCACCTCTGATATGCCATGGGAGACGGGGGAAAAGGAAACACTCTCAGAGATAAAATTCACTAGGAAATTAACCTCCTCCCAGTAACAGGGGCACTCAACTCTGCTGGACTAGGAAAGACCGGTCACTGATCACTGTGCGTACTTTTCCAGTATCCTCCTTTGAAAATGGTAACGTTTACTGCAATCACCCTGCTCTGGCTTGAGCACTACGGACGGCCACATCATTCTTTAGCCACAGGCTGCAAGACCACAATGTGCTCCCTCAGATTTGAGAAAGAAGACTGTACATCACTAAAGATCCTGCCCTTGGAACTAGATGAGACTTTGAAATGTCCTTCTTTGGGGAGGCAGTGAGAGTGTTTCATTTAAGGGCAAATTTTCATTAAGAACACACATAAGAGGAAGAACGTGTATGGATGTTTGGGAGTGGATAGCGTGAACCAGGACACGCTGTTAGATCCATGCCCTGGACTTAGTCCCATTCCACATGCTGAGACAATACTGGTTTTGCTCATAACTGATTTCTCTCTCATGTCATCCTCATTTCTCATATCAAGAGGAACTCACTGTATCTTCGTTTCTACAGTATTCTAGGACATGATTAATGAAAGGGAAGTAAGTCCCTTTCCTCCTCTAATACATGGTTAGTCCAAGAACGCAGACCTAAGCCAATCAGTGCACAGCTTTCTCATGGAACCTAGAATTAGTTCATACTCGTACAAAGATAAAATTCAATGAAATGCACTGAGAGTCTGGGGGAAACATTGTTTAGCTCTTAATATATTACCCCCTCCTTTTAGAGATTATGAACTAAAGACCACTGGACCCTAAGGCTAAAGCCAGAGGAAGGTAAGAAATGAGGACCAAATGATTCAGCTAATTAACTTGAAGAAGCCAGGTTTCTAACAAGAAAACACCAGGTTTTCTAAAATGTTAATTTAAAACTTCAGTAATGGTTGTTCTGAACCTCTTCCCCTGCCCAAAGACAGTGTTGAGGAGATTTGCCCCCATCGTAATGCCAAGAATGACCCTGAATGGGAGGAGAGGAGAGGAGAGGAGAGGTGGGTGTCACACCGTCACTCCATTTGGGAGGGACAACTTCTTGTATTGCAGCCTTACTATGTCAGAGTTATATGCAATTTTCTGTGGTTTGTATTGGATTTTTTTTTAATTTTTTTAAATGTTTTTTATTTATTTCTAGGAGAGAGAGAGACACAGCATGAGCAGGGGAGGGTCAGAGAGAGAGGGAGTCACAGACTGAAACAGGCTCCAGGCTCTGAGCTGGCAGTCAGCACAGAGCCCGACGCGGGGCTCGAACCCATGAACCGCGAGATCATGACCCAAGGAAAAGTCGGACGCTTAACCGACTAAGCCACCCAGGTGCCCCATTGTATTGGATTTTTTAAATGTTTCTTTTATTTATTTTTGGAGGGGAGGGGCAGAGAGAGACAGAGATTGAGAGAGAGAATTGCAAGCAGGCTCCACACTGTCAAAGAGCAGAGCCTGATGTGGGGTCCCAAACTCATGAACTGTGAGACCACGACCTGAGTCAAAGTCAAGAGTCAGACACTTAACCGACTGAGCCACCCAGGTGGTCCAGTTTGGGATTTTTAAATTTGGCCCCTAAAGACAGGGCTCTAAAACTCATTAAAAAAAAAAAAAAATCCTTGCGCTCGCTCCAGTAGCACATACACTAAAATTGGAAAGATACAGAGAAGATTAACATGGCCTCTGCTCCCAGATGATACACAAATTCATTAAGTGTTCCATATTTAAGGAAGAAGGAAGAAAGGGAGGGAGGGAGGGAGGGAGAAAGGGAGGGAAAGAAAAAGAAAGAATGAGAGAGAGGAAGGAAGGAAGATCAATCCTTTATGGCACAAATTCTCTGCCTTAATAGAACAGAATGAAGAGAATCTTAAATAGTAGCTCATATTATTGTGTTCAACTTCATGTAATTTTTAAGTGTTATGGGGATCTAGGACAAAAGATAATGTTGGACTTTTGTCATTGGGTTTATTTATTTAAAGGAAATGAAAAACAAGTCATATTTCTACTATTTATTTTTGCTAGTCATCATTCTAAAGTTAGGTGAAGAAATTGAAGTTATGATAATATCACTGGTTGATAATAATCCATTTTAAACAAACAACAAACCTATTTTAAAAGTATATTTACATGGGGCGCCTGGGTGGCTTAGTCGGTTAAGCGTCTGACTTTCGCTTAGGTCATGATCTCGCGGTTCGTGGGTTCGAGCCCCGCGTCGGGCTCTGTGCTGACTGCCAGCTCAGAGCCTGGAGCCTGTTTCAGTCTGTGACTCCCTCTCTCTCTGACCCTCCCCTGCTCACACTGTCTCTCTCTCTCTATCCTAGAAATAAATAAAATATTAAAAAAATTTTTTTAAAATATATTTACATAAAGAAATCCATTATCATATTCTAGCCTCTCCAAGTATAAAATGTACACAGTAGAGTCCATTGGCCTACAAGCAAAATCTCTCTGTCCAGGTAAGAAATCAAAATTATTAATGCCAATCGGCTACCATACTCTCAGTAGAGAATTTAAAGCTACTTTTTGTGTTTTGTCATCTCAATCTCCTTCTGAGCCTGAGAAAGAACATGGTTTTCTAAGACTATTTGAATACAAGACTCTACCTAATGCTATGGTTACCTATTTTGGTGTTTGAACCCATGTAACTAAACTTGAAGGATAATTCCTTCCATTTCATCTACCCACAGAAGTTTTAGTGGAATGAGGAAATAAGTCAATAGGCCTAATATAACTAATATCTATCCCACACTCTTCACTGTATTAAGTATGCAACAATTAAAGTGAATCTGTTAAGGACTAAATACAAAGAGTACACTTTGAGATTCTGATGAACTCTTATGAATGATTCTTAAAAAAAAAAAATACACATCCATACCACAAGATTCTACAGACAATGGGAGTGAGTATAAAATGGTGTGGCCACTGTGGACAACGGTATGCCAGTTCCTCAAAATATTAAACACAGGATTACTATGTGATCTAACAATTCCAATTCCAAATATACACATTAAAAAAAATGAAAGTAGGGACATAAACAGATATTTGCACACCAATGTTTATAGCAGTATTATTCATGATAGCCAAAAGGTAGAACAACCCAAATGCCCATCAACAGGAGAATACATAAATAGAATGTGGTATACAGATACAATGGACTGTTACTCAGCCTTAAAAAATGAAATTCTGGGGGCGCCTTGGTGGCTCAGTCAATTAAGCGTTCAACTTCGGCTCCCGTCATGATCTCGAGGTCTGTGAGTTTGAGCCTCGCGTCAGGCTCTGTGCTGACAGCTCAGAGCCTGGAGCCTCCTTCAGATTCTGCCCCTTTCTCCTCTTCTCTGCCCCTCCCTCACTTGCACTCTCTCTCACAAAAATAAACAAACATTTTAAAAAAATGAAATTCTGATACATCATGGATAAACCAGCAGGACACGTTACCTGACTCCACTTACACAAGGTGCTTAGAAGTCAAGTTCATAAAGACAGGTGAATAGTGGTTGCCCCGGCAGGTGGGAATGGGGGTTACTGTTTAATGGACACACGGTTTCAGGACGGGATGATAAAAAAGTTCTGGAGGAGGACAGTGCTGATGGCTGCACAAAAATATGAATGTAGTTAATGCCACTGAAGGCAACACTTAAAAATAGTTAAAATGGTTAATTTTATGTGATGTATATTTTACTACCATAAAAACAAAAACAAAAACAAAAGAGTAAAACACTGGTTAAAGACAACAAGGCATTATAAAAGCTTCAAAAAAAAAAGTTCTATAAATAATTTAAAGAGTTCACAGATCACTTAAAGATCCAAAACGAATCCCAAGTTATAAACTCCTGCTAAAGTTCAACACAAATAGAATGAAACAGGCACTGTGATACTTTTTATAGACCTCAGCTTTCTGTGATCCCTGTAATACTTGCCAACAAAATCCCATGCCTAAAATATAATAAAAGTATTAAAACAGCAGCAGTGTTTCTCGTCCTCTGAAGTTGTGTTTCCCACACTAAAATAGAGCAACGGCAGTTCCACACTGGTTGTTTGTATTTCATCACTGTTCTCAGACAGAACAAGAGGTCTGCTGCCTACACACCATTCCTTCGCATCAACACCCATTTTCTTATGCAATTGTAAGTTCTGTTGGCAGGTTAAACACATATTTTTCCAACCACAAACAAAAACTTCTTTTGATACTCTATGTGAATGTTCAAGGAAATGTTCCCAATTAAAAAAAAAAAAAGTATTTAAAGCAATAATATGGAAATGTGTCCACAGTCAAAAAAACTTAAGTTCTAGATAGAAGGCATGTAAAGATGAGGTGGCTACTTTGTTGAACATCACCTGTCTTTATTTTTTCAATCAGGAACTTAGGAAACGGTAAAAGAGCACAATGCTGAAAAATAGGCAGAACCACATCATTGAGTCTTCCATATAATGTCATGGACAGTCTTTATTTTTTTTTTTTAAGTTTATTTTTATGTTTTAAAACATTACTTTGCAACAAGTCCTTGCTAATGGAGTGTTCCACTTGAAGTGTTCATTCCTTAAGAGTTACAGATAAAAAATGGCTTTCTACTGGAAATTTTTAGTTTTAAAAAACCTTAATTCGTAGTACATAATTTTAATATATGGTAAGTAAACTTTTGTTGTTATTAACAAACCTTTGTCAAACTAGATGATCCTAAAGGTGACCAGTGATAGCTAAGGATTCTGTGTATCTACGAGGCAGAGATAGGAACTATTCACATATATGCTTTATGTTTAGTAATTAAGTGAATCTTGAAAACAACCTTTTGAGTAGGGACTACTATTCCCTATTTTCAAAGACATAACTAAGGCCTGGAGAGACCCAGCTGTTCGACAAATATCACAAACACCATGGAGCCAGTGAGGCGGTAGAGATAATACATAAATCCTACAGAGTCCGGCTCTGCTATCCATTCTAACTGTCACATACGGCACCTGTCGTAATAGATGGAGAAAAAAAAGATGATTTTCATAATACTGAGCAAGTTATTCAATAATGTAATATAAAGTATTTCAGTCTTTTTTTGATCATAGGTTTGTTTGCTTTCTTAACAAAACCCTAACTACTGCATTAGAGAGTGTCACTCACAAGATTAAACACACTGGTGAAATCCAGATATTTGGTGCTGTCCCTGACCAAGATGGAAGGAAGGAAGTCACAGAGACCGAGGCCTAACTCTATTTTTCATCTTTTTCTAACTTTGCAATCAATGTACAAGCACAAAAACAAAGTTAGTGCCAAGAGGATTGGTAGTTCACTTGATCAAGAAATAATTTTATCAACCTATAAAGTGTAGATGACTAACCAAACTTTTATAAACAGACGTGCAGTTGAAATTTTTAATATATTAGCTTTGCTGAAGTATAGGTAAGTTGTCCAAAATAATTAGAGATTTGGAGGAAGGACTTGGTTCATGATAAGTATGACTCACATGTGTCTCACAGCAAAACAAAAACCACCAGACATTTATCTCTTAAAAACAAAAGACACTGAGTCTGGCACCAGCCTGCCAAGCAAGAAATACCATGTGCAAGTCAGACACTCGTGTGCCGTTTAAAAATAAAAGAGATAGGCATGTGATGAGTGATGACTCCTAAGCCTGACCTTCTCCGAAATACACAATTCCATTTATAACTTCCCGCAAACATCAAAACACCTGAAAATAGCAAGTTCACAAAAGAGGCAAGAGAGAAAAACAAAAAGGAAGTTTTATAAGTCAGAGGATAAAGTATCTTACAGGAATAGCTTTTTGTCACACTGACCGTATTCATCCAGCAGGTTCCCCTCCTCCGTATACAATTTCCATGAACTCAAGAAGGCCAACATCTCTGTCCTCCAGTTGACTAGCTTGAGTCCACTGGTCTAGAGGATCGGCTTCCACTTGGAAAAATTCTTACTCAAAACTCAGGTTTCTATGTTGAAGGAGAAAGACTGCAGGTAAGACTGAAAGTACTACACCTACTTGCACATGGATTCTGGTGGGAGAGGACATTACCTAATTACATGTAGCAAGAACACCTCTTCCAGCACCAAATTCAGGTCGATCTCTGGGTAAAAAACAAAGTAATATCCTCAAAATGTAATGTACTGATCTTCCATAAATGATATTTAAAAAATAGAATGGAGAAGGGATGTAAATCCAACAAAGAAACCTCACAGACTGCAAAGGAGCAGGCAGCCCTGTCTGTAGCCAGCCTGCCCATATTTGCCATTTGGCAATCCTTTCATTAAGTCACAACTAATAACCAACTTGGGTTATCAGTAAACTGGAACCATCTAAAAATTCATTAATTAGCCTTGAATTGTCAGCAACAGTTTTTAAAGTATTTACAGTAAATACAGCCTGTCACTAAAGGATATGTGTTCACGTCACAAGTACTGCCAAGAAGAATCAAGCCATACTTCACAAGTTCATGAAAGTGGCTCACGGGGTATGTCACCAAGCACTACTACTTACAACTGAAGTACCAAAACCAGAAAAACAAACGTACAACCCCATCAGAGGTGCCTAAGCATGGACCCTCTATTTCTGTATGTATCTGGTCTTAGACTAGTAACCGCTCCTTCTCCAGGCAGCACGGATGACAGTTCTACATCCGCCTACCTACCTTGTCACCTAGAGGCCATGAGAGCCCGGCAGTCTCAGCAATACCTGGCCTCATTAAGCCCAACTCAAACTTAGCATCCTGCCTGTTAAGGGACAAAGTCAGGACACACTTACTGAGAACATAAAAGGGGTGTGGAGAAGACAAAGTGATTAAGCTACAACAGCACACCAGAAAACGCTCCAGCAGAGAATGGCGAGGAATGAAGGCGAAGCAAGATGAACCAAAAGAGGGGTGACTAGGAAGCTAAGGAAATGAGATTAAAGGTGGAAGAAGGAATCGAAAATATCATATTCAATCAAGAGGTCAAGACCTGATCCGTGCTGTCTCAACCCTCCTCGTGAGAAAAACTCAGCTGGAATTCCTAATTAGTTACACCTTTTCTCCTAGAAGAGCTAAAAATCTTGCTTCTTTTTACTAATTATTAAACACCTGTAGCATTTTAACAGTCAACAGGGTTTTTTTTTTTACAGCTTTTTTAAAAAAGATTTTAAGTCATCTCTACCCTGAACATGGGGCTCAGAGTTACAACCCTGAGATCAAGAGTCGCATGCTCTATCAACTGAGCCAACCAGACACTCGACAGCAAAGAGGTGTTTTGTTTTGTTTTTTAACAGAGATAAGCACACTGTAGCAAGCCTTCCTAATGGGTGGCTCCAGTTATTTGTATGGGCCTCTTGCTAACAGACTGAAGTGGCCCGCATAATCCCTGCCTCCTGGCATTCATGCCCTTGTAAGCCCTTCCCCTTGAGGGTAAACCAGATCTCTAACTTGCTTCTAACCAATAATATGGCAAAGCTATTAGGATGCCACTTTGTGATTATGTCAACAATGCCTGTATTACAAGGAAACTCTCTCCCTTAAGAGCTCTGAAGAAGAGGGGCGCCTGGGTGGCTTAGTCGGTTAAGCGTCCGACTTTCGCTTGGGTCATGATCTCGCAGTTTGTGGGTTCGAGCCCCGCGTCGGGCTCTGTGCTGACTGCCAGCTCAGAGCCTGGAGCCTGTTTCAGTCTGTGACTCCCTCTCTCTCTGATCCTCCCCTGCTCACGCTGTCTCTCTCTCTCTCTCTCTCGCTCTTGCTCTCGCTCTCTCTCGCTCTCTCTCTCCTAGAAATAAAAAAAAAAAAAAAAAAAAAAGAGCTCTGAAGAAGAAATCTGCCATGTTGTAAGTTGGTATTTGGAGAGGGCCACATGGGAAGGAACTGAGGGTTGCCTCTGACTGCCAGCCAGCAAGAAACTGAGGCCCTCAATCCAAAAGCCTATAAGGAACCAAATGCTCTCAACAACTCTGAGAATGTAGGAGAGAGTCCTTCCCCTGTCAAGCCTTCTGATGACAACTCAGCCCTCACAGACACCTTGATCACAGCCTTTCAGAGGACTCTAAACTAGGCCCAACCTCCTGCCTTTCTGATGCAGTGAGACAACCAAATGCTGTTTTTAGTGGCTATGTTTGCAGGGATATATTATATAGCAATAACTAATGCAGGGCCTTTAGAAGTATCAAGCCATCTACTTATATGATTACATGAGAGTCAGAAGAAGATGGTCCCTCTGACAGAGATTCAAGAGGCGAGGCTTCACACACCTTCATCTACGCTACAAGCTATAGAACTTAAGCATTAGCAAGAGTAGTAGACACAACAGCAGCAGCAATGGGCATCACCCATTAGGCAAACCTATTCCACACTTAAATCCACTTGAAAAGAGACTTCAGAGGCCATCTCAAAACTTAACAACGTAGCCAGCCACAGATACCTTAGACCACGTTTTTCTCAACTATGGGTGGTAATCGGCATTTAATTAATTAAAATAGAACAAAAATGATTAAAGTGCATTGCATGCAACATTTATTTGGTTAAATTAACTTGATAATTACTGCGGACCTATTCCGTATAAAACACTCTATCATCAGAAAAATCTAATGAGGGGGATAAGACAAATGCACAATGAACGATACATACAAAGAACAACATGACAAGGAACACAAGAAGGGCCAGATCAAGAAAGGAAACAACCATAGGTGGAATGAGGAACTGGGAAAGCCTTCATGAAGGAGACAGCATTTTCAACTGGCCATGAGTAAAAAGGCAGGATTTCACAAGTGCACAGCAGAGCATAGAGAGAGGAAGGGCACGCTCTCTCCAGAAGGAGGAAACAGCAAATTGCCTACAGAGATGGGGGGATGGGAAGGTGGGACAGGGAAACGAGAGTGTGTGCATGTGAGTATACAGGAGACCAGAGCCTGTTAAGACAGTGGCAGGCTGGAGAGAAGACTGAACACCACACTCAGAAGTCTGTGTGTAATTTTAATTTGCCAACCATAAGAGACTTTATTTTTAAGTATTTTTTAATGTTTATTTACTTTAGAGAGAGAGAGAGAGACAGAGACAGAGTGTGAGCAGGGGAGGGCCAGAGAGAAGGAGACACAGAATCTGAAGCAGGCTCTACACTCTGAGCTGTCAGCACAGAGCCTGATGCGGGGCCCGAACTCAGGAACTGCAAGATCATGACCTGAGCCGAAGTTGGATGCTTAACCATTTAGCCAACTGAGCCACCCAGGTGCCCCCATAAGAGACTCCTAAATACTGAGAACTGAAGGTTAATGGGGATGGGGGAGAGGGGAAAAGGGGTGATGGGCATGGAGGAGGGCACTTGTTGGGATGAGCACTGGGTGTCATATGGAAACCAACTTGAAATAAACTATAAAAGAAAACAAACAGATAATGAAGAGATTTTTATAACATTCTATAAAACCGAAATCTTAAACATATGCAATTGTCAAAATATGTCACAAGAGGGTAAACAAAAGACCTCTCTCCTACACCCTATGGTACTGCATCATTTCAGTGTGATTTCACAGCAACAGCACACTTTCATATATATATAACATATATGTTTATATAACATATATATTTATATAACATATATATTTATATAACAAAATTTATATATTTATATATAAAAATATATGTAACATATATTATATAGTATATATCACATATAATGGCATACATATTATATAATAATGTATATATGTCATTATATAATAACATGTATTATATACACACACATACTGTTACAGCATGACATATTTTTAAGAATTTTATGTAAGTTTATGGAAGCTTAATGTTTATGTAAGTTTCATGCAGCTGTCCTAATAAAGCCTACACTCTCATTCTGAATGAAGCCTTATAAAGCCGATGCCCTGAATGGGGAATTAGGTAAACGCTCTTACTTTCAGTGGGCATAATATAGATCTATAATTGCCTTTAAGTAATTGATTTAAATTATAGGAGATAGAAAAGTAGCTTTTGCTCAATTTTAATGAAAAGAACCTTATCAATTTTCTTAAATATAAAACACTCAGGCAAAAAAAGATAATTGGTTGATACTAGATTGCTATTTATAATACTGAGGTTCTGATAATGTTAAAAATTTTTTGAGTTTATCGCTCCATCGTATGTGAGTAATGGCTGACGTAAAAATGTGAGACACATGACATTACTATCATTACAACAGTTCACAGGATTCAATTCAGAAACATTCCTCAGGTGAGGAATTGTTAGCTCCAGTTAACAACTGTTCACTCCAGTTGATGCAGGTCACCAGAATCTATCATCTAACCCCTCCCTGACTGTGACGGCACGACATGCGGTTCCATGGGTCCAAACAAGAGACTGTGAAAGATTCTGCAAGAAGCCAGCATCGCAGGTATGAGTCACGTGTTTGAGGAAAGGTGACAGCACAAAAGCAACAATAATGGAAATAGCCCCTCGGTACAGAGGACTTATGGGGACAGAGAAGAGGGCAGCAGGGCTCAGGAAAGAGTAAAAGACCTCGTCTTCAAGAAGAGGAAGCCTCTGAGAGGCAAGCAGTTCAGGTTATAATCATGTTCGTCGAACCTTCCGTTACTTTCATAAGGCATTCCACAACACAGAGCCATTTTTTCACAAAAGCTCTAGGGTTAAGTTCCTTGACGATCTAAAGCATAAAAGCCCTTAACAGTCTTCATAATAAATAATAATAAATCTGTGCTTTCTTGGGTCACAAGCTGATTTGAAAAAGGGTGTGTTGGGGGCACCTGGGTGGCTCAGTCAGTTAAGAGTCCAACACTTGATTTCAGCTCAGGTCATGATTTCACGGTTCACGGGTTCGAGCCCCACATCAGGCTCTGTGCTGGCAGTGCGGAGGCTGCTTGGGATTTTCTCTCTCCCTCTCTCTCTGCTCCCTGCCCCCCTCTCAAAATAAATAAACAAACTCAAAAAATTAAAAAAAGAAAAAAGATGGGTTTGTATCCTTGCTGGAGATGAAGGGGAACTTTATACCACTATCACCCTTCAAACAACGATGAGTCGATTCTTTTCAGCCAGACCCCCTATTATTGGATCCAATAACATAAGACAAATAAATAGCATTAAATAAAACCAGTTTGAGGAGCATGACATCTACCTTCTCTGACCCTCTGACAAATAGAGAACTTTTTGAGATCTGTAATTACTACAAATAGATCTTGTATGACTTGAGAAATTATTAAAAGGAAAAAACTAATTAAGAAAAGCTCCACTTTGACTCTTAAAACTGGGTTACGTTACACAGGGCTCCATAGAGGACGTTTATACAAGTCTACACTGGAGTCTGCAAGTACATATATTAATAAAAAGAACTAGAGCTGTGTGCAAAATCATGAAAACGAAGGCCTAAATTCTAGTTCCAAGTCCATCAATGTTTCTGGCATTTAACACAGGTATAATACTCACATTTCAGACAGTTTGAGGGACTGAACTAAAATAACATATATGGTGCCACACAGTGCATCACACATAATATCCTCAAAGAGTGCTGGGTCCTTGTGTACCCCTGCTTCCCACTAACCTGTATTTAGACCAATTAAAATACAAAGTGTTAAACAGCCAGGGCCATAAGTACTTCTTAATTCATCATAATAAAGAACAGCCATTGACTCTTTTTGTTTTTTTTATTTTTTTAAATAGTTTATTGTCAAATTGGTTTCCATATAACACCCAGTGCTCATCCCCACAAGTGCCCTCCTCCATGCCCATCACCCCGCTTCCCCTCCCCCCCACCCCCATCTGCCCTCAGTTTGTTCTCAGCATTCAAGAGTCTCTCATGGTTTGCCTCTCTCCCTCTCCCCCACTATTTTTCCCTTTCTTCTCCCCCATGGACTCTTAACACACAAGGACAGTAGCAGGGATGGGAGAACAACATTCGTTAAAGAAACACACGGAATAGGACTAGAGAATGTCCCAAGCTGTGTGAGAACCAAGGTGGATGTCATGAAAAGGTTCCCGAATGGTTTGCTGATCAAACTAACCACTACCATCAATAAAACATTCAAGCCACTTTTTTTTTAAGTTCTGATGATACAAATTTATTAACTCCACCTGCTTTTTTATGATTCTTAATTTGGGTTGGAAAAATATCACTGTCATTCTATTCACTTATCATATTGCAATTAAATAATTTGGAAGAACAGTCTTCTCATCTAAAATTAACCAAGAAGTAAGCTCTAAAGAAATTTAATGAGCTCTGCTGCTCTTTTCAATGATGACGCTTTGTTAGGTAATGATGGAAATTTGTGTTTATGGGTAAACCACAAGTGTAGCTGGCTGGTAGCACTTCAGAATGCTGATACACTCTAGTAATGCTCTTGCCCAGCAGCAGGCCCTAAAATTCCCATAGAGAAATCAAAGTACAAAGAAGGCCTTGAAATAAATACAAGGGAATATAATACGGTACTGGGTTGAACAGTGTTCCCCCAAAATCCATGCCCATTCAAATCCTGAGAGGTTCTTACTGCAAAACAGGATCTTTGCAGGTGTATTCAAGTTAAGATGAGGTCAAACAGATTGGGATGGGCCCTCATCTAGGGACTAGTGTCCTTATTAAGAACAGGGAAATCTGGAAATAGACACAGAGGAAAGAAGGCCATGTTAACATGAATGCAGAGGTTAGAGTTATGTTCAGCAGGAGCATGGCCCTATCCACAACCTTGATTTTGGATTTCTGGCCTCTGGAGCTATGAGAGAATAAATTTGTTATTTTAGGCCACCCAGTGTGTGGTCACTTGTTATGGTAGCCATACGAAACTAATACAAGTCTGTGCACAGAAAACTGATCTCAATTGTGTTAAATTAAGAAGCCATGATATGCAGAGCAACATATGAAATGTTAGCAAGTTGCTAACAATGCCTATCTCTGAACAGAGGACTCACTGATTTTCGTCCTTTTATTTGCGCTTCATCCACATTTTCTAAGTCTTCTTTCTATAAACATTTTTACTTTTAAAGTCAAAATAAAAGCAAATAAAGAGGCTTATAATAAACGTACACTAATCATGTACCAAGGCATAAAGAGAAAAACAAAATTAGAAAGGACAAGGAAGAAGTAACCTTCAAAACAGGGAACAATTTTAAAAATAAGAGACTACTTTCCACAAACTTATGTCAATGATTCTGAAACTCTAGATGAAATGGGTAATTTCCTACAAAAATACAAATTAGCAAAACTGACCCCAGAAAAGACAGGAACATACAAAAAAATCCATTGACTAAAGAAGACACAGAGAATCTAAGTACCCTTACCTCTGCTGAGCCTTTAGGAAATCAAATGGTACAAGTTCTATATAAACTATTCCTAAAAACAGAGAAACAAGATAAATATCCAATATTTTTCTTATTAAAGAAACATGACAATAATTCCAAATATTCACAAAGAATCCAAAAAAAAAGAAAGCTATAACCATTTTCAGGAATATCAATGCAAAAAATGCTAAATAAAACACTGGCAAAAAGACTTCTGCTTCTGAACAAGATAGAGGGGCAGGAAATCCTACGTAAAATGCAGTCTATAGGAAAAATTAAATGAAGGATGAAAACTGAATCAAGAAGGGGGATGTAACAGTATACCGCTTCTGAGGTTCTTAAACAAATCTACAGCGATATAACTTTGAAGTAAATTGTAGTGACTTAACTATAAATACTATAAACTGTAGAGTAAGTAGCAACAAAATGGGACCAAAATAAAGAGATAGAATAATGGAAATTCACATTTCACACAAAAGAAGGGAGGAGACCAAGGAAAAAGAAACCAAAAACACATGGGATAATAGAAAACAGCAAAATGGGACAATTAAACCCAATACACCAATAACCACATTAAATATAAACGACTTAAACACTATCAATAAAAAAGATGAGGTCAGCATTTCCGACATAAAAGCTAAATTTCAAGAAAACTATAGACTAAAATTTGTCATGAACACAGATTTAAAAATTCTCTGCAAAATTTTAGCACAATTAATCCAAAAATTCATTATAATAGACCATAACCACATGGGATTTATACCAGTAAGGCAAAGGTGGTTTAGCATTTAAAAATCTATCAATGTAATTCAATATATAAAGTTCAGAAGACTTGAATGCCCAGAACAAACTGAGGGCAGATGGAGGTGGAGGGGAGGCGAAGGGGGGTGACAGGCATGGAGGAGGGTACTTGTGGGGATGAGCACTGGGTGTTATATGGAAACCAACTGACAATAAACTATTTAAAAAACAATAATAATAAAGTTCAGAAGACTAAAAAAGAATATGCATATGATCATCTCAATAAATGAAGAAAAAGCATTCAACAAAACTAAACATCGATGTGTGATTAAAATTCTTAGCAAATCAGAAATGGAATCAAACTTCCTCAACTACCTAAAATCCACAATTAACACTAGCCTAAATGGTGAAAGACTAGCACTTTGCACCTGAGATCAGGAATAATGCTAGCATTCTTATCCTTCTATTCCACAGTAGGCTGGGAGTCCTAGCCAATGCAATAAACCAAGAAAAAAATATCTAAAGGCACAGAGACCAAAAACAAGTAAAACCATCTTGTTTGCTGACATAATTATCTATGTAAAATATTCTAAGATATCCACAAAGAAATTACTAGACCTAAAAAAATAAGTTTAACAAATCAATAAGATGCATATAAAAATCAAACTTTTATATAACTTTTTTTATATATAACTTTTATATTTTCATTTGGGAGTTGAAACTTTTTTCATTTACAATGATATCCCCCCACAAAAACACTTAAAGGTAAATTTAATCAAAGATGTGGAACATCTGTTAATCAAACTACAAAACACTATCAGCATTAAAGATCTAGTTAAACAGAGAAATATACCATGTTCATTGATTAGATTCAGAGATTATTCATATTTAAAGATGTCAGTGCTCCCAAAAATGAACTGTACACTTACTACCATTTCACTAAAAATAGTAAGAGGTTTTTTTAATTAAAAACTGAAAACTTATCAAAATGCACATGATCTATAATGGCATAACAAAGTTTTCAAAAGAAGAATGAAGCTGGAGGACAAGCTATGTGATTTCAAGCAACGCTAATCAACACGATGTGGAACTGAGGCAAAGGTAGACACACAGGTCAACGACACAAAATAGATAATCCACCAAGAGACATGCACACACACCATCAACTGATTACTCACAGAGATCCCAAGACAAGGGGAAAGGACTCTTTATAACAAATGGCGCTAGAACTGTACATCCAAAGAATTAACCTACACCTGAACCTCACACAACATTCAAAAATGAATCAAAAATGCATGCAGAGTAGACCTAAATGTAAGAATTAATTAATTAATTATAGGGTTTCTAAGGAAAAGAAAAAATGTTAGCACCCTCAAACTGGATAAAGATTTCTCTACTAGAGCACAGAAAGGTATAAATTATATTTTAAAATATGATAAAGTAGATTTTATTCAAAATTTAAAACTGTTGCTTTTCAAAAACCAAAGTTAAGAAAATCAAAAGACAACACATATAATGGAAGAAAAATATTTGCAAAATATGTATCTGATAAAGAAATGGTCTCTAACTTTTTATATACATAAATAGCTAAACAGGAAGCCAAACAAGCTAATAAGAAAGCACAAAATATCTGTGTAGGCACTTGACCTAAAAAGATACATACATATTCAGCATCATCAATCATGAGAGAAACAAAAATTAAAAGCACACTAGGATGTAATTACATCCTCCACTAGAATGGCTGACAGTGACTGATTATATCACATGTTGGCACCAATACAGAACTGGACCTACTGCAAATGCTAGTGGAAATATAAAATGGTACCATCCATTCAGCCCCTTCCACTCCTAGGTATTTACCCAAGGAGAAATGAAAGCAGCTGGAGCCCTCATGAACTGAGATCAGTCTCAACATTTTGAGGCTCCAGAGAGATCCTTTTGCCCCTCAAACCACGTGAGGACAGAGAGAGACGCCAATGGCCATGAACCAGAAGGAAAGGCCTCACTAGTACGTGACCATGCTGGCTGGCTCCTTGACCTTGGACTTCTCAGCCTTGTGAACTGTGGTTAGTAAGTTTCCGCTGGGTGTGAACTGGCCAGCCTGTGCTCTTTTGTTACAGCAGTCCACACAAACTACAATAGCACAGGTTAATAGAGGTAAGAGACCCAGACGTCAGTTTTACGATATGAAGAAACAAGCAGGACACGCCACCTGCTATGAAGTATTCTTGCCAAAACTCTCAACTCTAATCAAGTCCTAGATTCAATTTCCACTTTGCAGCAGAAACTCAGGATAAAGAAACATATTAAATAACACTGTGGGGATGCAACCAGAAAACTCTGGAATATGAGAAGCTCTAGGACAGGTGAAATGATCTCCTACAATTGTTAAAAAAAAAAAAGAGAGAGAGAGAGAGAGAAGAAGAAGAAAGAAGAGAAAGAGAAAAACCAGATAGATGAAAAAATACTTAAGGGACCATGTGAATATAAAGTGAGCATTGGCCTGGACTGATGCAGACTTCCCTGGGAATGACCTCAGGGTCCCTCTTCTCACACTTGTGTCCTGCGAAACATCAGACGTAAGATAAACCCAGCACATGGCTGCTTCACCTGCTGTAGAGAACTGTCACTGGATTGAGTAAACGGTGAAGTGGGACACAGGCCTTGGTTCTACTTATGAGAATGGTCTAGAACTTCAGTGAAGGGCACCTGGGCGGCTCAGCCGGTTCAGCGTCTGACTTCAGCTCAAGTCATGCTCTCACAGTTTGTGAGTTCGAGCACCATGTCAGGCTCAGCGCTGACAGCTTGGAGTCTGGGGCCTGCTTCAGAGTCTGTGTCTCTCTCTCACTCTCTCTCTGTCCCTTTCCCACTCATGGTCTGTTTCTCTCTCTCTCAAAAATGAATAAACATTAAAAAAAATTTTTTAATTCAGTGAGAAGCCAAGGCTGGATTCACTGCATCAAGGGGGCATCCGCACACCATGGCTCTGGGCCACGGTGGTTAGACAGAACGCCACTTACAGCGAGGGGCTAACAGAAGCTGCTTATCAGGGCAGGTAGGCTACGCTTCCTGATGAGATAGAAATGCAGGAACTGCTACGACTTCTGTCCTTGTTCTTTCGGTGCATTAAAATAAAAGCAATATTGAAAAAAATAAATAAAATAAAATAAGATAAAATAAAATAAGTAAAATATAAAAGAAAAGCAGTATTTAATGTTATTTGAGTCTCCAGAGTGTGATGGCTAACCTGGAATACGTAACTAGTGCTGTGGTAGTACAGACACATCAACCAAAGGTAATGTGTGGCCCCCCTTTGGGTCCTGATTCAGAAGAACTGATTGTAAAAGGGCGGGGAGCATGCAGGAGAGGGAGAATGAAAAACAGCATCAGCTCAGTTCTGTCAGCTTTCAGACTGGTAGCATTTGCTGATAACAAGAACACCTATTAATTTTAGTTTAGGTATGACAGTGGTATTTCGGTTGGTTTCTCTTTCTTCTTCCCTCCCTCCACACCCAGAGAGAAAAGATTTTTTTCTATAAAGATAGATGACTAATGTATTTAACCAATTAAATAATACAATCTCTGGAATTTGGCTCAAAATAATCCAGTTGTGCTGAGTCAGGGGGCAGGAGGTGGTGCAGATGCCAGATAAAGTAATGTGGATTACCCAAAGTTGATCATTACTGCAGCCTAGGGAACATGTGAGGGGTCCTTACACTACCCTCTCTTTTCTGAGTTCTCCGTAAGTAAGGAAGCAAAGGGAAAGTGAAAGACTGAAAGGTAGAAAAACAGGATACAAAATAGAGAATGCGTCCACCTGTAAGTTTACATACATCTTCAAACAGACTCGATGCTTCCTTTTATATACTAAGTTTTTTCATGTTCTAAAACTGGAATATGAAACACAGAGTACATTCCTGAGTAGTTTCTATTCATAAGACCCCAAAATTAAAAGTAGCTTTCTTCGGGCAGTTACATACCTTAAATGAGGAAAAAATCAGCTAAAAATAAAAAGGATGAGGCCCACCAATCCCCAGCTTTCTGTCACTCAATACACTCTTCAAGAACTAGAGAAATTCATCCTGAAGTATTGCTTCCTTTCTAAATGTATTTATTCTTCAACTGTTAACCCTCCAATTTGCTCGTTTAATTGAGTTCAAACGAACAAATATTTGCTGAGCATTCATAGGAATGAGGCCCTCTGCGGAAAACAAGCGAGAACAGGAAGAACGCTGCCTCCTCCGGCCAGTGCCTCCATGCCCGCGTTCGGCAGACACAAGGTCATTACTAATACACTAAAATACGAGACATTAAATCCCCTGCTCAGAGCTGGCTAACAAAGACATATACCTATTCATCATGTTGGATATCTAAAGCTGGTTTCAGAAAAAGGCAAAAAGAAAAAAAAAACAGTTAAAAATTATAGTGATATTAAATGAAACCTCTTTCCCTATCATGTTAATTAAGCTAAAAAAAAAAAAAAGGCCTGGGCTCTTGATTACTAACTAGTAACTTGAAAGGCACAATATATTAAGGAAGGAGTGTGAGTGTGAGTGTGAGTGTGTGTGTGTGTGTGTGTGTGTGTGTGTGTGTGTGTGTGTGTGTGTGTGTGTGTGTAAGGAACAGTCCAATGAGTGATGGTTAGGACTGGGAGCCCCAGCTGCAGCTGAATAGTCTTAATTAGGAAATACTGACCTTAGATGTCTGTTACAGTAAGTTGTTTTGGAAAGAGCCCTCAGGCAAAAAGATCACAGATTTTGTTATGCTTTCCACTGTAAACAAGTTTTTGCTTTCCCCCTGATAAAAACACTGTGGTTTCTGCAAGCAACACTGATGGAGCCAAAATGCATGTATACTTTTTGCTTTCAAAAAAGACCTTGTGGATTCTACTTCAAGTACTGTGGCTCAGAATTAAAGTTATACACAGGGAAAGAGAACTGTATCATGTAGTCAAGAAGAGAATGTGAAACTTTCCCCTTAGTATCAAACCAAAGAACATTAGTTACTTAGTGACCATAGTGACCAGTCTATATTTACCAACTCAATGAAAAATCAGCCTTGCTTCCTAATAGAAAACACAGGAGAGAAACGGATTTCTTTTTTTTCTGAAGGAATACAGACTGCAATGGAAACCACACCCAATCTTACCATCTTATCCTACTGACAGCACATCTTGCCCCAGTTTCTCTCCTGAAACTCAGACCCACATCTTCAACTGGTTGCTGAAAATCTCCCACAGGCCTCTCACACACAGGCCCACAATTCAACTACCCATCCTTACCCCACACGAAACCTGTTCTCACTGGAGTCCCTGTTTGCAAGGACAGTACCACAGCGTCCCAGCGAGAAATGGTGGGCGTCTCTCCCTGTTTCCATCACCAATCCCCCGTCCATACTCAGTCAACTAGCAAAGGTGAGGCAAATTCTTTCTGTAAAGGGATAAAAAGTAAGTATTTTTTCCAGCCAGCCCTTCCAAGCCAAAAGGCAGTATCAAAGTTGTTATGTGTGTACTAATATAACAAGAGACAACGATGCTCCTAAAAGTTTTTATTGACAAAATTCAAAAGCTATTAATAACAGATACAATTTTCTTGTAATATGGACCTCCTAAGGAGTGGAATATAATTCTTTCCTTGTGGGGGAAAATATTTTGCTTAATTTGGGTTCAAAGTTAATGTGCTCAGTTGTCAGAGCTGGTGACAAATATTCATCTGTTAATATGGATATATGAAGAGATGAAGAGATGTTATTTACTTCATCTCTGAAAATGTCTTTTCACACAGATGGGTAAAGGCAAATACTGATAGCAACACACAGGCATGCGAATTTAATTGAGCAAATTCATCACTTGGAAGGCATCCACACAGTTCTAGCCTTGATGTTTGCCTTTGATCACATCAATACAATGCAGATTAATCACTTCCAATGAAGGTTAGGTGGGAGTCCCATTTGGCACACTTAAACAGATTTTCAAGTACGGAGGCTTCCTTGACTCTGGCATTGAGGTCCAAAACACCCTGCTAGAATTAATTGTAGCTTGAGCTCAGCCAGTGGATCTGCTGCCAATCATGGTCGGAATGGAAAGCATGTTCTTGGTTTGAGTTTGGACAGCATGTGAAGCATGGAGAGAAGCCCCATGTTACTTGTGACACAAACATTAGTTGCTATCAAAAATGAGTCTCCTCCAGGAAGAATTTCACTCGGAAGTTCCATTACCACTTTTCTTTGTACTTTCTTTTTTTTTTTTTAAGTAGGCTCCACACCTACCTTGGGGCTTGAACTCACGACTCTGAGATCAAGAGTCACATGCTCTACTGACTGGGCTGACCAGGCACCCTCAACTTTTCATTTTAATTTTTTTAATGTTTTTATTTATTTCTGAGACAGAGAGAAAGTGTGAGCAGGGGAGGGTCAGTGAGAGAGGGAAACACAGAATCTGAAGCAGGTTCCAGGCTCTCAGTAGTCAGCACAGAGCCCGAGGCGGGACTCAAACCCACAAACCGTGAGATCATGACTGGAGTGGAAGTCAGACGCTTAACCGACTAAGCCACCCAGATACCCCTCAACTTTTCATTTTAATTTCATTAAGAAATATCATCAAATCTTTGGCAAAACCTAATCCAAAGCCTCTTAGTATTCAGTAACAGCAGTTGATAGTGGATCTTCTCATTCAGTAAAATTTCAATTCCAGAGGTAACTGGTGGCTCTGTTGGTTGAGTCTGTTGGACTCTGGCTCAGATTATGAGCCCACAGTTGATGAGTTTTGAGTCCTGCGTCGGGCTCTGTGCTGACAGCTCAGAGCCTGGAGCCTGCAGATTCTGTGTCTCCCTCTCTCTCCGCCCCTCCCTAGTTCACACCTGTCTCTCTCTCTCTTTCTCTCAAAAGTAAATAAACACATTTAAAAAATTTTCTTAATTTCAATTCTAGCCCCAACCCAAAAAAATCACAGTACACCTTTGCCATGCTAAGTCACCAACTGCCGGGCAGCAGGGCAAGTCCAGATTTCTAGCTTTGATCTCTGACAAAAATTCGCGGAACTAACAAAGGCTCAATTTGTAAGAATAAAAAAAAAATTCACCACTGAACTTCCGGTTCAATGTGCAACAGATTCAAGTATTTTCCTCAAAGAGTCTGATAAAAAGATAAGTACCTACACATTCTGAACAGCCTACATATTCCCAGTCCGTGAATCTAAGGCGTCTCCTCCAGACCACATGTTGTCACCATCATCGGCTACAACACATCCTGGTGGGTTCCACTTCAGCTGGTACTGATCAGTGTTTTCTTCATTTCCTTGTAAACAGTCCCACCTGTGTGTCCCACACAGGCTCTGTGGGGAAGCTAGCCCTTCCACCACCTCCGACTGCTCACTGGCTCCTCTAATCCACAACTTGGTGGTACCAGAAACATTTACTAACAAAGAGCCAAAGAAAACCACTTGCAATCATTTGTCCAGTTTTTGAATTAACTATTGATACAGCTCCTTCTGTTCTCTACTCCTTGGGCAACTGCCCTCACCTAATGTACACTAAACAAGTTTATTTTCACTGGACACACTTCTTCAGCTGCTACAAACGTGGCTAAATTACATCAGTATCGATAAGGAGCTCTTCTTGCTTGACTAACAGAAGTGCCAATAAGAAACAATTTGGTTTGTAGCCTCTTCCTCATTTGTTACTTCTGTAAAGCAGTTCTGCTGCAAACAGATCTCCCATATGAAATTGTCTAATATTTCTAACTGCTGCTTTTCTGTGAACTGGGAATACTATGATGAGCGTCGAGTCTAATAACGGTGAAGCAGATTGTTTTCCTTTAGCACAGAGCGTCACAGCAGAAAATAAACACAGTGCTTTGCCATCTAATTTGATAACAATGTAATTCACACACCACCGTGCCTTAAAAGTGAGACATTCAAAGCATACTTTATCTTTTGTTTGAGAATGATGGTACTAAAAAATAAAATAAAAAATGTTTAAAGTCTACTCAAAACACTGCTGAATTAGTTGTAACTGCAATTTGTCGCGTGCTGAGCACTGCACCTTCCATTCTCTGACAGCCCCTTGATTTCGGGAGACCCGAGACCACCCACCAATCTGGCAGTTTCCTAGGACTCACAGTATTCTGGAGACTTGCGCCTACGACTATAGTCTCTGACACCAGTGAGGACAGAAGGATGTGGCAGGTGATGACGCCTGGAGGAGTCAACACGGGCTTCTGAGGGCTGTCCTCTGACCGGCAGAGAAATGGAGTGATGCACACACGCAGCACTGCAGCTTCGGCCGGCCCGCTCCATACGCACACTGCAGAGTGCGCGCTCTGAGCTGGTCACGGAGGCGGTGGCTAGGTCACAACCACAGTCTTCCAGTTTAATCAACTTAGACGGAATTCGACGACCAGGTTTACAGAAGAGGGTCAGTCCCAGGGTCCGAGCCCCGAGCCCCCCACCCCCAGACCTTCTGCACGAACTCTTTTCTGCAAGGCACCACATGAATTCTCTGGCATAATTGCTCACCTCAGCCTCCACAGCGCAAAATGTAGTAACAGCCAACAATGACAACACAAATTGTGTGCTTATGGCTGTTTCCAAATAAAACCTTATTTAGTACTCCCTTTGGCAGCACATATACCGACAAAATTTTATTTATGCCGGCTAAAATTTGAATTTCATGTAACTTTCATGTGTCATGAAACAGTATGATTTTTGCCCCAAGCTTTTTAAAAATACGAAAGCCATTCTCAGATCGCAGGATGTACCAACAAAGCCAGGGCTGATCTGGCCTATACGCTGCAGCTGTCTGATGCCTGAAGTGACCAATCAAACACCTAACTTCTCAGTCCTGTTTCCTCTTACCTCCAAGTTCTTACTACATACTTCTTTCCTGAACTGTGACAATTCATTCATGATTCTTCATTCAGCACTACATTCTTCCGCCTAGCATTATAGCTGACACGTAATATGCATTCAGGATATTCTTACTCAATGAAGTTGTTGCAATTCCTAAACTCTGAACGGTATTTTCCAGGGGCGCCTGGGTAGCTCAGTTGGTTAAGCTTACGACTTCGGCTCAGGTTATGATCTCGCAGTTCATGAGTTTGATCTCTGAGTCGTGCTCTGTGCTGACAGCCCAGACCCTGGAGCCTGTTTCGGAGTCTTTGTCTCCCTCTCTCTGCCCCTCCCCTGCTGGCTTGCTCTCTCTCTCTCAAAAATAAATAAACACTGACTTTTTTTTTTACATTTTTACATATAAATATATTTATCTTAAATGTTTATTTATTTTTGAGAGAGAGCAGACGGGTCTAAGCAGGGAAGGGACAGAGAGGGTGTCAGAGGATCTGAAGCTCTGTGCTGACAAGACTCTGACATGGGGCTCAAACCCACAAACCATGAGATCATGACTTGACCGAAGTCAGACGCTTAACCAACCGAGCCCCCCAGGCCCTCATGCAGCTTTTCTCTTAACATGTCAAATACAGATTATTGAGCAACACTTTCTAGAAAACAAAGGGGCTACTATATTTGCATTCTGAATATTATATAATATTAAAGCACAGTGTTTTAACAGATAGGGGTTACACAGGTATGTGTTGTGTTAAAACTTAGGAAATGCACTTGTAAGAGCTGCATCTCCCATTGTTTCTAAATTTTACACAGAAATGATAAACAAATACTGACCTCCAGTTAACGGCATGTCTGATGAAGCATTTAGAGAGAAGTGTTCTAAAGTCTGCAATTTTATTTGAAATGTGTTGAAAAAAGTAGGATGAATTGATGGATGATTAGAAATGGAGACAGCAGTAAATATGTAATATAGCAAGGATTATAAAATGTTAATGATGGGGCGCCTGGGTGGTTCAGTCAGTTAAGCATCCGGCTATTGATTTGGGCTCAGGTCATGATCTTGTGGTTCACGGGCTTGAGCCCCGCCCACCAATGGGCTCCAGGCTCACAGAAAGGAGCCTGCCTAGGATTTTCTCTCTTTCCCTCTCTCTCTCTCTCTCTCTCTGCCTGTCCCACTTCTGGCTCACAAAGACTCTCTCAAAATAAATGTTAAAAACAAAAAAAATACGTTCACGATAGACTCTTCAAGCTGTTCACTGTAAAATTCTTGCAACACTGCTATTTGACATTTTCATAATAAAATTTGGGGGAAACATAAACAAGGCTAAGGCGGCATCTGCAGATCCCATTAACGAACCCTGAGGGCCCGTCCTGCAGGATGCGGCATGTACTCCACTCACTGCCTGAAACTGGACACCGAAGAGAACGGGGGTGCGGTGCCCCCAGTGATGACCCACCGTAACTGTTGCTGGGTTTTTTTAACTCCCGGAGAGTCTGCATTAACTTGGAAGAGTTAATACCTACAGAGGATCGCCCCACCAGGGGGATGGCAGTGCGTCCACTAAACCGAGAGCTAAGCCGAGCCGATGCTCCTGGGGCCCGCGTGGAGAGAGCAGTGTCGGCTGAGGGGCACTGAGCCCTCCTGTCTCAGGGGTAGAACTGCTCCGCCAGGGGAGCCCCGTGGGGGGGGTGCTTTGCACCTTTGGTATTTTACTTTGTCTGCTGGTGAAAATGACAGAAACTACGAGGCTCTTCTACAGAGAGGAAACGGAATAGGTTGAGAGGAACGACAACATGAATATCACCTCCCAGGTCGGTTTTTAACATGGGCCCCTGAATCTCTAAGTATATAGAGATTTCAAGGATTCTGTGAACCCCATCAAACTACTCAAAAACATCTATCTATCTATCTATCTATCTATCTATCTATCTATCATCTATCTATCTATATGTTTGAGAGAGAGCACAGGCACACAAAGGAGAAGGAGAGACAGAATCTTTAGCAGGCTCCATGGCCAATGAAGAGCCTGATACAGGGCTCGATCTCAGGAACATGAGATCATGACCTGAGCCGAAATCAAGAGTCAGTTACTTAACCAACCAAGCCACCCAGGCGCCTCAAACTATACAAAAGCATTTAAACAGGTATGTGCCTGTGTACTTTTCTTTTCCCTGATGAAAAAGATCTACAGCAATCACCAGGTGTTAGTTACAACTGGCAAAAAATCACTGACTGAAATGTGTTCACAGAGGTAGGTTTATTACATAATCAGCTATTTATAAGGGTGACACTAGTAACTCCCTGTTAATAAACCAGTCGGGCTGAAATGCCTGTAACACTAATTTTCCACTTTATACTTTCCATTCTCTTACTTGTACACCGTATGACAAACATTAAAGAGCACTAACTGGTTTATGAATGCTATCTGTGAAGTCAGTTCATGTGTGATGTCAGATGATTCACAACAGAAAACCATATATATTAGCCTTAAGTGCCTAGCATATGCCAATAACTGCCCAGAGGCTTGGCTACACAAATTTCCATAGCACATATATGAACAAAAATGGGCGTGTGTGTGCGCACACACACACACACCTCTGAAAAAAGGAAAAAAAAATGAAAGTATTCTCTGGTAGCCTGTTACTAGCAAAATAGGATCTAGCTTATACTCCCTCCTTGCTTTCTTCCCTTTTTTCTCCCTTCTGATTTTTCTTTATATTTTCAGGAACATACTAAGGTGTTAGGGGAACACAGAAAACGTTTTAGGAGAAAAGGTAAGAAACAAGTGGTATCATTAGAACATGATTAAATCCCTATCAGTTATCAAAAGGATTAAGGAAGCCGGTCATTGTAGTTTGAGAGTGTTTCACAGACGTAAGAAAAAATCACTGCAACAGAGACAAAGTGTTTTTGTGTACCTGTGACCCCCCCGCCCCCTGCAGTCCCCCCTGCCTCAGGTAACCACAGATCTGCTTTCTTTAAATATAGACTGGTCTGCATTTCCTCTCTTTGTATGTAGATGATATACTGCCATGTGTAATGGTTTCGTCTCAGTTCTTACGCATAGTTATTCTGAGTTTCATCCAGGTTGTTTCCCATATCAAAAGCTATGTCCTTTAACTGGCTGGGTAGTATTCTTGTCATAATTTGTCCTTTCGCCTGGTGATGGACAGTGAGTTGACTCTGGCTTCAGGTTATTTCAAATAAAGCTTCTATGATCATTTGATTTATAAGAAAAAAACTACAGCAGCCACAGTGTGGGACGCACATGCTGGGCCACAGCGCAGGACGCAAGCGCTGGCCCGGCCACAGTCTGACGTGTACAGGCTGGTGCAAGAGTCCTAGCCCGGCTGGATGCTCCCAGGGACTGTAAGGGATCTGTGCTGCTGGGCTGCCACCATTTCGTGTTTTCACAGCGCCTGCAAAAAGGAGATTTGCAGTTCTTCCAAAAATATGGTTGAGAAGATCACATGGTGAATATGAGAACCTGATTTTATAGTATCTATTCAAACAAAAAAATTCTAATGTAAACGAATCATTAGGATAAGGTAGCCATATACTGTTAAACTTTTGTATTTTTTAAAATAGTATGTATGTATGTACATATGTATGTATGTATGTATGTATGTAATCTCCACCCCCAACTTGGGGCTTGAACTCACAACACTGAGCTCAAGAGTCACATGCTCTTCCCACTGTCCCAGCCAGGCACCCCAACTTTTGCAATTTTATAAGCACCACTTCCAAAGCAATAATAATGTCTTTATGCAAAAGTAGCAAGGCAAATGGCAAGGTTGGTACGCATATGTGCACAGAGGTAACGGAGTAGAGGCATCGGCTGGGTTGTAAGCGACACCCTATCATCTGGGACTGACATTTCGGTCCTGACCAAATTCCATCCTTGCCCATGCTCACCTCCAGCAACAAACAATAGAATACTTCTGCAAGTTGTCTTCTGATCCACAAATGGTGCCTGGCAGGAACCGCCAAAATGAAAGAGAGTCTTCTTTAATGGAAAATGACAGTAGGTAATTAAAAAGTGTTATTTAATAAATCAAATCATGACAAAAACCTGCCATTTCACTGGCTTATTATTCATCTCCTATTACCTTGAGGTGACAATATTCCATTCACTACTGAGGACAAATTCAGTAACCTCAGAAGCTTTCCAAAACTATGTGCTTTTCAAATATACAGACCCAAACCCATCTCCCTCTTCGTCCAGATGACTTTGCTTCCTACTTAGATGCAAGGTTACACCTTTCTTTCAAAAATTTCAATCTCCAGGGGCGCCTGGGTGGCTTAGTCGGTTAAGCGACCGACTTTCGCTAAGGTCATGATCTCGCAGTTCGTGGGTTCGAGCCCCGCGTCGGGCTCTGTGCTGACTGCCAGCTCGGAGCCTGGAGCCTGTTTCAGTCTGTGACTCCCTCTCTCTCTGACCCTCCCCTGCTCACGCTGTCTCTCTCTCTCTCCTAGAAATAAATAAAAACATTAAAAAAAAAAAAAATTTCAATCTCCTACCTTGGTTCTCCACCTAAACATTTCTTTGTAGGATCAATTAAGTTTTAAAAATAATTGTCACATGGTAACTTCTACAATGAATTTCTTACAGAGTATGCAGTTTAGGTCTGTGAATTTTAGCACATATACAGAACAGATAGATGCAACCACCATGGTAATAAGGATACAGGAGTTTCATCACACCAACGCATTCCTTCCTGCTCTCTCTACATCTGCTCTCTCGTTCTCCCTCCACCTCTAAGCACTGGAAATCACAGATCTCTTCTCCATCATTATCATTTTCTCTTTCCTTAAATATCATATAAATAAGTCATACAGGATATAATCTTTTTACATTGACTTTCTTCACTTGACAAAATGCTTTGGAGAGTCATCCAGGATGCTAGGGGTAACAATCATTCATTCATGGCTTTACTGCCCAACATCCATTGAATGGATATAACAGTTTATTTACCCAATCACCCCCTCCAGGACATATGCACTGTTTTTGGTTTGGGATGATTTGGAGAGGAGCTGCTATAGACATTCCTGTACAGGTTTTCCTATGGAATGAAGTTTTCATTTCTTATACCCACAAGTGGGACACAAATGGGACAGATTACGGTCACATGGTAAGCTGACGTTACACTCTTTACAAAGTGACTATACCATTTTACCCCACCATGTAAGAGTTCCAGATGCTCCCAAAACTCTGCCAACACCCTGGGACTGTATTTCTTAATCCTACCCAGTCTAATATGTGACTTGTGGTATAGTAACAATGCTGAAAAACTTTAGATGTGCCTTTTGCCACTGAAATATCCTCTTTAGCTCAGTGTCTGTTCAAGCCTCTCGTCTGGTTTTTTAACTGGGTTTTTGATTTTCATACTGAGTTTTGAGTTATTCTGGATATTATCCTATGCTTGGGTGTGTAAACATTTTCTCCCAGTCTTTAGCTTGCTCTCTATTCTCTTGACAGTATCATTCACAGAGCCAAATATGTTCATTTTAATGAATCCATCCTTTTTCCTTTCATAGATTATGCCTTGGGTATGATGTCAAAGAGCTCTTTGCCTAACCACACATCACAAAAATGTTCTCCTCCATTTTCTTCTACGACTTTCAGAATTTAAAGCTTTACTTTTGGATCACTGTTTCCAAGGTGAACTATCACATATGTGAGGTTTAGGTCAAAGTTCTTCTTTTTCCATATGGATCACTACCACTCCAAGGAACTTGATGTTTTCCCTGTTTTCTCCTTTGGACAGACTTGGCACCTTTGTCAAAAGTCAACTGGCCATTTTGTGGGGGTCTGTTTCTGGACATGCTGATCTGTTCCCAATGACTTCTGTGTCTATCCCTTCACATTTTTTTTTTTTTTTTTTTTACAAATAGTTTATTGTCAAATTAGTTTCCACATAACACCCAGTGCTCATCCCCACAAGTGCCTCCTCCATGCCCATCCCTCCTCCCCCCACATCCATCAGTCCTCAGTTTTTGTCAGCATTCAAGAGTCTCTCATGGTTTGCCTCTCTCCCTTTCCCCCATTTCCCCCCTTCTTCTCCCCCTTGTTCCTCCATCAAGTTCCTCCTAATCCTCCTATATTCACATTCTCTTGATTGCTGTGGCTTGAGAATGGGTTATGAACTAGGGTGCTGTGATTCCTCCAATTTTATTCTTTCTCTAAACTGTTTTAGATAGCTCTAGTTCCTCTATCTTTCCATATAAAATTTAGGATCGGCCTGTCCATATAACTGCAAAAAAAAAAAGTCCTACCATAATTTACATTAATGAAATTAAATCTAGAGATGAATACGGGAAGAACTGATAACCGTTACTATGCTGAGTCTTGCAATTCATAAACATCATAGATTTTTTTTTTTTTTAGATCTTCTTTGATTTCTTCCACTGTGTAGTTTTCATTACTACAATTTGTAGTAATTTTTCTTGGAGTTCCTGTGTAAAATAACTTTTTTTAAAAAACTTCAGTTTCTAATTGCACATTGCTAGTACATAGAAATACAGTTGCTTTTTGGGGGCTTGATGCTGCATTCTTGCTAAACTCCCCGATGAGTTCCAGTTTTATTGTAGATTCCACGGGATTTTCTGTGTAGATAATCATGTCATCTGTGAACAGGTTTGGTTTTATTTCTTCTTTTATTTTCATATAAATGTGCCCTACCGCATCTAACACGGACTCCTCTGGAAGGAAGAACTCGATGGTTGCCAGTCTTAGATGCCATGCCTAAAATAAGGTGGACTCTCAAGGGTCAATTGTGGTGGCCAAGTTGGCGTTAACCATGCTCTGATCTACTCGTTCCAGTCTCCTTCCTTTGCCTTGGAACTTGCGTGGTCATGGTGCTAGCACGTCTCATGTACAAACCCAACTAGCAGTGGCAAGTTTGATATTCAAGTAGTGTACGCTTGACATGAGAAAAATAGAGCAATGTCCAAATTATCTCCTACACTTACTCCTTGTGTTTCCCTTTAAAGAACAAGCTAACTCAACTGTAACTCATGCAACATAATGCAACCTGAGCAAAAACCTACAGTAAAAAATAAGTCTATGTGACGTAAAGAAATGTGGGGTGAAATACACAACAGACATAAAAATAAGGTCAATCAGTGATGATGCTTCCTAGAAAAGTAAGCCTGAAGAAGGGTATTAGGAAGTCCGATGTAATGAATAAATCAGCCTTTCTCAATCAGTGTTCCAAGATAATTAAGTACCACAAAAAATAATCTAGGTGATTATTTTCTAATCTCCCAAGGATGATAAACAGATATTTACCAATCTAGAAGCCAAGGAAAGAAGTGAATTCATTCTATACAGTAAATGCCATAGAACAATCAGATGTTACATTCAGGCTTCATTCAGAGAACACAATCTGAGAAAGACTGAAATACATACTCAGGAAACAAACAGCAAGAGAAAATTTTGAATGAAAACATACCACTAGCATTTGGAAAAGGAGTCAGAAAACCTTTTTTATTGAAAGCTTCTGTATGCCAGTCACTATTAGGTGCCAGGGATACAGACACACAAGCCTGAAGGGAACAGGAAAGTAAAGAGTAGAGCCAGATATAGGCGGGAAAGGCAAATAATGTGTGAACAGAAGAGGAACACAAGGAGATACAAAGTCTAAGAGTTTTTGTAAAGATTCTCACACATCAAAAGAAAAGCCTTAAGTTGCAATAGACTCTTTATCCCATTTAATTCAATGCACTAAATACTGAGATAAGTTCACCTTATTGCACTGCCCCTTCACCGAGCATTAATGGCCGAAGTGATACCATTTCTTGGTGTTTTGACCTATATACACTACAACACAAGCTAACATAAAATATCACCTTTATGATGTCTCGCAGACCACAAAAGCTACTAATCCTTCCATCAAACTCTAAAATCCTGAAGGTGAAGGTGTATCACCTGTCAGAGTAGCCTCTGTCTGTCTGTCACAAACCAGCTCTCCTACAAGTGAGTCCAATATGCAGGGCCACCAAACTCCGGGCTGTTGGGCCCAGTGGGCCTCCGTTTCATCATCTATGAAAAGAAAAATTTTAATCTCTAAAACCCTTTTCGGCTCCAAGAGTCTCTGAATATATGAATCTGCCAAAATGGTTTTTAATTAATCTAAGAATAGATTTGTATTAAGAAGGTGTGTGGGCAGTTGGTATTTGGCCACAGGGCTACAAATAATAAAGGAACTTATTAAATGGTTTTGCAAAGTCTATCCCTAATTAAAAGGGGTTTTCCCCTCCATCTTTCATAAGAAAGGCCTATGACCCATTCTCACTAGTTGGCAAGAGATCTCAGGCAGGGTAACCCATGAATAAAGAGCTTCAATCCACCTGCTGCTCACTAGGCAAGCTGCCCTGTTACTGTACTGCCCATCCAGACAGTCAGCAAAGAAATGATACAAAGGACAAATCCACCTATTGGCACAGATTTATCTAAATTCAACTAGTTCTGGGGCGCCTGGGTGGCTCATGCAGTTGAGTATCCAACTCTTGATCTCAGTTCAGGTCATGATCTCACAGTTCGTCAGATCTAGTCCCCCATCGGGCTCTGTGCTGACAGTGCACAGCCTGCTTGCGTTTCTCTCTCTCTCTCTCTCTCTCTCACTGCCTCTCCTGCTCTCTCTAAATTTTTTAAACTTTAAAATAAATAAATAAATTCAAATAGTTCTAACTACTACACCAAAATGAGGAGGTTCTTAATAAAATACCATAATTACATAAAAGTCAAAGATGTGGGTTCCAGGCATTACTTCATCCATTCGTTCACTCACTCATGCAAATGTTTGAGTGGTCCACTAACCTGATTACCCAAAATGCCTATGTTGTTTCAGAAAGATGAAATAAGCATACATGGAGTTAAAAAAAAAATAGGGAATGTAATGTAATTAATAATAATGCTGACAGCAACCACTTATAATTACCGATTTGCCAGATGCTACTCTAAGCGATGTACAGATATACTCAATCTTCACAACAAGCCTCTGAAATAGATATTTTTATTAATATTCCCAGAGAAATGAAAACTGATGCATAAATAAACTTGCTCAGAGTTACACAACCGGAAGTGAAGCCAGGATTTAGACCCAAGTTTGGCTCCAGAATCACGCTCCTCACATGAGGCCAAATGGCCTCTCACACTGACCACATGAGGCTGCAATTTTCAGCTACATTTATGCTAAGATGGTAACTTTGGGCACATCATTTAATCTCTTCAACCTCAGTTTCCATAAAATGGGGATAATAACAAAACGTTTATAGTGGAATAAAGTAGGTACCCTCTTCACTGCCAGCACTGTAGAGGCAATGTTACAGGAACAATGTGAGGGGCGCCCGGCTGGCTCAGCCAGCAGACTCTTGATCTCAGGGTCATGAGTTCAAGCCCCATGTTGAAGACTATTTTAAAAAAGGAAAAATGCCTATAGAAAGCAATTTGAGTTTATATTCCAAGACCCATAAAAAGGTTCTTAATTCTGACAGAATTCCACTTCTGTTAACTCATCCTAATGAAATATATTTGAAAATTTATGCTTTTTAGTATAGATTTGACCTTCGAACAACAAAGAGCGTTAGGGGCACCAACCTCTTACACAAAAAACCACATAAAACTTCTGACTCCCCAAAAACTTAACTACTGTTAACTAGGAGCCTTATCTTAACTATTGTTGACCAGGAGACTTATCAGTAATTTAAACAGCTGATTCACACATACTTTGTATGTCATGTGTATTATATATTGTGTTCTTAAAGTACACTAGAGAAAAAATAAAAAACGCTATTAAGAAAATCATAAAGGGGGCGCCTGGGTGGCTCATTTGGTTAAGTGCTCCACTTCAGCTCAGGTCATGATCTCATGGGTTTCTGAGTTCAAACCCGGCATCGGACTCTGTGCTAACAGCTCAGAGCCTGGAGCCTGCTTCAGATTCTATGTCTCCCTCTCTCTCTGCCCCTCCCCAGCTTGCTTTCTCTTTCTCAAAAATAAATAAAAGTTTAAAAAAAAATTTTTAATCATAAGGAAGAGAAAATGCAATTACAGAGCTGTATGTATATTTAATTTAAAAAATCCACATATAAGTGGACCTGTGCAATTCAAACCTGTCTTGTTCAAGGATCTGCTGTAGAAAATGTTAAATATGCTAACAGTAACTGCGGTTAAAAGCATCACAGAAGAAAATAAAAAGACAATGGTGGATTTATGAAATACTGCGTTCTAAAAACAATGGATACTCTGTTGTCTATCTACACCAAAGCTACTTTTCGGCTGTCATCAATAGATCTAAATTCAGGAAAAAAGCTCTTCCAATGACCACTCCTTAAAACACACACTGGAGAGCCTGGGCAGCTCAGCCCAGGTTGAGAGTCCGACTTCGGCTCAGGTCATGATCTCGCAGTTTGTAGGTTCAAGCCCCACATGGGGTTCTGTGCTGACAGCTCAGAGTCTCTAGGCTGCTTCGGATTCTGGGTCTCTCTCTCACTTTCTGCCCCTCTCCAACTCACATTCTCTCTCTCAACAATAAACATTAAAAAAAAATTTTAAATTAAATAAACACAAGCACACACATGACTAATCATTCTATATCAAATGTAAAGAAGAAAACAGCACAGTGGTGGTATACACAATGATGGAAGAACAGTGAACTAAGCAACAATTTAAGGAAGATAAAAAGACTGCAAGATAAGACAGAAAATACAGATACAGCAGGGTCAGTCAACTAAAGTTGTCCAGGAATCACTGAAGTAAGTAAAGCAGAGGCACCTGGGTGGCTCAGTCGGTTCAGTGTCCAACTTTGGCTCAGGTCATGATCTTGCGGTCTGTGAGTTTAAACCCCGTGTCAGGCTGTGCTGACAGCTCAGAGGCTGGAGCCTGCTTCGGATTCTGTGTCTCCCTCTCTCTCTGCCTCCCCACCCACCCACCGCAATCTCTATCTCTCTCTATCTCTACAATAAATAAAGATTTAAAAAATTTAAAAAAAAAAACAGCAAGAAGTAAAGCAATACTGGATTACAGATGGGAACTAAGAAATGAAGCAAGCCATCGTGATGCTGCTTCCCTTAAGCACTGTGGAGTATCACCAGGAAAATATCCTGTGTAGGAATCATAATCACTGTGCAATTCTCGGTTAGGGCTTCCAAGAAAAAGGGAACTTAAAAACCAAATACAAAATAAGTCTTAAAACACCTATGTCAGGCTCTCTTCCATCATTCACCTCTGATAATCTACCACTAAAATTTAAAGGTAATGAACTCACATCATGCCACCAAGGAGTCGCTACTAGGCATCATTGAACACCACTGACTCTCGAAGTAGCAGCACCTGGAGCCCCACCCTCCTCCCCTCAAGGGCATGTGACACAGGCAGACATCTTTTTTTTTTTAAATCTGTTCAACGTGTCAACATCAGCACTGCTATTGACATAGCATCTTTATTTTTATTGCTTTGCTTCTTGCTTTGCTTCTTACTTTCCATAGAATTGAAAATTAAGGTAGGAAAAGAAACAAATAAACCTAGTAATAGAAACAAGAATGAGAAAGAGGTTAAGGTATAACATCAAAGGGTCTTTCTTAAGTTTCACTCTTTGGAAGTAAAATCACAGCACTGAGTTTAACAGAGTAAACAGAGAATAAACACGCAAAGGGCCATGGATTGCCTGAACTCAAGTGTGAGGGCAGTAGGTGACCACAGTGATTAAATTCTCAAAGGTAATCAATTACCAAAGAGGGTCCCACCAGCTCTCACATCCCACATACTGAACATAAAACTGGACAGGACCATTTTCAGCCACCACATGTTATACAAGCCCTATTTTGTACAATCTCTATATTTGTGGTCATTTCTAGGTACACAACCCTAAGCCACACATGTATTAAAAAAAAAAAGAACTGATGATTATTATACTCCATGAAAACTACAACAGAATTATTTACTAGTTAACTAAACCTGACTGGGCCTCTCAGTGGCAGGGATGAAATAGGTGAGCCTCGTTTCTGTCATTGCACTCAGAGTATCTGACACATACAGATATCCTGAAAATATTTGTTGTCTAAATGAGTGAATGAGTACAATGAATATATGAACAAAGCAATGAATAAAGCAGACCACCAATCTTGATATCTTCCAGTCATAAGGTGCTACAGGTCCTAAATAAATAAATCCATCATTACGTACCATTGTCATAAATTTGTACAGGCACGTGGGCAGTCGGAGAACATCAGAGATGGGAAAGGAGTTGGGGGAGGAAGAGAACAGACTAAAAATCCTATTTTCAGACAGTTTATGTATTCCTCAAAACCGGTAATGGAACAATACATAAAACGTACTTTAGAAAGATTTTCCTAAACCCATATTACCTCTCACTATTAATAGCTATTTCAAGGAGAACCTAAAAAGAATCATAAAATACACAACTCACAAAGCTATGTACGTTGTTTGGAAACAGAAAGTAGGATTTTAAAAAAATGACCTTGCCTTAAACCCAGGTTCCTTGGTGAATTTACAGAAAGAGAGACATTCCTCAGAGACTACTTCATCAGATAAAGTAAATGAGGTCGTAACTACATGCACTATTGCCTTTTTAAAGAGCCAAACAAAACATTCTGCTTTGTCAGGGTTAGAAAAAATAAAATAACCAGGGCCACCATGCTGAGATGTAGCAAAAAAAGAATTTTTTCAAGTGGTTTCTGACATAACTATCAGATATGTACTGTTTCTGTGTTGAAAAAACTGACAAGCTTTTATCCACAATCATGTGTGTATCCAATTATCCTTAATTAAAGTTGTACTAGACAAGTTTTGGAGGCTTTTCCCCTTCCTGATAAGGGTTGGAAAATAAGTTTTCCTGAAGCAACAGGAAAACTAACAGATGGTAGCTCTTTGGACACAGCCAATCATTCATTCCCAACGTGCTCTTCCCGGGGCCACTCATTTTCATACACCCTAACTCAATTGCTGATAAAAACGGAAGAAAGAGAAGAGAAAGTGGGAGTGGGAGGAGGAATGGAAGAAAACGGGAGGGGAGGGGAGGGGAGCTGGGAAGGGAAGTTGGGAAGTTGGGAAGGGAAGTTGAGTAGGGAAGGGAAGGGAAGGAAATAAGGAAGGGAAGAGAAGGAAATAGGGGACGGGACGGGAAAAAACAGGAGATCTGGTAGTCCTCTACTCTGAGCCTGAATGATTTAAGGGTCCCAAACAGTAAACATCAAAACAGGGAATTCAAATCTCATTCCAATGGACAAACGGAATGAACCGGCGGAGGCATGTGACAGGTGCAGGGCAGAGAAGCTAGCGTCTTCCGGTCTCCAGCTGGCATCCCCTTCTCTTTGTAAAACTCTAGGGCCTACGGTCGCACAGCAAATGATGAAATGATGAGGCCAAGGTCTGAACCTCAGCAATCTCCAGCCACCTCTTTCATCCCTCTTTTCCTAGACCCTCATGCGAACACCACCGCACTTACCAACCCGCCGTTCCCTGAGCTAGGCACGGCCTGTGTGCATTTCCTATGTGAGACAACTCAACACCACACAGATGTTTTCCTACCTGCACAGATGGCCTTATGAACCCACCAACGAGGTAAATTCCAACACCCAACCTAAATACCCACTTTCTTTGGAAGCCCTCCCTAATCCATCCAAACGATCCACGGATAGGCCTCAATTAACCTTGTCTACACCCATACCGTCCTGCTTACAACGCTGTAACTGCTGTGTGCTTGTTTCGGTCTCCTGGGGATTCTCAAGGGCAGACACCAACACCACATGAACACATCGGTCTATCCTCTGCACTTAACAGGTGTTCAACCACATATCTTGAATAAATAAATGTCCAGATAGGGGATTCTTTGGTTTTCTTAATGAACAAGCATAAAAGACTTCTACACATGAATCCACACATGAAATTTAAAAAAATAAACCTTCTAAAACTGTGAAAACACCTATATTTATAATTAATGTACATCCTCTCACCACAGACTCTACGAACCTGAACAAGGTGTTGACCACTCTACTCAATCAGCTGCAACCAGGGCGCCTGGGCGGCTCAGCTGGTTAAGCGTCTGACTTTGGCTCAGGTCATGGTCTCACAGATCACAGGCTGCTTCAGATTCTGTGTCTCCCTCACTCTATCCCTCCTCTGCCTGTGCTCTCTCTCTTAAAAATGAACATATAAAAAAACTTTTTTTAAATCAACTGCAACCTAAGGGTCCCTTAATGCTGTGCCTAAATTTGAGTTTCTTTAGATTTTCAGTTTTTTATTCTCCCCTCCTCACGCTAAATAGTTTTAATCATAAAAGTGGTAAGCAAAATATACTTTTTAGTTAGGGCAATGGTATATGCTAGAATTTGAAATGATTTTTTTTAAACCAACTTCAAGGTTTATACAAAATAATGATTCCATAAGGAAGAATTTACAAAATTTATGATTAAATCCCCATTCTAATACTGCCTAACATTTTTAACTGGGCCACTTGTTTAAAGGCATTTATTAACCAGCATTTAAAAGTTCTCCTTACTGATAATTACTCTGCAGGTATGAAACAAGAGTGCCATCCACTGTTCTTATGAATGATCTTTCCCAAATACAGTTTTATAATGCACTGAAAATAAGATTACTTTAAAATTTCATTTCTACAGTACTTAAGTGAAAAATAAAGTATCTGGGGATTTCAATGAAAATATCACAAAAGCTGCAAAATTGAGGACAGCTAGTTTTTGGACAAACATAAAAATATAACAAGTTCAAAACTGCCATAAATACTTCAATTTCACACATTTAATTGTTTGAGTAAGTTTCACTTCATTCATAGTCCAAATTATCATATTCTCTTTTTCTACAAAACAATCAAGAGAGAAGTTAAAAGAATTATACTCCAGCCAGAAAAAAAAAATTTCTGCATTTAAGTAGCACTGCTATCACTAAAATACTAAAATATTTATGAACACTGGGTGCAAGACACAAGCTACATGGGAAACTACGATTTTTTTTTTTTAACATGGGGTTTGAACTCACAACCCTGAGATCAAGATGTGAGCTGAGATCGAGTCAGATGTTTAACAGACTGAGCCACCCAGGCACCCTAAGTTTTTTTAAAAGTCTGTCATTCACTTAACACTGAACAGTGAAGTAGGAGATTAATGAGCTGATGAATTAAACAAACTCTGAACCCTAAATCCTAGTGCCAGAAACTATCTTGCATAATAGAACAAAGGAAGAAGAGAAAGGAAGGGGAGAAGGAGTCATGGAAAATGTTGGTAGAGCAACATCAAAATTCTAGGGAAAACACTTATTAAAGTACCCACACTGAGTCAGGGGACACATGTAATAGGCAGCATGTGTTCACATTAGAAAGAAATAAATTCTAAGAGGTCTCTAATTTACCTGACTCATGAAGCCAGAAAATAACTGTCTATGCTCCCAAACCCAAGTGCAGAGCTCTCTCCAATGTGCGATGGACCCCAGTGTCTTCTCTGGAATGAACTGGAGTCACATTCCAGGTTCATGATCAAGACAGAAGGTTCCTGGGGCGCCTGGGTGGCTTAGTCGGTTGGGCGTCCGACTTTTGCTTAGGTCATGATCTCGCGGTTCGTGGGTTCGAGCCCCGCGTCGGGCTCTGTGCTGACTGCCAGCTGAGAGCCTGGAGCTTGCTTCAGTCTGTGACTCCCTCTCTCTCTGACCCTCCCCTGCTCATGCTGTCTCTCTCTCTCTCTCCCTCCTAGAAAAAAAAAAAAAGACAGAAGGTTCCTGACCTCCATAAGCTTATGGAAGAACAAAAATAACAAGAGCTCTGTGCTCACTGTGGGAACATGCTAAAAGAACCGTTACAAGCTCTGGGTTCAAGTTTCGTGGAAACCATACGTTAGGACTGGTTTGCTTGTGAAAGAACTGATCGTAGACAGCATAATATAAAATGTGCGAGTCATTTTAAACTACAACTCTAAGAGTCTCTCTTTTCTAGTATTTAATCAGAAAGGCTACCTTCCAGAGATTACAGAAATGTCTTAGCTTTTTATCTTTGGACAACAGAAGAGGCTTTGCAACTTAGCATAATAAATGACAGAAATAAATCTGCATTTGTAAAAGCAGTGCTTAACTACCATAGTAAGCACAAGTGGTTAACTATTAGCATAAAAGACAGCAGAAACAGGATCTAATTAGTGAAATCAGTGGCACTCAAGATAAGTGGGCTGGCTAACTTACCCTCCACAATAGGGTGAAGAGTCTTGCAACACAGTGGCTGAGACCAGTGTTTCAACTATAGTGACAGACCAGGATTTTGATTTCCGACCTCTTGTAAACCATTAGTTTTATAAAATACAATGACAATGAATTACAAGACATTGCAGCAATGTTAAATGGCTTTAAAAGTTTCTAAAATAATTGCTCTCGATTTCTACATTTGTCACAGAGCAGTCATCATTCATTGGTGACCCAGCCCTGGTCCCTGAACCAGTCTTCGCAGCAGTCGTCACATGACGCTTTGGGACATTAAGGGTACTGCTCTGCCTTGGTCCCTACCGGTCCCAGCGCTGGACACTGGTAGCGGATTCTGGTCAACTGAAGCTGACCATACTGTCTCATCGGGCTCCAGCAACCCTCTCGTGCAAGGTGTGATTTAATCGCCCAAAAGGAGAGAGAAAGAAACAGGACTTCACAAAGCTTACGAGAACAGCTGGACTGTGCCAGCTTGCTTAATAAGTTCTTATTATAGATTCCGGACCGGGACTTGCTTTCATTATAATCTGACAGCTGGGTTATAAGGAAATAAGTAATCCCTATTGGTAGGGACTACTGTCTCTCAAAAAGCCCCAAGAGTTAGTTGTACATAACAAAACTGGCTGAGGCTGCTTCACAGCACCAGCGCCCGATATATAAAAAGCCAATACGGACCCACAATTTTTAAATTAGAGAATGACTATATATAGTCTGCCAAATCCTTTTGGCGAAATGTTTTATCTTGGGATTCTACCTCTTGGAGGAGAGAGGTACTGGGACCTTCTAACAGCTGTGTCTAAGAAGGACCCCCAAAGCTGAAGGAGTTTCTCAAGAGAGCACATTCAGAAGGCCAGGATTTATATAATCATGACGTCTGGAAAACAGTCTAGCATGGGCTAAAAAAAATAATAGCTTATTTCTTCACATGATGCTGAGAGATAAGACCTCAATAAATCATTACTGAATATACTCAAATATGCAGTCATTTCAAAGAGATTATAAGATTTCCCAAATTTTATCCTCCCACAATATTAAAAAGATTCACCCTAGTATGAGTGTGATACCACAGATACTCAAACTGCTAATGGAATCTCCTTGGAACCTTAATTAGAAGCTTTTTAGAGCACTTCTAATTAAATACCTCTAAAAATGTTTTTTTATGCAATGTAATTTTCTGAAAGCTGTAACTTAAGAGTAACTTAAGAAGAGAATACCTGCAGCTTCGATTTTCCACGCGTGTACTCACGATGGCGTGTACTCACGCTGGCAGTCGTCTTGTCTGAGGTCCAAGGTCTGGAAACTTTTTAACTGTGTTGCTGCCACCGCACCTCACAGAGAGGCAGTTAAGAAAATGTCTGACTAACTCACAGCTCCAATTCATAGGTCTAAGGACTCCCTGCTGTGTACCCTTAGCCCCTAGAAAGATAGTCACGCTGCGGTCTAAAAGCATTCCCCAGAATATAGAGTAGAAAGAGATCCAAATCTTCCCCAGAGAGGAACTGCAATTAATTCTGTTTAGAGCTGCGTGTTTTGGATTAGCTGATTCAATGTCAGTTACCTGTTGACTTGGGAAATATTCACCTTTGTACATATCATAGTGCCTAACACAATAGCTGGTTATGTGTGGTAAGCACATCACAGTTCCAGTTTCAGACATACTATGAGTGTATCTAGTTAATACTGTTTCATGTTTTAATCATTTGAACCAGAAAGATAACAAGCTGTTATTAACTGTGATTATATTTCTCTAAAAGTAACTTCACTTACATAAAATAAATTATCAATGCTTCATTCACTCATTAAACACTGAGAGGACACCTATGAATCCACCACTGGGATAGACATGATAAATTCTGGACGTTACAGGGGCGCCTGGGTGGCTTAGTCGGTTAAGCGTCCGACTTTCGCTTGGGTCATGATCTCGCGGTTCGTGGGTTCGGGCCCCACGTCGGGCTCTGTGCTGACTGCCAGCTCAGAGCCTGGAGCCTGTTTCAGTCTGTGACTCCCTCTCTCTCTGACCCTCCCCACTCATGCTGTCTCTCTCTCTCTCTCACCTAGAAATAAATAAAAATATTTAAAAAAAAAAATTCTGGACGTTACAGAAAGAAAGTAAAAACATCCAAGTTAGCTTTTTTCACAAATATATGATGTTACAGGTGGAAAAAAGTAACAGATACTTTAAAAAATGATAATAAATTCAAGTACATAATCTCAGAGAAAATTAGATTTCCCCCTTAAAGGTTCCCATATACCATCATTTTACGTCTGACAGATGGCAAGTAATAAGAAAAATGAGATAAATCTTAAAAGAGAAAGTATCAGTAAAATATTACAGGGTCAGACAGTATTTTCTCAGATGTGTTTAGCCCAGGGGAGGATTATCCCTTCAAACTAGGGATAATCATCTGATGGTACTACCTAAAAAATGATACAGCTTCTATCTGAACGGCTACGCAGTGTCCAACTCTTGGCTTTGGAAGAACACAATTGCCAAGAAATTGTCAAAACTGATGACTATAAGTGACAAGGAAGGCAAAAATAAGGCACAGATTTTCTTAGTGACCCAATTCCATCTCTACACTACCTTGGTTCTATCTCCACGCTTAGTACTTGGAAAAAATAAGGCAATCACACAAATGGGGTCCCCCAACAATAACAGAACCTTCCAACCTCAGCTCGCTTCTTTGTTTATACACATGTAGACTCTGTATTACACGGACTATAGCACTGGATTGATCCTTTTGTTAAATCTACATAAATATCCTCATACACCCACATACAACTACATAAATATCCACATATATCCACATATTGTTATTTCAGAACTATGACCCCATTCCACCAATTTAAAGAAAATCTTCAAATTTGTATCTTTACCTGAGACATTGGCTTATTTCTGGCTGGAGATTTAATTAGAATCTAACATGAGATGTAACTTGCAGTTTGTAGAAAATACACAGTGTAGGCTAACAACTGGACACCAGCACCAATGAGAGAAAGGGAGGGACAAAGGGCACTCGTGAGTCCTGGGGACACGGCTGGAATGCTAATCAAGAACTGGCTCTGTCCCAAGTCAGGCCCATCACAGGACTGGGGCAAAACACTGACACATACTCTCTATTTCGCTTGCTACCTGAAAGAACTGAAACACTTTGTGTACGTGAACTCGGTCATGATCCTGGGGCGCCTAGGTGGCTCAGTCGGTTAAGTGTCCAACTCGATTTCGGCTCAGGTCATGATTGACATGGTTCGGGAGTTCAAGCTCCACATCAGGCTCTGAGCTGACAGTGTGGAGACTACTTGGGATTTTCTGTCTTCCTCCCCCTCACTCTTCTCCTCCCCCACTGGTTCCCTGTCTCTCCCTCAAAAATAAGTAAGTAAACAAGAAATAAATAAATCGGTCAAGGTCTTTAAGAAAAAGAACTAAGTTCTACACTCAGGCTTACTCACGTCCTTCACTGCTATATCCGGGGAGGCATAGAAGTGTCCTTCCTCCTTGCCAAGCTTACCTTCCCATCTGCATACACAATCCTGCTGAAACAGCTTCACCTGCCAATGTATTTCTCCTCCTTACACCTCTGCCTCTAAACAGGATCAGACAGAAGAATCCTTCTATTCTCTAGAGAACACCTCTCTTCCTTCATAGTTAAATGGCTCAAAAGAGTAATTTTCCTGGAGCAAAACTTAACTAATTCTGAATCTGGTTTTTATTTTTCCCACTCTCCTAAAACAGCTCCCCTGTTCCAACATTATTTCTTCAGAAGGGGTCCGAAACAACAGATGATATGACACTCCATGTTCATAATCCTTCGCCTTTGCCTACTTCTAGTTCACAGAGGACTCCTCCCATTTCCTATACACAGGCACTGACCACTCACCTTCAGTGGCCTCACTCACTCACGTCTCTCCAACTAAAGCTGCTTTGGGGGCTTTGTGTTTCCATCGCCAACCACATTTGGCAATGTCCAAACTGACATTTACAAACAACTCTGACGAAGTATGCCAAAGCCCAACTTCTTTTCTTTTTTTAGGTTTAATTATTTTGAGATAAAGAGAGAATGGAAGGAGGAGAGAGAGAGACAGAGAGAGAGAGAGAGAGAGGGAAACCCAAGCAGATTCTGCACTGTAAGAGTGGAACCCAACGTGGGGCTTGAACTCATAAACCATGAGATCATGACCTAAGCTGAAATCAAGAGTCGGACACTTAACTGACTGGGCCACCCAGAAACCCCAACTAAAGCCCATCATCTTAATCATGACACATTTCTGCTATCCTTGCTTTTCATTCCTCAAACTACCACTCAGGGCCTCACCCCCTGCTGGCTGGGCTGCTGTAAGGTCGTATCCCTGGACCGGTCTTCCAACACCAACCCACACTACCAGCTGGTGCCAGCATCATCTTCCTGATGCCCAGCTATGATTCTCTCTCACCTCTACTCTAGACTTCAGTGGCTCTCCTTTTCCTTTAGCAGCCGAATTAAGTATACTTTCTCGCAACTCAAGTCTTCACACAGATGATGATTTATCCCACTTTTCCTTACATACCCTGGAAACACCACACGGCCTGGAGAAAACTATCTTCGTCACCAACAATTCACCTGGTCCACCCAGATGCCTTCGTTCATTTTTTTCTCTCCCTACAATTTTCTCATCATATCTGTCCTAGTCCCTGGAGCTTTGCATGCCGAATCGGAATTAAAGTTGCAGCTGATGTTAAGGTTGCTAATCAGCTGATACTAAATTATCCAGATGGCTCCAGTGTAATCACTAAGAGTGGGGCAGAGAGTGAGGGTGGGAGGAGATGGGACTAGGGGAAAAAGACAGAAAAGAAATGCCATGTTGCAGGCTCTGAAGAGGAAGAAAGGGCCCACAGGCAACGAATGTGGGTGGTCTTTAGATGATGCACAAAAGAAGTAAATGGATTCCCCACAGGAACCTACAGAACACGGTCCGGCCAACAGCTTGATTTTAGCATAGCAAAGACCTGTGTTAGACTTCTGATTTCCAGAACTGTAAAATAATACATGCGTGAGTTTGAAGCAACCCAGTTCATAGTAATTTGAAACGGAATACACTTCCATACATATTATCAAACTCTACCTGTCTTTCAGGGTCCATTTCAAAAGTCTCTATAATGCAAAGATTACTCTGCTCCCAAAAGATCCCTCTCTCCCAACCACACCGGATAGGATGCCTTGCTACTGTGAACCCACAAAAGTATCTGATGGAGTTAATAGCTAAGTCTGTGTCTTAGCCATTTACCAGCTACCTGACAGGTAAAAGGCCCTTAACCTCTCCGCACTTTAGTTTTAAAAAAAAATCTTATAAGGCTGCTTTAAGGATTAAATATAGGAAATAATATACATTTCATAGAATTGTGCCTGGCATACATGAAGCACTCAATATGCACTAGCAATCACCCTTAACTTCATTTTCACCTGTTTTTCAGTCACATCCACAGAGCTAATGTTATCTCCATACTAGACAGACATGTCCCGTTCATGTTTCCCACAGGGGGTCTCTACTGCATGACAGACCGTCTAAACATGAGAGCTTTGAAGACAAGCAATAGCTAAGCTGAAGCAGCTCAGCTCAGAAAACAAGGAGAGCACCGGAAACTGCACATTGAATCAAGTGGATATACATACTGAATATAGCAAATGTAAATAAAAATAAGTGAACACTGGAAAGAGACGTTAGGAGAAAAGATAAAATGTTATTTAAGACATAAAAGGCATTCTTGGCATGCCTGGGTGACTCATTCGGTGGACCGTCCGACTCTTGATTCCAGATCAGGTCATGATCTCATAATCTGTGAGTTCAAGCCCCGCATCAGGTTCTGCACTGACAGCATGGAGTCTACTTGGGATTCTCTGTCCCCTCCTCTCTCTCTCCCCCTCCCTCATTCACACTGTCTCTCTCCCTCTCTCTCAAAATAAATAAATTTTTAAAAATTTAAAAAAATAAAAGGCATTCTCAAATTAGTAATCTCTCAGCTCATCCAGACTCTGGCAAGACCTGAAAAATTTAACTTCTTCATTGGTTAAGAAATTAATATACTCCTTATACTTCTATAGAAATGTAACAAAGCATAACAATTCTGTAGACTCTAATTGGTAACCTCAACAATTTACTAACATACAATAAAATGTGCTGCAAATGTGAGCCTCTTTCCAAATGAAAAACTTGACATAAATTTTTGTCCTCATTTAATTTGAAAACAATAAAACTCTGTCAAGATTTTGATGGGAAGGATCATTTTCTCTTGTCAGAAATAATTATGGGTAAAATGCTTTTAAAACATTTAAATGTAATGGGGCACCTGGGTGGCTCAGTCAGTTAAGCGTCCAACTTGGGCTCAAGTCATGATCTCACGGTTCTTGCGTTCAAGCCCCACATCAGGCTCTGTGCCGACAGCCTGGAGCCTGGAGCCTGCTTCAGGTTCTATGTCTCCCTCTTTCTTTGCCCCTCCCCTGCTCATGCTCTGTCTCTCTCTCTTTCAAAATAAACATTAAAAAATAAAAATAAATAAAACATTTAAATCTATGTTTAAAAATAAAAAGGCAAGAAGCTCCACAATAGGTCAGAAATGAAATCCAAGCTAAGATGTGAAGAGTGAGGCTGTGACAAATGCCCACAGGATGCTCTCACCAGGAGAACAGATGAAAAGGCCACACCTGATTCGGAAAAGTGATTAGTAGTCAGGGAAGGTTAGAAACCCTTCTCTCAATTAGAGACAGGACAGACTGATTTCTCTTAATATGCAAAGCATACTTGCTAATTTACTTACTAAGGGTGAGTTTATGCAGTAATAGGAGAGACAGGGGATGACACAGTGACAGCTAATATCCGGGGAGCTTTAAGAAGTTTATAGTAGAGCCTCATGTTAAGAAATAGTAAATTCAAAAGAAGGGAAACTCCAAATACATGAAAAACTTTAACTTAATGCTACTTAAAATGGATACCTAGGGGCGCCTGGGTGGCTCAGTTCGTTGAGCATCCAACTTTGGCTAAGGTCTTGATCTCATGGTTCATGGGTTCAAGCCTCACGTTGGGCTCTGTGCTGACAGACAGCTCAGAGCCTGGAACATGCTTCAGATTCTCTCTCCTCTCTCTCTCAATCTCTCTTCTCTCTCTCTCTCTTTCAAAAATAAAAACATTAAAAATTTTAAAAATTTAAAAAAATAAAATGGTCACCTAAGGCAAATGTCTAAAACTTTCTGATGGCAATGAATACTAGTGATGCGCTTAAAATAAAAGCTGTACTCACAAATATTTATTGAGCACTCACTTTGTACCAGACACTGAACACACAGATAAGAACACAATGATAACTGAAATACTTTCAAAGCCCAGGAAGCTTACAATTTACTGGGAAATAAAAATGATCCAGTGTGAAGGTGCCATATCCATGGTACAAGGGAACATGGTAAACGCATCATGTTAATTCAGAACGATGTATCAGCCCGGTCATGGAAAGAAGAGTAAGAAGCCACTTCCCCCCCACCCCCAAGAAAAGCACGTAACCATGTAGGGAAGGATTACCAACAAGATGAACTGGGAAAAGAGAAGTCCTGCCAGGCACACATGACAGCACACACAGAGGCCCGCAGTCAAGACAGAGGAGGACCAGGAGTTCGGGCATGTTGAGTAGTTGAGAGTGACCTTCACACGGGAGGGTGAAGCCGGGGGTGATAAAGCATCTTTGAAAACAAACGATTAAAAGCAACATGCAATAGGTCATCAAGAGCTGCAAAGTCACCCTGAAGAGGCCAAATGGATCTAAATACAACAGTATTTGAAAGACCCTAAAATGTTAACACACTTAAAGAAATGTGTCTTGGCAAAAAAAGTGTTGTTCTATCCTATACTTAAAAAAGAGAGATATTCTCAGGAACACTTGACTTTGCCCTTCTTAAAGGCATTGTTCAGGAGAAAGCATGCTTAGCCAAACTCCAAGTATTACTGTCCAACTGGCAAGGCCATCTGTACTGTGAGGAGAATTTAGCATAAACCCATTAAACTTTCAAATTATAAAAATCAATGATTCATTCATTCAGTAAATATTTATTAAATCCCTGCTGTGTATAGTTTTCTGTACACTAGAGCTACAGTGGTAGAGAAGAGTCGAAATTCCCCGCCATCTTGGAGCTCATTATACACCAATGAGGGGAGACAAAATATAAATGAACTCGTATATGCTTCAATAGTGAGAAGTGTTACAGAAGAAAATAAGGCAAATATGGAAGACAAGGAAAGTAGGAATATGGGAGTTTTATGTAGGAAATCAGGAATAAAAAGGAAAACCTGCAATATCTCAAGGAAGGAGAAGAATAATTGAGACAGAGGGAGTAGGAAACAGCCTTATGCTTATAATTTGGCTCAGGCTCAAAAAAGAGAATAGATACTCTAGTCAATGTGATAACTGCATTTCTCACTGTCACATTCTGATTTAATCATTTGATGAGCTTGATGAATCTATAACCCCAAAGGCCACATGTTGTTCCAGGGCAAACTCACCAAGTGAAATGAAAGTGACCCTATGGGGCCTTTAGGGAGAAACCAAATGACTTCTTCAACTTTCCCTGATCTTTGGCAGTGGTGGGAAGGGTTAACCAGAAGGTGATAAAACTAGAGAAAAGATGACCAATGACAACATTAGCTGTTAACTATGGGGAGGAAGAGAAGGCAACTGCTTAGAGAGAGGTAGAAAGTGCTGGAGAAGCAAGAGACAAGTTGGCCTTCTCTCCACAGGAAACAGCATGAAGGAAGGAACGGACAGAGGAAAACCATTCTAGAAAGGAGGGAAAGAAGCTGAAATCAAAGAGGAGGACAGCTTGCCTCTGTGAGAGGCAGTTTTATGAATGAAAAAGGGACTTGGCTTTGTCATACATTCAAACCACACTAACGCGGACTACAAATTCAATAAATCCAAATAAAACCAAGTATGAATGGGCACGCCGCGAGTTATAGTAAGGGAGAAGAACTTCAGACAAAGAGGTGGAAATTAAGAGTGCTTAATATTCAGTTACCATGTTTATTTTCACTTTAAAGCTCAAAAGGGCAACATTTTCAAACATGTATTTCAGAGAGTTAATAATCAAACCATGATTAGTATCTTGGGCGTTTTTTACTTATAACCCTACTGAAAATAAACCGTCAAAGATGACTGGGTATGTTAACCATTCCAACAACAAAACACTCTTTAAAAAAATTTTTTTTTAATGTTTATTTATTTTTGAGAGAGAGAGACAAAACACAAGCGGGAGGGGCAGAGAGAGAAGGAGACACGGAATCCAAAGCAGGCTCCAGGCTCTGATCTGTCAGCACAGATTCTCCCCTTCAGAGTCTCCAATCACTGTTTTCCAGGTTTACTTTGTCCTTTGCCGATTGTATAGATAGTATTTTTATAACTTTTAACATCCTATAAGACCCACCCATTACAAGTAAACAACCCAATGAGCTATGCCGACAGCACAGAGCCCACAGCGATGCCGGAACCCAGGAACCATGAGATCCTGACCTGAGCAGAAGTCGGACACTTAACTGACTGAGCTACCCAGGTGCCCCCAAAACACTCTTTTTAAAAATATTTTAACCCAAGGGTATGACTGGAAAACAAAACCCACTGTCTATTACCAAAAAGAAGTCAGAATAATATTAATCAAACACCTAAACCCTTCCTGCGAATACAATTTGTACTCAGGGAACATTTTCTAGAGGGAATTATATTCATTTGGTTTAGAGCTTTTTGATTTTTCCTTCCCATAAAAACATTCAATTGTTTTACTCTGTCCCATGTCCGGGGCAGAAAGAAACCTGAATTCATGGATGGAATATACTGAATATTTTATGAGTAAGCCTGAGAGACACTTACCCAGTATTGATGGAAATGATTTCTATTAGCGGATTCTTCCTGATCTTTGGCAAATCCAATGGCGCTCCCCCCAACCGCCTTCCATTATTCTTTTTCTGACCCAGTAGTCTCACCGAGTGACCTTCAAAAAGAGCATATAAATACACATTAGCACGAGTCACAGAACTTCACTCTCATTCACTGCTCTCAGTAAATGGTCTTCCTCTATGAAACAAACAATAAAACAGGAGAAGATATAATCATTGTCCTAAGAAATAATGCCAAAGGGAAAAACAGCTGTGTGCGTGTCCTGCACTCAGAAGGGCTCTACTTGTAGTATCTGCACCTTTCCCCTGCACAGATGACAGAACTGGGAATACCCCCAGCATGGCACGGGGCAAGGTACCTGTGCTCTCAAGTATAAACCACATGCGGGTGGGGGAGCTCACAGGGGCAGTGTGCCTGCCAGCCGACTGCACCACTGGCGAATTTTAAAAAGTGCAAAAGCAGATGATCCCCTGGGAGCAAACAGTAAATCCAAGAAAAAAAGAACTAAAAAGCTGAGATACCATGACACTTTAGGGTTTGGTTTTTTAAAAACAAACACAAGTTTTTAAATTTGCATTTTAATATCACAAAAGAAAATCAGGCTATTTATAAGAGTCATAAAAATTTGTCTAATATTGAAAGTTTGAATTCCAGTTGTAGAAAATATGGAAGAATGGTACAAAGAATTCCCACCCCCTTCAGATTCTCCAATTAGTTTTCCATGTTTACTTTGTCCTTTGTGTATTACACACTTAGGATTTTTTATAACTTTTAATAACTTTAACATCCTATAGGATTCACCCATTAATAGTATACAACTCAACGACTTTTAAATAAACATGCGCAGTTGTGCAATCTTCACAAAAAACCCTGTTTTAGAACATTTCCGTCACCCTCAAAATTGTCTCAAGCTTATTTGTACTCCACTCTTGCTTCCATTCCAAAATATATCCCTTTTTGTTCATTTGTTTGCCAGCTGGTGGATGTTTGGACTGTTTCCAATTAATAACTATTAGAAAATGCTTCTAGGAACATTCACGTACAAGTCTTTATGTGGATATATATTTACATTTCTCTGCAACTCCTAGTAATGGAATTGCCAGGTCATGTGGACAATTTATATCTAACTTTATAAGAAACCACTGTTTTCCAAAGTGGAATACCACTTTATATCCTACCGGGTAAGTATGAGGGTTTGGGTTTCCTTCCATTGTCGCCAAGACCTCACATTGTAAGTTTTTTGACAACAGCCACTCTAGAGGGAAGTAGCTTATTACTGTGGTTCAAATGAATTTATGTATTTCCATAATGACTAATGACGTTGAGCACCTTTTCATGTGTTTATTAGCCAAGTGTGTATCTTCTTTGGTAAAATGTTGTGATGGTTAATTTTTATGTATCAACTTGACTGGGCCACAGAATGCCCAGATGTTTAGCCAAACATTATTTTGGGTTTCCACAATGGTCTTTCTGGGAAAGACAAGACATCTGAATCAGTAGACTGAGTAAAGCAGATTAACACTGGTGAGCCATATCCAATCAATCAAAGGCCTGAAGAGAACAAAAAAGCTAAGAAGGAACAGCTATTGGCTAACTGTTGAGCTGGGTCCTTGTTCTTTTCCAGCCTTGGAATTCTGGCTGAAGCACAGGCTCTTCTGGGGTCTTCTGCCCAACTGCAGACTGATACTTACACCATCAGCTCTGAGTCTCAGACCTTTGGACTTGGACACGAACCACACATCAGCTCTCTTAGGCAGCTTGCCGACTACGTATCTTGGGAATTCTCAATCTTCGCCATGTCTCCATAATGATATGAGCCAATTCTTTATAATACACTTCTTTTGAACACATACATGTACACATGCGCACAAAGACACACACAACCTATTGGCTGTTTCTTTGGAGAACCTTCACTAATATGTCTACTCCAGAAGTTTGCCCATATTTTAACTGGAGTAACTACCTTATTATTGTGTTGTAAGATTTCTTTAGTCTGCTGACAAAGCCTTTTTCAGATGTGATTTTTAAATATTTTACTCAGTCTGCAGCATACTGTTTCACTTTTGCGATAGGATCTTTTAAAAAGTTAAGTGTTTTCGAGACACCTAGGAGGCTCAGTTGGTTAAGCATCCAACATCCGCTCAGGTCATGATCTCACAGTTCATGGGTTCGAGCCCAACATCAGGCTCTGTGCTGACAGCTCACAGCCTGGAGCCTGTTTCAGATTCTGTGTCTCCGTCTCTCTCTGTCCCACCCCTGCTGACACTCTGTCTCTCTCACTCAAAAATAAACAAACATTAAAAATAAAAGAAAAAAAAAGTTTTTCAATTTAATGAAGAGCACTTTATCAATTTCTTTTGCTCATAGCTCATGTTCTTACCATTCTATTGAGGAGAGCTTAGTCTAGCCTAAGAGCACAGGGAGGTAATTCTCTCATATTTTCCTCTCGAAGTCCTACTGTTCTAGCTCTTATCTTTAAGTCTGGGATCCACTTTATCACTTTTTGTGTATGATGAGGGTCTCAGTTCATTTTTTCATATGGATTCAAATGTCCACCTTCCTTCTTTGTGCTATTGCTATCACACATATTAACATACAGCTGCATAAACCTCAAAATACAGTGCTATAACTAATGTTTTATATAACTGAATACTTTTAAAAAGAGGAAAAATACAGATTTACAAAGGATTTTTTATCCACCATATTTACCCATTTCTAGCACTCATTTCCTCCTGAGAAAAGTATCAAACTTAGCATTTGATACTACATCCTTTCTGTCTGAAACTTTATTAATTTCTTATAAAGGAAACCTGCTAGCAACAGAGTCTTTGCTTACTTGGGCAAGTATTTTGCTTAATTTGTGAGATACCTTTGTTGGATATAGAATTATTACTTGATAGCTTTTGTCTTTGAGCAGTGAATACAGCTGATCCTTGAACAAAGTAGACTTGAACAACATCAAGCCCATACAGTTGAAAACCCATGCATAGCTTTTGACTCCCCCAAAAACCTAACTATCAATGGCTTACACTGTTTACTGGAAGCTTTGCTGATAACATACACAGGTGATTAACAAATGTTTATATGCTATATGTATTGTATACTTCTTACAATAAAGCAAGCTGAAGAAAATGTTAAGAAAAGCATGAGGAAAATATATTTACAGTACCGTATTGTAAAAAAATCCATGTCAAAGTGGACCACACAGTTCAAAACCATGTCGATCAAGGGTCAACTGTGTAGCCTTCCACTATCTGTGACCTCTGTTGCTTCTGAGAAGTCAGCATCAATCTTAATGTTGTTCCCTTCCATATAATGTGTCACTTCTTCCTCACCATATTTTCTCTCCTGCAACAATTTGCCTATGATGTATCTAAGTATGGATCTTTATGACTTTCCTACATACAATTCATGCAGCTTTTGGCTCCATAAAGGAATTGTTTTATCAAGTTTGGAAAGTTTTCATGTAATACTTTTTTTTTTTAATTGGGAGAGAGTATTTTTTCTATGTCTTCTTCTGTGGCTCCATGACATGTTGGTGTGCTACAGGCTATCTCATAGGTCTTTCAGTCCCCGGTGATTTTTCTTGTTATTCAGAGTGGACCATTTCTACTGATCTATCCTCAAATTTGCTAATGTTTCTTCTTTTGCCATCTCAAACCTGCAAATGAGCCTCTGGAATGAACATTTCATTTCGGTTACTGTACTTTTCAACTACAGATTTTCCATTGGTTGTTTTTTATAATTTCTTTTTGTGATTCTACATTCAAGTCAATGTCATCATCCTTTCCTTAAGGGCTTTTTTTTTCACATTTTTATTTATTTTTGGGAGCAAGAGAGAGCGAGTATAAGTGGGAGAGAGGCAGAGAGACAGGGAGACACAGAATCCAAAGCAGGCTCCAGGCTCTGAGCTGTCAGCACAGAGCCCAATGCGGGGCTCAAACCAGGAAACCGTGAGATCATGACCCGAGCTGAAGCCAGATGCTCAACCAACAAAGCCACCCAGGTGCTCCTCCTTAAAGGCTTTTAACATGGTTTCACTTAGTACTTTGCCAAATCCAACATTTCTGGTCACAAAAAGGCAATCTATACTTTTTCTTTCCTGGATATGGTTATACTGAGTTTCCTTACATGTATCATAATACTTTGTTGAGTATAGAACATTTTAGATAATATATTGTAGCAATTCTCAATTCAGGTTTCCCTCCATCAGGAATAAGTTGGGTTGTTGTTTTTTGTGGTTTTTTTTTGTGGTTTTTTTTTTTTTCATTTTTTTATGCTTACTTGGAGTAAATCTGTGAAGTCTATCTCTTCTACAATGAAGGGTTACTGATGTTTCTTCTTAGCTCTCCATCACCCTCCCACCACCAAGCCTGACTTCCTTGGGGTCAACTCTGTATCTGCAAAGCCTTTTATTAAAGAAAGACTGGTTACACATTTGTTCAAACACTATTAACCAATAAGATTTCTATCTGCTGATGGAACTGTATGTGAGCCAGTGAGGTTACTCAAAGTCAAGGACATTTTCAAGTCCGCACCCCCGCTTTTCTTCCTGTGCTTTCTGGGGTTCTCTGCCACCTTCTGAGGACGGGCGTGCAGGCGCCAGCAGGGCGATGCGTGCAGGGGGTGGGCCTCACTCCTGTCTCTGCAGTGCGTGTGCCCAACCTCAGGTCAACTCCATCCATGGAGACTCGGCCAGCCTCCCATCACTTCCCCAAGTCCCTGTTAAAGCCCTGGCTCGTCCCCCTGTCCAGTCCCGCCACCAAACAGTCCCACAGTTTTGGGCAGGGGCAGCCACACAGGCTCCCTGTCCCTTGCCATCAAAATCTCTACTTGAACTCCTGGTTCTTCAAACCCACCAGGCTGTCCTAGAAGCAGCAGCAAAGCCCTGGTTTTCAGAGTCTGCTCTGCCTTGAACAACCCTGGCCACAGAGCTGAGGAGGGGAAACGGGAGCAGCCCCAGGCACAGGCGCCGTGGACTCACACTGTTCTGGCCCAAAGTTCAGCTGTTTTCATGAATAAACACTTCTCATTTGCTGAATACTTTTAGTAAATCTCCAGAGGGCTAGGGGTCTGTTTTTGACTGTCCAGCTTCACTGCTCCTTGTGAGGAAATCTGTTGATCTCCCCGTGCAATCAGACCACAAGCAAATCAAAGCCAACTTTTTCAAAGCAATCATTTAAAATCACCTCAAATACATAATGAGTACAGGGGTAAGATTCTAAGGCAATTATATACATGTTCCATCAGCCTTCGTTTCAGAAAAATACATTGCTTCAACGACTCTTGTACAGACAGCTTTTCATGACCAGAAGTAATAAAACCATTAGTCACAGCCTTTCTGCACTAATCACTTTAATAAGAAACATTAAGTCCTCCATTCATTCTGAAAATTCTTGCTGGGCTGTAGAAACACAGCTAGAGTCAAGCAAGCATTTGGCATGCCAGATTTCACAGATTTTCAAGATAAGTTCAAGTCTTCAATCAAAAGTCCAGTTAATGAAGAGGCGAGCAAGACTGGCGTGCTAACCTAATAGTTCTCTGAGAGATGCCAGAAGTTCAATAATGACTATGCAAAGCCATGCTATCTTCATACTTGCATGAGACAAATTTCATTACATCCTGCTGAGATTTCAGTAATATGCAGCCTGCACTAATAACATTTGATAAATTATTCATCTTCACTATCTACATGCAAATAAAGGAACATATCTCTGCTTGATGATATAATGAGTTATTTTCCAATCCAGTGATTCATTAAAGAGTGAGAACTAACAATAGCCTGGCTTTTTTTTAATTGAAAAACATAGTACACTGAAGACAAAGTTGGAAATAATATAAAAGTCCCTCATTATATGCAGCCAAAGATGAAAAGGAGAAAATTTAACCACAGAACAATTTTTTTTTAAACGGACTGGAGGAATAAAACTTTTACTTGCTATAAACCAGCTCTTTTAAGAATCCTCTTGCAAACAGAGCTGCTGTTTCACATTAATTCCTTGAATCTACAGACCACAGAATAAAAACATATACTGCAAATCATTACCTGTTCTGTGTATGGTTATCAATACTGTAACCATTTTAAAATAAAGTGAAATTTGAAAGGCTAAAGAATAAACTGGAGGTGATGTCTTTGGGAAGGAGAGGTGAAAAGACAAGGAGTCTGGACAGGGAAACAGGCTCAGGGAATAAAAATGTGAAAAGAAGGAAAATTTTGGAAAATCTGCGCTGGAAATGAACACGCTGTACTTACAAAGGGACCATGAAGCAGGGAGCCCAATTACATACTCACGCACTGCTTTGTTTGATCCCTTGTGGCCCCTGATGCCTCACACTGCAAGGGGGAAAGCAGGGCCCCTCACATGAGTACTGGTATATTTTGGGACTGCTGTGAAGTGCAGCATCCTCTGTGGCTGGACGACAGAGAGAGGTAGGAGGAAATCAGGACAACAGAGCCCGAAAGGAAAATGGAGCGTGAGAATATCAGTTTTGACATCATTTCAATCACATGTATTAAGAAATTACAAGAGGAATTAACAGGAACGGACAGGAAGAATGATCCTCAGTGTGACCAGATCTACTGATAACCACAGGAGCCCACCGAGGGGTCAGTGATAGTGATGTGAAGTGATTAAAACAGAGATAAGCAATTTTAATATGAGGATAAAAACAAAAACCAAATTGACTTAGTATGTAGAACAGGACACACTCAAACTCACAATTTCTGAGATATTTTACCTTTTCCACTCTAGATATAAATTTACGTTTCATCTCCTATAAATAACGGTCGAACGTGTCTCAGTGGGTTTATTCACCATCTTTAATAAACATCTCCCTAGGTTGTTACAAATGTCACATAAAATTCAGCCCTGTTAAAACAAAATTTAATTTTAAGCCTGAGGCTTTCGGCAGTTATTTTTAAATCAGCTATAAAACCTTGATTCTGTGCTGGTTTTTACATTGATCGAATCCACTAAACCATTTAATTAGCTAAAATTACACATTAGGAAATTTTGAACGAAAAGCTAATTTTTAAATGTAATCCACTACTACGTGCATATTTCGAAATCCATAATACTGAGAAAATCTATGTGGGAGAAAAACAGGCATGTACAACAATTGCTCTATTAATTCAATCAATAATCAGTGCTGTTTATGGATCTTCAAGAGCAAAATAAGCTCTTCCTGATCCCACACTGCCAAATGTTGAAAATGTTATTAAAATCAAGGGAAAACATCCACCCATGTATACAAAAAAGATGGTCTGTCAACGTGTCAGAAAGGCAATTATAATGATCACTCACAAATAGAAAAGAATGAGCCTCTGGAATATAAGCATATATATTAACAGAATGGCAGAAAACAGGAATGCCTACAAAATACGTATTTATTAATTAAATTATGTTTCTACTCACAAACCACACTTCCCTCCTTTGGTTCTCACAGACCAAGTAGGTGGTACAAAGCAGCTTCGGAATCTCAGGCCACATCACAGAAGCACCCGTGATCTGGCAACATGGAGTCTGACGGTGTATCTGCCCGTCTTTAATGCCTCCTGTTCTTCTAAAGTCTCCACAGTCGGCCAGACTTCCCTTCCACACTTTATTCATCCCACCTAATTTCAAAGGCCATCGTTTCCTTCATATGTGACCACTTACCTTCCACCACCACCAGAGAGGTCTCGTGCCAAGTTTCCATCACATCTCACAGATTGCTCTCACTTCACACAAATCCGGTCCTGTTAGCTATACCCTAACCAGACCTGTCTGAACCCTAAGCTCTGGGTCAGACCACGGGAAAACGTCCTGGTGAAGCAACCCACCAAGATGCAAGAGGCAGAGGGTAGGAGAAGACTGGCAGAAAATTCCAGCAAAAACAAAAGAGAATAAATGTACTACAGGCACCAATTCTCACCTGAGGAGATGTAGTCACATCAGTTTGAATGTTATTTAAGGATATTACAAAGGAACGCTCAATTTCATCTGTGCTTCTACAAAACGTTTGGAGTTCTTCCCTGACATTTCCTACACAGGCACTTTTAACTGCTTAATCATGAAGAAAAACAAAAATGTGGCCGAAAATGTGACTCTGCTCAATTCAATGTCATTCCTTACATGCAGGTACCCCTCAAGTAAGAAAGAACTCTCGACAGTGACACTCAGGTGTGACCTTCCCTTGAAATAATTTCATTTTAAAAGAAGAAAGCTAAGTACAACAAGGAAGTTGGATTAAGTGAAAGGAGCAGCTTTGTCACACATCAAAGCTGGAAAACTTTACACGAAGGGCCAAACAGGCTCAAACACCTAAAATCATTCCAATTCAGGCATAAATTTTAGCTTTTGAGATTTCAAGCAAGTAAGAAAATTTTAACTGTTAACTAGAACAATGACAACTAGAAAAATATATTAAAAATAGGGGAAGGATAGTAAGACTCAACAGTCCTAAGAGGCAGAATTCGAAGTGTGAATTAGAGTGGAGGCAGAAGGGCCTATGGAGGTGCGTAGTCAGGTAGTCAGCAGCCTGTGTTCTAGGGCTGAACTGGGCGTAAGCAAGCCCACACCCTCCCTGATGGGCAGTTCAGTCAGAGAGGAAGTTAAGATAAGGTCATAATACAAAGTATAAATCCCTAAAAGTCTGAGGTTTATTTAACCCACAACTCTCGTTGCACAAAAAGGGTACCTACACTGTAATTATAATGACGTAAAAGTTACGTATGATCCATAACTGGGGAAGACAGGAAGATGAAAGCCTTCACCGCAATGGAATGTTTTCCAAGAACGGTTAGCACAGCTGATAAGGACAATTAGTTTAAGGTCATCATATTAAACAAAAGACACACAAAACAAATAATCTGCATAAGCAAAAGGCCTTCTTACCCTAATGCAGACACCTTCTGGGGGCAAATTACCATAAGCTCTTAATTTTATGCTTTAATTAAATCTTTTACAAGCAGGTGTACTTTTAAGACAGTGGGAGATTTGCGTGGTGCTGACTCATTTTTCCAGATGTAAATCAAGTGTACATCAACGCTCAGGAGTAGAAGGCAGTCCCATGTCAGTAACCCCACATTAGTAGGAGCCTTAAAAAAACTCCTTAGGTCACTGGCTGTCTTGCTATATACTAGGCTGTTCTGAACTATAATTTGCTCAATAGCTCCAAGCCTTAGTGTTTACAACAATAAAGCTATAAATGCTTCAGTTTCAGGATGTAAAGCATCCACGGTGGCAATACAGAACTTAACCACTGCTCACGCTCAAACCTACATTCGGAAAATCACTGCACCAGGTGATGAAAGCAGAAATCCCAGACCTTACAATACACAGCATTCAGGCTGCTAGGAAATGAGAACGGTAAAACACAGACATAAGGAATTTGTAAGCCACAAGCCCCTTATGAACTTTTAAAAACTGAAGTTCAAATTCCCACTTTGAATCTCCAATGAAAATTTCAAGTTTCCGCCTGTTATTCGATTCAAGCCCCCATAAAGTGTGACAGAAGAGAGACCAGAAGAAGAGAAAGTTGGACATTTGTCCTATCTATGGATCTTGAAACACACTCTGTCTGCATTTCATTTCACTGCTCACCATGAGCTGAACATACCTAGTTGTACTGCGGCTATATGAAGGCGATCTAAACGGGAGGAGGTAGGAAACACGGTATTGGGGACTTACTTGCTAGCTTTAAATTCACAGTCTTAGTCCTCAGCTCTTCATGACAGGTGTTAGCATTGCCTTTCTATAAAATGATGGCAATGTATTGACCACAGAAATGTAAGAAAGACCAAGAAGACGTGTATATCATAATACATTAACGTGTATCTGTAAAGGAAACAGAAGCTCCGAATTACAGGTGAGCTTTAAAAATAATGTATGAGGGACGCTTGGTGGCTCAGCCAGTTAAGTGTCCGACTTCAACTCAGGTCATGATCTCATGGTCTGTGAGTTTGAGCCCCACGTCAGGCCTAGAGCCTGCTTTGGATTCTGTGTCTCCCTCTCTCTGCCCCTCCCCTGTCTGCACTCTGTTCCTATCTCTCAAAAATAAATAAACATTAAAAAAATTTGAAGATGTATGAAATATTATCAGTATTAAATACTTCCAAAATACACATAAAGATTTCGAAAACATACCTTCCCCACATGCAAAAACAAAACCCCTATTCTGTCCTGAGTCACCATACTGACTGCCCTAAAGCGATGTAAGGTCCTGAGGAAAACAGACTGGTAAACAAATACCTGGAATGAAGTGTCAGAGTCTAGACAGGTGTTTCTATGACAGTGAGACACCACACAAGAGGGTCCACTTTGCCGAGAAAGATCAGGAAAGGCTTCGAAGAGAGATGGCACCAGTGTGGGGATGCTGGGCAAGCGCCAAACAGCTTAAACACACAATTATACATATTTCACAGCGCATTTGGACATAATACTGCTAATGCAGGAAGCAGACTTCTTTGCTGGAATTCCTGCTTGTTGCTCATTTTCCACTTCTTAAAACCAATCTAGTTAAGAGCCTATCCCTAAAACCAGATTTCCCTGAAAAGATTTACTAAGATTTGGCATAAAGAAGCCCCACTTTGGAAAACCATATTTTCTAAATGTGGTTTATGAATTAGAAGTTACGTGGGCTTGAGACGTATTCTTAGTTCTAATTCACAGTGATCAAACATTCGTTTTAAGAATGAATTTTGGGAACTACAATTAATGTTCATTATGAAGTGCTGAAGACTGAAAGTTACCTACATCGAAATCCTTCCGCTTAGAGCTTCGTTATTTCTCTAGGCTAAATACAAAATTGAGAGAGAAAACAGTTGGTATCCTTACAAAACATGGAAGTATTTTCCTGACCTAACCATTTGAGAGTGAAAACTATATAAAGTGTATTTCAAATAAAAATCTTCGAAAATTACCCCTAATAAACACACTCAAGAGAATTTTCTCTGTAAAAACTTTTCATTAGCATTTTATTGGGTAGATCAACTTTTTATTGGTTGCTTACAGTTTAGGTGTACTGTTTTTCACTCATTTCCTAAATTAAGCACCTTTACAGCAAGGTAAGACTCAAATATTCTAGTCAGAGGGTTTTTTGTTGTTATTGTTGCTGTTGTTAAATAAAACAAATCTTTATTGACTCCTTACAAAAAGCACTCTGGCACAAAATAGGATAACCTGTAAAAGTGAGGGAGGAGAAGGGAAAAACCAATCACAGAGGAGCCAAGAAATGTAAAGGAACAAAATGGGTAAGCCAGCATTAAGTAAGGGAGCCAGAAAACGGGTGAGCAGTGACATCGACAACAGGCATGAGGAAAGGAGGTAATAAACGCAAACGCAGCTCACTTTCTCACTCCCCTCCGTTCAAGATAAGCAGCTTAACAGGAAGTAAAGAACAGGAGATTGGAGGATGAGGTTTCAAATTATAACACACTGCTGCCTGGCTGTGTGATCAGTAATACCGGGTTCCTGCGGAGTCTAGATGAATTCATGCACACGGAAATGGTATGCTGCAAATAGCGAGACAGAAGTTAATTACGGTTGATATTGTAATTAATGCAACTGTAATCCTATCAAGATCTACAGCGCTAATGACGTTTTTCAAAAGCAAAAAGCAAGGAGACTTTCAAAACTTTCACACAATTTAAGTTCAAGCCAGATCCCATTTATTTTTTAAGCTCTGGAGGGCTAGGAAATAGGTCACAAATAATTGCACTGGTAATGATAATCAAATTTGCGAGTTATTTTTTTAAATGTATAAATTAAACTAGATTCAAGGTCATTCCTCTTAAATCGCTGACTAGCATTCTGATACCATTTCTTGACTATGAGGGGAGAGGAAGAAAGCGTAAGGAGTCGTGCAGGGAACTGCACCGGGTCCTGGTGAAATCCCAGCATATGTGCCTAGAGAACGGTGGTGTTTCCCCAACCAGGAGACCTGAGATGATCCACGCTGGGCGATGGGGCAATGACTCTAGGTGACAGGCCATGTGGCAGAAGAACCTCTAATCCCCGGCTCCCCCGAGTTCTGAGAAACCACTCGGCCAGCTCCCTCTCTCAGCAAACCATTCCTCCTTCTTCAACACCCTTGAGAATCCCCACCCCACGTAATGCTCTCACCTTACATGAAATCCTCTCAAGTTACTTTTTTCTCCAGAAATCCTAGTCACCAAGACTACAGAGGCTGTCTCTAAGTCCTGAAAATAAACACGCCCCAGGGTAGAAATGAAAGTTGCTTCAAAGAAGCATAAAACTCTTAAGCAACACCAAGAAGTACGCTTGTCCATCACCACACAGTACAGCATTACCATGGAATGAGGTAAAGGCAAATGAGTCAGGGAATTGTGCTTCCTGAATTCAAGACCCTCTTCCTTGCGAAGTATGGATGTAAACAAAAGCAAAATGCATGGTATGTCCATTGCAAACATTTTCAACCTCATTTTTTAAGTAGGAAGGCATAGGAAAAGAAAAAGTAGAATCTGGCAGAAGGATATGTGAATGCGAGAAAAAGCTTCTCACGTTCTAAAAACCTTGGCTAGAGATCACGGTCCAAAATGTCAGCATCTCAACCTAACAACGACTCTGAAAGTCAGTGTTATATTGCAGACTCAAAGATCTCCAGAGTTTCAGAGTTGAAGGGACTTTCCGTGTCACACAATTTACAACTCAAGCAACAGAACCAATGAGGTTGTACGGGTTGCTAAAGAGGACAGTGTTAATAGGAGAACAAGATATTTCAACATAGCTCATCACATGCTCAATCCAGGATTCTTACCCCTCACAACAGCCAACTGCAGCAGGATTTCAAGAAATGGTGCACTTCAACGTTGGGAGTTAAAGATTTCATGTGTTAGAAGCTCCCTTGCATAAAGACAATTCAATTACTACATCCTTATTGTTCAATACAAAGTAAGCTTTGTTATAAAACAGTAGTACTGATAAACTTCTACTGAAAAATCCATGCACAATTCATATTCCACCTGGATTCTGCAGGTGAGTTTTTCCCCCTCCCGACTAATAATTACAGGAAATTGATATTTATTCTCTCAGTCTCAGGAGTAATTGCTATAGATATGGTACATGCTTTGTGGAGTGTTACAGAATAAACTTTTAAAAATGTGTTATCTCCAAACATTACACACAAAACATCAAAGTCGAGAGGCACTCCTTCTCTGTGCCAGTGATTACCAATACTGGGTTTTCCAGGGAAAGGTCAATGGCATCACCTAACAAATGACATCCTACAACTGTGTGATTAAATCAATGTTCCTGTCAAACAAAATTTTTAAGAAAAAGAGAAAATGAGCTTTAAATATTTTGTGTGCTCACATATGATGTGTCAACTTGCCAGTGTTTTCATTTGGCTATGATAGATCACATGATTTAACCAGGAAAAAAAAGACGTCAAATAAATTGAAGAAGGCTACACATTATTATTAAATTATTTAAAAAATCAGGGGTGCCTGGGTTGCTCAGTTGGTTAAGTGTCCAACTACTGATTTCAGCTCAGGTCATGATCTCAAAATTTATAAAATAGAGCCTCATGTCCCAATCTGCACTGACAGTGCAGAGCCTGCTTATAATTCTCTCTGCCCCTCCCCTACTCATGTGAGCACATAGATACTTTCTATGTCTAAATAAATAAGTAAATAAGTAAATAAATACTTTAAAAATCAAAGACAAAAAAAGAATTTAAGAGCAGCTAAGAGAAAAGAGAGAAGTTACATAAATGGGAACTCCCAAAATACTATCAGCAGATTTCTCAAAGGAAACTTTTTAGGCCAGGAGAGATTGGGAGGCCATACTGAAAATGTTGAACGAAAATTGCTGTCAACTAAGAATTCTGTACCTGGCAAAGCCATCCATCAGAAAGGAACAAGGAATAAAGACTTTCCTACACAAACAAAAACTGAGAGAATTCATTAGCATCAGACCCACATTAGAAGAAAGGCTATACAGATTTCTTTCAGTGGAAGGAAGAGAACACTAATTAATATAAAAACACAAAAAGATAGATAAACCACACTGATGACATACAGTAAAATTAAAGTCATAGTTAGATTCTGCAGTAAGGTAATAGTGATGATATACCTCACCTAAAAATCCAGAAGTTAAAAAATAAAAGGGATGTAACCATAAATTTATGTAACTATGAATACAACAACTTCTTCTTAGTTACACAATACACCATGTAAATTCTAAAAGCAATAACCTAAAATGTGATGGGGAGAAGAAGTAAAAGTGTCAAGTATACAAACGTATTGAAGACAAGTCATTATCAGTAAAAATGGAGTGTTGTAAGTTTGAAATACTTTATGTAAGTCTCATGATAACCACAAGGAAAACTGTGTAGTAATAACACAAAAAAACAAGATACAGAAACCAAAACATACTGATACAAAAAGACATCAAAACACACAAAAAAAGATAGAATAATAAACAAAACAACAGGTCTACAAAACAACCAGGAAACAATTAACAACATGGAAATAGTATTTCCTTGCCTATCAGTAATCATTTCTTTTTTTTTATATATTGAGAGAGTACATGAATGCACCTGAGTGGGGAGGGGCAGAGGAAGAGGGAGAGAGAAAATCTTAAGCAGGCTCCATGCCCAGTGTGGAGCTTGATGCAGGGTTCAATCCCAGGACCATGAGATCATGACTTGAGCCAAAATCAAGAGTCAAATACTCAAATGACTAAGCCACCCAGGTACCCCCAAAAATAATGATTTCAAATCTAAAAGGATTAAATTCTCCAATCAAAAGACACGGAATGTCTGAATGGACAAAAACAAACAAAGAGATCCCACAATATGCTGCCTATAAGAGACTTCACGTTAGCCTTAAAAAAATAAAAGTACCAATATTGTAAGAGACAGACTTAAACAATAGTAAAGACCAAACATATCATTATTAAATGATAAAGGAGTCAAACATCAAACAGATACAACAACTGTAAATATTTATATACCTAACAGAGAACCCAAATATATAAAACAAAAAGTTTTATTATTTTATACATCACAGAGCTAATGTCAGAAATAAAAATAATGCAATAATAGTTGGAAACTTTTAATAACCCAGTCTCAACAATGGATAGACAACCCAGAGAATCAATAAGGCAACAGCAAGTCTGAACAACACTATAGCCAAACAGACCTAACAGATATATACATAACATTCTATGCTACAACAGCAGAATACACATTCTTCCCAAGTACAAATGGAACGCTTAATAGAAGAGACCATGTTAGGTCACAAAATGAGTCTTAGCAAATTCAAGAAGACTGAAATCACACCAAGTATCTTCTCTGACCATGATGGCGTGAAACTAGAAATTAACAGGAGGACAACTGGAAAAGTCACGGACACGTGGGAATTAAACAACACTCACCTGAGCCAATGAATCACGATGAAAATTAAGAGAGAAATAAAAGTTTCAAGAGATAAAATGTACACACAACATATTGGAACTTAGTGGGATGCAGCAAAAGCAATTCTATTCTAAAATCAAAGCTTATAGCAATAAAACCTTACATTAAGCGGTAAGAAATATACAAAATAAAAAACCTAACTCTAAACCTTAAAGAACTAGAAAAAGCCCAAACTTAGCATCAAAAGAGAAATACTAAAGATTAGATCAGAAATAATTAAAATAGAGAAGAGAAAAACAAAAGAAAAGATTAACCATACTAAAAGTTGGCTTTCTGAAAAGATAAACTTGACAAACGCATCGCTAGACTAACCAAAGGGGGAGGGAAAAACCTCAGATCAACAAAATTATAAATGAAAATGGAAATATTACAAATGATATCTCAGAAGTCGCTTGGGTGGCTCAGCTGGTCAAGAGCATGACATGGGCCCAGGTCATGAACCCACAGTTTGTGGGGTCAAGTCCCATGTTGGGCTCTGTGCTGACAGCTCAGAGTCTGGAACCTACATCAGATTCTGTGTCTCCCTCTCCCTCTGCCCTCCCCCCTTGAGCTCTGTCTCTCACAAAAAATAAACACTTAAAAAAATTAGAGCTGAAATCACAGAATTTCAAAGGAATTTCTATGTTCTACTATGAACAATTAAATGCCAACAAACCTGACAACCTAAAAGAAATGGAAACATTCTTAGAAACATACAACTTACCAAGACTCAATCAGGAAGAAACAAAAATTCTAAATAGCCTAATTACTAGTAAGGAGATTGAATCACTAATCAAAAATCTCCCAAAAGACAAAATCCCAGAAGCAGATGCCTTTACTGGTAAATTTTACCAAACCTGTAACAAATATTAAAATCAATCCTTCTTAAACTCTTCCAAAAAGCTCAAGAGGAGGAAACACTCCCAAACTCATTTTACAAAACCAACATTATCCTAATACCAAAACCAGAAAAAGTTACTAGAAGAAAAAAAATCTATAGGTCAGTATCCCTGATGAATGCATGAAATAAATTTTAATAAAACACCCAACATCAATTCAGCAGCACACTGAAAGGATTATTCACTGTGATCAAATGAAACTTCTCTCTAGTGTGCAAGGATGACTCAACACCAGCAAATTAACCACCGTGATAAATCACATTAATAAAATACAATAAAAGAATCACATAATCCTATGAATAGATGTAGAAAAAACATTAGGCAAATTTCAACATCATTTCATAATTAAAAACTCTTAATTAGGCACAGAAGGGACATATCTCAATAAAATTAAAGCCGTACATGACAAGCCCACAATCAGTATCATACTCAATGGTGAAAGGATGAAAGCTTTTCCTCTAAGAACAAGAACATGACAAGGGTGCCCACTCTTACCACTACTATTCAACATAGTACTAGAAGACCTACATAGTGCAATCAAGATAGAAAAAGAAATAAAACATATATAGGTTGAAAAAGAAGAAGTAAAATTAGCTGTTTGCAAATGATATGCTTTCATATATAGAAATCCTATAGGCTCAACCAAAAACACTGTCAGATCTAACCAATGAAGTCAGTAAAATTGTTGAATACAAAGTTAACCTGGAAAAATCAGTAATAGTTTTGTACACTAACAACAAAATTTCTGTACAAAAATTTTTAAAAACTGACCCCATATAAAACAGCATCACAAACAATAAACTACAATAATTTTAACTAAGGAGGAAAAAGATCCCTAGAATGGAGACACCTGGATGGCTCAGTCATTTAACCATCCAACTCCGGCTCAGGTCATGACTGCACAGTTTGTGCATTTAAACCCAGCTCTGGTTCGGTGAGTGTTTCACCCATGCACTCACTGTCAGCGTGGAGCCTGCTTGGGACTTTCTCTCATGGTTTCTCTTTCTTTAAAAAAAGAAATAAATAAAAAAATAAAAAAGATTTTTTAAAAAACCTCTACAATAAAAATTGTAAACTTTGATGAAATTAAATGAGGAAGACATATATAAAAGGAAGGTATCACATGTTCATGTATTAGAAAAAATCAAATGTCAAAATGTCAATACTAATCAATTCAATGCACTCCCCATAAAATTACAAAGGCATTTTTTCTCACAGAAGTAGAAAACACACTTCTAATATATAATTTATATGGAACTAGAAAAGATCACAAATAGCCAAAGAAATCCTGAGAAAGCGGAACAAAGCAGAAAGTATCATACTTCCTGATTTCAAACTATACTATACAGTTACAGTCATCAAAACAGTATGGTACTGAGAGCCCCAGAAATAAATCCATGCCTACAGAGCCAACTAATACTTAACAGGGGAGTGAACAATACTCAATGGAAAAAAGACAATCTACTCAGTAAATGGTACTGGGATCACTGGATATTAACGTATAAAATGATGAAACTGGACCCACATCTTATGTCACACAAAACTTAACTCAAATTCGATTAGACTTAAATACAAGCCTTGAAACCATAAAACTCCTAGAAAAAAACATTGGAACAAATTTCCTTGATATGGGTCTTATTAATGATTTTTTGGATATGACACTTAAATCACAACCAACAAAATAAAAAATCAGCAAATGGGACTACATCAAACTAAAAAGCTCTGCACAGCAAAAGGAACCATGAAGAGAAGAAGGAAGGAAGGAGGAATCTACAAAATAGGAAAAAATATTTGCAAACTATGTACCTGTTGAGGGGTTAATATCCAAAACACATAAAGAGCTCATGTAACTCAAGAGTAAAAAAACAACCCAATGAATAAATGGGCAGAGGGCATAAACAGACACTTCTCAAAGGAGATATACCAAAGGCCAACAAGTACATGAAAAGATGCATCACCAGTCATAAGAGAAATGCAAATTAAAGCCACAATGATATACCACCTCACACCTATTAGAATGACCATCATTAAAAAACACAAGAGATAGGGGCACCTGGTTGGTTCAGTCGACTAAGCATCTGACTTCACCTCAGGTCATGGTCTCACAGTTCATGAATTCGAGCCTCATGTCAGACTCTGTGCTGACAGCTCAGAGCCTGGAGCCTGCTTCCGATTCTGTGTCTCCCTCTCTCTCTGCCCCTCCCCACTCACACACTCTGTCTCTGTCTCTCTCAAAAAATGAATAAGCATTAAACACACACACACAAAGAGATAAATATAGAGAGAAGAGAACCTTTGTCCACTGCTGGTAGGACTGTAAGTTGATACAGCCACTTTGGGAAACATTTATGGAGGATCCTCAAAAAACTAAAAATAGAACTACCATATGATCTAGCAATTTTGCTTCTAAGAATATATCCAAAGGTGATTAAAAACACTAAATCATAAAGGTATCTGAACCCCATATTTAAAGCAGTATTATTTATGACAGCTAAGAAAGATATAGAAACAACCTAAGTGTCCATCAATGGATGAATGTATAAAGAAGCTGTGCTTTATATTCACAATGGAATATTATTCAGCCACCAAAAAAGTAAAGAAACCCTGACATGTGCAACATCGGTGGACTTTGAAGGCATTCTGCTGAACTAATTAAGACAAAAATTGTATGATCTCACTTCTATGGGTGGCATGGAAAAGAGGAAAGAAAAACAAACTCATAGTAGAAGAGATCAGATTTGTGGCTACCATGGGCAGAGGGTGGTGGAGGAGAAAAGAGGGGGAAGTGCAGGAAAGCGGTCAAAGGTACAAACTTCCAGTTAGAAGATAAACAGGTGCCAGGGATGTAAGGTGCAGCATGATGACTATGGCTAACACCGCTCTCTGGCATCCAGGAAAGCTGTCAGGGGAGTTAATCCTAAGAGTTCTCACCACAAAGTGAAAAATCTTCCCCTTTGTTCTTGTCTTCCTTCTTTCCTTTTGATGGCATCTGTATGAGAAGGTGCAGGTTAGCTGAACTCAGAGTGGTAATTATTTCACAAGATACAGGAATCAAATCATCATGCTGTATGTCGTAAATTTATACAGTGATGTACGTCAATTATGTCTCCATAAAACTGGAAGCGTCGGTGGAGGGAAACATCAAAGAGATTAATGCGTCCAAAACAGACTGAAAAGGGGGCAGAGGAGAAGGAGGGGAGGAGTGAACCTGCAGGTGAAACACCTCATACTGACCCCTAGAGGCCACTGTACAAGTTGGCTTCTACTCTGAGTAAGGTAGGTAGGGTGGGGGGACACCATGGAAGTTTGGGTAAAGGAGCGACATGGTCCCACCTGTGTTAAAAAAAAAAAATTGCAAGAGTTAACGTGTAAGTCCAATCTCCACAGTAGGCAACTCCTCGTTAATGTTTACACAAGGAAGGATGGGGCTACTTTCCCAGACAGATCAGTGGGACCACTAATAGGAAGGGTTGGGTCATGGGAAGCCTGAGAGGTTCAAGCTTAAAGTAATTTCCTTTCCTTGTTTTGAACAATTAAATCCACTGAACCATTTTAACAGTGTATTATGTGAAAACTCCGGTAAGACTGTCAAACTAACAAACTATTCAACCCCCATACCCTCCCATGTAGCCCCACTCCACAATGAAGAGGCAAAAGTTAATGAAATACCCAAGACTTCATAAAAATTAATTCCGTTAATAATGAAAGGTGGCTTCAAACCATAAGAAAATGAACCTTTGAACAGAAAAGGAAGTATAAGTGATAAACATACTAGAGCAGTGTAATTAAAGACAAATCAAAAACATGTAAAACACTTCTGAAGGTATCATAAAGTAGCAGAATCCACCTAGGGGGCACACGTAAGCATTTATTTTAGTTTTAAAAGTTTTAAGACAAGATGTTTTTAGACAAGTTTTTAGACAAGATGAACGTTATTTAACTACATTTTCATTTTTTCAAAAACGGTCAACATGACCATTTATAATGTTTAACGAAGATCCTTCTCAGCATCGACTGGATATTTTGCAGCTAAGGCTGCTCAGCTGTGTATGTGTGGCTGATAATTTAGCTAATAAAGTTAAAGAGTTAGAGAAATACAGACAAGATACAACAAGGTGGCTTCTCTAATAGATGGTCCTTTCCAGTCATTATTCCCAACCAGCCATTACAAATGAAATGACATGGGAAACCAACATAATTCCTGTCGTAGAACTTAGCTGTTGGAGACCATAAGGAAATCTTCCCTATTGATCTTTCTAAACTATTATGATTTAGAAAACACTATCTGAGATACAATGGATTATAAACATCCATTCTAGAAATAATGTATATTGAAGGACAGAGAATAAATAAGTTAAAATCCTATTGCTGATCTCAGGGATCAAAGGAACACAGAGAGAGGAAAAACCATAAACTGACTCATTTAAAAAGGTAGCAAAATATGGTTGCGAAACTACAACCACCTATTAACAGGATACATAAACTTCAACAGGCTCGCTCAAAAAAACCTAAATAAACTACAGCAATAAATGCCTGACTTTAGTTACTACAAAATAGAACTTATCACTTATTTAATTATACCAGTGTGACTGAGAAGTATTCCCAATGTACAAACCAATACGCAACATCTTCCACCACATTCAGACTATACAGTAACTGTCAGTTCTTACACATACTGAGAAGGTACACTGAAGTGTCCCTTGAAAGCATACTTTGAAAAAGAATAAAACGATTTTACTGAAAAACAAACCCTGAAAAAGTAGATGCGCTTTTGTGGTCCAATACCATCCCAGGTGGACCATGTTACATATCCAAGCTCAGTTCGCTCACTCATTAAGTTCAGAAAACATCCTCAAGTGAATCTCCATGGGACTTTCGGGAGGTTGCTCAGTTATTAACACTGATAAAAACCACGCTTGATATAACAATTTTGCCTTCCAGTCTCAATCCATGACAAGTTTATACTCTGAATTAGAATCAAATGCAAAATACAAAATCTGACAGACTGAAGATGAATAGCAATGTGTTAAATAAGAAGAAGCTATTTGGCGAAGTACCCTGGGAATTTAGGTCAGTCTAATCCAAGATTGCATCAATTACTGAGAAGTTAAGGGAAACGGAAAATCAATTAAACCTGCAGATTGTGCCATATTGGGAAAGTCTTCAATTACCAACACTGGAGGCATTTGGAATTGGACTGAATGAAATACCAGCAAACATATTCTTAACAATGGAGGCCTCTTTTATTAGAGGGGAAGAAAGAAATATGACTTAATAGTAAAAACATTTTTCTAACTTCAATAGGCAATGTTTATTTGCAATCATTTGTCTTACGTTATCCAGTAGATTACTTTTACAAAGCGAAGAATTTAAAGGATTCTTTATGTGCTTGGATGACTTAACAGACACACTTCAGAAGAAATACAGATTTATATTCCCTTCTGAGCTTTCATACAAAAAAAAAAATTTTAATGACCATGTAAACCAAGACTAAGGTACATGAATATTTAAAATAAATAAATAAATAAAAACACTTTAAACACTGTACTTCTTCCCTCAGAATCAGTTACATGCCTTGCTGAATTAGCAAGATGATAGGGAAGGAAATCCTAAATTCATTACAATCTGGTTTCTCCTAAAGTAAATGCTATAAATGGATGGAATTTTCAGGCCACTATCACAATAGTGAGGATTCATTCAGAATAACTTAAAACTTTCCATTTTGTTCCAACAAAGAGAGACCTAAATGGAATATGCTTTATATGGTTTTATATTAATTACAATCAACGCTTTTGGGCATCAAAATAGCTTATTAACTCATTTTTTAAAACATCATTTGGTATAACATAACAGTAAGAAGAATGCCAACAGGCTGTGGCAGAGGCTGTATGTCCAAACTCCCTTCAAGGAAGACATATGAAGAGAGCCCAACAGGAATCACATGTGGGAACAAGGCAGTCACGGCAAAACCCTCTAGTCAGGCAGTATTCCATCTGGCCTTTCTGGGCAGAGACTTGCTTCTCCACGGAGCATTTATCAATCAGGGTCCCAGCAAAGCAGATGGTACGCTGCATAATTGAAGAGGTTTTAATAAAGGGACTATTTACTAAGGTTTGGCAAGGTTAGGAAAACCAACAAGAGACAATGCAATACTCTCAGGCTGGCAACAATGGGGTGCTGTTTCCACCCCTGGGCCTGAAAAAGCAAAGGAAGGGAACAGCTAGAAGAACCTGGAGAAAGAGATGAAGAGAATGAGCCACCTGGCAGGATCTGTGGCCACAAGTGAGAGAGCACAAAACCGGCAGAAGCAGGGAAGAAGAGACTGGGGAAGTGTAACAAATACTCCTATGTCACCCTCTAGTCAGGCCTCCAGTCTCTGGCTGGAAAAACCCAAGTAGATACCGAATAGCAAGGATCCTCCTGACGCAACACACACAGGCCAGCCTCAACGGACACGTGTCAAGGCAGAGAGCTGGTCTGTGAGGGTACGGAACTTACCCACTCAGGTGCAGGACGTGAGATAAACACAGCGCAAGCTACAAATATCCAGGAAACATCAAATGGCTCATTTTGGCTCGAGCAAAAGGTGTATGTACGGAATCAATGGGAGAAAAATGGTGAAAATGACAGGCGGGAGTAAAAGATAATTAAGATCACACTAGGAAGTCACAGTTTGAAGGTACACATGCAGAAGCACCTTCAAATCCATAGTCCCAGGATAATGGCAGCAGTGTATACAGTTAGATTGGAAGAAGAGTCACTTTTAGCAGTTAGATGATCCCAGCAGATGAGGTATTAAGAAGGTAGTAAGAAACAGTAACAAAAATTGATCCCGCAGTATATGTAAAAGGTATCTGAAAAGTCATATCCATTTAATCACCTCCATTTTGAACCAAGAAACCTGAGCCTCAGAAAAGTAACATGGTGAGAGGCACCAGGCTGGCTCCGTCGGTTGAGCGTCTGACTTTGACTCATGATGTTGTAATTCATGAGTTCAAGCCCCACGCTGGGCTCTCTGCTATCAGCCTGTCAGCAAAGAGCCGTCTTCAGATCCTCTGTCCCCCTCTCTCTGTCTCTCTCCCAAAAATAAATATTTTAAAAAAGAGAACATAACTTGCTGAAAGTCAACAGAGAACTAATTGTGTTACAAACACCACAATATTTCACCAACTTGTGCTTTCTAAATGAAATATTGTAAACAGAAAGTGAACAACAGAAGTTGATTGACAGGTACAGAGCTCCATGAACTCGGAGATCTCAGATGAGTCATCTGACCTCTTCCCTAGTTCACCTTCCTCATCTCCAACTAAGAGCACCTATGAAAATTATTTTTTCTATCTCTGAAGTTCTCCCGTTGTAATACTAATACTTAATTCATCAGCCTTGCCAGCCTCAAGTCAATCTGCCAATGAACATTCCCATCAACTTCATCTTCAACTCATCTCTGGCTGTGAATTCTCAAATTAAATCTGATTTCAACCTCCCCAACAAATGAACTCAAGCTAAAACTTGAGTGAGAAGCCACCTCCAGTTGGCTCAATGTACAGGCCTTCTGTGATACTGCGATATAACAAATATATGTTTGGTCTTCATTCTCAGTTCCTAGTACAGAGCCCCTAAAACTCTTACAATTCCCTGAGTGATAAGGGTGAGGGGAGCCTTTTTGGTTATTCTTTTTTTTTTTTTTTTTTTACACAAATAGTTTATTGTCAAATGGGTTTCCACATAACATCCAGTGCTCATCCCCACAAGTATCCTCCTCCATGCCTGTCCCCCCTCCCCCCACATCCACCAGTCCTCAGTTTCTGTCAGCATTCAAGAGTCTCTCATGGTTTGCCTCTCTCCCTTTCCCCCACCATTTCCGCCCTTCTTCTCCCCCTGGTTCCTCCGTCAAGTTCCTCCTAATCCTCCTATACGTGCAAACATACGATATTTGTCCTTCTCTGCCTGACCTATTTCGCTCAGCATAACACCCTCAAGGTCCATCCATGTTGCTACACATGGCCAGATTTCATTGTTTCTCATTGCCATGTAGTATTCCATGGTATAGATAAACCACATCTTCTTGATCTATTCATCTGTTGATGGACACTTAGGCTCTTTCCATGTTTTAGCTATTGTGGAGAGTGCTGCTATGAACATTGGGGTACATGTGCTCCTATGCATCAGCATTTCTGTATCCCTTGGGTAAATTCCTAGCAGTGCTATTGCTGGGTCCTAGGGAGTTCTATTGTTAGTTTCCTGAGGAACCTCCACACTGTTTTCCAGAGGGGCTACACCAGTTTACATTCCCACCAACAGTGTAGGAGGGTGCCCGTTTCTCCACATCCTCGCCAGCATCTAGAGTTCTCTGATTGGCTCATTTTAGCCACTCTGACTGGCGTGAGGTGGTATCTCAGTGTGGTTCTGATTTGTATTTCCCTGATGAGGAGGGATGCTGAGCATTGTTTCATGTGTCTGTTGGCCATCTGGATGTCCTCTTTGGAGAAGTGTCTGTTCATATCTTCTGCCCATTTCTTCACTGGGTTGTTTGTTTTTTGGGTGTGGAGTTTGGTGAGTTCCTTATAGATTTTGGATATTAACCCTTTATCTGATATGTCATTTGCAACTATCTTTTCCGATTCCGTTGGTTGCCTATTAGTTTTGTGGGTTGTTTCCTTTGCTGTGCAGCCTTTTTGGTTATTCTAAATAAGCCCTTTTCAACCATATTTGGATTTATGCTAATCAGGTAACTTAACTCTTAAGAGGTGAGGGCTGGTTGCCAAAGGAACCAACAACGTAACTAAAAGGTTGGATCTTTCATCCCCACCCCCAAATTTTGGGAGTTCAAGCAGCACTGGCCAATGATTTCATCAATCATGTCTGTGTAATGGACACTCCACAGAAATCCTCCAAGCTGATAAATGTACTGAGGTGCTGGGAAGGTGGCATACCCAGAGAGGGCATGGAAGGTCCACTTCCATTAGCACATAGCTTGCCCTGTGCATTTCTTCTAGGTGGATGCTCCTGAGCTGTATCCTCCATAATAAAACAGTAATAATAAGTAAAAGGTTTTCCTGAATTCTACAAGCCACTCTAGCAAATCATCAAACCTAAATAGGGGGTCATGGGAACGAAACTTACAACTGATCTGTCAGAAGTACAGGTGACAATCTAGACTTGCAACTGACATCCAGAGTGGTGGGAAGTCTAATGAAACTGAGCCCTTAATCTATGAGGTCTGTACTAACTCCAGATAGTTCATGCCAAAATCACTCGGTATAGCCCTTCTGAATCCCTTTAGCGGCACTGTGGTAGTTGCCTTATGAAAGATCAAGTGCCTTATGAAAGGCAGCAAAAAGGGAGGCAAGAAGAAAGTGGCTGATCTGTTTTCTAAGAAAGATCAGTAGGAGGTAAAAGCACCAGCTATGTTCAGTATAAGAAATATTGGAAAAAACACTAATCACAAGAACTCAAGGAATCAAAATCATTTCTGATGGCTTCAAGGATAGTGTTTTAGAAGTGAGCCTTGCTTATTGGCAGAATGACGAAGCTCCATTTAGAAAATTAAAGCTAATTACTGAGGATGTTCAGTGCAAAAGTTTCCTGACTAATTTCCATGGCATGTATCTTACCAGTGCTCCAAAATGTGCTCCATGGTCAAAAAGGGAGAAAAGGCTTGTCAGTCTATTCACCCATTCCATAATGTCTCTGACAGCAAAGTAAAAATGCTGAAAGAGCCCAAGTGTGAACTGGGAAAACTGATTAAGCTTCATGGTGAAGGTTCCGGAAAAGCTCCTGGGGATAAGGCTGATGCTCAAGTTGAACAAGCTAATGGAATATCAGCCCCTAGTCCAAGAATCTTGTTTAAAATTCAGACATTTAATGGTGACAAATAAAAAATCCTATTTGTGATGTTTGAGAGGGGCGCCTGGGTGGCTTAGTCGGTTAAGCGTCCGACTTTCGCTTAGGTCATGATCTCGCGGTTCGTGGGTTCGAGCCCCGCGTCGGGCTCTGTGCTGACTGCCAGCTCGGAGCCTGGAGCCCATTTCAGTCTGTGACTCCCTCTCTCTCTGACCCTCCCCTGCTCACGCGGTCTCTCTCTCTCTCCTAGAAATAAATAAAACATTAAAAAAATTTAAAGGAAAAAAATGCTTAGTATAGAAAACCTACCAATTTGGTGTCACAAGTATTGTCATTACAGAAAAACATCCTTTACCTTCCCCTTCTATGATTTCCTATAGAGATTATATCTCTGCAAGCCATGTGGCCACCTTCCGAGCACAATGTTACTATTTGTTTTTGTCTGTTTTTAAATTAGACTTTGTTTTACATCAGTCTTAGGTTCACAGCAAAATCAAGCAGAAAAGTACAGAACTCCTATATACCATCCCACCGCCAAGCTATCCCCATTTATCAACATCCTCCACCATAATGGTACATGTGTTACATCAATGAGCCTACAATGACACATCTTTATAACTCAAAGACCATACTAAGTTCACTCATGGTGCTGAACATTCTATGGGTTTGGAAAAACATGTACCACCGTGTATCCACCATTAGAGTAGCACACAGAATGGTATCACTGCCCTAGAGCATTCCTGTATAGCCTATTCATCTTTCTCCCCTCCTCCCCAACCCTGGCCAACACTGATCTTTTTACTACCTCTTTGGTTTTTCCTTTTTCAGAAGTCACAGAGTTGGAACTACACAGTGTGTAGCCATTTCTGATTGGCTCCTTTCGCTTAATGTGCTTTTAAGTTTCCTGTATGTCTTTTCATAACTTGGTGGCTCATTTCTTTTCAGCACTGGTTACTACTCCACAGCCTCTATGTAACACAGTTTGTTTAGCCTTTCTCAGAAGGAGGTCTTGGTTGCTTCCACTTTTGGCAATTATGGTTAATAAAGCAGCTATCAAACATCTGTGTGCAGGTTTTCATCCAGGCACAAATTTTCAAGTCCTCTGGGACTTGCTGGATCATATGTTCAAAGTATGTTGGTCTTGTAACAAAGTGCCCAACTGTTTTCCAAAATGGCGGCACCACTGCCCACTACTCCTAGCGGTGAAGGAGAGTTCCTGTTACTCCACCTGCTCACCAGCATTTAGGGTTGTCAGTAGTACAGATTCCAGCCATACAAGTAAATGTGTGGTGGTATCTCCTTGTTTTAGGTGCATTTCTTTAAAGAGCTATGAGGTGAAACATCTTTCCATGTGTTTATTTTCCATCTATGTATCTTCTGTGGTAAGGTGTCTGATGAGTTATTTGGTCCACGTTTTAACTGCGTTGTTGATTTCCTCACTCTTGAACTTTAAAAGTCCTTTATATATTTTAGATAATAGTTCTTCATCAGATATATCTTTTGCAAACTTTTTCTACCAGTCTGTGACTTGTCTTCTTACTCTCTTGACAGTCTCCTCTTGCAGAGGAGAAGTTCTTAATTTTAATGGAGTCCAGCTGGTCAGTTCTTTCTTTCACAGATCAAGCCTTTGGTGTTGCATCTAAAAAAGTCATCCATACCCCAGGTCACGTACATTTTCTTCTGTGCTATCTTTATCACCATTAATTTAAAATATGTATTATATATATACACACACACACACACGCACACATACATATATAGTGAGTTACCAGCATGCGGCTGGTACTTAAGACAGAAAATAAGTAAGGCAACAAAACCCACAAGCATCCTGAAGCACTGCTTTCAGAAACTCAAGCAAACGACCGCTAACCCAGTGAGTCTCCAGAATTTATTTTGAGAGAGACAGACACAGCACGAGGGAGGGAGGGGCAGAGAGAGGGAGGGAGAGGGAGAATCCCAAGCAGGCTCCGCATGACCAGCACAGAGCCTAACATGGAACTCGAACCCACAAAGCCCAAAGATCATGACCTGAGCCAAAATCAAGAGTTGCGCGCTAAACCAACTAGGCCACCCAAGGCCCTTAAAAGCAGTGTTTTTTTCCCTCTTCTTTAATGTTTGTTTATTTTTGAGAGACAGAGAGAGACAGAGCACAAGTAGGGGAGGGGCAGAGACAGGGAGACAAAGAATCCGAAGCAGAGGCTCCAGGCTCTGAGCTGTCAGCACAGAGCCCAACACTTGGTCTGAACCCACAAGCTGTGGGATCATGACTTGAGCCGAAGTCAGACACTCAACTGACAGAGCCACCCAGGGGCCCCAAAAGTATTTACAAAAATAGTAACTACCACCAATTAGGTGATATAAAAACATGCAAATAATGTCAACTATATCTAACTAAAACTGCAAAACAAAACAAAAAGAAATACATATAAGTAAATCATTTCCCTATCTTAAAATTGATTGTCTTCCTGACCTAAAGCTCAAATGAAATCTATTTCACAGAAAAATAAAAATGAGATTAAGAAAAGACTATGACCTGACTCTATAAGCCAATCAGTATATGCCTCCTGCATTAGACTGATCGGTGCACAAAGCAGTCAAGAACAAAATGTTTTAATTTTATATTTAAATAAATGTTACCTAAGTGATATTTTTATAATATAGTTCAAACAATACAGTAGTTTCCCTTTCTTATCATCTCAGGGATAGACCCCGGTGGATACCTGAAACCATATCTATATCTATATCTATATATACACACATATACATATACATGTGTATATATATATATACACACACACACACACACATCCAAACCCTGGATGTACTGTGTTTTTTCCTACGCATACAGAGCTATGATGAAGCTGAATTTATAAATTAGCCCCAGTAAGGGATTAACAACAATAACTAATAACAAAATAGAAAAATTACAATCCTAGTCTATAATAAAAGTTATGTGGATGTGGTGTCTCTCTCTCAAAGTATCCTACTATCGGGGCGCCTGTGTGGCTCAGTCAGTTAAGCATTCGACTTCAGCCCAGGTCATGATCTCACAGTTCATGAGTTTAAGCCCCATGGTGGGCTCTGAGCAGACAGTTCAGAGCCTGGAGCCTGCTTCTCTTTCTGTGTCTCCCTCTATCTCTGTCCTTCCCCTACTCATGTTCATTCTCTCTCTTTCTCTGAAAAATGAATGAATGAATGAATGAATGAATGAATGAATGAATGAATGAATAAAACATAATATAACACAACACAACATAACATTAAACACCCAAGTGTCTTGCTCTCCTGTATTCACCCTTCTACTTGTGATGATAAGGTAGAAGTGAGGTGGACGAGGCAGGCATGCGATGCAGGCTCTGGCTATTGCTGACCTTCTAATGACAGTTAGGAGGACCATCTGCTTCTGCACATCAGCTGACTGTGGCTAACTATATTCAGAAGGCAAAACTGCACATAGAGGGGACTACTGTATACATCTGCTTATCCCACTCCCACAATTACCTTTAATTGTTTCCTCCACAACTTCTACCACTCGATCTATCTGTTGAACCTAAAAAGAAAACAAAATGGTTAGACAAGTTATTTACATGAGATAAGAAACATTAATTTGTGTTGACCCTTGTGCTTGAGACAATGCAACACATTTTCTAAGCACATGAACTCAGCTTTTCTTTAATTCATGCATTTGGAGATATTATTTAAAAAATTCTGTATTAATGTTTTATGTTACAGTGAAGTATGAAATTACCACTCTCCTGTCCTCCCACGATAACTGAGGAAATCCTAACACATTTAAATGAACTGCCTGGCATTCTGTTAGCATAGCCTATCAACATCAACTCAACACATCCAGGGACATAAACTGAAGTTTAATTAAAACATGTCTCTTCACAGATTCTCTTCTTTTCATTCTTCAAGAAAAATGGCATGAAATGACAATCTACGCAAAAGGACGTGCCGGTACTGAGGAGATCTACCTCAAATTCTCTGCTTTATTATTCTAACATTGAGACCCCTTCTAATGAATGTCTCCCACATGCTGGGCGCTGTGCTCAGGTCAAAGGAATATCAAGTCAAAGAGTACGTCTCAGAGAACCAAAGGTGACTCTCAAGAAATAAGCCGGATCAGGATAGGAGAAGCCCACTCAGGAGACTGAGTGAGAGTGGCTAGGGTGTACTGCAAGAGCTAAAGGAAGGGAGAAAGTCAAAAAGGAAGGAAGCATTAAGTTGATATTACTTACACCTCACCCAAGTCTCAAGTCATTGCTTTATTATAGAATACATGCTCATCGGAAAAATTCAAACAAATCAGAAATATTAAAAAGGAAATAAAGTAACCTGTAACATCCCACACCCTCCATTTCTGCTCCTAAGATAATTAGTTTCATAATTATAAACCGTAATTATAAACCATTCATAATAGTTTAATAAGTAGATACCAAGACATTTGCCAGTGGAGAATATTTACATATAGCTTTGTTCTGCACTTTTTTTCCTTACAAATTATGAGATAAATAGGTAGACAAATGAGAGAGAAAATAACAATCCTGCCTCTACACACCATCCATACATAAGGTCTACTTCATTTATGTTAGTAGTTGCCTAGTATCTCATGTAGAGATAAACCATAATGCATTCATCCACTCCCGAGCTGATGGACCCTTACGTTATTTCTAATCTTTCACTATTATACAACAATGCTGCAGTGAACTCAAATGAGACAAGAACCTTTTAAAAAGACTTTAATAAAAGCGCAATGGCAAACCTCTTGAGTATTCCACTGGCTTCGGTGTCTTAAAGGAAATAAGGAAAGACTTTTGAGAACACACTTGAACTTGATTCTGCTTCTGACCACTCAGCCCAGCATAATGGTAGGAGTAGCAGTAATTATTGAGAAACTGCCAAAGGCAAAGTAAATCTCTGCTGGATCTTTAGTCCCAAACAAACCTACCTTGCTGGAGCCACTAGGTTCTGGTTTTATGAAGAGAATTCACGTGGCTCCCTTACAGAATGTGATCAAAGCCAAAATAACAGAGTTCAAAGAGGAGGAAAGTAGCCAATAGGGTCACATGCTACGGAGATAGTGAGTGAACCCAGAGAATGGAATGCATACGCCTGATTTAACAATGAGGGAATCGATGAACTTAGGGGAACAAGTGAGCTCAGCAGTAATGAATCATAACTAAGAAACCAGTGACAGCAAATAGAGACCACTCTTAAAGACAGATGGACAGAAAGAAGAGGAGATGTGGGTAGGACAAGGAAGGAAGAGTAGATCAAATTTCCCAGTGAATGTGGACGAATGACCAAGGTATCAGTTGAGGATGTAAGAGAGAGAATAAAATTAGTGCAAGATGAGATAACTCCACGGTGGAATCAAAACACAAAAGCTTTCCTACCCAGCTGGACATCTCATCACTCAGAGGGATCACTGCACCCAGCCTGGCAGCACACAGACTGAGAGAGTCAGAATAACCTGCAGAAGAGGCAGTTAAAACATGAAAAAGTTGAAGATAAGCTAAAACTGTAACTTCTTAGAAGAAACACAGCCATAAACATACGTGAACCTTAGGTTAGATGCTGGTGTCTTAGACATTTCACCAACAACACAAACCACAAAAGATAAAATTATAACCTCTTGGTACATTAAAGGACACCATCAACAAAGTAACAAGACAACACAGAAAATGGGAGACATAAACATGACAGGCTTTAGATCTAAAATACATAAGAAGTTCCTGCAATTCAATAAGGAAAAATCAAGTAAATCATTCAAAAATGGGGAAAAGATCCAGACACTTTTGCAAGGAAGATACATGAATGGCCAATAAGCATATGAAAAAAATGTTCAATATCATTAGGCAACGAGGGAATGTGAATCAAAATCACAATGGAGGGGCTCCTGGGTGGCTCAGTTGGTTAAGCATCCAACTTCGCTCAGGTCATGATCTCACAGTTTGTGAGTTCGAGCCCCGCATCGGGCTCTGTGCTGACAGCTCAGAGCCTGGAGCCTGCTTCAGATTCTGTGTCTCCCTCTCTCTTTGCTCCTCCCTTGCATGTGCTCTTTCTCAAAAAAAAAAAAAATTAAAATTAAAATATTTTTAAAAATCACAATGGAGGGACGGGGAACTATTGTTTAATGGGTAGAGAGTTTCAGTTTGGAAAGAGGAAAACATCCTGGAGGTGGATGAGATGATGGTTGCACAATATTGTGAATGCACTTAAAGCCAATGAAACATACACCTGAAATTACTCAAAGTAGTACATTTTATGTTATACATACTTTACAAGAATGAGATACTACTCCACACCCACTAGGACAGCCATAATCAAAAGGGCAGACAATACCAAGCGCAGACAAGGATACAGAGAATCTGGAACATTTCTACGTTGCTAGTGGGGATGTAGTAAAAGGGTGCAGTTGTTTTTGGAAAATCGTCAGGCAGGGTGTCAAACAGTTAAACAGAGTTGCAATAGGATTCCAGTCCTAAGTATACACCCAGGAGAAATGAAAACAAATGTCTACACAAAACCTTCTACACAAACGTTCATAACAGCACTATTCATAATAAGCAAAAGGTGGAACCATCTCAAGTTTCATCAGCTGATGATACGGTCAACAAAAGGGTGAATATCCATACAATGAAATATCATTCAACCATAAATGGAACATGATAGACAGCAGTCCCCCACTTCCTGGTGATTTCATCTTCCAAGGTTTCGTTTACCTGCAATGCAGAAGCAGATGACCCTTCCTCTGACGTATCGTCAGAAAGTCAACAGCAGCCTACGCCTCCATCACAGCGCACATGCCCCTCCACTCACGCAGGCGTGTTACCATCGCACATCATCACAATGAGGAGGAGGAGTACAGCACCGTAAGATACTTTGAGAGACAGGCCACACTCACGTATTAGATTGCATGATACATTACATCACGTTATACTTTTATCAGTGCGTATGACTATAACTGTTCTATTTTAGTAAAAGTAATTGTTAATCTCTTAATTTGCCTAATTTATAAATTACACTTCGGTATAGGTATGTATGTGTGTATAGGGAAAAAAAACAACACTGTATAATAAGAACTCAGGGCAACCCACAGTATCTGCGTGCACTAGGCGACTTGGAAACCACCACCCCCCCCATGGATAACGGGGTGACTACTTTATGCTAATGAAAAGAAGCCAGACCAAAGAAGTCAAATACTGTACGACTCCATGTGTATAAACTGGTCAGAATGGGACAAGCCCCAGAGACAAAGCAGATCACTGAGTGCCCATGAACGGCTGTACCAGAAATGAGAGAAGCTGTCAGGGAGGGCTGGCTTTCCTTCTGTAGTGACAGAAATATTCTAAAATTGACTGGTGACTGCGGCATGATTCTGAATATATTAAAAATCATTAAATTATACACGCTTCATGACAGCACTGTATGGTATGTCCATTATATCTCAAAAAGGCTATAATAATAATAATAATAATAATAATAATAATAATACAGGCTGAGGGTGGTCAAACGTTCTAATGTCGAGGTCATGAAACTTGAAGAAGCACTGAGGATAATATTACAAATTAAAGGAGGCTTCAAAAAACCTGACCACTGAATGCAACTTTGGATTTGAGGCTTTTTCTTTTCCTATCAAGGACAATATTGGGACAATGGCAAGAGCTGAATATGGTCTGCAAATGAGCCTAAGTGTATCAATGTTAATTTCCCGATTTCTATAACAAGACTCTAGCAGTGTATGAAAATATTCTCATTTTTTTAATATATGGGTACTCAGTAGTAAAGAGGCATCAAGTTTGCATCTTAGTCTCCAAAGGATCAGAAAGAAAGGTGTATGTGTGTGTATATATTTTCAAAGGTAATTATAAGCAAATTTATTAAAATATTAACATTTGCAGAATCTGGGTAAAGAGCATATGGTAATTCCTTTTGTTTGCAACCTTCCTGTACGTGTGAAACTATGTCAAAATAAAAGTTTGAAATATGTGTATGTGCGTATATACGTGTTGAAGAAATTATGAGATTTTCTTTTACAATGATAGTCACACAGAATTTGCTCGAAAGTATGTATGCAGCTGAAAATATATTCTCTGATTCTGACATTTTATTTTATATGTGAGAGAGAGAGGAGGAGAGAGAGAGAGAGAAAGAGAAAAAGAGAGAAAGAGAGAGAGAGAGAGAGAGAGAGAATGCATGAGCGAGCAGGGGAGGGGCAGAGAGATGGAGACAGAATCTGAAGCAGGTTCCACGCTCTGAGCTGTCAGCATAGAGACCGACGTGGGCTGTGAGATCATGACTTGAGCCAAAGTCAGATGCCTGACCAACCAGGCCATCCAGGCGCCCCATTGTCTGATTTCTTTAAAGAAGAACTTGATTCCATTTGCTTTATGGCAGAAAAATTCATGTTCCCTACACATAATTTAATCACTCGGCATGTGGAGGACCTCTAGAACTTGAAAAAGAAGGGTCTACCAAACATTAAGAAAATAAAAACAGCACTTGATTACAAACACACAGGGGGAAAGTTCAGTGAATGATTTAAAGAAAATACTGTGTTGCTCCCGTTTCTAGTGAGGGGGATACTGGAGGAAGTGGTGGGGTTCAGGAAGGGAAGGAGGGGGCAGTTAAATGGGAGAGGGGAGTTAGGAGGCAAAAAAACAAAAACAAAAAAACCCAACATGTGGGAGGCAGGGAGAGAAGAAAAAACAGTCAGGAGAGAACGAACTCAAGATCCACATAGAGTAATGGAGACTATATTGAATTCATTCTGGAGAGAAAAGGAAAGCTGTTCTTAATTAATACTATAAATTGTAGCCCTGAACACACAAGAGCTTGGTTTCTGGCATATAATTCAAATAAAATAAATAAAACAGTATCTTGTGTCCTTCAGGCACTTGGTTATAAACATACGGGGGGAGGGGGGAAGCATGCAGTACGTTCTATTACCCACTCCATATGTTCTCGACAGCGAAGAAAGGACTTAGTGAGCAAACAATTCATAAATAACATTAATGAGTCACTCTGCTGCGAAACTTTTAAAAGAAATCCATAAAAGTATTTTATTCAGCTATTATGAACTACTCTGAATTTCTAACTAAACACATATTGAAGAAACAAACCTATACAAAGTCACCTAAAGCAAGTCAAAGTGCTCTTGGTTTGGAGCAGTGCTATCCAACAGAACTTTCTACAACGGTGGAAATGTTAATACGCTGTGCCATCCAACATGGCAGCCACTGGCCCACGCAGTCACTGCGGACTTGAAATGCAGCTACTGGGACTGAGAAACTAACTTTCAATGTGAATTAATTTAAACAGTCACACACGGCTGCTGGCAGCCAGACCAGAAAGTGCAGGTTTAGCATCTGGCTGAGACAGCCACCCAGCGTGCGGCAGTTTGTGATGGCACCTCCAGGAAGCTCACACACACCGCAGACACAGTTCTGCCAACGAGGCTAAAAAAAAAAAAAAGTCCAGTCGGGGAGCAAGCTGATACTGCTGGGAGGTCAGAGGCTCTTGGGCTAGTAAGCACTTTAAGGAACTTTTTCCTGAACAACTAGCAGCTAGATAAGTTAATGACTAGTAATAGCACAGTGATAGCTAACATTTGTGGAGCGATTACCGTGTCACATGCTCTATCCCATTTAATCCTCAAACATTCCTAGGCAGGAGATACCACTGTGATTTCTGAGGCGAAAGGAGCCAAGGCACAAGCATATCCAGCTCAAATCTTGCCAGGTATTTTTAGTAGATCTCGTCTGGGAACGGCACAGGGGACGTGGGTGGTACATTTCATGACTGCTCCCTTTCCTATGCACATGGAGGTCATCACTAAAGGATCACGGAGTGCTATCCCACTCAACCTGGACTTTCAAGAGCCCCTGGTAGCAGCCATTCCCCCAAACTTCCCCCCCAAATCACCAACGGCACACATGCATTCACTTCGCGAGTATCTATTAAGCACCAACTAAGCACAAAGCACTGTTCTAGCAACTGGGGACACAATGGCGGAAAATACGAAGTCCTTGCTTCATGGGCCTACATTCTAATCGGGGAGGGAGAGAGGAGGGCAAAACATGTCCACAACTGAAAATGTTCATGTCCTGTCAGGACAGACCCCATGAAGAAAATAAAATCTGGGGGCGGCAGAGGTGGAGATGGCAGTTCTGCCCCCTGGTCCAGGTCAGCCTCTCAACAGGCAGCACGAATCCTGGGACCTGAACCACTGAAAGAAGCATCAGCGTGAAGCTCCAGGGACGGAGACAGAAATGGCGGTGAATGAGGAGCAGAGCGAGAGGGGAGGAGGTCAGATCCTCAGGGGAGGAAGCCCAGGTGAGACATTGTAGCAAATGCTATGCCGTTCAGACCCCATTCTGCTTGCACGAGGCCGTCACTGTGGGGTCAAGGGAACCCCTTCAACAGCAGCACTGAGGCTAATGCTACTGAAAGTGCACCCCCGTTTCTCTATTACTTGCACGGATCTGCCTGGGGCTTTACGATCTCTAGACCTTATCCGGAGACTTCAACTCCTTTCAGAAGAAAGGTTAATACGTGATAGGTACACATTCACACAGATCCAAAGGATTCTCTCATCGGCTCCTTTAACTGACTGTATGTAAATAAATACAGGTATTTATTTGGTAGGACAACCTGTCATTACCATTCTAATTAAAAAATACCAGACCAAAACTTCAAAACCACCTGTACACTCTATCAACCTTTTTTTAAAAAGTGCCTTTTACCATACAGGGAGTCTGATTCAATAATCAGCATCTGATAGGTTTAAAGCTCAATATGGACTTTCTGTTTAAAAAAAAAAAAAAAAAAAAGTTTTTCTCCTAGAAGTTTTTCTCCAAGTTGGGAAGGAAAGTCCCTACCTCTATCCAGTTTTGGAAGACAGCTCAATGCCCCAATCTCTGAAATGTGGGGAAGTCCATTAGCGGTCACTCAACTAACCCTACTAGAAAAACACTGAATTCACAAGCCCGTGAACAAATTTGCTAGCAAGATACACAAAAGAATACTGGCTGCTCCATGTGGTTTAACTTTTCAACAGAACGTTCTCATTTTCCAGTATAGTTTTATCATCTTTCATCTCTTCATTGAGAAAAATTCTTCCCCAATGGCAGAAAGAGTCCTTTCATCAAAAGTTTATGTGGCAGCACATTCCACACATCATTAAAAGCATATTTTCTACCTGAACGGTACCAGTGAGTGACTAACACTCAGGAAGAGATAAAAAGTACTAAGAGACAGATAAGGCCAGGCTAGATGAATGCCAAGCAAAATGAGTATCAGTACCAGAAACTTCTTCCTCTTAAATCCAATTAAAATACCTATAAAACCTTCTGTAGTGGAAAAAACAACTCTTTCTGCAATCATGACAAAACTTAATATGCTAAAAACACAACTGTATAGAGACATATAATTTTGGACAATACTAAGAAGTAAAAAATTACTTTTAAAGTGACACTAAAGTTAAAAAGAGAATAATAATATAACCAAAACACAAATACACATTAGGGATGTAAAACATCAACTAATAAATAATGGTATATGTCACAGGCAGGATACTGTCCTCTCCAAGATGTCCACGTCCTAAGCCCCAGAACCTATGAACATTCCCTTCCCTGGCAAATGGACTTTGCAGACGTGATGAGATTAAGGACCCTGACATGGTGAGATTAACCCGGATTATCTAAAATGGGCCCCATCTCTTCACAGGAGTCCTTAAAAGGGGAGAGTCTTCCTCTTCTGGGACAGAGAGAGGGGCGATGATAAAAAGGTCAGAGAGAGAGGGCACTGCTGGCTTGAACCATGAAGCATGGGCCACCAGTCACAAGTCTTACTTTAAAAAAAGGGGTGGGGTTAAAAGAGAGAGACAGAAATACATACTTTATCAGACCTATTCTGAGATCCTGGGAATATACATTTTAAGTTTCAAAACCACAGAAGAATCTCATTACCCACTCATCACTACCCCCATCCAAATTTTCCAAGTTTCTACCGTATCAAAATTTTAAAAAGCAATGAAAAGTGATAAAAAGACAAATCTTTCCCCCATGTTAAGAGAGACTGATTTCCTCTTGTTCAGAGGTAGGAGTCCTTTATATATTCTAGATATAAGCTGGTTAGATTATGTGTTTGCAAATATTTTCTTCCAGTCTGTGGCTTGCCTTTTCAGTTCCTTAACAATATCTTTTGAGAAGCAATAGCGCTTACTTTTTATAAAGTCCAATTATCAATTTCTTTTCTTTCATGTCCTAAGAAATAGTGGTTTCCATGTCTGTGTGTTGTCTGTGTGTGTGTGTGTGTGTGTGTGTGTGCACGCACGCACGCACACCCAGACATACTAAAATAGTTTCCTAACTCAAGGTCACCAAAAACAAGGAGGAGGTGGTACAAAGTTTCAACACTTTACCAAAGATATATCGATGGCAAATAATCATATGAAAATATGCTGAGTATCATCAGCCAAGAGAAAAAAGTTAATTAAAACCACAACGAGCTAGCACGGCTCAGCCACTACAACCAAGGCTGTAAGCTGGAGGGTCAACCAAAGCAAGTCAACTTCTGCTACAGAACAAAAGGGCACAGCAATTCTGGAAAACACTCTGGCAGTTTCTTGGAAGGCTGCGCAGATGTTGACCATACGACTAGGCAACACCATTCCTGGGTATTTACCCAAGAGGGTGCAGACGGTGCCACATGCAGATCCATGCATGAATGCTCACAGGAGCTTTATGGAATAGCCCAGAAGTGTAAACAATACAAATTTCCATCCACTGGTGAACAGATAAACTGCGGTCCATCCATAAAGTGAAATAATCCTACATAATAAACACTAACAAACCAGTAATAATCACAACAACATGGATGAAAAACAGAGGCATTACACTAAGTAAAAAAAAAAGCAGGAAGCAAAGTAACATGTAATTCCATTTCTAGGATGTTCTGAAAATGGCCAGACTATAGGATGGAAATCAGAACCGCCGATGCCAATGGTGTGGGTATGTGTGTCAGGTTGTGGGGCAAGAGTTGGGGGGCTCACTACAGGAGGACACAGGAAGCTTCCAGAGCAATGGAAGCACTGTTTCTTAACACACAACAGAGCACATTTGTCAAAATTCACCAGAGATAAATTTCACTATAGGTTAATTATGCGTCAACAAATCGGTCTTAAAGAAAAAGGATCAGTATAAATAGCATACAAGAAAATAACGAACAAATAATGAAAACGGAGCACAGGGAAACAACCATTCGATTATACTGCTTTGCTCTGTCATTTCTCGCAGGCTGCGCTACTGCTCACAATCTTTCCCGCTGTCCTGGTGGGTCTCACTTGAGCATTTGGTGCAACGCAAACCCCTTCTCTCCACCCTCACAGGACCCTATGTATCATTCATCTGCATCCCTCCAAACTATGCCTCTTAAACTACCCCTCTGAATTACACTCAGGTTCAAGACACACTTCCGGCTGGTCCTCTGCCTTCTAGACACCCCCTTAAACACACATGCTTCTCTCCAGATACGTCGTGGCTTCTGCTGAAAGCCTTTTCCCCTCTCTCTATCCGATCACTACTCTCAGCTCTGAAGCCCAAGTCTGGGACAACGTCATCCAATGTGTGTGCTGACGGGGGACTTATCACCTTATTCTTCATCATGAGTATTTGTGCCTCTCTTCAGATTTCACGGGTCTTAAGGGACAGACATTTTATTCAGCTCTGCGTCTCTAACAAACAATTCTTGTTCCAGGTACAAGGTATGCTGCTCAATGTTGAGTCTATTAGTTAAGTGAATTTAAAATACAGAAATAATAATAATAAAGCTAATACAGAGAGAGCACTTACTATACACCAGGCACCATGCTAACCACAATACATGTGTTAACCAGTTTAATCATCACAAAACTCAGAGTTAGGTTCTATTACTACCTTCCGTCTACAGGTGAAGACACTGAGGCACAGGAAGGTTAAGTGACTCGTACAGAGTCACAAAGCTAATAAGTGGTGCATCAGGGATATGAACCTATACAATCTAGCTCCTGAATCCGTGCTCTTAACTATGAAGATATGCTACTTTCTTAAAATATTTGAATGACTGAAGAATATATACACATACAGGTAAAATTAGAAAAGGGCACAAAAGAAATGAAACAAAGGTACAAACATGAATGGGCTTTTAAATCTACATGTCATTCTGTTACGATACTGCCTTTTAATAATTAAACTTTTAAAAAAAGCAATACAACAAGATGAAATATATGAAGTAGAGACAAACAGGAAAACACAATTTCTCATGCTTTGCCCTCGATATCAATGCCACTATTACTGTGACACTGTTCCACTTCATTGATTCATTTACCTTTTGCAGTAAGATATACGACAGAAATATTCTCAAATAGAGCCTCTTTCAAATGCTGCTTTATTGATACACATAATTTTCAAAATTAAAGTGTCCACGTTTGAAATACTCATGATGCTGTTTGACTTTTCAGTATTAGGGCAAATCAACCTGGCTAATAGTCCCTGAGATAAGTGGACATCTGTGTTAAGCAACATTTTGCTCAGCTATCCAAAGACGAGTGTGCACCTGCCTTCAAGGCTCACAGCTGGCAAATCAGGAAGTTTTGTCATTTACAAATTTTCAACATGAAAATTATATATTCTGCCGTGAACTGCCGGTTTCCAAATGTTATGACCTGTGTATTAATACACATTTTGTTTATTTATTATTTCTAGAGATAGTATACAACTACAAAAATAAGCCTAATGAATCAACACCAAGATCAAGTTCAAATGCAGTCTTTATTTATTAACGAGTACAGAAAACAGACACAAAAGGTACGATTTTGTAAACATGCTCCCTCCTAAAAATGTCAACACCAACTCTCCAATTAAACGGCACGCCTATAAATCATTACTGCAATAACGGAGAAATAACACTCCCTGAAGAAGAACTCAAGCAAATGTTGTTTCATCTACCTATTCCTAACACAACTTGTAACCGACAGATACAAAGCATATTTCTCAAAGTACATCTGAGCCTTATCGAGAGATTCCCAACTAATCAATCTCCCTATGGTCTTAGGGAGCCATCCCACCACATTGCCTTGGAGAAGAGGCATCCTGGGCTCACACCAGCTATCCAGGAACTAGAATGCAGGCTCCCAGAGGGGAGCGACCTTTGCTCATCTTCCGTAGGGCGCCACTCCTCGCACCTGGAGCAGCGCCCCCACGTAATGGGCACTCAGGAAGTACTTGCTGGAGAAAAATGAGGTGGCGGCTCCTGGGATCTGAAATCAGGCTTTTGGAATCCCGAAGTCTAATCTTCTTTTTCTACCAGATTTTAACAGCACACGGCCTACTTTCTAGTTGACTAATCTAAAAGAAATTTTCCTGACAACACAGGAGCGGAAGAGAAGGAAAGGAGCATTCAGCAGGTATCACAAGATCTTGGAACTACGTACAGCTAGACACAGAGTAACTGAAGTGAACACATAACAGCAGTGATGGGGGGCGGCGGGGGGGGGTGGAATGGCACTGCATGAAAACTGACTCCAAGTGGATGGCTAACTGTAACTAGTCTCTTCCAAGAGACATAAGATTTTTAATTGTGAGGTAAAATGTTGTAAGATCCTCATTCTGTGTTGGTGACCTGTAAATACTTATATTTTAGATATAAAATAAAAAATTCAGGTAGTCATGCTATGAAAGAAGTGTTGGTTAAAAAAAGAAAACAAAAAACATTTTTATCTAAGACATGTACGTTTTCAAACCTGCTCTCTTCCCTCTCACAATATAAAAAACATTATATTATTTGTTTGCTCCAGAATGGGAACAGTTTAGAGGTTACGTCCACCAAAGCCCATTCCGCTGGACCCAGAGCTTGGTAGGTTTTGATATTCTGTTATTTTCTTTTCATTCACCACCACACAAATAATATTAATGACAACCGGGCAGTTTCAGGAGACAGTCGGAGAGATGACAATAAAATGCTCAGGGGGTCAAACGACTGATAACTATGTGCCCTCACCACACTGCTATCTCTGATAATGAAAACAAATTAAATGCGCCATTTCTAAAGACGGATACTGATGGAAATTCACACATTACAACAGTAGTAATATCCTTTTTAAATATTACATATCTTCTTAGATGCTTACTTCACGAGTACCCGCAAACATGAGGACAATATGTCCTTCTAATTCAGGGGTGCAGTAAGTAGCTTGCTCACCCACTGATCCCCACCTAAAGGCAGCTTTTTCTTTCAATCACTTGGCCAAAAGAATCAACACGCTCTCCCTGTACTATGCGGGGAATCCTAGCAGACGACAGAAACACACGATGAAGTCACAGGGTTCTTTCTTCCCTGCCCATTAAGGCCTTCCATCACAGATAGTCTGTGAGGGGATCTGTGAAGGGGTATCAGCTTTTGCTCAGTCTGTAAATCAACTGAGCAATACAATCCCAAACACCCTGGAAAACTAGTTCCCTAATGAGTCAATGAACTTACACATCTTTGTATTTTTTTTTATATTTCAGAATTTGTTTTCTTTGTAAAAATCACCTATTTCATTTCTTTATCTCAGTGAAACTCACTCTATTTCAGAAGGTTTGCATTTTTGTAGCAATTCTAACAATTATCTTCAGAAACAGGTCTTTTCAAACACCAGTTACAGACGATTATTGTTTCCTACTCCAGATTTTAATTTTAGGGGTTTTATGAACATGATTTTTATATATAGTCAGTTATGATGCACGTTATATACATGCTGCTGCAGCAACAACAACTCTCAAAAAGGATGTTTACAAAGAATAAGCTCACAGTTTCATCAGAACGCGAACTACTGAAGACACAATTAAATTACAACTCAAGGGGCGCCAGGGTGGCTCAGTCGGTTATGCTCCTGACTTCGGCTCAGGTCATGATCGCGTGGTTTGTGGGTTCAAGCCCCGCATCAGGCTCTGGGGTGACAGCTCAGAGCCTGGAGCTGCTTCAGATTCTGTGTCTCCCTCTCTCTCTGCCCCTACCCTGCTCATGCTCTGTCTCAAAAATAAACAAACATTTAAAAAATTTCACAAAAAAAAAATTACAACTCAAACAGTGTTACTAACAGTGTGATTCCACTTTGGGAAACTTCTCACAATACACGGACTTGCAATTAAAATAAAAAGCCCTTTGGGGACATCAATATATGATGTGTACTTCCTAAAAATTAGAAAATCCTCATATTCAGCAAGTATAGTTAAGCAAATGATGGTGTATCCTTCAATAGAAAGCTAAGGCAAGATTTAAAACAGTTTAGGGGCGGCTAGGTGTCTCAGTCGGTTAAGCGTCCGACTTCGGCTCAGGTCATGATCTCATGGTTCGTGGGTTCGAGCCACGCATCGGGCTCCGTGCTGATAGCTCAGAGCCTGGAGCCTGTTTCAGATTCTGTGTCTCCCTCTCTCTCTGAGCCTCCCCTGCACGCTCGCTCACTCTCTCTCTCTCTCAGAAATAAATAAAAACATTTAAAAAAAATTTTTTAATAAAATAAAACAGTTTAGTCTACGTGCTGCTGAAGAGAGCACAAGATTTGAAATGGTTTAAAAGCTCATGGAAAAATAAGGACACACAATGGTTTGTGTAAGGCGCAAGTAAGTCAAATGTGCAGAGGCTCAGAGTCTAAAGGTGGGGTGCCTGGCTGGCTCCGTCGGTCGGTAGAGCACGCAGTTTCTGATCTTGGGGTCATGAGCTCCATGCCCCACATTGGGCATAGAGCTTACATTAAAAACAAACAAACAAAACACACAATGAGGGGGAAAAAGTGAAGGGGTTCAGCAAAGTTATACTTACTGTGTTTCAGTGATGGAATTATAAATATTCTTTCCCTTTTTAAAACATGTGCTCTTATTTCTCCATTATCATAAAAGAGCAAAATAAATACATCTAAAGAACTTTTGTGGCAATTAAATGAGATTAGGTAGCAGAACATAAAGGGTGCTAGAAATGGGGAGGAGGGAGATGTCAGTCACCAAAGCCAGGAGACGTCGTCACCGCGGAAACCATCGTCCTCACTTCCAGCACTGGGCATCCTTCCGTAGGCTCTCCTGCCCTCCTAACTTATGCTGAGCCCGTCGCTGCACACGGTGGGGTTCGGGAAGATGGTGCCACACCCTTCACAGACAAGATTATGCTATTCCAGTAAAGTAATTCATTGAGATGAAACGTAAGACGAATCCTATGTTTTTGTCACATTCCATCTCTGAATCAAAATTCTAGAGAGTTTCCTGTTTCCCTAACACGGCAGGACTGTTTATGGAGAAAGTTAGTCGGACATGAAAAGACAACTTGGGAGTCCATATTCATTTCATTCCTTAAACCAGGAGAAATCATAAAGTAAACAGACAAATGGTGCAAACAAACTAAACTTCTCAAACATCCAGGTTCTGCTTAGCACGAGAACGTTTGTTCACAGATGATTAAATCTGCTAGTCGGGCAAGGACCTGACAGCAGACAGCAGCTCATCACACTGAGCACACACTGCAGCAGGCGTCGACAGCCGGGCACCGGGCTGGCTCGGCTGACAGAGTGTGCGGCTCTTAATCTTCGGGTTGTAAGTTCGAACCCCACGTTGGATACAGAGAATACTTAAAAAAAATAAAATCTTAAAAAAAAAAGCTTGTCAATAGTATATAATATAAAGAAAAATCCAATAAACTTCATTCCAGGTCCCAATTATTCATATGATTTTTCTATGAGCATATTGTATTCTTGTATTTTTTAAGAAATCAATAAAGCCTATTTTATTTTTTTTCTTTTTTTAATGTTTTTATTTATTTTTTCCCTTTTTTTTTCTTACAAATAGTTTGTCAAACTAGTTTCCACATAACACTCAGTGCTCATCCCCACAAGTGTCCTCCTCCATGCCCACCCCCCCTCCCCCCCACATCCATCAGTCCTCAGTTTTTGTCAGCATTCAAGAGTCTCTCATGGTTTGCCTCTCCCCCTTTCCCCACCATTTCCGCCCTTCTTCTCCCCCTGGTTCCTCCGTCAAGTTCCTCCTAATCCTCCTATACTTGCAAACATATGATATTTGTCCTTCTCTGCCTGACTTATCTCGCTCAGCGTAACACCCTCAAGGTCCATCCATGTTGCTACACATGGCCAGATTTCATTGTTTCTCATTGCCATGGAGTATTCCATCATATAGATAAACCACATCTTCTGGATCCATTCATCTGTTGATGGACACTTAGGCTCTTTCCATGTTTTAGCTATTGTGGAGAGTGCTGCTATGAACATTGGGGTCCATGTGCTCCTATGCATCAGCATTTCTGTATCCCTTGGGTAAATTCCTAGCAGTGCTGTTGCTGGGTCCTAGGGGAGTTCTAGTGTTAGTTTCCTGAGGAACCTCCACACTGTTTTCCAGAGGGGCTGTACCAGTTTACATTCCCACCAACAGTGTAGGAGGGTGCCCGTTTCTCCACATCCTCGCCAGCATCTAGAGTTCTCTGATTTGCTCATTTTAGCCACTCTGACTGGCGTGAGGTGGTATCTCAGGGTGGTTTTGATTTGTATTTCCCTGATGAGGAGGGATGCTGAGCATCGTTTCATGTGTCTGTTGGCCATCTGGATGTCCTCTTTGGAGAAGTGTCTGTTCATATCTTCTGCCCATTTCTTCACTGGGTTGTTTGTTTTTCGGGTGTGGAGTTTGGTGAGTTCCTTATAGATTCTGGATATTAACCCTTTATCTGATATGTCATTTGCAACTATCTTTTCCCATTCCGTTGGTTGCCTATTAATTTTCTGGGTTGTTTCCTTGGCTGTGCAGAAGCTTTTAATCTTGATGAGGTCCCAACAGTTTATTTTTGCTCTTGATTCCCTTGCTTTTGGGGATGTGTCAAGTAAGAAGTTGCTGCGGTGGAGGTCAAGGAGGTTGTTTCCTGCTTTCTCCTCTAGGGTGTTGATAGTTTCCTGTCTCACGTTCAGGTCCTTTATCCATTTTGAGTTTATTTTTGTGCATGGGGTGAGAAAATGATCTAGTTTCATTCTTCTGCATGTTGCTGTCCAGTTCTCCCAACACAATCTGTTAAAAAGGCTGTCTTTTTTCCATTGGATATTCTTTCCTGCTTTGTCAAAGATCAGCTGGCTGTATACATTTGGGTCCACTTCTGAGTTCTCAATTCTGTTCCATTAGTCTGTCTGTTTTTGTGCCAATACCATACTGTCTTGATGATGACAGCTTTGTAGTAGAGGCTAAAGTCTGGGATGGTGATACCTCCCGTTTTGGTTTTATTTTTCAGGATTACTTTGGCTATTCGGGGTCTTTTATGGTTCCATACAAATTTTTGGATAGTTTTTTCTAGTTTTGAGAAGTATGCTGGTGCAATTTTGATTGGAATTGCATTGAATGTGTAGGGTGCTTTAGGTAGTAATGACATCTTAACTATATTCTTCCTATCCATGAGCATGGAATGTTTTTCCATTTCTTTGTGTCTTCTTCAATTTCCTTCCTAAGTTTTCTATAGTTTTCATCATACAGATCTCCTGTATCCTTGGTTAGGTTTATTCTGAGGTATTTTATGGTTTTTTGTGCAATTGTGAATGGGATCAGTTTCCTGATTTCTCTTTCTGTTGCTTCATTGTTGGTATATAAAAATGCAACCGATTTCTGTACGTTGATTTTGTGTCCTGCAACTTGGCTGAATTCTTGGATCAGTTCTAGTAGGAATAAAGCCTATTTTAAAAGAATCCTGAGCATGTTGAGTAAGTACAGCCCTAGGAGAATGGTGACCTGGAGAAAGTACCATGTGGTCAATAAATACTGACTAGATGCCAACTACCTTAGGGCCTTTTGAGAATGGTGATGGCCACAAAAAATGAGAGAGGGAGCAGAGAGGAAGCCTCCTGACCTCACAATGCGAAGTGCCCCACAGGGAAGAAGCCATGCCAATGACAAGCATACAGTAGCAAGATTCTTTCCTTCAGCTGGCCACCAAACACTAATTGAGTGCCTACTGTATGTCAGGCATCATGGGAAAGGCTGGAGAAACATGGTCAGAGACTTTATAAAGGCTGAAAAGCTGTCCTTTAAAGTGAGTAATGGAAGTAGAGAGGTGGCCTTTATCAAAAGTTATAAAAGTCAAGGTAAAAGCACAACTCTGTGGAATGCTATGATGAGACAGCAGGTGACAGGTGGTGGCACAATGAGCCGTGACTCTGAACTGAGACACGGGATTGCTGGAGGCCGGTCAGAGGAGGCCAAACGGAACGGATAATGCTGCAGTCATGACTTGCGGGAGGAGAAGAAGGGAAGTGGAGCATTCCAGAAAAAGGCACCCACGTGTGGGAGGGATGACACGTGGTTCCCTGGGATGGGAAAAGTACAACGCTATGGCAAGACATGGTGCTGGACAGGCAGGCTAATAAGCGCAGCTGTTAGTAACGGACTTAAGTCCCACATTATGGCTTTAGATCTTGTCACCTTGGGTTTTTTAAACAAGAGACTCTCGAACGTTCTTTTGTGCTAAAGTGAAGTTACACAGACTTGACAAAAATTCAGCGGCAACAGGAGAAGTATGTTGAGAGACAGTCAGAAGCATAACAGAGCTTGTCATAACAGAAACAGCAAATCAAATGTGGACCCATTACATGTTTCAACAACCTAGGATTCTCTCTCGTCCCCGTCAGGTACAGGCTTACCCCAATGATGCTCAGTCCTTTAAGGTAGTCCTGCCGAGGCTGGGCTTGCGGGACACATCCAGCTAGCACAATTTTCTTGTTCTCCTCTTGAGCTTTTCTAAAGAGATGAAGAGAAAACAGGGTCATTCTTTTGCTCACAAGCGTACCCTTGGAAACTGATGTAAGTAAATGCCTGTAAGTTCTCCAAATTATAACAAGCCATTCTGCCATGAAGCTGGATTTTCTTACAACTGCTGCAAGAAAACACTTGAAGACTTCTGAACTATGTATCCATTGATCACACCATTAAAGAACACAGCAGTCCAACCTGATAATGTCTGTCTTTACCATCCTATTACAAAACCAAAAACTGTACTTACACACAATTCCCAAGGATATAACTTATTCTTAAAAACCACACTTTTCAGGGGCCCTTGGGTGGCGCAGTCAGTTAAGCATCTGGCGCAGGTCATGATCTCACGGGTTCGTGAGTTTGAACCTCACATCGGGCTCTGTGCTGACACTGCAAAGCCTGCTTAGGATTCTGTCTCTCCTTCTCTCTGCCCCTCCCCCATTGTTCTCCCTCCCTCCCTCTCTAAAAATTAATAAACTTAAAAACACACACTTTCTAGATAGACGTTAGCCATTCAAATAAATTATTTTAATTATGAAACTCATTCTATGACTTCCCAGTCTTTTGACCACTATAAAAATAAAATATACTTTTAAAACAATCAAAGAGAAGTTTAAGAAACAGAAGGCATTAATCCCCTCTCTATCCTGGAAACTCATATATCTCCCAGTTCTATTCCCTAGAGACTTATGCATAAGCTTACAGGGTGCTTATGTTGATGTCCAGACCATCCCTCCCAGACCATTATGTGCAAGTATAATGTGTAAACAGACGTGCATGCACTACTTATACACGGAGATGTAACTACGCTTTGCTTTACAACTTCTAATACATCTTTCAGCCTTCCTTTCAAGTCTTTTTCTAAAAATCAACCTCTTCCTTTTGAACGATTACAATGTGAATATACTAGCTTACCTATTCTTGTTCTGAGACGCATTTCCAATCTTTCACTATTACAAATGATTTTATAAGGAGCATGCACATATATACACATTTATACTCATACACACATATATGCACATATACACACATATGTACATAATCATGTGGATGGATAGACAGACATCTCTGATAGACATCTCTGAACATTTGAGAAAGTGTTTCAGGATTATGGAAACCTAAATGTGAAATCCGTGCTAATTATTTCCCTAGAATAAATTCCAGGAACTCAAATCACTGATTCAAAGGTATACATGTCTGGTTATTAAGCATTTCTTTTCTTAGGAGAAGGTTGGGATATATTTTATTCATCTGCTTTGCTCATTTACCTCATACGCGTGTAAACAGCAAACACTGACTGGGTGCTAGAAAACAGTGGTGAACTCAGCAGAACTGGTATCTTTTCCTAGAAATTATGTACATCGTTTGCCTGGTTAAAATAAAACTTTAAAGTCTTTAATTCTTTTGCAAGTAAGTGGGTTTTGGAATATAGTGATCTTTTGTTCCTTTTTTATTTTTTTCTTTTTCCCGCATGCTTGGGTACTATGCTTTATACACCAAACTGTCCTCCTGGCCCCACCTTCCCCCACCCCGGCAAGCTCTGTTTCTAAAACCAACTGAGAAGTGACGGGTATCAGCAGCCCAGTTTCGGGAACATACCACTATGAAGTGAAAAGCTCTACGCCTGGCGCACTGTTTCATTTTTCTCAACTTTTTCCAGAGTACGAACTCGGGACAGGAGGCCCCAAAAAACCCCTGGGATTAACCAGCTCTCTGTGATTGGCAGCCACATCCAAACCTTCCGGGAGGTATGCAGGGAATGTATAAGCAGAGTATATATACACAATGCTATTCTAACATCGTCTGTAGGGGTTTCATTTCAATAACTTAATAGATTGCTTAGGTATAATTCTCCCATTTGGAATGCTAGGGGGCAAAAATCTTGTTAATGGAATCAAAACACATCTGAGTTTGGTGGACCGCGTACCACATCCAGGAGAATTCCTACCTGGCTCTGCCCACTAGTTCTACTTGTTTATATCAGCACCATGCACATCACTGCGCACAGTTTTCTCGTGGTAAACGTGGTAAACACCTCAACAAATGAAAAAAAAATCTTTCCATTGACATTAACAATCTATACGAGGAAGTGACATCTGGTCTCCTCAAGAACTTCCCCTAACACCTGGAATCATGGCAAACATCCAGCGGAGTCTGTGAGGTCACCAGTAACTACATTCAAATTAAAAGGCCTGCCTCCTGTAATGTGACTCAGTTACTTAATATTTATTATACATGTCTAAGATAGGACATTGAGAGTTTAGGAGAACACAGTAAAGAGGAAGACACACACAGTAATGGAGGAGACGCAGAAGAACATCAGCAACACGGCCTCAAATAAAATGCCCCAAGTGACAGCAAGATGCACAGACAATATATTTATCAGAGAGGGAAAGGGAAAATGCAGACAGAAATAGACAGTAAATGCTCCCAAACAAACGTGAGGGGTGTGCAGGGCAGACGGCGGTAGGAGAAGGTGCAAGCGGCGACAGAAAGGCCAGGCGGGTGGTGTGGCACACGGACAAGGACAGCAAGGGAAGAGGAAGGCGAGCCGCTACGGAACGCCCGCATGAGGGAGGCTGGCAAACGTTACATTATGGAGGGACGTAAAGCAAGAGGCTGGAGAGTCTCTATTTAAGTCAGTGGGCAATGGGGAAGCGCTCAAGTGGCAGAGCGGACAAAGAGTGGAACCAAATTTTAGGAACATCACACTGAAGGCAAGACATAAAATGAAACATAAGGGGAGAACAAGCCAAGAAGTGAGGAAATTTATTTAATGCTCTCGTCTAAAGGATGTGAGGACCTAAACGCAGGTGAAAGATCTGAAAAATGAAAGATTAAAGGAAAGGAGATCAGTTCTTCTCTTAAAATATATTTAGGGAAAACCCCAAGGAGGAATCAAAAGTGATGCCAAGGTTTTGAGTCTAAGAGGGATCAGCAAACATCTTATATAAAAAACTAGAGAGGCTTTGCTCCCCAGAGGTCTCTGTTGGAAGTGTCTTAACTCTGCCACCTTAATTATAAAAGCAATCATATATAACACTCACACGTGTGTGTGTGTTCCAACACATCTTCATTTACAAAAATAGGAAGCAGGTCAATGTAGCCCAAAGACGCAGGTGGCTGAGTACTGAACAGAAAGTAACAAATTCACACAAGACACACTTAATCTGACGTTCCACTAATGCCTATCAGGTTTCTGGACATTCAAATCAACCGGCTGGGAACCAAGCTAATGTGACGGTTGGTGACGGTGGATAGAATAGTCTCTAAAGGTAAGCAGACAATTTGATTGAGTACAAAACTTTAAGACCCTTTAGAGATGTAGAAACATTTCCACAGGATAAAAATACTAGTGTGGAAAACAAAAAGGAGGTAACATCATCACCAACAACTGTACTGTAACAGCAGTAATCATCATGGTTAGCACTAACACGGCCCTTCACTGGGTTAACTATTATGCAGTTAGCTCGGTAACATTTGAAAACAGTGCAGCCGAGGGGCACCTCAGTCAGTTAAGTGTCCGACTTCGGCTCAGGTCATGATCACACGGTTCATGGGTTTGAGCCTCACGTCGGGCTCTGTGCTGACGGCTAGCTCAGAGCCTGGAGCCTGCTTCAGGTTCTGTATCTCCCTCTCTCTCTGACACTCCCCTGCTCACACTGTTTCTCTCAGAAATAAACAAAACATTAAAAAAAATTTTTTTTTTTTAAAAGAAAACAGTGCAGCCGATATGTACAACAATCCATGGAAAATGTTCCAAGGACATTATAAACACTAAACCAGATCATAAAACAGCCCAAGCCTGATTTTCAGGGAGTAAGCAAAACACCAGAAAATTAAGAGGAAAAGTTCAAAACAGAGATGCTTTAACAAGTAATTTATTTAGAATATTATTTCATGTTTTTATTGAATTTGGATTTAAAATGCTAGGGTAGACCAGAATTAGAATCAAAGCAAAAATCACAGCCCTGTTATGGAATGTTAATGCCTCATTTATATGTGACCAAATAAAGCAGCAAAGGTTTGAACACAATTTCTCTGAGTCCTCTTGTTCTAAACATTCCCTTCTTACATCCTGTTCTTGTTGTTTGGTGAGCTTTGTTCCGGTTAATAAAAGCCCGTAAAACAATTTCTTTAGAAAGTACCCAGCAAAGACACATTTTAAAAGCTTTTATCCTTCAAAACATGAACGTTGGTAACAATAACACCTTAAGAAACTTAAAGGTAGCATGAGTTTCCATGTTTTCATTTTAGATAGCCTTGAAATGTTTATTAAAATAAAAATTACATGTAAAGTTAATTCACTATAATCATTCTTATTTTCTCGAAACACACTTCTAAAATGAGACACATATCCTAGACTACAGCACTAGAGTAATGCAGAAAATGTAAATAACCCTTTCCTTCTTTTCTATCAACTACCAAATACAAGATGTAATTTGTTCAGACGAAACGCAGGCGAGGATGTGGAGAAACGGGCACCCTCTTACACTGCTGGTGGGAATGTAAACTGGTACAGCCCCTCTGGAAAACAGTGTGGAGGTTCCTCAAAAAATTAACAACAGAACTCCCCTATGACCCAGCAACAGCACTGCTAGGAATTTACCCAAGGGATACAGAAATGTTGATGCATAGGAGCACATGTACCCCAATGTTCATAGCAGCACTCTCAACAACAGCCAAAACATGGAAAGAGCCTAAGTGTCCATCAACGGACAAATGGATCAAGAAGATGTGGTTTATCTATACCATGGAATCCTACGTGGCAATGAGAAACAATGAAATCTGGCCATGTGTAGCAACATGGATGGACCTTGAGGGTGTTATGCTGAGTGAAATAAGTCAGGCAGAGAAGGACAAATATCATGTTTGCACGTATAGGAGGATTAGGAGGAACCTGACGGAGGAACAAGGGGGAGAAGAAGGGGGAAATGGTGGGGGAAAGGGAGAGAGGCAAACCATGAGAGATTCTTGAACGCTGACAGAAACTGAGGACTGATGGATGTAGGGGGAAGGGGAGATGGGCATGGAGGAGGGCACTCGTGGGAATGAGCACTGGGTGTTATGTGGAAACTAATTTGACAATAAGCTATTTGTAAAAAAAATAATAATAATTTGTTCAGAATCTTAAAATTCACAGAATCGTAAAAAATAAAGATAGCATAATATCATTTGCTTTATTTTACAAATGAGAAAACTGAGATTCAAGATGATGCAGTAATCGATGCCCAAAGTCTACTCTGAGTTCCTGCTAGAGCTCGGATGCACCCCCAAGATCCCCGGTTCCTTGAATACCAGATCTCAGCACAGAAACCAAACTTGGGTTTCGATCGTGTAATAAAAATTAGAGCAAACATTTCTTGATTAAAACAACATAAAAACTTATGGGGATTATAATGTATGGAATGTCCTCAAAGTAGAAACACAGCATTTGACAGTTTCTGTTTTTCTAAGTTTTGTGGACAATCTCATAGCAGAGTAATAAACTAAAGAAATAAAATCAAGAAAAACACAGTTCTGTACAAGCAGCAGGTACGCAGGAAATGCTGCTTCTCTCTCCATGTTCTTTCTCCCTTTTCTTGACATCTTTCCTGCAATGTGATGCTTGATTGATATAATCCTAATAATGACTTTGTCTTCAGCCAATGTTTTCTTTCATGAAAAAGTATTTCTTAGATACATATCTGATCTCTTACATTTCTTTCTTTTTTTTACTTTTTTTAATGTTTATTTTTGAGAGGGAGGGAGAGATGGAAACACAGAACCTACAGCACAGAGCCCGAAGTGGGGCTCAAACCCACAAACCGTGAGATCATGACCTGAGCCAAAGTCAGATGCTTAACCAACCAGGCCACCCAGGCGCCCCATGATCTCTCACCTTTCTAACTGCAGACGGATACACTCATAAAAACTCTTCCACACAGCAGCACTAAAAAGAAAGTCAAATCAATCTGTTTCTGTACAAAGCAAGCATAGTCTTCACTACTCTGCATGGTGAGTACTCTGCAAATATTCAAGGGAACACCTATTATTTATCATTAGGCGTGTAGCCATGTGAAACATTAAAACATCTCAGCAAATAAGTATCTATGTGTATGAAGTACTTCAACAACCATGATGCCTCTTCTAAATTTTGGAACAAGCAGTCAAGAAGGAGGAGAGGGATGCTTTGTTCCAACATATATCTTACAAAGGTCACTCTGAGTGCTGTGTTGAGGGAACGAAGGTGGAAGGGGGCAGGGCAGAAACGGCCGTGGCTTGGAGCAGGCAGTAGCATGGCAGTGGTGAGAAGTGGTTGGAACCTGTGCGTACTTGCAGGTATAGGTAGCGGATCTTGCTGACGGACTCAGTGCAAGAGAACAAGAGGTATTAAGAATAATTCTACGATTTTGGGAAAAACGACTGGGAGAAAGGACTCTCTCTTGATTGACTTGCCGTCATCCTGCCCAAGTGTCTTGATGCTGAATTTCCGAATCGGAGAACAAACCTGTGCCTTGTAGTACTTTGGAGACAACTTTTAAGCTACTAGCCTTAGAAACTTTAGAAATTAAGCATGGATGCTTAATTGTCTTATAGGATTGGGGGCTCAGTTTTCGAGCGATGGAAATGTATGTTATGTCAAGCTTGCTTTCCAGGTGATGTAACCAGGTTTTGTTAAAATAACACTGAGTCTCACAACCATGTGATTAAACCCCAGTTACATATTTGAATACACATTTGGGTGATATTTTCAAGACGATAAATCCCATCAAGTCTACCTTTTTAATCACTCAACACTTGTCATTGCCCATTAATTAGCTTCCACTTATTCACCCAAATTTGCCTTCTTTTACCTCCTGAAGCCTTAGCCCCTACACTGGCCTACATCCCAAACCATGTATGGTCAAAAGAATACGTAACCCATTCCAAAGGAAATATTTCTAACAGTTTGTACGGCAAGCTTGCATTTCCTATTGCATAAAATAGGGTGACTCTAACTGCACCTGTAGTTGACTGTTTCATCACTGCAGACAATTTCACACCTGTGAGACAACCCAAACTTTCTAGCCCTGTGATCTCATTTTCTAAAAGAGAAAACGGAGTAAAACAGCTTGCCCAAGGTCAAAGTAAAGACAGTCCTGATAGTCATCTATCACTGCTCTTTGATTCAGTATAATGATGTCAGTAGCCAGGGGTGACCAAGATCTGTAAGGCTGTGTGGCCCCATGATAAATAATCTCAGGAAGCCGTACAGATGGACTCTTCTCTTTCTTTTGTGTTGGCTCTTACCTCTCAACATGTCATCTCTAGCTGGTCTACTCAACTCACCCACCGCCACTTCTAATGGTTATGCAATGAACCTATGAAACTTCTGGAATAAATGATGACCATCAACCTCACTTTATATACGATTTTCACAAATTCATTACTGAAATATTTGTGTCTATTATGTTTACAGTATATGATTAGAGGCTTGTCAGATATCAAGAGGAATTTGTGCTTCAAAAAGTACAGATGAAGCTGAAAAAAACAAAAAACCTGAAATACATAAACAGAAATAATAATGGACACTTTCAGTCCAAGGCTGGCATATTAATAAATACAAGTAAGTTCATAGGCTTATTTACAGACTTAAAGTGGCCACCAAATGTTTTAATCAAAGATTCACCAGCATAAAAAAAAGGGAGATAACCCAGATACATAAATGTATACAACCATATATAAATCATACACATGTATCATACTCACATGTTGTACATGCTATAAAACGTACCATAATATTAGGATTTTTGATGAAGGATTTCAAAAGAATATGAGTGTTCAGAGTTCAAAAGGAAGACGTGACTGCAGGCTCAAATAAGAGTTAAGTAAGCCTCCTAAAATCTGGTACAATGCTAACAGTCTAGAACTTTCTTTAGTCATTGAAGAGAGCCAGAATATGCCACCGCAAAATACAGCACTTTGGCAAGAAGATTATTTTGAGCAGAAGGCAATTAAGAAGAAGCAGGCTCAGGGGGCACCTGGGTGGTGCAGTCGGTTAAGCGTATGACTCTTATTTCGGCTCAGGTCATGATCTCCCGGCTCAAGTCCCACATCGGGCTCTGTACTGATGGTGCAGAACCTGCTTGGGATTCTGTCTCTCCTCCTCTGCCCCTCCTCCATTTATGCACTCTGGCTCTCTCGCGGGCGCGCGTGCTCTGTCTCTCTCTAAAAATAAATATATAAACCTAAAAAAAGAAAAGCTAAAGGAAGAATGTAAATTTCCACATGTAAAGACATCGCTGCCCTCTCCAGTATCAGGAAGAGAACTACTCCAGAGACAACTCACACTGCCACTTACTGAATAACCACCCCTCCTAAACAATCCTTATTTGCCATGTGTTTCTAATCACCTTCCCATAAATTCCCGCTCCCAAAGAAACCCAAACCCTTTCTCCTTCATCTAAACTCCTCTCTCTTCTTATCCCCTTTGTTAAGATGGCATACAATCTCCAAATTCTAACCTCCTCCTTAGGACACATTTCCTCATGAACTACCCCTGCATACCTAAATCTGCCTCCCCTGCCATTAATCCATCTTTTATCAGATTGATTCCCAGGCCCCAGTGGATGAATCTAAGAAAGTACACACAAAGAGGGTTTTTTTTCCTCCCCTTCATTACAAAGTTAAAGGTTCAATGGTATTTCTGTGTAACTTCAAGATCCAAGAAAAAGTAAGAGGAGTGCAGCTCAGAAAATCTGACCATTGTATATAGACACTTCACCACCTTTCAAGCTGCATTTAAGACTTAACAGAATCAATCATTTCCTACTTGTTAAGCTAATTAACGTACATAAGACACCCTTCCATAAAAGGACTAACACAAAAAATAACCTAAAGTTAGGACAGATATGTTCCTATTACGGAAAATCATTTCATAAAATGAAAAACGAATCTGTAATTAGTTCACCTCCCCTAAGATCAATATCCTGACACTCTTCATAGCAAGTACTTTAAATGGCAGTACCCTTGGACAGAGGAAAGAAACAAAGGAAAGAAAGAAAATGGTGGGGGACTGGGGGGAATCTCAAGAGTCTGTCGGTGTATCAGAAGACCTTACTAAAGTGACAGTGAGAAGACACGCCCAGATCAGCTGTGACATTTATTCAATCCACTGTCCAATTTGCACCTCTCACTGTACTTTACTCTAATTATCACATTTACCAAGAAAAATGAAAACTAAATTACAACAGGAATCTATGTTATATTTTGAAAAAGGAATAAGGGAAATTACACAGTTCTGATTCCAACTAAAAACTGAACTAAAGGAATCAAAGTTCAGAAGGAAAATGCACACATGGGCTTATTTCTAGTCCATCCTGAATACAATTTGGGCTGCAGTACCATTAGACCCCAACCTGGTTTCTGAGGGACATCCACCGGATTTTGGAATCAGTTACACAGTCTCTATGAAAAGATATCAGAAACTTATAAAGAGCTCTCTAACAAGATTTCCAAATCTTTTAATGCCTTTTTCAAATAGTCGCTTATCCAAAGAGACATCGGTTAATGTAAAAGCCTATCCACGGAGGGGGTAACAGAAAAGCACTTTCATTATTTAAAATAATACAATAAAAAGTGGCCAAGAGACACCTGTGCCCAGGAGAAAGTAAGAGCGGTCTCCTTGACTAATTCATACGGTCACGGAGCCCCCATCTACAGAACAGAAGCAAGAGAAGAGAAACTTCCTTCCGAACTGCCTGCACTGGGCTTCGGCAAGCCTTAACTCCTGCATAATCAACAGGTTTCACCAGAGGGACAAGAGGCAGAGAATATTAATATCAGGGCACCATAAACAACTCATTTCAGAAAAACCACTGTCCTAAATGGTCTGTACTGTTCTTACGACCAACGATTTACCACCTTCGGCACTGATGTATAGCAGTGCAGTTCTCCCCTACAGGACGAGGAGCTTCTCCAGGGCAACGCCAAGATGTGATTCACTTTACACACCTGCGAATACAGTTTCAAGAATCTTCCTGCGGGATATCTGGCTGGCTCAGCCGCTCTGGGCAGTTCAGAGCCTGCTTAGGATTCTCTCTGCGCTGCTCCCCTGCCCCGACCCCCCATCAAACACAAATAAACTTAAAAAATAAAACTTCCTGCAGTTTAATAAATGAAAGAAAACCTAAGACCAGGAACTAATACTAGGATGAATCGGTAACTAAAGTTGTGATTAACCGCCATGCTTATGACTCTTAAAATTTAATAAAACCACCATGAAACAGGAATCTTTTTCATCGCCAGAAACAGATGATCCAACCAAATGAACGACAGCTGATTGGTGCCAACACCATCTATCTCAATGTGAATTTTATGGTAAATCCTAACATGATTTTCACTCTCACAGATCAAATAAACAGTTCATAGGAATTACTATCATATTCTGGGGCGCCTGGGTGGCTTAGTCGGTTAAGTGTCCGACTTTCGCTTCAGTCATGATCTCGCGGTTCGTGGGTTCAAGCCCCGCGTCAGGCTCTGTGCTGACTGCCAGCTCAGAGCCTGGAGCCTGTTTCAGTCTGTGGCTCCTTCTCTCTCTGAGCCTCCCCTGTTCACGTTGTCTCTCTCTCTCTACTAGAAATAAATAAAACATTAAAAAAAAAAAAAAGAATTACTGTCATATTCTTAAGAACTATTTTCTCAGTGTTTATAAATAACACAACATTCCCCTCAACTCTCTACTTCGTCCCTTCCCTCACTCTTTCTTAAAAAAAGAATTCTATTTACATCTTCACAAAAGTAATACAGCTATTGTGTATGATTAATCTGACCTCAGGTAAGAAAAACCCAACTATTTTATAACTTCACGAGGAAAAAAAAATTCTTTTACAGGAGCACCTATTGTAGCTGGGCACAGACAAATCCTGCAGCAAAGGGCTCACTTCTGTTTCCAGAAAGCAAAACGTCAGTGAGACAGACACAGCCGTCGCTATTCTATGTGGAAATGCCCGAATACCAACAACTGAGGACGGGGGAGGCTCCCACCACGCTTCCGCTGTCTGCAGTGCCAGCCAAAGGACAAACGCCATCGCCACACTCACGCTGACATCACACTATCACTCACACCAACATCGATTCAAACCATCAACTGAAATAACCGAGTGAATGGTACTCACCGTTTAGCAACTTGACTCAAACAAATGAAACTACACTGTAATATACAACAAGAAAACAGGTTTTCTTCATGCACACCACCGTCTACTGTGAAGACATGAAAGTTCTGCAGTCATACCAAAAGGGACCACGCGCTCCCTCCCAGAGGCACGTAAGAGAAGAAATGCACTCACAGCGCCTCACGGGCTGTGGTCAGTGTCACCAGGAGGAAAGGCTGTAACTATCCAAAGGCTATATGTACACAAGAAAACGGGGCACAGGACTGCCACAATTAAGACAATTTTATATAATCAACTAAGAGCTACTGAACAATCACAATGTAGCAAGTACGAAATTTTTGGGATGCAAAGTTATATATGCTAAGGAAGAAGAGAAAAGATTTAGTTTGCTCTAACTACATAATCCCATTAATTATCCATTTCGCTTTACCTTACAAACAAAGCATGTCCCTTGTTCTCAGGAGGCTTTTTTAATTACAAAGTATAGAGGCAACGTTTGTGGCTAATTTTAAAGTTCCATTTCCGTCTGGAGATTTTTCTCTGAATTCTACACGAAATCAGTCAATTTCTCCTTTGAGTAACTTCATAGTTTACCAATACACAGAAGTGAACATACATATACATACATGGCGGGGGGAGGGGAAGGAAAGAAAACCGACACCACTACACTGATGTTAATTCATTTTAACCTCAGAATAAGGAAGGTACTACATATTATCTTTATTTCTACACATAGAGAAAATTAGACTAGTATGATCATATAAATAACATTTAAAAATTCTTAATGTGTAGCCAGAAGCAGAAGAAATAGGACCTGAAAACAAATAAAAGTGTACTGAGAAAGACTTGCAGACAAACTGCTGTAGAAAAGCAAGTTCTAAGGGAAGAAAGCTGCTATCTCGAGTGTCTTATTTAAAATACAAAAACCTAGTGAATTACTATCTTCTGAGTCCTTTCAAAAGGTAAAGGCAAATTATGTGGTTTGATCCCAGGGTTGAGATAACCGAATAAACAGAAGCACCGGCTCCCAAGTCTCCAGAGAAGAGAAAAATACACACACACACACACACACACACACACACACACACACACACACGCATATCCACAGCACTGATGGAAATTTGGGGAAAGTCACCAAACTGTGGAGCAAACAGTATAAAACTTTAAAAAGTAAGGAGACTTTTCCAAAGAAAAACGCCAAGTCCAAGGTGAAAGGAGCTGAGAAAGCTAACCTCCCTAATGAAAGAGGGCTAACCTCCCTGCCCTCGCAGCCACTGGTTTCGGGAGTGCACCGCAGTGGGGGCCACAAGCACAGCCCTCGATGTAAAGTAGCTCTTACAGACAGGCCCAGATGAGCACTGGTTATAAGCACTGCAACCAGGCGAAGTGTGGCAGCGCAGGGCCCTTGAATCACCACCCCTGCAAGACCAGAATCTCCTATGTCCCCGAAGGAAGCCCTCGGGACGCTGCAAGCCCTTCCTTCACCTCCTACACAAACAAGTAGAGTCAGAGCTCCTGAAATAGCACATCTTCTGTCTTAACATAATGACAAAGAAAAATCCCTATCAGCATCTCAATACAGGCAGGAAACGTATTTCAGAAAATTTAACATCCACTCAGGAAAAAACATCAGCGAACTAAACTTACAGGAGAATTTCCTTAATTTGACAGAGAATATAATAAACCAACAGCGATCACACTTTCTCCCTAAAATGAGAACCAAGGCAAGGATGCCCACTCTTACCACTTAGATTCAGTACTCTACTAGGGGCTCTGGCTGGAGTAATAAGGAAAGAAAAGGCATACAATCCAGGAAAGGGGATGGGTGGGGGGCACTGGAAGAGTTTCTTCCCGGAGCGCCTGGGTGGTTCAGTCTGATAAGCATGTGACTCTCAGTTTTGGCTCAGGTCATGGATCTCATGGTTTCTGAGTTTGAGCCCCACACTGGGCTTCATGTTGCAGGTGTGGGGTCTACATGGGATATTCTCTCCTCTCTCTCTCTCTCTCTCTCTCTCTCTCTCTCTCTGTCCCAACCTCAGCTGTGTGTACTAGCACACAAGCACACTCTCTTTCTCTCAAAATAAATGAATAAACTTTAAAATAAAAAAGTTTCTTACCAAATGAAAGGATTGAGTATATAGAAAACTCTAAAGGAATTTACTAAAGAGCTACTAGACCTAATGAGCTAGTGTGGCAAGAGCAGAGAATCCCAGAGAAGGTGGCCATCATTGAAGACAAGCAAAGACAAGCCACCGTATGAGTAAGAAAAGCTCCGGAACAGTAGAAGAAACCCTGAGGGCAAAGGACAAGAATAAGAACTAAAACTTATAATCCAAGGCAACTTAATAAACACTTGATGTCACAACACAGAGAAAGATCATACCATGTACCTGAGAATACTACCCCAGAACAACCAACACCAAGACAGATTCTAGTAAAATCACTGGACCCTGAAGAAAAAGAAAAAACTCCTTTGCGCATGTAGGCAAAAGAGCACATGACTTTGAACTATTTTTTTTTTTAATGTTTTATTTATTTTTGAGAGAGAGACAGAGAGACAGGGTGAGCAGGGGAGGGTCAGAAAGAGAGGGAGATACAGAATCCAAAGACAGGCTCCGGGCTCTGAGACAGCTGTCAGCACAGAGCCTGACACAGGGCTCAAACCCACAAACCATGAGATTCAAAAGAGCACATGACTTTGAAAGGGGAAACACAGGTGCCTACGTGGCTTGGTCAGTTAAGCGGCAGACTTCTAATGTTGGCTCATCACGTTTGTGGGACTGAGTTCTGCATCAGGCTCTGTGCTGACAGTGTGGAGACTGCTTGGGATCCTCTGTTTGTCTATCTGTCTCTCTCTCTCCCCCTTCCTCCCATCCCTGCTCCATCTCAAAAATAAATAAACACAGAAAAAAATCTTTATAGGGGAAAAATAATTCACTGCCACTGGACATTCAAAGGACTGCTCCATGCCAGAAAGAAAATGTGACACAAGGACTTTTTATTTTATTATTTTTATTAATTTTATTATTTTATTCAGCATGCACTAGTAGCAACATGCCATAGCCGCTGTTACCCAGAAGACCTTCCTGAAGCACCTGCTAGGGATGCCGCTCAAATAACCAAAAAATTAACTAGAAGGATATTTACATAAGGATATATCTACACATTACCTAGCAGCAGGCACTAATATATGGCTATGTATGGAATAAATACCAAGTAGAGACTAAGAGAGAGAATGTAATGGCTAGATGATTTGACAATGTAGGTACAAAACACCCATTATAAATATTTAGGGGACAATGAGGATTTGACAAAAAATTCTTTTTAACTTTTCAGTAATCATAATTGTGGTAATATGGACATGTATCGTTATTCTGAAACTATGCGTTTGCAGATGTAAAGTGGGATTAAACTCATGAGGATTATGTCATAATTCTAATTCTATTATCTTCAATGTACTGAAGAACTAAGGCTCTTGTTGAAGAAGGAAAGAGATTTAAAACAAAACAAAACCCTGTAGTCTTAAATGTAAATTGGAAATATCAATATGAACTCGAGGTACTTTACCTTAAAACTGGAGTGTATTTGTGTGAGGGTGTGAGTGAGTGTGTGTGAGTGTGTATGTGTGTGTGTGTGTGTACCTCCAATGAAAAGACTGAGAAGGCCTAGAAACCAGGATTAACACACAGGCAGCAAAGCACTCAGATGTGGTTATGAAACGCCATTTTCCATTAAAGAAACACGGGATTCTTAGAGAAATGACAGATTTCAGGTCTGGGACAGGATTTGTACGTGATGAGCTCGGAAGATCTTCTCCCGCCACCAGGGGAACAAGGGAGCGATCACAGAGTACCAGGGTCATGTCAAAGGACTCAGGAGCCAACCCAAAAGGGACACAGTGACCAAAGATGAGACAATCTGAACCTGGATAAGAGCTACAATTAACTGAAGCCCAAGTATGTTTAAATACATGAGTTTCTAAGCAAAAAAAAAAAAGAGGTTACAATCACCTGAGAATGACAGGAAACTAATTCATTATCGTATCTTGGAAACCAGGTAAATAAAAGAAAATTTATTCAACCTTTCTCTGTGAACTCTACCAATGAATAAATACTAGATGAGGAGAAACACCTTATAAAATTACTACAGCTAATTTATGACAACGGTATGACACAGTAAGATGTCACCGTTTTCCAGACCCCAAAGAAGGAATGAACCTAGACATGAGGCATCTGTGCCTGGCACCATCAAGAAACAAGAAAGGAATACACGTTACGAGGAAAGGACACAACACGACACGACCTGAAACGCTGCCACGGCCCCCAGCCCACAGCCTATCTGGAAGGGCAGAGGACAGAGGAAGCGGGCAAAAGAGCAAAACCTAGACTATGGAAAGTCCATACGCCAAACGGCCCAGGTTCTTGAACAGGCAAATTAAGGAAGAAAGACGCAGATGAAGAGGCAGTTAAAATACATTATCAGGGTTGTTGTTGTTTTTAAGTTTATTTACTTTGAGAGAAAGAGCATGCACACGCCGGGGAAGATCAGAGAGACAGGGGGAGAGAGAATCCCAAGCAGGCTCCACTCTCAGCATGGAGACAGACACGGGACTCGATCCCATGACCCTGAGATCATGACCTCAGCCCCAATCAAGAGGTGGACACTCAACTGACTGAGCCACCCAGGTGCTCCAAAAATACCTATCAGGCTTTTTAAAACGGGCAACGCTGAACTTTATTGTCTAAAAAGAGAACTTGGGTGATAAAGCCATAAGAAGTGATCATTATGAAAGTCGAGGCGGAGCGTGGTCACTTGTGGAGTCGGGGAGAAAGCTTCAGCTGAGGCGGGAAGCCTCAAAGGGTTTCCAGTGTGGCTAAGCAACTGGGGGCTAGCTCCAGGGACCTATGACGTAAAATAATTCAATAACCTACATACTTTTCTGTCGTTTTTAAACTTCTTATTGTATTTGATAATGAAGGAGTTAAACAGAAGATAAATATCTAATAAAAAATAACCAGAAACTTCCCAGTCAACAAAAAGGGGAAGAGAAGTCAAACTGTGGTAGCTGTCTCTCAAGTCTTGTGAACCTTCCTATATATCTCAGGAGCCACATGAAAGTGGTTTAACCCCCGGTGTGTAAACAGGATGTCACAGTTGGCTGGAAGCATGTGCGCCTGTAGACGCGCGGCCGTGTTGTGTCCTCCGGCTGTCCCTGTCGGAGGTCACCGGAATGACACGGGAAAGACCAGACCCTTCAGAACTGCTGTGAGGCTTCAAGGCCAGTGGCCCAGGAGGACTGCGGCAGTGCTGTGTGTGGCGGTGGCCGAGGCCTGCGTCTCCCGCCGCACGGACTGGAGCACTAAAAGCGCAAAAGGTGCACAGGACACACGTCCGTCCGCTGGACCGGGCCACGTACGCGCACTTCCACCGCTTCTTCCTGAGGACACAAGTGGGGGCTTTCAATGACAGGGAGGTTCAAAGAGCAAAAGCCCACACTGGCGGTGCAGAGACCTCAACTCGGGTTCTGGCTACGCCGTAACTGACAGGAACATAAATCTTCCTCTCTGAGCCCTAGTTTGTGCACACAGACAGGAAAATCATAAAATAACATGAACCCTGAGGCCGATTCTAGCACTAAGAACCTGTGATTCGATTCTGAGAGGAAATATGTCCCCAAAAATAATACTTCCCACCAAAATTCAACATGGGTAACATAAAATACCATGGTAGCAAATGACATCCGTAGAAATTGTTTTCTTTTCCAAATATTTACATTTATTATTAGAAAAAAGTAAAATTTCTTTGAAAACTCCCCCAAAAAAGCTGCAATCTATGCAATTTTTTTTACACCCAGCCGATACTAGAAGATCTGAAAACTGGCAAACAGACATATAAGAAATTCATTTTCATATTTTAAATTCTGGTTGTTTCATGCATCCACTTCCGATAAAAGGGAAAGCTTGTGGTTTTTGGATGCTAGAATAATGACCTATTAAAAAGTAGGCAATATGGTCTTTCACCTTTAGTGTGTAGGGTTCAATTTTCAACCGCCACACATCAAGGTCCTGAATACCCAAGTCACTACACTAAGCCCTGGGGAGATGGGGAGGACAAAAAAAAAACCCACAAAAGCTCCGTAAGACGAAAGATAAGAGTCTAAGGAGTGTTCCTGTGCAGCTAGCTAATTGGCTAACTGTCTGTGTTTCTAGAGAATATTCTGCTTTAGATTTTTCCAGCAACTTTCACAGGCATCATGTGCTGCCTCATGCAATCCTCATGAAGAATCCGAGTGCTAAAGAAGAGATGCTCACTTCACAAACTAGGAAAATGAGGTTCAGAGAAGGGAGCTGGAAAAGAGAATACAAGAATAAGAGATGAATTGGGGCAGCTGGGTGGCTCAGTCAGTTAAGCGTCCGACTCCTGATTTCAAGTCAGGTCATGATCTCTCACAGTCCATGAGTTTGCGGACCGTGTCCAGCTTCATACGTACAGTGTGAAGCCTGCTCAGGATCCTCTGTACCTCTCTCTCTCTCTGCCCCTCCACATGAGCACACGCTCGCTCTCTCTCGCTCTCTCTTTTTCTCTCTCTCAATAAATAAAATTTTAAAAAAAGAAGAAGAAGAGGAGCCGGACTGACATTGGTCTCCACTACTTAAAGCAAGAAGAAACACTCGGAGCGCTCACAGAAATCAGAATGCATGTGGGAGAGTTCTACCGTCTGAAGGAGAAAGATGATTACTTCACTTTAAAACCTGAACCAAAAAAGTATCTCTACTCAGGTCTTCATGAGAGTGGCAGCACATCAGATTTTCAGCAGCTGGGACACTTCGCAGTGCCATGCATGAGTGCCTGGCTGCCCTGGAGCCCTGGAGGCGACGAGACACGACGGGACAGGTGAATGGGCATCCTCGCCTCAAACCATCGTCCCTGCTGTGTCCGTGGGAAAATGAGAGAAATTGGGGTTTCAGCTCTTGATTCAGTGCTTCCTTCACCACATCACAATGCTTCCGTGCTAATTAAAAACATTTACTAAGAATTCTTTGCCAGATGAAAATAATCCACAACCGTACCAAGTAAATCAGAAATCTTATTAGTAAGTTAAGGTAACAGGTATACATTACCTTATGTATTGACATATTTTTAAGTAAGCTTCACTATGTCCTACTTATCTTTTTCCAAGTATTTCTGTTCAACAAGATTTCATTTGACTTAAATAGTTTAAACACATCAATTGTTATCAGCGCAAACACACTTAAGGAGGAGTCATAGCTGCAACCAATTTCTCCGTTCTACTTTACCAAAACCTACTTTCTACTTTACAAAACCAATGTGGTGTGTCTATTTAATAAACTTGGAAAGGAAGAACAAAAACTGTCACATTTTTAAAATTTAAATGCTGTAATTTTCCTAATGAAGTAATTAGGATGATAATGTTGACTTTACCCAGCATCCTCTTGGTTACGAACCTAATCACTCTGGGAAGTCTTATCTTGGAGTTCAGGAAATCAACAGTCTTTAAAAATGTATTTATAAAGGTTAATTCACGTGGGATTTTAGTGAGCAGTGCAGTTGATCCCAATGCCTATTTCACTTGAGATGACTATTAGTCCAAGCCAAATGCTATACTTCCACCTCCTGTGCCGGGGTCCAGGGAGAGCAGTCCCAAGTCAGTGTGGACCAATGACACACAAAGAAGTCTTGCTCAGGCCTTCAGTGAAGAAAAGCCAGTCTTTTTCCAACTCGATACGAAGACGAAGAATGTGGACTCCAACGGCTCCTGTCCTCACAATCACACAAAGCACAAGCTTTAAGGGCAAAGCCAACTTCTTGGACTTGTTGTGAGAATAAGCCATTTCTTTATCGCTTACGTGAGTTTCAGCTGAGATTTCTAGTACTTGCAACAAAAAAGATCTTAACCGATAAAAGCAGTAAAATCAAGTCTAGGGACTACAAGTGCTAGAAAGGAAAGAGACTATAAACCTGCATTTATTACAAACAGAATCACTCCAAAGTATCTTCTCCCTCATTAAATGGTTCAGATGACAGCCAAAGTTCAAGAGAGTTTCTAAAAAGCAAAGGAACTCCATGACTCTCCCTAAATAATATCTGATTTGGTAAACTATCAGAAAGCTATGGCATTTCTATTCTTAATTTTTTTTTTAATTTTAAGAACAATCTACCCCCATCAACATGGGGCTTGACCCCAAGATCATGAGTCACATGCTCTACTGACTGAGCCAGCCAGGTGTCCCTTTCTTTCCTATTCTTTTATTAAAATAGTTACTGGGCACCCAGGATACTTCCAGGCTCTGGGGATACAGCTGTAAACAAAACAGAATGCCTGCCCCTGGAGGCTCTACTGCAAAAGGGAATGAAAGATAATTAACAAGTAAACAAACATCTTCCTCATGAATTTAGTTCTAGTGTATAAAAGTCATAAGGCACCCAGGCAAGTTCTGTCATGATGAGTATCTGAATACTAGGAAGAATTAGGGTAGAGATAAAAAAGACGACTTTGTGAACTCTTTCACTTAGGTGAAAAAGGCAAGGCCTGAGAACAAAAAATAAAAAACAAGAAGGATCAAGAGAAAGAAATCAGACTAGATGGTAGACAGCAACAGGGAAAGATACAAAGAGAACAAGCCTATGAAACCCTCAGGACACACACGCACACCCAAAGGATAAAGAAATGGAGATGTAAATAACATCTGTTTTAACTCCTTCATACTAGAAACAGGGAGACCAGGTCAAATGGGATGTTTAAACCAACCAATTCACATGGTCTAGAACCCAAGATCTTCTGACAGCTCTCTTTTAAAAACACCTACCTCAGACCAGAAGAAAACACCAAAGTTCCCAGCCCTGCATCAGAGTCCCTCTAAACCACAACTGACTTCCAAAAACCCCCAACACGGCAACCCACATTCCAGGGTTCGCTAAATCCAATCCATCTCATGAGATGGGCAGGTGGGCAACAAACACCCTTTTATTACCTCATCTGGAAAAGGCGAGAAATTCTTATGTCTTATATGTAATGCATTAGGGCTTGTAATGAGAAAGAACACTGGTTAAAAAAAAAAAAAAAGTTCCCAAACTGATAAACCCAAGAGTAAAGCTGAGCACGAAAAATTACCCAAAATCTCAATATTTCCATACTATGAAATTCTCTACATACTATCAGACAACTGAATGGACTGACTTGGCGTCCCTATTTTCTCATAAGAAATTTAAGGAATTGCTAGGTAACCAATGAGTCATTTCAAAACGTCAAGTAATAAGAAAAAGTAAGTAAGTTACTGGGATAGTCGTAAAAAGCACTTGACCAAGTGGCTCCCTCTACTAGTATGCAGTTTAAATTATTTCAGATATAACAGGCAACTACAGTTTTTAAGTGCTTGCCCACCCTTTTAAGATGCTATGTATTACAACGATTTCAGAGTTCACATCATAGGTCACAGGTAAGATCACGACGGGGAACCCCGAGACTAAATCTGAATATCAGGAAAACTGAAAAGAATTTTACCCAAAAACTATTTTAAAATGTCCACTTTTAAAGATATATGGCGGAAGTTTTTATTTTTTTAAATGTAACCATTTATTCAATTTGCAAATATTGATTTGAGCGCCTACTTTGTCTAAAGGACCATATCAGCCACAATTAATGCAATTTAAATATAGGAATTATCCTTAAATACATGTGGAATATTTGGTTATTCTTGATCACAGAGGATCGTAAAAAATGACTATGCCTTACAAACAGAGTGACCATATGTCCCTGTCTTCGCCTTTTATCCCAGCATAATTATTAGTGGCTGTCACTCTCAGAAGTGTCCCAGGGTTAGTCACTGAATTACAGGGAAACCCCACCACAGTGTGGTAAGCACACAGGTGCTATATGGTAGCTAGTTACCATAATGCCAAATACTACTGGATTTCTTGTTATTATGTTGTAGATAAGAACAGGCTACCCCTAGATAAAATGTAAAGACTCCGATGTTATATCAACATGTTAAAAGCATTCTGTGATTGCTGAATAATAGCTTTAAAAGGGATTTGTTTTCATAATTCAAAAACCCAGCAGTCAAATATCCCATCGTCCTGTGCTACCAGATTAATGGCTTGCAACTAACCCAGGCGGATCTCAGCAGCCACGTGACCAACCAAAGACCCAAAACACTGGGGCCACTGGCCAGACTGCTGCAAGAACAAAGGCCGAGCAGGTGGCCAAGCACTGCTCCAAATTAAATCATGCTGCACAGCACATTATCTCCATCGTTGTATAATGTTGTTTTTGTGTAATGTTACTCCTCACATCCAATTTTCAAAATTAAGACAAAATTGTTTTTAATGACAGGCAAGCCACAATAGGAAGTAACAATGATCCAAATAACATTGTTCGAGACTCAGTGAAAGAGGCCCGTCCCGAGTCACAGAGGCTATCACCAGCCCCTCCCCGTCCTCACCCCAATATTTGTACAATGAAGCCATGCTGGAACTGGAACAGATCCCCAGGCCTAGCTAAACACCAGGTGGTATATACCAGGCTGTTTTGTTGTTGTTGTTGTTGTTTTAAGTAACAGATGGCTCAAACTTTTCATCTTTATGACATGCAGCATCAGACTTACTGCAAGTGAAACTGTCTTCCAAGTACTTCATACAAGCAATACAATTACTCATGTGACTCATCACTTCACATCACAGAGAGAACAGCAGGTAAGACAGACGCTGTACTCCTGGATTATTTATTACTTGTGTGACACAGATCAATAATACACACAAACACAGACAGACACATATGTATTTAAATACAGTCAGTTATTTGAGGGTATTCCATTCTCTGTTGTAAAATGAGGGGGCTGAATTAAATGAATACTTTGGTCTCAGTATATATAGAGGTAAAATGCTACAAAACTGAAATAAGGCAAGGAGTGAGGAGAAAAGTGTGTCTAGTTTCACTAAAATCTGTCTTGTAGGATATTTTTCATAGAATGTGAAGAGTGAAAAGTAGGCTGAGGCTGGTTGGGTCAACCTACGGGCATCTGAAAACTACCTCAAATTCACTGGAAAGGGAGAGGGGGAGGGAGGGAAAAGCGTAATGTAATAAAGCAAAAGAAGTTAGACTGAGTGATTTATTTTTCCTTCCCTTCCCTTCCCCTCCACCACACAACATTCCAGCCAAGGTTCTGTCCAAACTGCTTTGCCTCCCCACACCAGGCACAGCTACTGAGGGGGTGCATATCCCTTGATAAAACATCCAAATTACGGCAAAGGAATCTTCACAGGACACGCCATCAGGCTTTAAGCAGAGAATCCCACCTGTCCCACCCACTGTGTCCAGCCTTCGCCACCTCCTACTGGCCTGTAAAATGGGGAACAAATGGGTGGTCAGGGCCGCGGGCCCTCACCATTATATCACTTTTCTTGTTGCTGATAATCATGGGCATGGAGACCAGCTGCCTGGAAAGAGCTAATTAAATGTCTGAGGATGTCTGTAAGGGCCTCACCGCCTCACCGGTGAGGCCCTTATAACACCCAACTCATAACACAACTCCTCTATGAACACAGACTACCTTACCCACCACGTGGGTTAAGCAGCACAGCAAACAGAAAACTCATCCTAAACAGACCCAAGAGGGAATATGCTGCTGCGTCATGTACACCAAGTGGAGACAATCGGTAGCTTTTTACTGGAAATCAGATCTGCTCAAACCTAGTAACGTGAGTCCTCTGCAAATCCATGAAATATATACAGAGATTCCTAATACATTTTGGGTTTGCCTGAAAATCAAAGTACCATATACATTATTACTCTTCAGAAAAAAAGAGAGTCCTGATACCACAACTCTTGGCAAAAGGACTTTTTTTAACCCAACCTGTTTACACGTGGGTGTCTGCCTTCCCAACGGAACTACTTCGCCCAACACTACACATTTGTCTTGACTCTGCATGCCATTTCAATAACTGCCGAGTTTCAACAATCTGTACTGTTTCAGATACAGTAGCTTTAAAATACTTGTGAGTGATGTTGTTCTTTAGAAAATATACATTTTGTGAATATGTTTAATGATCGTATTATACCAGAAAAAAATTTCACCTATTAATACCTACCTGCATTAAAGTTGAAAGAACCACCACAAAAATGTGCTCGGTGATATGAAAATACATTAAAGCAGGGGCGCCTGGGTGGCTTAGTCAGTTAAGCGTCCGACTTTGGCTTAGGTCATGATCTCGCGGGTTCGAGCCCCGCGTCGGGCTCTGTGCTGACTGCCAGCTCAGAGCCTGGAGCCAATTTCAGAGTCTGTATCTCCCTCTCTCTCTGACCCTCCCCTGCTCACGCTGTCTCTCTCTCTCTCTCTCCTAGAAATAAATAAAACATTAAAAAAAAAATACATTAAAGCACCTTAAATATTGTCATTTGTAGAATGAAAAAAAAACAAGTCAATTATTTTTAAATATCTACTTTTGCTAAAGTGTATTACACAAGCCCTAAGTTAATTAGTTCACACCTGGGGTCAGCTACCTACCATGCCTCACAATTATAAATACCAAGATCAGTGTTTCTACAATTTCAGGAACTTGACTGTTTTGTAAAAACACTTCCAGGAAAAAAATTAACACTCGGAATAAAGCTGACTTTTAAATTTACAACTATTAATTATCATCCTACTTCTACTTTCCCCTTAACCCTAGTACAATAAAAAATTATTGCAGGCTATGCACATTTTAATTGAATGTGAATGGTTACTCTCATTTTAGTCAGGCTTTCTGACCCATTTATTCCAAGCTTCACACTCTTTGTTACAAATTCAGTGGATGGCCACCCTGTAATGGGTATTGGCACCCCATAAATTCAACAATTTATACAGGCCTCAGGGCACTGGACTGGACTGTGTAGAATTCCATTCTGAAAGAGTAAATCACAAAGAGATTCACAGAAGTGAGATTTAATTTGAGGAACAATGAGCAAATTAACTCTATTATTTCCTGGCTTCTGGTCTAGGGACATCTTCCATAGATGATTTTCTCCTTTTACACTGCTGTCACATAGATTCATACAGAATTTAGCTTGGTCCCATGTGACTTTACCTCAGATATATATTCAGAGCTGCGCATGGGGTACAAAACAAAACATCTCGTACCATCTTTCCTCTGGCTCCTTCAGCACCAACCACAACAACTCTCTTTGCTGTGCCTTCAACAACCAAGCATACACCTATCCCAGTGCCTTTTCTTTGCTATTACCTCTGCCTGGAATGTTCTTCTCGCAAACATCCTATTGCTCATTACCTTATTTCACTTGCCTCTGAAACATCCCCTTATCAAAGAACTCTTTCTTGACCAACTATCCAAACTAGCATCCCTAAGACCTTCTTTCATTGCCTTTGGAGCATTTGTTACCCAACTTCTATGGCACCCCTCTTATCCAACTACAACGTAAGCTACATACATACAAGACAAAAATTTGCTTTCCTAACGGTTAAATCCTCAGGACTTGAAAGAGCACTTGGTACAGCTCAAGAAGTAACTGAGTCGATGAATGTTTATGTGTGTCCCCTCCACTCCACCCATGTGAGCTCAAAGATATCTAGGTTTTTTCTCCTGCAGCAACAGCAATGGGAAGTGCGTATGTAGTATTTTATTATACTCAGTGCTGAAATCTTAGTGCCCAGAACAGTGTTATTCTTGAGACAACCATCATGATGAATGAATCCCACGATACAGGCCCACTACTTTTAAATATTCTCAAAACTGGAAACAACAATATAGACGTTAAGTTTATTAATGTTTAATGTGAATATCAGATGAACATTCACCATTTCCCTAATAACTAAAACTTTTGGCAGTTTGCAAAGTTCAAATTAACACCATAGTGGATCATATGTGCACATCTGTGCATTAAATGTATTCCTGAAAATATTATGTGTAAAGCTAATTAAGTAACATCATGCTTTCATACTTACTGCCTTATACTCTTCCCTCCAAAAGAGCTGTGGTCCAACTTAATCAATTTTTTATTTTACTAATTTCTACTAGTATCATATCAGGTTTTGACTAACTATATCATGTCTTCCCATTAGCTGTTATAATCTTCCCCAGAAAGAGCTGCTGTAAATGACATAATAAAGCCATTGCCCCACTGAAGTCCTAGGCATAAAATTTTCATTTCATTCAAATAACAATAATTCTATAAAAAATATTTCCAAAATCATCAAAAAGCCATAGTGATTTTGAAAATCAATCCCACATCTAAGTCCCTTAGTTTTCAACAAAAATAACTTCTACCGAATAAAAGAGCTGTTATTTTTTTTAACATAACCTTGTACATAAAAATCATCACATTTGCTTCTCCTGTAAAGTGCAAGATAATAAATATTTTAGATTTTGCAAACCATATGATCTCGGTCACAACTTCTCAACTCTTATAACATGAGAGCAGCCACAGACGGTATATAAACTAACGGCCGCAACTGTGTTCCGGTAAGACTTTATTTACAAAAACAGGCAGCAAGCTAATTTGTCTCCAGGCCACAGTTTCCACACCACTCCTTCTGCACTAACTTCCACCAACAAAATTCAGCACAACCCAGCTTAGGAGCCCACTATGTGCCAAGTCAACCTGCAATAGAGGTGGGTTTTTCCCATACACTGTAGTAGTGAGATTCTTAGATGAATGAACCTCAACTCTGCCCCAGTTCTCCTCTCTCCTCCTAATCAAAGAAAAAAGCACAGAGCTGAAACACCAAACAGTACAGGCGCGTGAAGGGAAGAAGGAAGAAGAGACCCGTTTCTTCTCTCCTTTCTAGGACAATCTGAATCTCTGGCATCTTTCTACTTCCTCTTGTCCACCTTGTAAAGGGTGCTTTTGTTGCTGCTCTCACACAGGCCGCCCACCATAGCGTTACCTAGGCGCTAACTCCCGAGATGCCCAGAACTTTAAAACGGTCTTTGTTTCTGGGCACCTGGGTGGCTCAGCCAGTTAAATGTCTGGCTCTGGGTGAGATCGAGCCCCATGTTGGGCTCTTTGCTGGCAGCATGGAGCCAGCTTGAGATTCTCTCTCTCTCTCTCTCTCTCTCTTTCTCTCTCCCCCCCCCAAAATAAACATTTTTAAAAAGTTCTGTTAAAAAACATTTTAGTAGCTCAATTCTTTTAACAGTGAAGAGGAAAAACAATGGAAGCATGACGTGGAGTAACAGGGACAGAGCATGGAGGAAACAAAGCACAGGACAAACCAGCCTTTAGCTGGACCAACGCTCCATAAGTCTCTCCTCGTGTTGTTCTTTCTCTTCAGGTCCACTTTTTCTTTTTTTTAATTTTTTTAATGTTTATTTTTAAGAGAGAGAGGGAGATTTTTAAGAGAGAGAGGGAGGGAGGGAGGGAGGAGCAGAGAAAGAGGGAGACACAGAATCCGAAGCAGGTTTCAGGCTCTGAGCTGTCAGCACAGCCTGATGTGGGGCTCAAACTCACAAGGCAGAGCTCACGACCTGAGCCAAGGTCAGATGCTTAACCAACTGAGCCCCCAGGAGCCCAGTCTTGCCCACTTTTAAACCCATGCCTCTTCTAGTCCAAGGGACACTGACTGACTGTGTACAGCCAGGTAAGAGAAAGGAGCAAACAACAGGAAGGTAAGGACCACAGCAAACCAAAGGAAGGAAAAGGGGAGCCCCTCAGCCCACCTACCCCCCAGCAGGAACGCAGGCCCAGGACTGTGCACGATCAGTGCTTGTAAGAAAGCCAGAAATACAGATTCCTACATCAGAAATTATCAACATTTTAAAACACTGTACAAGCAATAAGAAATCATCTATAGGTCAGAGTGGGCCCACAAATCACCAGCTTTTTATTTCTGCTCTAGCAAAAGCCTATCCTTTCCAAACTGCCACGTTCCAGGGTGAAAACGTGGGGTGTGGAGGCCACGGCTGCTGCCCGTGAACAGGGTGCTTTATGCATCAGCAACAAGGTTGGCATTTTAAGGTGCCTGGCCGCCTACTGGAGCCTGAAAAGTGGTGACATCTCATTCAAGATTTGCTTTACTCTCAGTGAAGACCTAAATACAACTCAGACATAACTCTTTACAGAAGTCAAATATAGCCACAGGACTAAAAAACTTAATGTTTTAGGGGCGCCTGGGTGGCTCAGTCAGTCGAGCTCAGGTCACGATCTCGTGGTTCGTGGGTTCGAGCCCCAAGTCAGGCTCTGTGCTGTCAGACGGTCAACGCAAAGCCTGCTTCAGATCCTCTGTTCCCCTCTGTCTGCCCCTCCCCCACTTGCGTTATCCCCCAAATACTTAAAACAAAATATAATGTTTTAAAAACAGATAAGATAAAAAGAAAACAAAAACCAAAAAAAAAAAAAAGGGCAGCAGACCAGCCTCTTCACGCGTAACTGCCGTCTACCATTTGGTGCTGAGTGATTTATCTCAGCTGATGTGTAAATCAATTTTAGAATTCGTCTATACAAGTTCCATTTGGTCCTGAAGTCATACAAAAGGTGGCTCAACGGCACGTTTTCTTTCTCCATATTCTGCCTCTATTCCTCTTTTGCAGCTGGTATCTAGTCTGAATCAGTAGAAACGTTTTGTGGCAGAAGGTGGATTTCATACTATGAAACAAATCTGAGCTTGCCATGAAACGCAGGCTCCTTAACTCAGGTCAGACCTGTCACAGGTCAGTCTGCCAGCTGCCAGGCTGCTTCTGGGCTCCGCGCCGCCCAGGCCTGCAATTATTTACAGTTCTGCACCTGTCAAAATCTTCAAACAATGACCTTCCTTGTCTCTCAGGGTTTACAGACAGTTAAATGTACTGTTTCAAAACTGAACACTTAAGGCATACATGCTCAAAAGGGGTCACTACCATTGAGGTGTTTTGTTTTGTTTTTTTACTTTTTTTTTAACAGAAATAAAAGAGAAATGAGATGGAAAACATAAATTAGGTTTTGATGGTTAATAAAGAAAGCAGCAATTCTCAATCTTCACGAACACAAGAATTGCCCATGAGTTGTTATATAGAGACACACACACGCACAACAATCCAAAAGTCAGATCTCCAAAATCAGAATTTAGAAATGGGGAGGATGTGTACATCTTTAGCATGTGTTCTGGAAAAGATGTTTCTAAAAATACAAGTACAAATAATACAATAATACGCTAAACCACAACCATCACGATAAAAGACTGATTGCTATGACTACTATTGAATATACAATATGGGAGGCGCTATTTCTTAAATGATTCTATAAACAAGTAAATCAAAAAAAAAGGAAAGGGAAACAATGTTGCCGAAGTGTTTCTCCGGCCTATCCTCACCAACCTCTCTAAGAGAGAGAGGTAAATGGTTCTGACCAAAGCCGATTCTGTAAGATTCTGCAGGATTCTGCAACCGAAAGACAGACTGAGGGCTGTGGCTGGCAAAGAGTTTTCTTCTCCTAAGTTATGCAACTCTATCCAGAAGGTGTATATTTCTTTAAGAAACCAGCAGCACTGGGTAAACAGGGTGCATCTGGTGAACACATGTCCATGTACAGGTAAACACATGATTTCAGTAATTACTTCCAACACCATCTGTCAAGCAGGTAGTTCAAAACCTACTCAACAAGAAAGGCAGTTTGAAGTAATTTTTAAGCAAGTATACTTTTTATCTGTCTAATAAAAGTAAAGATCAAAATACAAAACTGGAAACCTGTCTCCTCTCTCCTGAATTTACCCAGGGCAGAGGCAGGCAGGTTCATTCTTGTAACCAAAAAAAAAAAAAGATGATAATCCTACACTGGTTAAGAAATGCATGAATCTGATTAATTATCCTCAAAAGAAATTTTCTTATGATTAAAAATGGCAGTAATTTATTCATCAGTAATCAATAACTAACAAGTCTCTGTAATACATTAAAGTGTGTCACCTATCTGCAAAACCACCTCACCATCAATTAAGGGATAAACTACTCCAGTGACAAATGCTTTGAAATGTTTCTCAGTAACATTAAGTCGGCTTGAAAAACATAAACCCAAATGCAAAAGAACACAGGGAAAGGAAAAACACAGTAGCAGAGGAAAAGGAAACAAATCCAATTAAAGTTCTTTCTCACTTCAAAAACTGGTTATTTGAGAGACTTCTAAAAATTATTGCTTTTCCGCCTTAATGTGTATCTATAAACCACTGGCCTTTTCATTTGTCTGATTTATATCAGTCAAGCATTTAAATAAAGTAAATATTACCAACTCGCAAGCATCCAAAGTGACACATGACAAGAATACCAAGGGCTGAATTTCCCCAGATAAACTTAAATTTCTCTTTTCAATTCAGTTCCCTCATCTGTCTTTACCACAAAAACTGGCTGATTTAAATTCCACCTTCTTCCTCTCCCCATCTCTCCATGCTGAGATGGAAACATCAGATAAAAAATTGTTTAGTAGGTACTTCTGATGCGATATAATGAGAATGGTGCTTCTCCTCCCAAAAACCTATGACCCTACTCTAAGTATGAGGAAAACACCAGCCAAGCCCAAACTGAAGGGCATTCTACAAAAGGGCTGACCTAACAAAACAGAACTCTTCAAAGCTGTCAAATGCAAGGCGAGTGTGAGAAACTCCGGCAGCCCGAGGACACTGGGAAGACAAGGTAATTATACGCAGTGTAGGACCTGAGAAGAAATCCTGCAGAACACGGACGTGGGGAAAGCTAGTGAAATCTGAATAAAGTGCGGCATCTGGTGAACAGTAATGAATCAGTGTGGCTTTCTCACTGGTACAGACGGACTTCACTGATACAACAGGTATGACCACGAGAAACGGGGTGAAGCCTCTGCATGACTGTCTCTGCAACCTCTCTGTAAAGCTAAAATTATTCAAAAATAAAAAGACTCTAAAAACGTGTTCACTGGGAATTCTGAACGTTCATTCATTCCACCGAAGTTCACTGATCAGTCACTATGTTGCAACTCCACACCGCGCAATACCTGGGGACCCCAGCATGAGAAAGGGTCAGTGGGACAACACGAAATTGAGACTCAACTCCACCACTAACAGGAACATGATTAAAAACAGCTGGGTATGAAACAGTGCCTCACTGACATAAAGAATATAAATTATTATCTGCCATTACAACGTCCATTCCTTTAAAATACTTGAGGACAGGGGTGCCTGGGTGGCTCATTCGGTTAAGCGTCTACTGCCACTGACCACTCAGGCCATGATCTCACGGTTCCAGAGTTCAAGGTCCACCCATGTCTGTTTCAGTGCAGAGCCTGCTTGAGATATTCTCTCTCTCTCTCTCTCTCTCTCTCTCTCTCTCTCTCTGCCCTTCCCCTTGGCTGCATGCTCACTCGCTCGCTCTCTCTCAAAAATAAATAAATGAACTTTAAAAAAATATTAAAAAGTACTGCTTCAAAAAATAAATGAAATAAAACACTTGAACATAAAACGGGATGTTCCTGTAGTTCAAACTTCAAGTCTAAGGGCTTTTAGCTGTCCTACTCAAGAATGCAAAGACCAGGGCCATCTAATCAGAGTCCCAATCCCAGAAATAGCTACTACAAATACTTCTATTATCAGTATTTCAAGCAACAGCTTATGTTTGCTAATAGTACACTAAATATCAAAAATGAGTTTTTATTGATAAAAAACTGCAGCTTGTTGTCTAGCAGGAATCTCACTAAAACAGATTCTCCCTTACGGAAAGTAACGGTATTCAAGAAATTAAGACTGACTAAAATATTCAGAGACATTACATACTTCTTTTTCTTTATGTTTATGTTATTTTAGAGAGAGAGAGAGAGAGAGAGAGAGTGAGCAGAGGAGGGGCAGAGAGAGAGAGACAGCATTCGAAGTGGACTCCGTGCTGACAGCACAGAGCCCGATGCAGGGCTTGAACCCACAAACCGTGAGATCTTAACCTGAGCCAAAGTCAGACCCTTAACCGATGCAGAACACCCAAGTGCTCCAACACTACACACTTCTGAATGAACACAGCGTTTAAGAAGCCTTTATCTGTAGAGATGGCTCCCGAAACTTAATCTTTAAAAAGTCCTGTTGTCCAGTCATGGGTTTAAGGGGATTTTCTGTTGCCTAATGTCGAATATAAAGGTAACAGAATCCTACTTCTAAAATCTCACTGTGTCTGCCTGGACAAACCTCTCATACAAAGTGGTAGTCAAGGTACCTAAAAGGAGAGCGATCTGAACATTCATCAAGCTTATGCAGCAAGCTGTATTAATTTTCCTGAGCTGGATTCACTGATGAATGATTAATAAATATCTCTGTGTGAAAGTATATGGTGTGAGTCCTACAGAGAAGTACCTCCCTGACCTTGAACTTGTGTAGCAAAAACTAAGTGCTGTGAATGACAAAGCTGACTTACATTAATTCACCACAGCCCTTATATAAAGAGTTTCAAGGGGCACCTGGGTGGCTTAGTCAGTTAAGCCTCCGACTCTTGATTCCTGCTCAGCTCATGATCTCACAGTTGTGGAATCAAGCCCCGTGTCAGGCTCTGCACTGACAGCACGGAGCCTGCTTGGCATTTTCTCTCTCTGTGTACCACTCTCTTCCTCTCTCAAAATAAATAAATAACATCAGAAGAAGGAAGAAGAAAGAAGAAGAGTTTCAAACTTGATATCCATGTACAGAGCCTTCCAAAAACGTAACTGAAATTGTATAAAAACTTCACGTTTGTGAACGTGCCCCTTTCCAGTAGGAGGAGAATGCCCTTGAGTTTTATTAGATTATTAACATAATCTGTGACTCAAAAATCTTTAAAAACCATAGCCCTGAGTAATCAACAGTCAACCAACTACTGCTTTTTTCCCTATTAAAATCAGTTTTCCCTTAAGTTACACAATTTATATTTTCCACCAAAAAAGCATCCTTCTGGTTTCATCCTAAATACCACAAGCAATTTTATCTGTTTTGAAAGGTAACTATTCGGAAATACAATTCACTTGTCATTTCAAACATTTCACCCAAAACAGACACCAAAACTTTCTTCTGGAAGCCATTATTTTTAAACAATGATGCACAGTGCATTTTTTTAATTTCAAACCTTTTCACCTAAAGACTGAATGATTTGTCCATCTCAATGGAGTTTGGTTTTGCTTTTTTTATTTTTTTAAACAAAGTCAGTTATTTCAGCCATATACTTGTCTTCCAGAACCTTCACACTGGTGTTTGCACTATATTATATAGTTTCTAGTGCATTCAACTCTGGAAAACAGTGACCAATTTTCCTCCCTTTATGCCTCTTTGGTGCATATTTCTTCATCTTGAGTGGATAGTACAGAAAAAACGTTCTAGACAGTCACCAGAAATGCTGCTAAAGCCTAGATTTATCACCTCAATAGCCCAACTTCTGATAAAGCAATACACAGTAATTCTTTTTAATCCTCATGAGCAAACATGAAAAATGTTGTGATTTATTACAAATGAACATTATGACTACTGAGTGCTCATATTGCAAACAGTATTTTTCAACGCATACTGTTTGAGTCCGGGCCTAACTGGGAAAAGTGGGAAAGAAAATGAGCGGCAGACAGGATCATGGATTACTTATAAAAAATTAATGAGAGGCTTACACAGCACTGACTCAAATGCCATATAAGTTCTTACTGCATGCAATATCTTTCAACCTAATAGATCTAACATTAGAAATCATTTTAGAGGGGCGCCCGGGTGGCTTAGTCGGTTAAGCGTCCGACTTTCGCTCAGGTCATGATCTCGCAGTTCGTGGGTTCGAGCCCCGCGTCGGGCTCTGTGCTGACTGCCAGCTCAGAGCCTGGAGCCTGTTTCAGTCTGTCACCCCTCTCTCTGACCCTTCCCTGCTCACGCTGTCTCTCTCTCTCTCTCTCCTATAAAAAAAAAAAAAGAAAAAAGAAATCATTTTAGAGCTAGCTGGTCAAAATTTAAGTAATGTCATTAAAATATTTAAAGCACTTAAAAAAATTTAAAACTTGACTTTTTCCCTTTAATCCAAGCATGAAACGAAAGACAGAGATAAAAAGGGAGCTCAAAGTAAAAATGTCTGTATACTAGCTTTAGAGAGAACCAAAGGAAGATGTCCTTGGTGGTCAGCTAACGTCTCATTTTTTTTTCTCAAGAATGGATTTTGTTTCCTTCACTAATTTCAGATGTTGTTAGCTGTCCGATTTCTTTTTTCTTAATCTGCATTTATTTTTATGAGAGAGAAAGACAGAGTGCAGTGTGCGAGGTGGGGGTAGAACAGAGAGGAAAACACAGGATCCAAAGAAGTCTCCAGGCTCTGAGGTGACAGCAGACAGCCTGATGTGGGTCTCGAACTCACAAACAGTGAGATCATGACCTGAGCTGAAGTTGGACACTTAACCGACTGAGCCACCCAGGTGCCTCCAGCTGTCTGACTTCTTAAAGAATTCCCAGTCTACCCTTAAGAACTCTCAGAGCCTTGAGGCCCAGGTAACAGCTGAGTAATCTGAAACCCTCCCCATTTTGTTAAGTACAACATTGTTGTCACAAGAGGTATACAACTATGGGGAAGAAGGCGATTTCATTTTTAGAGGACTCCTTGGGATCAGTCTTTATTAAAAGGAGGAAGGCCCATCAGTTCCGGGGTGCCCCCGGGTGTTTCCGTCTCACACCTAGCTGGCCAGTCAATGAGGAATGAGGAATGAGGCCAGTCAATGCCTCTGTTTGGGGCCATAGCTGCAAGAAGAAATAGCGAGTTAAGCCATGAATTTGAGAAATGTGGCTGTGACTGATTCAGATCTATTTTTAAGGTATCACTGAACACACTTATCTGAGGTATGTGGAACTGTCAAATTCATACAACAGAAAGTGGATCAGGGATTACCCGGATTATGGGGAGGAGCGGGGAGGAGGGAGTCATTGTTTAATGGGTACTTCAGGATGACGAAAGCGTCCCAGAGGTGGGGAGTGGTGATGGGTGCACAGCAATGTGAATGCGTTGAAAGTACATTTTAAAATGCTGTAAATGGTCAATTTCACATTCTGTGTATTTTCCCACAATTAAGGACCTGTGGAAACCAGGATGGCTTGCACTCGGCATCTTGGAGAACACATGGCAACCCAGAGGACATACATGCACAGCCAGAGAACAAACAGGTGAACAAAGGACCGAGGGAGGAGCAGCATGATCAGTGGTCAAGAAACTAGGCGGGGCGCCTGCATTAGCAGATATGAAGCCTGAAGCTCCCTCTGGTATACAAATACCACGTTCTTCGATTATCACCTGATGGCCGAGCTCAGCACAAAAAGAAGACCATGTGTCGTTATGGACATTTGGATGGAGTGATCGCCAAGCAGTCTCAGAGGATGATTTTGAGAACGAACCCTTCACCCAGGGGTTAAAGGCCCATGGACTAGATGGCAGGCCAAATGTCATAGGTATCTTCTAATAAACAAGTGTAGATATTCCTATCAGTATCAAATTCCGTTTAGAAGCATGAGAACATCCAGTTCTGAAGGTGCTCGACAATCTGATGTTTGCCCAGACACCGTCCTTAAAGACATACAGTATGTATCTCCATCCTTAAAAATTACTGGTTGCAACAATGAAGCAACAGAAAGAGAAATCAAGAAACTGATCCCATTCACAACTGCACAAAAAGACATAAAATACCTAGGAATAAACCTGACCAAGGATACTAGAGACCTGTATGATGAAAACTATCGAAAACTTATGAAGGAAATTGAAGAAGACACAAAAAAATGGAAAAACATTCCATGCCCCAGGATCGGAAGAATAAATATAGTTAAAATGTCATTACTACCCAAAGCAATCTATACGTTCAATGCAATCCCAATCAAAATTGCACCAGCATACTTCTCAAAACTACAACAAACTATCCTAAAATTTGTATGGAACCACAAAAGACCCCGAATAGCCAAAGTAATATTGAAGAAGGAAACCAAAACGGGAGGCATCACCATCCCAGACTTTAGCCTCTACTACAAAGCTGTCATCATCAAGGCAGTATGGTATCGGCACAAAAACAGACACATAGACCAATGGAACAGAATAGAGAACTCAGAATTAGACCCACAAATGTATGGCCAACTAATCTTTGACAAAGCAGGAAAGGGTATCCAATGGAAAAAGGACAGTCTCTTTAACAGATGGTGCTGGGAGACCTGGGCAGCAACATGCAGAAGAATGAAATTGGACCACTGTCTCACACCATACACAAAAATAAACTCAAAATGGATAAACAACCTGAATGTGAGACAGGAAACCATCAAAACCCTAGAGGAGAAAGCAGGAAACAACCTCCTTGACCTCAACCACAGCAATTTCTTACTTGACACATCCCTAAAGGCAAGGGAATCAGAGCAAAAATGAACAATTGGGACCTCACCAAGATTAAAAGCTTCTGCACGGCAAAGGAAACAATCCATAAGACTAACAGGCAACTGATGGAATGGGAAAAGATAGTTGCAAATGACATATCAGAAAAAGGGCTAGTATCCAAAATCTATAAGGAACTCACCAAACTCCACACCCGAAAAACAAATAATCCAGGAAAGACACGGGCAGAAGATATGAACAGACACTTCTCCAAAGAGGACATCCAGATGGCCAACAGACACATGAAATGATGCTCAGCATCCCTCCTCATCAGGGAAATACAAACCAAAACCACACTGAGATACCACCTCATGCCGGTCAGAGTGGCTAAAATGAGCAATTCAGAGGACTCTAGATGCTGGCGAGGATGTGGAGAAACGGGCACCCTCCTACACTGTTGGTGGGAATGTAAACTGGTACAGCCCCTCTGGAAAACAGTGTGGAGGCTCCTCAGGAAACTAACAATAGAACTCCCCTATGACCCAGCAAGAGCACTGCTAGGAATTTACCCAAGGGACACAGAAATCCTGATGCATAGGAGCACATGGACCCCAATGTTCATAGCAGCACTCTCAACAATAGCTAAAACATGGAAAGAGCCTAAGTGTCTATCAGCGGACGAATGGATCAAGAAGATGTGGTTTATCTATACCATGGAATACTACATGGCAATGAGAAAGAATGACATCTGGCCATGTGTAGCAACATGGGTAGAACGTGAAGGTGTTATGCTGAGCGAAGTTAGTTGGGCAGAGAAAGACAAATACCATATGTTTGCACGTATAGGGGGATTAGGAGGAACTTAACGGAGGACCGTGGGGGAGAAGAAGGAGGGAAACAGTGGCAGAGAGGGAGGGAGGCAAACCATGAGACTCTTGAATGCCAAGAACAAACTGAGGGCAGATGGGGTTGAGGGGAGGGGAAGGGGGGTGACGGGCATGGAGGAGGGCACTTGTGGGGATGAGCACTGGGTGTTATATGGAAACCAACCTGACAATAAACTATTAAAAAAAATTACTGGTTGGGAAAGAAGCTGCCCTCATTATGCTGGGACTTAAAAACGTTTCCTACTTTTTCCACCAGAGGTGAAATGCACTACAAAAGGCCTTCATTCTGGGTTTTATGTATTTCAGCATAAGGGGTGAGGACATATTTCGTTACCTTCACGGGCTATTTGGTGAACAGGCGAAGGGACAGCTGTAGCCATGATGTCAGTATGTATGTACGGTTCCTGTAACCTCTGCCCAGCTGATGCTTAGTAAGAAAGTAATATAAACACGGAGAATATGTAAAAGATGTGGCAGTGGAAGTTTCTCCACATGCAAAGGATGACATCTTGAGGCACAGATGAAGATGCCCACGCCTCTCCTTCCATGCACCGGAAGTGATTCTTCCTGCATCCAGAGCTCTGAAAACAGTGGCTCCAAGGAAAGTGGCTGTGGGTTCTCAAGACTCGAGCCCAGCAGGCCTATTTCCAAATCAATTAAACAAGGCACTTTTCTGATGTAAGCACCTCCAAGTTCAAGTTTAACTAGGTCTTATGAAAAGCTTTTAGTGTTAGACTTCCAGCATCCTCATTAAATGGATGAGACGTGGCAAGAAGAGGCGACAGCACTTCTGTGGTCTTGACCTTTCAGGAAGTCATGCATAAGAGGGGAAGGCTGCTGCTCCACACCGTGCTAGGAGTGCGTCAACAGGAGGTGTATCAACTGAGAAGACCTAAGTACAGAACATGTGTCCCTAGGAGAAACACATCTATCTGGAAAGATGATTTGGTCCTTTGTCCTCTTCTTCACTCTGTGTTTCTGGGAGAGAGGAAAGTGGTGGTTTTTGTTTCTCTTGATAAAACACGCACAAAGATTAAATTGCTGAGAGTTCTGTTTGTTTTTGTTTAAAAAAAAACAAAAACAAAAAACCCTGAGGCGCCTGGATGGCTCAGTTGGTGAACCATCCAACTGTGGCTCAGGTCATGATGTCATGCTTCGTGGGGTCTAGCCCCCGTGTCGGGCTCCACGCTGACAGCTCAGAGCCTGGAGCCTGCTTTGGATTCTGTGTCTCCATCTCTCTCTCTCTCCGCCCCTTCCCCACTCGTGCTTTGTCTCTGTCTGAAAACTAAACATTAAAAAACAATTTTGTTTTACAAGCTTGAATCAATACAGCTTTCACTGCATGCTTAAAGTATGGCAAATAAGTCTGAAAATCATCCATCACCTTGCTGTTTTTGTAGCCAGACGGCTTAGATCTTATTCATCAGCCTGCTGAACAGTTCCTTTTGCAGAAACACAGACACCATCCACAAACTTTCTGATATCCTTTGCTGAACTGCAGTGGCTTGCTGAATCAAAGCAGCTGAGTTTGAAACAACTTCAATGTCATTTTCCTCAAGAATTAACTCATCTTTCTGGGTCTGAGATACTGAACTAGCCAACACCTGGCCTCATGTGAACCCCAGAGACGCATTTTTCACCCGAGAAATTCCATATTTCAACAGGAGAACCCTTCTCCTGAATAACAGCATTGTCAGGGAAGGGAGCATACACGGACCTCATCCTGTTACAGAAGCCCAAGTGATGCCCTTGACCATGTTCTGTATGTGACAACAGGTAGAAGAGAAGTGGCTACTGTTCACACTCAGGGCCTCTCCTTCTTCCTTCCAGGGAGACTGAGCTCTACACTGATGTGACCGAAGTCCCCCCAGAAGATTCCCCTGGGGCCTGTCGCAACAAAAGCACAGCCCTTCAGAGTGATGTAGATGTCTCTTTGCTGAGACTGGTCTTCGTAAATGCGGCGAAGAGCTGGGAGAGAGTTCTACGAGCTCAGTCTCCAAGGGATTTCCGTGACCTCATCTGAATAAGTGGATAAATTATCAGGGATGGTCAGCATTTCAGACTAACCAGAAAAGGAATTAATAGTTGCACACCTAAAATATTTGTTAAGAAAATGAGAATAGAGGATGCCAACTGAGAGGCCACCTGGGAGTCTGAAGGGCTACCGCCTCCGATGCGACGGAGATCTGAGCCCTTGCTCCGTGGCCAGTTCTGGCTTTCCTGTAACTTCTTAACCCTGTCGGCAACTCCCACTTTCTCTTCATTGTGACCCTTCAAAATACTGGTTTTCCAAATTTATTCAGAAGGTTTTATTAAGGAAGACATGTTCTGGACTGCTAAAAACACCACAACCAACAACCCCCTAAAACTGAAGCTTCAAAAAATAACTTGTCCTAAGGGGGAAGGAAATGCAACAATGATCATCACTATCAAGTCTCAGAGCCGATGTTCCCGGTCAGTGAGCTTTCCATGGTGGTTTTCACAGTAGGCTTCAGAATTTTCAAACCAGAAGAATCATGAAGTCTCAGAGTTCCAAAAAACAGCTCATTCCTCTGTGACTCAGACAGGAATTCTGCAGAATATACCATATCTAAAGCCTAGAATGATTTTGGACATTACAGGTAAGCATTTAAAAGAAGTAAAGAAGGCAGCACCTGTGTGGTTCAGTCAGTTGGGTGGTTGACTCTTGATTTCAGCTCAGGTCATGATTCCAGACTCATGAGATTGAGCCCTGCATGGGGCTCTGCACCAAGAACAGAAGATGTTTAAGATCCTCTCTGTCTCTCTCTGCCCCTCTACGTTGCTCATGTAAAATAAAACTTGGAATTAACTTAAAAAAAAAAAAAAAAAGAAGAAGTAAAGATGAAGAAAACCAGAGACAAATTACATTTACTTATTAGTTGTTGACAGAATTCACAAGATCTCCTGATGTTTGGGACTCCAAATAGAAAACTGCCTAAAACAGATATAAAACACGAGGTGAACTCTGAGGTTAAATAACAGACTAAAAATACTTCCACGCTAGCCACTCCTGGAGTCTTCAGTCATTTTGACATTTTTAAATTCATAATAAAATCCTGGCAAAGAAGTAGCGTGAACTGTCCTCAAATTCAAGACATTGTACGTACTCTATTAAGTTTGACTTAGAGAAAAAAATTTTTTTCAAAACTTTTAATAAGGGAGACAGTAATCCTCGGTCACTGTCCCACTGTCCCAGTATTAACAGCAAGGAAAACCAGTGCTCTTATTAATCTGTTCCAGGGGTACACACACCCCGTCTTGGAGGCCACTACGAAGAAAGAAAAGGAAAAGAAGACTGAGGCACATAATGACTGAACACTGACTCGGAGTCCACGCTCCACTGTGTAAACATCGATGACTAAAGACCCTCTGTAACTCAGGATGGCTGCGTCTGGCCCCTTCTAGAGCCAGGGTTATCACCTCCTTTGAATGTAGATACAGGACAGGAGAGGAGGCCAGGAGACAAAGCAGCGAGCGCTGAGGCCCGTGGCTCAGAGCGCTGGTGAGGAAGTACGGCAAGACTGCAGATCACATGACGTGTGTGTGTGTGTGTGTGTGTGTGTGTGTGTGTGCGCGCGCTCGCACTGCCAGCTCTGACTGCACTTAGCCTGCTATTCCCGCTCCCCCTACCCGGACCGCTGTGCGGAGCCGGCCGGATGATCAACCTCCTGCTCGGGCACCGCCCGCAGAGGCCGGCTGGCCCCACCACGCCATCTGCCCGCGCACCTGCTCTCGGCGCCGGCGCCTGCTCCCGAGCTGCTGGCCCAGAGGGCAGCAGCCACTACGAACTCCTGTTTTCTGCAGGGATTCGTCAAGGATTCAGGAAGAAAAGCTGCCGAGAGCCCAAGACAAGAGACAGGACAACAAATGGGAACCACGAAACCTCTTGGGGGTGGTCATAAAGCATCTTACTTACCCGTAGTTCCTAAAGAAATCCAAAGTCATTGCTGTCTGTTCCCTTGGATAAAGAAATAGTTCATTTTATTTTAAAAACCTATTTGATCTTGACTTCTTTTTTTTTAATCAACTGATAAAAGGGCTAACGGAGACAACAGTGGGCACAACATACGATTAAATGAATTCACATCAGATCTGTGTAACCTTTTCTCAAGATTTGAAAGTAAAATTTATTCTTGATTAATGTTTTCATGAGCATGGTAAAGAAGTCCTGACTTTAAAAGTTCTCTTACAGTTGATTATCAACATACAAGAAGCTCACCAGAGTATACTTGAAACACGTCATCTATAATAAAGATAATGTAAATGGTAACTAACCCAAATACATACAAAAATGTTAATTTCATCAATAATCAAAAAATACATATTAAAACAAGGAGGTATCATCCCAATCCCCCTTAAGTTAGCAGAGACAAAATTTGTAATTCCAAAAACACAGAAGGGAAAAGCACCTCCCCCTCTCTCATGCACTGCTGGTAAGGGCTGATTGATACATTTTGTCTAGAGAACAATGAGACAAAATGTATCCAGGGTTCTTAAAATCCTCATTCTTCGACCCCAAGTTCCACCTTTGAGAATCTGATCTACTTAAAAAATACATAATAACCAGAAATGAACAATGAGACTTATAACCAAACATACTGGTTTATTTGGCGGTTATAATATATTTATTGTCAAAAGTGACAAGCTGGATAAAATCGAAGTACTTGGCCAAAGAATGTACATTGGTTACAGATCTGTATGATGAAACATTAGCCATTTAAAATGAGTATTATATCATGTAACACACTCAACTATTTTTTTTTCCAACTAGGGTACAAAAACACTAAAATTGGTTTCTTCTATGTAAAAGAGAAACCAGTACAGAAAAGAGACTGGAAAATCAAATCATAACACATTCACCACTGTAACCACCACATGAGCATTTCGGGTGACTTTTAAACTGTATTTTGCAAATGTTCTACAATCTGTAAGCTACTATTTCATAACTGGCAAGAAAAATAGTTTAAAAAGTCTATGGATCGGGGCACCTGGGTGGCTCAGTCGGTTAAGTGACTGACTCTTGATTCCGGCTCAGGTCATGATCTCACAGTCATGAGATCAAGCCCCATGTGGGACTCTGTGCTGACGGTACGGAACCTGCTTGGGATTCTCTCCCTCTCTCCGCCCCTCCCTCTGCTTACTCTCTGTCTTAAAAAAAAAAAAAAAAAAAAAATTTAAGTCTATGGATCAACCAACAATATTTCAAAAAATTAGCTACTTTTTAACACTAAGACCAGCTTTATAAAACAGAAGCCTTATACAATAAAAACAGTATTTCTTACCATTCCATTCTGAATGATTACTGGATAAAGCATCTATGACTTTGAAAATCAATGTCACAACATAAACCTTTAACAACAATCAATGACACGGAAAACACCATTTATCCCCAGATGGAATTACACAACAATCATAAAATGGACATTATGGGTTTTTTTCCTCTATGATATTCTTTCCCTAAAAATAACTGTGAGAGATGGAAGAACCATTTTATTAATTTCAACTCTGAAGAGGACAAGACACGATCCATAAGCAACTTCCTGCTAACAGATGAATCTCTAAGTATAAATAAAACTAGGAGTTTTTAACCAAATGCTGGGCTGTATGGCACTCTAATGGATCTATGCTAACTAGAATAAAAATAAACATTAGGGGGGTGCCTGGGTGGCTTAGTCGGTTAAGCGTCCGACTTTCGCCTAGGTCATGATCTCATGGTTCGTGGGTTCGAGCCCCGCGTTGGGCTCTGTGCTGACTGCCCGCTCAGAGCCTAGAGCCTGTTTCTGTCTGTGACTCCCTCTCTCTCTGACCCTCCCCTGCTCACGCTGTCTCTCTCTCTCTCTCCTAGAATTTAAAAAAATATATAAAAAAAATAAACATTAGGAACATACTAATTTTTAAAAAAGCAAGAGAAACATAAAAACTTGTTTAAATTTTACTATCTTCTTTACATTTAAGGGTCTTTGAAGACACAGGTTTAAAAAAAAAACCAATGTCATCACTTCTGAAGCATGTAAACCTAGCGGCAAGATACTTAACCTCCTAAACGCACCTGTTTCCTCAAGTTTAAATTAAAATAAGGTTAAATAAGACAATGTATGCAGATGTGCCTCACCCATTACTCAATAAAGGAGAGCTATTATTTTCCTTCAGAAATAATGTTTAGTAGGCAGAAGCAAGCAGTAAAGATATAATAGAGGATTTAAATTCATTCAGTGAGCATTCAAGAAGCTATGCCAGACAATGGGTATACAGAAATAAACAAGAGCTGGCAGTTTTTAGGGAGAGAAGAATAGAAGCCAACTAAAAATGAGAACACACTCTAATAGGATAATACACGTATGGTAAATATAGGCTGCTTTATTCAAGTTTATTTATTTTGAAACAGAGAGCACACAGGGAGGGACAGAGAAGGAGGGAAAAAGAGAATCTCAAGCAGGCTCCACGCTGCCAGCACAGAGCTTGAAGTGGAGCTCGAACTCATGAACCACGAGATCATGACCTGAGCCGAAATGAAGAGCAGGACACAACCTACTGAGCTACTCAGGCACCACCGACTTAACAGATTTCTTTAAAGAAGTGCAAGTTAAGAAATGAAACAGGGGCTGGAAGTTTAAGGAAGATTTTAAGAGAGAAGTGCTATTAGATCTGAATGATTAAAAAAATAAATTTTTTCTGACTTGTTATCCAGTCAGAGAAGGAACAGAAGGAACATCAGGCAGGTACACATGGAACCGTGCAGCTAGAACCAGAATTTCTCGAGGGATGTGGCCTGCAGGATCGTAGTAAGGGGGCAGGGCGGAGGCCATCCCTGAGCCGCGCCACACCTTCCACACCCACTGCAGGCTCTGGCAGGGAAGGAAAAAGGAAGGAGCCCTGGAACCCAGAAATGAGCTCTCCCACAGCTCCACCTTCCCATTGCTCTCCAGCGCCCCCTATTGACAAAGCTAATACTGCAGTGGCTAACACGGGAGAACTCTCACAAGGTAGGTTCTGGTCTGGTCAAGGCCATCTGGGGCAGAGAAACAGTCAACTGATAACTGGCATACGGTCTTTCCTATCAGGTAAATGACAGGACTTCTGCCTTCTTTTTTTTTTTTTTTTTTTAAATCCCTGGCCTCTAACACAATGCCTGCCACAGAGAAGGAATTCAATAAATTTGCAAAGCATAATAAAATGGAAAGAACACAGAATTTAGATGCAGGCAGATACTGGTTTGAGCCTGCCCAGTGACAGAGCTGTGGGGGCGGGGAGGGGCGAGTGGGGAGGGAGAGTGGGGAGGAAGACACAGAAATAAGCACACGAGATTTCCGAAAGGTCAGCATGCACAGGATGTTGCTACCTAGAAATAGTTCAGACTCCAGGTCACACTTAGAGGAGTTATTTTAACAACTTTCTGAAATATGCCTTACAGAGATTCGTCTACCCAGGGAGGCCATCTTTCCAAAGAACTGTACATGCAATCACGATGACACTAAAAAACAGAGCGGAGGCGGGCTACGAGGAAAGAGGCTTGAACTAAATACCCCCAACCAATGTGATGCAACAAACAAACTGAAACCACGCACCTTCCTAACCTGTTTTTTCATTTCTCACAAAAAAATCAATTGTTCATTTCATATATTAAATAATGCCATCAGTATCAAACACTGTTTCCTTTAAAATCCCATCCAAAGAGGTACAAAACAAGGTACCTCTTTGCAGGGAAGCCAACAAGAAACACAGGTTTAAATGCTGCCCTGTTAGAAACAGCCTCACCTGGCTGAAAAGAATCATTGTTAAATTATGTTTTCCAAAGTTTTTGAAGGCATGAGATTTGATCCAAAACTGCTCTGTTGTGCCAGATTTCTATATAAAGCTACATGCAGGAAGTAAAGATTTTCTTTCAATCAGAATAAAGAGAATCACAGATGCAGACAGTGACAGACGACATTCAGTCTTCATAAAGTCTTACTTATTGAAAGAACAATTCCAGACAAGTGACAACCTGTCCTAGTTTTAACCATCTTTAAAACAGACTAATCTTCTAGAATAGTCGTGGTTTAAGCAATGTGTGTAAAGAATCAAACGCTGCTTACAGTGCTTTACTGGCAGGAAATTCACCCTCAGTCTTTCTTGATTTGGCACATATTTATAAGAAAACTAACCAAACATAACATCATATTTTTTTGAGTAATCTCTATGCTCAACATGGGGCTCGAACTCATGACCCTGGGATCAAAAGCCCCATGCTTTACCAACTCAGCCAACCAGGCACCCCTGATGTCATATATTTTTTAAAAAACACCAAAGCTTGAGGGACTGCAATTACTACAAAATAAAAAGGTTTTAAAATTCAACAGAATCGATAATAGATTGTTTTCTAGAAGATGCTCCTCCAGTAAGGTTCAAAAGCAATATTCACTCATCTTCCAGGAACGATGCAACTGAATTACACCTCAGTCTCCCTATAAGCCATTTAACACAGAATAGAACTGCATTTAAAGATCTCCTCTCACGAGGCTTATTCTTAGCAGAGGACAGGGTCCATGTCCCCAGTGCCTCTCACAGAGTCTAACACATAAGAAATGAATGGCAACATTTGCTCCAAGAAATGGCTAAAAGGATCTCCCCACATCGTAGCCTATTCTACAAGGTGGCCTAGGCCACATACAACAATGCCACCCAGTCTCATCTGACTTCAGATCCACAAGTTGCCAATTGGAAAATTATTAATTTGCTCTATCCACCACCTCTGATCACAATGAACCTCTTGTCGACTAGTTCCAAACCGAACAAAACACTATCGACATATAATTTCCATTCCTAGTAATAAACTAGATCTTGCCTAAAAGAGAGCTGGAACTAGAATGGTAGTTACCAGTAAGAATAGGATTTTTAGTATTTTTCTATGTATGGAATATTCTTCTCTTAATGACTATGAATAAATATTGCAGAACTCATCTGAATTAGACTTAGGCCTTCAAAGAGCCCTCCCAACCAACCTACCCCAAAATGATCCTAAAACTCTAATAAAAATTTAATAGAGAGTATTGAAGAAATACAGTAAAACAGTCAAAATAATAAAATTCAGATAAAGAAGTTAAAAAAGTGTCAGAAAGAATGGGTAGAATTAGAAAACAGGAAAGACGGATTAACATTCATAAAACTGGGAGTCTGAGCAAAAGAGGGAAAAAAAAAAGGAGGTGGATAGAATGAATAAGTAACTGATAATCCAAGAGAAATTTGCAAAAATAAAAGATCTGAATCTACATATTGAAAGTGCCAACCAACGCCTAAAACAACCACTCCCAAACATAGAAAACTCTTAGGCCTCAAAGATAAGGAAAAGCTCAAAGTCTCTAGGCAAAAAAATACAATAAAAATAAAATAAGTAATAAAATATAAAATAATGAACAAAGACAAACGAATTTAACTGGCATCAGAGTTGTCTAAAGCAAAATACAAAGCAAAGCAACAATGGAATGGCACTGTTTTTAGAACTTTAGTGAAAGGAAGTATGAATAATGGATTTTATACCCAACCAAGCTGTCCTTCAAGTATGAGTGCCTTTTAAAAACAGTTTTAAACACATAAGAATCACTACTCCTTCTTGAGTCATCTACCAGAGGCTGGGCTAAGTGCACCCCATAAATGACTAGGGAAATTTCAGCCAAAGTGAGAAGGCCACCCATATACATAACTGTAGGCCTATTATTAAAATAAAGCTGGGGTACTGGGGCGCCTGGGTGGCTCAGTCGGTTAAGTGTCTGACTTCCGCTCAGGTCATGATCTCGCAGTTTGTGGGTTCCAGCCCGGCACTGGGTTCTGTGCTAATAGCTTAGAGCCTGGAGCCTGTTTCAGATTCTATGTCTCCTCCTCTCTATGCCCCACTCCCATGTTCATGCTCTGTCTCACTCTGTCTCTCAATAATAAATAAACATTTAAAAATAAATAAATAAAAATAAAATAAAAGTGGGGTGTTAAGCTCTGAAAGTTGGAAGATTAATGTGCAAATGTTAAGAGCTTGTGATAAAACAGAAGCAATGCAAAAAAAAAGTGAAGACACGGGAAAGGAGGTGAGAAAGTAAAATAACTTCATTGGCTGTCAGAAGTTAAAGGGTGCCATTAAGCTAACACAACAGAGGGTGCATGATTAAGTGGGTAACAGAGCAATACAGGCATTTAAAAGGTATAAAGACAAAGGTAACCATAGAATAATACCAATGTTCCTAAATAACAGGTCATTAATTAAAATATATGTATACATTTCATAGGGAAACACAGCAAATATTGAATAACATAGAATTACAAAATATCACCACAGACTTGAGACCACATTTACCAGTAGTATCAACAAAACAACAAGACTTCAATTCTACATACAAGAGAAACATCTTAAGCATAGTTCAGAATGGCTAAAATTAAAGGGATATAAATGGCCTAACAGGAAAAAGAGAGCAAAGCAGAACTCAAGCCAAAAGGATTAAATATGAAAAGAGCACTTTAATTCTAAAGCCACAACTGACAACGATATTTTAACACTTAAAAATATCCATACACCAGGGGCGCCTGGGTGGCTTAGTCGGTTAAGCGTCTGACTTTCGCTTAGGTCATGATCTCGCGGTTCGTGGGTTCGAGCCCCGCGTCAGGCTCCGTGCTGACTGCCAGCTCAGAGCCTGGAGCCTGTTTCAGTCTGTGACTCCCTCTCTCTCTGACCCTTCCCTGCTCACGCTGTCTCTCTCTCTCTCTCTCTCTCTCTCCTAGAAATAAATAAAAAACATTAAAAAAAAAAATTTTTTTTAAATATCCATACACCAAACAGTGCTGTGACTATGCTAATAAAACTAAACACAAGTTGCAAGGGTGAAAGGATTTCAAACTACAAGGGAGGCAGGTGGGGAGCACCTGGGCAGCTCAGCTGATGAACTGCCCAACCTTGGTTTGGGCTCAGGTCATGATCTCGCAGTTTGTGAGGCTGAGCCCCCCATCAGATCCTGCCTGGGATTCTCTCTCTCCCTCTCTCGGCCCCTCCCCCGATCTCACCCGTATGTGCGTTCTCTCGCTCTTTCTCTCTCACTCCCTCCCTCTCTCTCAAAAAATAAAATGGCACCAGATGATATGAATGGAGAATGTCACAAAAGAACCCTCAGACAAGGCAAGCTGAAAGACACTGCCAGTAAATGCCCGGTTTACAGAATACACAGAGTTATTTCCTGTCCAATGAGTACCTCCAAGAATCTCTCCCCATCCTCAGACCAGTGAACTTACTGCTTGGGCTGTGTCCAGACGCCCTCCTCTCTGCACTCCTTGCCCATACATTCAGCCCACCCCAAACACGGACAGATGCTACCTGGAGCTCGCCGCAGCATGTATTTCCCAACCTGCAATTCCTCTCTTCCCAGACAACTTGAATGTCTGATGATTGGAGCTTGCCTCACTTTACCTCTTAATTTAGGCTGAGGCTAGAAGAAATGTACTGAGAACATGAGACTTGAATATACTCTCCAAGTAAGAAAAATGCAGCACATACACACGCACAAACAACTGTAGCTGAAGGCTTATATAGAAAGGTGACAGTAAAGTTCATTTGAGAACCTATCATATATGAACATAGAGGGAAAAAAAACATGAAAAATAAAAACCCACAAGGAGAGATTAACTCTAACAGATATCAACTCATAAACACAACTTTCACAGAAAACAGACTGGATGGAAAAGAAGTAAACAGACCTTCAGAATAAAGCAGGAAGCCCAAATTCAACCTATGTAAACTTGGAAATGTAAGATATGATAAAGGGGGCGTCTCAAAATATCTCAGTATGGGGTGCCTGGGTGGCTCAGTCCGTTGAGCTTGCAGAGAGATCATGGCTCAGGTCATGATCTCTCAGTTTGTGGGTTCAAGCCCCATGTCGGGCTCTGTGCTGACAGCTCAGAGCCTGGAGCCTGCTTCGGATTCTCTCTCTCTCTCTAAACTAAAAAACATTAAAAAAAAAAAAAAAAAACACTCCAGTAAAGATAAAATGCTTAATAATGAGCACTGGGACAATTAAGTAGCCATCTGGGCAAGACAGAGGTCGATCCCTACCTCAACACCACACATGAGCATGCACTCCAAATGCATCAGGGATGCAAACGTAGAAGAATGAAGCCACACAAGGACTAGAGGAAATCACAGGTGAACTTCTCTTCACCCTCAGCGTACAGAATGTCTGTGACTTCAGTAAGACTCAATATCCAGGAGAAACGGGAAAAAAAATATTTTATAAATTTAATGATGGAAGTATTTTAGATGTCACTAAAACACCAGAAGCAGAGTCAAAAGATAACTGAAAAACTAAGAGATTATGTCTGTGATATACATTATAGATAATCCATGATACATAAAAAAAAAAAAGAAGAGACATGAACAATTAATGAAGATATAAAACTGGCCAAACATATAGAAAGAATTAGAAAAGGAGAGAGATGAAGATGAAAACCTGAGACCCCATCCTCCCCGCCGAACGGTGGAATTACACAGCATGACGATGACAATACTCTGTTTGGGTTCCGTGGAAATGTCCAGTTTCCACACAGAGTCGACTCAGGATGCAAATCAGCACCCCCTTTCAGAGAGTACACTGGTTGATACCTCTGTATGTACGGACCTTTAAGCTGGCCATCTCCACCCCAGAAGTGAATCCTGACGATACGCTTCTGACAACGTAAAAATCCACGTGCAAAAGCTGACTTACTGCAGCACTACTTGGGACTACAAAACACTGGAAACATCTAGACGTCCACACACAGGAACACACTTGAGCAAACCACGACAGGGTCACTACGTGAGGTACTTAGCGCAGCCATATGAAACGGGCGAGGACCATCTCCACCACCTGAGACACAGCTCCTAGTCTCTATTATGAAATAAGAGAGTATCTAGGATATGCTACCAGTTAAGGAAAAAACAAAGGGAAATGTTTTAAAAGTTCATGGATTCTGCAAACAGAATTCGGTCTAATTTATTCCATGGGATTATGGTCCACAGAATAAATGGTCATGAGTCCATACTGATATAAATATTTCAATAAATAAGTACGGAGGAAAGAAAGTTCTCCCAAGTAAAATTCCAATTAATAACTACAAACCGCAAGATAGAAAACTCACACCTTGACTCGTGTTTGTATGTGGAAGAAAGGAAGAATATGCCAGATGCTCCTGGGAGACGGGGGATGGGATGAAAAGCACCGATTGTGGGCACAGGGAAAGGGATGTCAGGACACTGATCCTTCTCTCAGTAAATGACTTAGTACAGTTCTGCCTTTGAAAACCATGCTGATGTTTCACATATTCAAAAAAAACAAAAATACAAAAAAAAAAAATTAAAACCAGGCAGGAAGTGGGCAGAATTCACAACGGAATACAAGAGGCTTCAAATTAATTTAACTGAATGAAAAATTAATAACATAACCACACTGAATCTCACTTTGGAAAGCAGCATTTTAACCACATACTGTAGGAGTCAAGGCAAAAAAGGGCTTAAACATTATCTGCTCGTAAGTAAAATGTCTTTTTCACAGGAGGATGGGTTAGGAATTCCAAAACTATATTATACGTTTCACAGGACTGAACAAGTAACAGGTACATCATGGGAAATGAGAGGTGTGTTTCTCTCTGCTGTAGAACGGAGCTGCACAGAAGAGGCGGGAAAGCTAGAAATAAATCCCCTGCACTGAAACAGAACAAGAGAGAGGAGCATGGCCTCGTGCACTTTAATACATGCCCAATAAACAGGCACACGTGTCTGTACACAGATACACATCTCCTCACTCACTCACTCTGCTAACACCACTTGGAAGCGATGGCACCTCAGTGGCAAAGAGCATACCCAGGGCGCACATTATGTGTCCTTCTACCATCTGCCAATGAAAGGAAGCCACGCTCCTTGGAGAAATGGCTCAATCCAGGGCTGAAGCAAGGACAGGAAAAGATGAGCCTGGACTAGCTCATGGACAGAAAGGAGTTTCCACTGGCCAAGTACCGAAAACTCTGAGAAATAAAATACAATGTTAGGAAAGGAGTATGCCCCACAGAATAAAACAAGTAACCTTGACTCTAAAATGAGATAAAGAAATAAATAGGAGTCCACTCTCTTCCTTATGGCAAGATCCCAGTTAGCTAATGTGGACAGCATGATGGGAATAGAAAAATCACCACCTGATAAATACTACAGTATTAACTCTTGCAGGCAAGAATTATCAGTGGGTAAAATTAATGGTGGAAGCATGAGAAATAGAGTATGACCAAGCAAAAGTATCACCAAAAGTCATTCATTCCAAAGCAGAAGATAATAAGTTCACAGTGGAGAAAGGCAAAGTCACCACCGTAATGAAATAGATTTAACACCTAGTTACTGTATGTTACAGTTCATTCAAAAGAGATGCAGGCAGCGTGCAGAATTTCGCTGGAAGGACCCTCTGAGGACACGGAGCTATCACGTCTGTACGCTTGATAAAATGCACGGCTGAGGCCTGTCATGAGGAAACACCAGAAAAGCTCAAATTAGGCAACCTTCTACAACATAACTGACCAGGAGTCTCCAAGAGTGCCAATGTCATGAGGACACAGACGGACTGGGAAGCTGTCCCTGACTAGAAAAAGAGCTGACAGGACAACTAAAAGCAGAGTGAGACCCATAGTGGGACCCTGAAATGGGGAAAAAGAGACTAAACGTGAATAAGATCTGCACAAGGGTTAATCAGGTCAGATCAATATTTATTTCCTGGTTTCATAATTGCAACCCGATAACGTAACACATCTGAACATTATGGAAGCAGAGGGAGAGATCTACGGGAAATCTTCGCGCTATTTTTGCAACTTTTCAGGAAGAAGGACATCATTTTGAGATACAAGTTACAAAAATTTCTGATGACTCTATAAAGTCACGGTCAAAACATGTTCATGCACAATACTTATAATAGTCAATTATTAGAAAATAACTAAATATCCATCAATAGGTAAGTGATAAAACAAAATTTCCTTGTACATAAAATAGAACCAACGGAATCCATGAACAAGTAAGAGCACAAAGTATTCTATAAATCCATAAATGAAAGATAAGGAAGCTTTCTATCTACCTGCAAGGAATGATTCTGGGACGTACCGCTGAAGGGAGGGAAGGAGAGAAGGTGGAAGGGAAGGGGAAAGGGGACGACTGACAGCTGCTGGGACACTTTTTGCTGCCGTAACCGACAGTGCAATGAAGGACTCTACCCCTGTCCTTGCAGACAAGTGTTTTCACATCTGTAGAGGAGCGTCACAAAACACACAACTGCTAGATCAAGGGGCGTATATCCTTTAATTTTTATACCTATCAAATAATTACTTTCCGGGGCACCTGGGTGGCTCAGTGGGTTGAGCGTCTGACTTCGGCTTGGGTCATGATCTCATGGTTCGTGGGTTTGAGCCCCGCGTCGGGCTCTGTGCTGACAGCTCAGAGCCTGGAGCCTGTTTCAGATTCTGTGTCTCCCTCTCTGTCTGCTCCTCCCTCCTCCCTGCTCGTGCTCACTCGCTGGCTTACACATGCGCGCATGCTCTCTCTCTCTCTCTCTCTCTCTCTCTCAGAAATAAATTTAAAAAAAATTTTTTTTAATTTCTTTAAATTACTTTCCTAGAAGACTGCAATCATTCAAATATATTTTAATGTACTGGCAATGTATCAGAGTACCCATTTCCCCACAATCTTAGGAGCACAGGATCTTCTGGAAAAAAAATAATAAAATCCAATGTACTCAGTAACATATAGTATCTCATTTTTTTCATGTTTGTTAATGTTTATTTATTTTTGAGAGAGGGAGAGCAAGCGAGCACATCAGGGGAAGAGGGGGAAGGGGCAGAGAGAGGGAGACACAGAATCGGAAGCAGGCTCCAAACTCTGAGCTGTTAGCACAGGTCCCACCCAACCCAGGGCTCGAACTCACAAACCGTGAGATCATGACCTGATCAGAAGTGGGACGCTCAACTGACTGAGCCACCCAGGCGCCCCTAGAATATCTCATTTTAATCTGCATTTCTCTGACCGGTAAGGATAAAACTCTTTCATGTTTACCTACCTGTCCTCTTCCATTAACTACTTGCTCATACCCTTTGGAAACTATTCAATTAAGTGATTTCATTCAAGGAGTCCTGTGACATTACTGATTCCTATATACATACGTGTGTGTGTGTGTGTGTGTGTGTGTGTGTGTGTGTGTGTGTGTGTGTGTGTGTGTGTGTGTGTGTATACATATATATGATTTTATACATGATTTTTAAATATATAAATATAAATCATACATACACATATATAAATTACGTTTTTAAAAATCTCTGTGGGCTTTCTTTTAGATATTGATTTGGGTGAGGCTACACAGGAATTTAAATCAATCAAAACTTTCTTATTATGATACCAGAAACGGCAAGTGCCATTTAGCGGACAGAAGTCGGAGGTCTAGATGTCTTCTCATGCAGAACAGGCGTGTCCGGCACAAAGAGTTCCATGTGTCCTGCAGCAGTTTTACGTACGTAAAAACCATATTTACAACATCTAGATTCTAACTCTAGTTCACATATAAACACAATGCATTTTTTTTAAACAGTTTCAGGAATCCAACTTTTATGAAAAGGGAGTGGGGGGGCAGGAATCACACTTTGCTGCACTGAGAACTTCACCAGGAGTTGTTATCTATTCAAGAAAGGCCCATCAGGAGGGCGAGGCCATTCTTGGCATTTTAGCCATAAGGCCACACTGACTTCACAAAGCATTCACTACTCTCAGGTTCAGTGTAATTCTATGTAGGCTCATTTCTTACATTTCCTGGTGCATCTATGCCTCAACACTTACATTTTGAAATAAATTTATTTCCTTACCAGTTTTTGGTTTTTCCCTTTACACTATATTCAGAGCACTGTTATTTGCTATTGTGTGTATACGTAGATTATATTATTTATGAATTTCACTTCAGAATAATAAAGGGTACACTGCAACATACTTGTTATACGGAAGGATCACAGAGCCTGAAAAGGTTCAGAAATACTGCCCTAGGGTTGCAGGAGATGAAAGATTCCCCTAATTCCAGGCCTCTGACCCTCCTCTCCTTCGGCCCTGTAAATACAGATAAGTCTTCTCTAATGCCAGTTATACCGTGAACCTTGTTCCTAAACACATCAGTACTCCCCTCAGACATCCAGTTCTCAGGCTCAAATGTTTACCTGAAGCTACTTAGGCAACAGGACAATGAAGGGAACAGAAATATATACTCAGAGTGCCATGTGCCCAGGATTTGCTCAATGGAATACTCATTAGTTCTATTTTCATACTGTTTTAGTTACCATTTTAAAATTAACTTAATCAAGTATACCAAAACTTTTGTTATTTACTAAAGTGGTAAAAACATCAACAGTAAAGTAATCTCTGCTTCAATCATGGAGGACAAAAAAAAAAGTGTGAAATATGTTGACTCAAAACATTTTCTCATTCAAAGAAAAAACAAGTCTTTCTCTTTGGTAATTATCATACAATATTGACATGTGTTTAAGGAAAGCATCAAATTAAACTCTGTAGTTTTGCCATAAACTTTCTTATCTGACCTCTCATATAAAAGAGATTTATAAGCTAGAAAGCACATCACAGGCTGGCACAAAGGATGAGCTGTTGATTCTAAAATATTCTGTAAAAGAGATCTTTGACATACATTAGTTTGTACTTTTTCCAGAACAGTTTCTATCATGTGATTCTGCCAGTTTCTTTCTTGATGTATCTGCTGAGAAAAGGAGATGTGCACAAGCGCGCGCACACACACACACACACACATATTCAGCAAAAGAAGAAAAACACTAAAGAATACGGTTATTAGAACATAGCTGTGTCTGGGCAGTTCATAACAATGGTTCAGCAGTGTGTCTGTGCACAGACACACAAAGGCGCTGTTGTAGAATGTTCGGGTGCATTCCATGAGGAGACTTTGATACCCTTAACTTTCCTCTAATATCCAGTGACACCAACTTACGAAAAATCTACAGCAAGTTTTTTGTTTGTTTGTTTTTGTTTTTTTTAATGTTTTATTTATTTCTAGGAGAGAGAGAGAGACAGCATGAGCAGGGGAGGGTCAGAGAGAGAGGGAGTCACAGACTGAAACAGGCTCCAGGCTCTGAGCTGGCAGTCAGCACAGAGCCCGACGTGGGGCTCGAACCCACAAACCGCGAGATCATGACCCAAGCGAAAGTCGGTCGCTCAACCGACTAAGCCACCCAGGCGCCCCTACAGCAAGTTTTATAGGACTCTTCCCACTTGGTTAGATGTTCAGTGGTTACTTCTACTTCTCCATCTCTTTCGCGTTAGGTGTAAAACTCTGAATTTCCATTTTACTGAAAAGCAGCATTGTTCTCAGCTGAAACAAACTTTTTAGAATTATACAAAATAATGTTTCCTAACCTTTAATTACAGAATGAAGTTCAGTCTCAACCTGGCTTCCAACTGGTTAAAACCTTCCATGATATTCTATTTTCAACTTTACTTTTGTTTTCTATCTAAAAATCTTTCAAAATTTCTAGTTTCTAAAACAGATTTAGAATTATTATATCTTAAAACTGAATCTCAGAAAGGAGATACTTTCCTCATAGATTCCATTTCGAATACGCTAACTGTACATCTTAGGAGCAGAAGGCATTTGAAAATCCCAATTATTCATTATGATTATCATCATCATCATTATTCTTGGTGTGTGCAACATCTAAGCCATGAGCTCCTTCCTGTATGTTTGCTGTTGTTACTTCATCAGTGAGAGGTCAGGGTAACCAAAAAGAGACAAAGTTCTCAAATGGTAGCTGTGTTGTTTCTTAAGTGTTCTTAATAAAGAAAACAGGAGAAGGAAGGGTCATTTGTCCAAAAGTAATATTGAGAACCTAATCCATACACTGATCCTGACAAATAAGAAACAAAATACATATTTTGCCCCAAAGTTTACAATCTTACAGCAGTAACATCAAGTTAGCCCCCAGATAAAGTACTTCCTTTCTCCCTCACCAAAAGAACCTCAATTCTGCTGGGAACAACAATGACCAGTCTGAAACAAATAAAAACATATTTCCTAGCTTCCCTTATAAACAGAGCAGTCATCTGATATGGCTCCAGCCCCTGGGTTGTAAGCACACAGTTTTGAGTGGGTCTTCCTATAAAGCCCCTTTAAAGGAGGGACAAAATCAAGTAGCACTGTCCCCCCATTTGGTACTTCCTGCTTTGTAGAAAACACATATGATGGCTGGAGAGGAGCATTCACTTTCCACCAGAAGGAAAAGATGAATAAAACTGCAGAGACATGGCACACCCATCCTGGAACTGGCAAACCAAAGCCAGCAACTTCCTAACTATGGACTCTGCATTATAACGAGAGAAATAAATCCTCCATCTTATTTAAGCCTCTAGTTTTTTTAGTTTTCTAGGACACGCAGCCAAACTTAATTTCTAAATAATGCAATTTAAAAGAAAACAGGGATGGAGAAAAAGTTCTATGAAAAGCTACAGAGGAAAACACTCGTTCTGACAGAGGCGGGGGAGGGGGGGAGAGGAGGATAAATCTAGAAAGAAAGCCAAATGTATGATTTGGTTCATTCATTTGTCCAACCATCATGGTCAGCCACTGTTACCAGGTGTCAGGAGGCAGATAAATCACAAAGTGGCTACCCCTCAGGAACCTCGAAATGGGGTAGAGACGCATAAAGAGAAGGTTAAATACAGGTTATTCATTTGGGACAGCCACACACAGCCATGCCAGCCTGTGTCTACAAGGACCGTGCCTCATAGCCACAAAGCTGCTCTCCAGTCATCAAAGCCTATATTCAAAGGTGCCTTAAGGACTGGCCTCAGCCCTTGAGCTATAAAAACAGTAATAGAAATAAACATAGGGAACTTTGAATAGGATTTGCCTCCACAGATAAGGCTAGTAGCTAAAAGCACAGTTTCATTTTACCTCGGGTTGCTGTTTACCCTTCACAGCCACCCTCTCCAATTTTCCATGATCACAGACCTCCATGCCTTAATGTAATCTAAAATCGAAGTAACCCTTCAAAGTGGCCCGGAGGACACCTAAACTAAGTGCAACCGTAAGCAAGGGACAGCAACAGTTAACAGGCGATGTTTTAATATCCTGTCTTATAGTTTTAAAGGTCGTATGTTCTTTTATTTCATTTATTCTCAGTTATTAAACAATACCGCTGAATGCCTCAATTTAAAAAAGATTATGTTTCTTACATTTAAAGCATACAATAAAGAGGGGGGGGGGAAACACAAGTCTTTTTCTCTGTTGTATAAACACACACACCAAGAATAAGTAGAATGTCTTTGAAACCAAAACAATAGGAAATCACTCTTGGCTGAAAGCAGGGGCTCAGATCATGGTGATTTCTTCTTTAATCCTGCTAGAGCAAGTTTCTGCATGCTTTCCGGAGCCTCCACCTACAGAGCTGTTAGGACAACAGCCAACACATATATTTAATTACGTAAGTATTCAACGCTATCAGCCAGCTGTTGCCAGTACATAATACACTGACCTCTTTCACTTACTCTCTTGCTCAAAACAGCAAAAACAAAGCAACTGTTGATGTAACAGTAATCATGAAATATGCAAAATACTGTTCTCTAAAAAGATTGTAGATAACTACAAAAACTCGGTTTTGCATTTTAAAATGACTTACTACATCTTGAACTGCTTTTTCTGTTCCTGATTTGCAAAATAAGTTACTAATCTTTCAACTGTGAATTTAACTATTCCCTCATTTTGTTTTATTCACGTCTACCAGAAGTTCAACACTAAAATAACACTTTCTCTTTTATTTCCAATCAAGTGTCTCACTGGGATATGCCACGTAATGGTATCTCTGAACTCTCACTCATCTGCACATTCTTCCTTGGTTCGGGTACAAGCAGTATAAACCCTGTGACAAGGAATTGGTCAAAATCTTTAGGAATCAACAGACGGCACTCCATTTATGTTTCCAAAGAGCATGCTCCTCTAACACCATGATTAACCCCAGGTTTGCTGACAGGGAAAAGCCAAATACAAAGTCCTTGCAACAACAGAAAATAGACTAAACAGAACCATGACTTAGGACTTGAATAACACAAATCCACATGTGGTATGATGGTAAGACCGACCCCCCTAAACAACAACTTATCCAGAAAAACGCGGTCTTTCCCAGGGTCACTGTGCACACAGATCTTACTACATGAGCCCTCTCCTAACACCCTTTCTCAAGCCAGACTTACCAACGCTTCTGCTTCCTCCCCTGCAACAGCCATGCTTATTTTTTTTTAATTCCGTGGCATATCTGATGTTTCCTGCTCATTTGGTGAAACTGAACAATTTGATACTCAAAAGCAAAATATATGCTATGGCATTAATATAGCTATATGATATACTTTATATATTTAACACAGAGCAAATACATTAGCAATGACTTGCCAATGCACAGAGAGAATGACACTAATGTCTCTTCCCCAGTTCGACCTAACTGGACAAATATGTATTGAGTAATTACAATTGTGTGTCAAACTCTAGACCAAACATGACCAGGTTTTCATCTACATCTTTCTTTCCTACTCTCTGACTCAGGATGAGATGCTTCAATTGAGCCAATAGTCAAGGTCCTGAAGCTGGTCCAGCTTAGTTTGGCAGGAAGAACAAAGTCCTGTCATTCACAGGTGGGCTTCCACCAGCTTGACCAAGTGACTACTCCAAGAATCCCTACCCCACAAACCAGCAATTGCTCTACATAGATTTACTCAAAGGCTACAAAAATAGTGATCTGAAGGGACAAATGAACTCTGATGTTTATAGCTATATTTTCAGCAGTAGCCAAATTATGGAAAGAGCCCAAATGTCCTCTGATGAATGGATAAAGAAGTGGTATATATACAACAAGGGAACACTACTCAACCACAGTTGAGTCAAAGAATGAATCTGGCCATCTGCAATGAATGGATAGAGCTAGAGTGAATTATGCTAAGAGAAAGAAGTCAGAGAAAGAAAAATATCATGACTTCACTGATATCTGGAATTCAAGAAACCAAATAAGTGAACAGAGGGGTGGAAAAAAGAGAGGGAGAGAGGCAAACCATAAAACAGACTCTTAACTATAGAGAACAAACTGATGGTTGCTGGAGGGGTGCTGCGTGGGAGGATGCCTTCAATGGGGGATGGGCAGGAAGAAGGACACTTGTGATGAGCACTGTGTGTCTATGGAAGTGAGAAATTACTAAATTCTACTCCTGAAGCTAATACTACACTGTGTGTTAACTAACTGTAATTTAAATAAAAACTTGAAATTGAAAAAAAAATTCTTGCCCCCTTTCCTTCCCTCTGGACAGACACTGCAGCAACAGAGACGAACCCAAGTTTCTTGCCTCACTTATGACAAGGTGCTTCCTAGTTTACAGGTAAAACATAAAAAGAAAACAGCATGATTTCTTAAAAAGAAGGTCCATTAACATGATATTTGAAAATTAGATTTTTCTCTCCCCTTTTTACAAATATACATACTTGTCTCCAACAAGCAATTCACAAGGGACTTGGGGGACCATTTTTAGAAGAGTTGACAAGCAGTTTATGAACGGTTTCTGTTTCCCAAGAAAAGGAATATCATTACACACTAAAGTCAATGGGTCAAAAACTCCATAAAAAAAAAGAATTTTCCTGAGGTCAATAACCTGACCTCAAGACTCACATTCTGGTAGAATGTCAAATATGTAAACAAATAATAAAATGTAATACTCAACAATAGATGTTTGTATGGGTTAAAGAAGTAGCAGAGAATAAGAGGGTGATTAACTCCGTGGACCTTGGAGCAAAGGGGGACAGTGAGAAGGGAGATGAAGACGATTATTACCTTTGAGAGGAGTTCCAAAAGATGAACAGGTTGCCAGGTAGGATTACATGAGTGTGTGTGTCCGCAAGTGCACGCACATGCACACATGCATGCATCTGGGAGAAAAGGGGAGCATTTCCCAGGGAAAAGGAAGAATACACGCAAACACATTATGTATTTAAAAAATCATGTGATTTGGGCGCCTGGGTGGCTTAGTCGGTTAAGCGTCCGACTTTCGCTCAGGTCATGATCTCGCGGTTCGTGGGTTTGAGCCCCGCGTTGGGCTCTGTGCTGACTGCCAGCTCGGAGCCTGGAGCCTGTTTCAGTCTGTGACTCCCTCTCTCTCTGACCCTCCCCTGCTCATGCTGTCTCTCTCTCTCTCTCCTAGAAATAAATAAAAATATTTTTTTAAAATGTTTAAAAAAAAAAATCATGTGATGTATGCAGAAGCAGAATTCTATGAAGAAGTCAAAAGAAAACAAGCAAAAGAGGGAGGCAAGAAAGAGATTTTGCTAAAAACCTTGTTACACTAAGAACTTTTATCTTCCTCCTATAGCTGGGACGGAAGAACTACAGGGTGTGAAGGAAGGAAGAACATGGACTGGCCCAGAAATGCAGCTGAAAACGAGTTAAAATTCTCCTGTGAAATTATGAGCAAGAGATGATGAGGCCCAGAGCTACGGCAGTAACAACCAGAATGGAGGGAGAAGGTTAGTTGTGTGTCTAGTTGTGGCAATCTGACGAATCCCGAGGAGAACACAGTGGTTCACTGCCAGGTCCAAGAGGAACACTTATTACCACAAATGGAATAAAAACACTAATAATATCGAGCAAAAAGAGAAGAAAGATGGGGTGCCTGGGTGACTCAGGTGGTTAAGTGTCTGACTTCGGCTCAGGTTCACAGGTTTGAGCCCCACGTCGGGCTCTGTGCTGACAGCTCAGAGCCTGAAGTCAGATTCAGGTTCTGTGTCTCCCTCTCTCTCTCTGCTCCTCCCCTGCTCACACTCTGTCTCAAAAATAAATATACGGTAAAAATTTTTAAAAAAGAAAAGAGGAAGAAGAGAGGTTAAAAGGAGGAAGGGAAAGATATTCTAGAAAGAAAGGAATCAAAGAAAGCTCACAGACTATACAGAAGATGACTGTGCAAGCAAACGAGACAGACAGCATGAGTGGAAACGGCAGCGGGAGAAAAGGCGAGGTGCATCATATGGGTTTCCACACGATGACCGGAGGGGTCAGTGAGTCATGTCAACAGAGACGTCCAGGAAGCAGTCAGATACACGTCTGGATCTTGGAAGGAGAGACGAGAGTCAGACACTGAAACATGCGAGTCATCGGCACACGGACGGTACCAGACAAGCGAAGGAAAGGAGGAAGACGAGGGGTCAGCTCACACCAAGCACGGCACTACGCAGAGACAGAAACCTCGCGAGGCCATACCTGATCTAGGACATTGCTTCTATTTTGGAAGCAATGTTCCATATGGAGGGAAACGTGCTGGTGAGCAAGGAAAACTGAAGCAAAGAGACTGTGCCTGGTAAAATCATACTCAGGTGGCTGCCACTCACAGTTTAAGCAAGGACATAAAACTGACAATGAACTGAAGCCATCTCATTCAACTAGAAAAGCCGAAATTAAAACACCTAAATTAAAAAAAAATGACAATGTACAGTATTAAAAATTAAGTTTTTGTTTGTTTATTTTTATTTTTTGAGAGAGAGAGTATGCCAGCCAATAAGGGGCAGAGAGAGGGAGAGAGAGAAATCCCAAGCAGACTGCATACTTCCAGCACAGAGCCCGATGTGGGACTCGAACTCACAAACTGTGAGATCTTGACCTAAGCTGAAACCAAGAGTCAGACACTTAATGACAGAGCCATCCAGGCGCCCCAAAAATTATGTTTAACAGAACATGTGATCTGACCGGTGTTCTACAAAAGGCCAAACTCAAGCCTACTATTATTTTTCTCTCCCGAAAGATAACCTGATTACTAGTGAAGCTAGGTTAACAACAGAATCAGTCTAGCTTTTTAACCTCTTATGAACTGGATAATTACTAACCGAAAGGCCAAGGACTTATCTGTTCTTAACAGGTTAACTGTTTTAAAAAAATTTTACAAATTCACGTTGAAGCAATACTATGCTGCCTCCCCACCTTTATAAAGAAGAACTCCAAGTTAAACCTACATAAAGCAAAACAATGATTTCATAATAGGAATGACCGCCCAATAACTTCTGTGTTCAATCAACAGAATGCTATGTAAAGAGCTCCCCTGTAGACAGAAAGGTGTTAGACAAAGTTAAGTAGCCTCTGTCTTAACCGTTTTCTTCCATGTTCGTTCCTCTTTCTATTTCCAATTGTTTTTTCAAGTAACTTCACTCGGATATCTAAACCTTCCCTTCAACAGGACCACTCATTTCTACAGCAAAGGTGCTTCAAAGACCCAGTGACTCTGGTCTATCCACTATCAGTATGGCTAAAACCACATTGCCCGTTTGGGTTAATCATGCACCAGGTCAAAAAGAGGTTGACAGCACATATGATCAAAGCAAGCTGGCTATTCTTTCTGTCATTTATACAGAACACACAAGATGTGTTTATTTTCACCAGTCTCTCTGAATGACCTCCTTTAGGTGGCATAGAAAAGATCCCACATTTCTATAAAGCATTAACCAAAGGGGTTTTCTTTTGCGATACTCTCATTAAGAGCAAATTTTACTTTTTTGAAACTTTTGATCTTTTTCAAGAGCCCCTCAAGTTAAAGGCCATACTGTCTAAATCAAATTGGGGTAATGAATGAAACAAGGACAGGGCGACTAGCAAATGCTGCAGAGGAAAGCGTACACACCCAATACGCCACTATCACAAAATATGGGGCTCATTAGTGATTTTTTTCGAAATTGGCAAAGGCAAAAAAAAAAGCATTTCAGATTTCAAAGTTCAAAAGGCAACCCCCCCCCCCACCAAAATCACTCGACTCCACTTTTGCTACTTAAAACTCCCACTCTTTTAACAATCTGAGTACCAGTAACACAAACACTGTAAAACCTTAATAATGAGATCCACTAGAAGAGAGGCAGTATAAGGTGCTGAGCCTACAGATTAATATAGACATGCATTTTCGTACTGGGTACATTAACCAGATTAACAAAAGATCACATGTTTTATTATCAACACTGACTTATAAAATGAAGACTTCCAAATAATTCTGAGCCACAATCTCTCTGACCGACATTAAATAACACTGCCCACAATACTGTGTAGACTGTGGAGTTTGACCACCACCACCACCGGGGGCAGGGGGAAATCAGTCTACCATTGTCTTGTTAGGATTTCACAATTCATGGATCTTAATCAATGAGATCAATGATTCATGAATCCTAATATCAATGGTATTAATGACATAAAAGACAATAGATAAATCCCTTAGAGTTCGCTTTCTTGACTCCTGTTAAAATGAGATGGGTTTACTACTCGGTGGCTCAAGAGTCATAAATATGAGATGATGAGTAATTAAAGACAAACAATTATTAAGTACCAGAAACACAATGGAAGAGAAACAAAGGCGGGAGATCAGAAATGATGACACTCAGGAATGAGTGGCAAAGTGAGGCAACTGCTATTCATAAGAGATCTAGATTTACAACAACAACAACAAAAAAAAAAAATAGGCCTTAGCTCATCGTTGGACATCTCTGAATTTGAGCAGAAGGGATTAAGTGAAGCAGAACAAGAACGGAAACACCCTACCGGACTCTCCTGAAATCAAATGCTGCCTCGATATCATTAAAAAAAGAAAAAAGGAAAAGGAATTCAAGAGAGGAGACTGAAGGGAAAGGACGACTCCAGGAGCCTGGAGGAAAGTGTAGACGAGTCACGGTAGAACAGAGTTTATAAAGTATTCATCATCTTTCTTTGTTAAGAGATGCTGATGACAAGGGAGAAAGCATCAAAGTAAAGCAAAATGCTCCACACGAGCAGGTCATCTGTCACTGAGAGTCTCTCCGTGTATAAAACTGTCACTTGAATTTGACGTTTCCTCAGCCTTGTTCCTGTGTCTTTTACCGGATTATGTTTATTCTGGAAACAAATCAAATGCCAGCATAGGCTTTATGTTAACAAGAACCAGGGGTGATTACCGAAAGCCTTTAAAGCCATTAAAAAAAAATACTTAATCACCGATACTGCTGTTTTTACGTTTCCTTTCAGGTGGGCAGAAGGGCCCACTAAAGGAACACTAAACACTAAAGTGTTTAAGGACAGTTTTCTCGTGTGATTACTTCAGGTAGTCACGCCGACACCACACCGTTCCCGGGAACCACATTCACAACACGGTAGCATATGTAACAAAACCCACGGACACAGTTGTGTTCGCCATTAGTTACATTACAAAGCTGAGCATCCCGCGAAGCAGATCCTCGGCTCCGTCCTGAGGGGGTCCCTGCAGCACGAAAACACCCTTAGGTCTTATTTACCTTTCGCAGAGGGAAAAAGTAGATAACCTGGGGACGGGACAGACTGCTCAGAAACTGGAAAGCCTTCTCTGCAAACGAGCGGCATCTGGCAATCGTCATTTTCGGCTTGCTGTCGTACCTCCTGCCCACCGCGACCCGGCGCCCCTGCGCCACCCGCATCACCACCACCCTCCTCTGCTCCCCGCCCAGAGCAGGCAGGCAGTCTGCTCTGCTCCTATAGTTTCTGAAGTGGGTACGCCATCACATTCAGCTATCATCCCCGTGCAAAACGTATAACACCTCTCCCTCCCGGTGCTGGTCCCGCCCCCGAATGCCCGCGTCCTCCAAACGCTTCCTGATGGCTCTGTCTGGGGCGCACACACAGGAAGATGATGACTCCACACAGCGACTCCAGGCAGACTGCCTAGGTTACAATCCCAACTCCACCGTGTGTGAACTGAACAGCCTTAGAGAACTTCCTCTGGAAAACAGATGCTGCCTCGTCTGTAAAAGCAGAATAAAGCTGTACCCTACGACTCAGTGACAGACTGCAGCAACCAAGCGAGGTGAGATCCCTCTGAGGCACAGCATGTCCAACCGTGCCCAGCACACAGAAGGCACTCAATAAAGATCAGATAGGATCATCACTTTATTAGAGTATTTATAGCTGTGACTTCACCTACAGCCTGTTCCGAACCAAAACATGTCTTCCCTCCAACTGACCTGCCCGTCTGGCATTCCCCATTGTACTCCGGCCGGAGGTCACACTCAGCAATGCTGCAAGTATAAAGAATTCTTCCTTCTTAAGCCCACTCCTTCCTTCCATAGCCACGTGAGAGATGTCATCAGTTCCCAAACTACTTCAGCTCTTGCCCTATGTGGACTCCTGAGCTATACTCGTCTTCGTTCGCAGTCATCCTTCCCAATGCTGCAAGAATTAATCCTAAGAGACTGAACGAGCAAACATGGCTAGAAAAATATTTCTTTCAAACTACCTTGTACAGTAGTATAAAAATAAATACCATACAAGTAAAAGGAGAAAGAACAGATTTTTTTTAAATAATAATAAATGAGACTGGAACAATGCAGTTGTCCCTACGTTGTTAGGCAGAAAGACCTAAAACATATGCAGGTACTATATGAAGACATTTTCATTCCTGGAGAATCAGAGAAGACCTAAATACCTTATTCGTGGACTGGAAAACTTAAAACGTAGAGACGCCAATTCTCCTCTCAAAGCCACCAAGAGATTCAATCTTATCACAGTCAGAACCTCAACAGTATTTATTACCTGTTGAACCTAGAATCTGGTATTAAATTTATGTGGAAGGACAAAGGGCAAAGAAAAGCCAAAATATTCTTGATAGGTATCAAGCATCTAGACTTAATACAAGGCTATATCCATCCCTGACTGTGTGGAAGAGCCCCAAAGAAAGATCAATGGAACCACACAGAGATATACCAGGGACAGACCCAAACATCTATGGACACTCGGCATACGACCAGGTGGGTAATACACACACAAAAGGAAAAAGAATGGATTGTACAAAAAACAGTAAATATACTGAAAAAAACTGTCTGCATGGGGAGAAAAGGGACACTGGAACCCCTCCCTGTTACCCTACAGCTGAAATTAACTCCAGGTGGATTATAAACTTAGAAGACACTTAGACAATATTAAAGAATACCTTAACTCTGAGGTAAAGAAAGAAAAGCTTCTTAGATAATAAGAGCACAGACCCAAAGGAAAAAAAGATCTTTTAACCCAGAATTCTCTTCATCATAAGATACCATTAAAGGAAGCAACAAGATAAGCCACAACTGATGTTTGCTGCCTATACAACATGTAAAAATTAGTATATAGAATACATATACTATATTCCCACAAATAAAGAGATAATAGGAAAAAATATTTTAAATGCCATTTCACAAAAAAGATAAATCCAAAGGGCCAATAAACACATACAAAGATGCTCATTAGTAATCATGAAAATGCAAGTTCAAATCACAGTGAGCTAATCACCTTTACCACGAGACTGGCCAAAATCTGGAAGTCTGACTATATGGAGAACTGGCAAGAATGCAGAGCAACTAGCATACATCCGTTACTGCAGGGAGGGAACACTGGTACGTCCATTCAGGAGGAAGAGTGTGACGTCACTAACATCTGAATACACACACACACCTGTGATCCAGTAATTCAACTCTTAAGTACATATCCTAAAATAAATGTCGCACGTGTGCCCAGAATACAGGTTCACAATGTGCAGAGCAGCAGTGTTTACAAAAGCAAACCGCTGGGAAAACTCAGTACTCTATCAACAATAAAGCAAATACATGGAGACAAATTCATCCAGTGAAATGTAAGAACGGCCAGTTATGTTATACCCATCAAATGTTTAAGTCTAAAATCCTATTGCTGAGGAAAAGAAGCAAATCTCTAACATCAGTAAGTCCAATAAATGAAGTTAAAACAGGACTAAATTAAACCACACATTGTTTGGGGCAAAACTCTTCCTAAGTGACAGATTTACATATAAAAGTGAGGGAACAACTCACAAAAAGTCAGGGTAAAGATTACATCTTGGGGACAGGATACAAAAAAGGGACACGTGGTAGTTTCTAAAGTCTTGGCAATGTTATCATTCTTATGCTGAGTGGTTGCTATATACGTGTTATGTTGATGATGTTGATGATGATGATGATGATGATGATGATGATGATGATGATGTAACTTGTACATGTTTCATACGTTTGATGTATTTGACAATAAAACCCATGGGGGCTGAGGAGGAAATGATGTGAGGAGGCGGAGCGTCTAAGAAGCCTGGCTGGGAAGACCAGAAGGAAGACAGTGGCTCAGTGACAAGGGGCCCCGGGGCTGAGGAGGCCTGAGCAGGTTTCGGTGCCCGTGGAAAGGCATCAGTGAGGTGAAGAGAGGTTGACAACATAGGAAAACGAGGATGTAATTTATAAACCAAGTTTTGCAAGAAGGTGAACAGGAGGAGATTTAGAGCACGTAATGAAAAAAATACTTCTTTCACTTGGGGGCAAAAGTAAGAAGCAAAGACTTAGATGCCCTTCTCCTCCACTGAACTTCACTCCCCTAAGGGCCAGGCATCACTTAGCACTGAGAACAGTGCTAATGGGCGGGAAAGAGAAAAGAGGAAGGACTTTTACAGTGGGTGCAACAAGTGTAGACTGGGCTCCCTGAGAAGAAGACGTCATTAATGCTTAACAAATCTTTAAATCACCTATTAGAAAAGTCCCCATTAAAGTTTCATTCTTTACCACATAAAGACAAAACAGTATAATGTTGAAAATCCAATTCATACTTTTTGATACATACTTTTTTATATTTTTTTAAAGTTTATTTATTTATTTTGAAGGAGTGAGAGAGCATGCACAAGCAGGGGAGAGGCAGAGAGAGGGGAAGAGAGACAATCCCAAGCACGCCCCACACTGTCAGTGCATTTCCTGATGCAGGGCTCGAACCCACGAACCAGGAGAGATCATGACCTGAGCCAAAACCAAGAGTTGGATGCCTAACGTACTGAGCCACCCAGGCGCCCCTGACAAATATTTGATCATGAGATCATGACTTGAGCCAAAACCAAGAGCTGGATGCTTAACTGACAGAGGCACTCAGGTGCCCCTATTATTGGGGGGGGTGGTTAAGCTGATTTCCTGAACTTCTTACTTCACTCATTAAAAAGCAGGAAGGAACCAACATGCACTTACTTTATGGAGTGTCTGAAGTGGTCTTCAGCGGGGTTTTTCACAGTACAACTATTCAGGAGCCACAGGTCTGCATCTGACGCATTCTCTATTGGAAAACAAATATAAAATCGAGACCTTAGCATAACACTGAATCGTTCACAACCACCCAAGCGCTTACTCCGACAGCGCGGTGACAGAGGCAGCGGAGAGCCAGGTACGGTGGCAACAACATATGGCTACTCTATAGAAAACAGGAATATCGATGAGAAATACAGACAGTTAGAACCTCTGCTCTATCTTCTCACTGAAAACATAAACAAGAGTTTCCTTCTCTTAAAAGCTTCCGAACACTTGAGTTGAACTGGCTGAATCTTACTTCTGAAGATGCAGTGAACTGCCCCTTTTTGGACTGTGTCAATATTTTGCAGGCAGAGACATTATCATATACTGAATATTATTCAGCTTGAGAACCTATTAAAAATATAATTTGTCTTCCGTGAAAAAGTTAATAATTTAAAGTGAGCCTTTCATCCCTCTCACCAGTTTGATCCATTAGTGTTATGTGCATGGTCCCCCCACTGTGGTCAGGGACATGCCCCTACGCCCCCCGTGGATGCCTGAAAGCAAGACAGCACTCAGTCCTATAGATGCTGTGGTTTCTACTATGCATCATATCTGTGATAAGGTTTCATTTAAAAATCAGGCACAGTAAGAGAGTAACAGTAACTAATAATAAAAAAGAATAATTACATAGTGTAATAAACATTAGGTGAATGGGTCTCTCTCTGTAAAAGTATCTCACTGTATCGCACACCCTTCCCCTTGTGATGAAGTGAGATGATAAAATGCCCAGGTGAGGAGGTGGAGGAGGTGAACACGCAGGCACTGTGTCGTAGCGTTAGGCTACTACTTGCCCTTCTAACACACCACCAGGAGCACCATCTGCTTCTGGACTGGGCTGACCCCGGGCCACTGAAACCCTGGACTGGGGCAGTGGAGGGGGGCTACTGTACTATGATAAACTCGCTGGCGACACAACCAATAACCCAAACCCATCAAGTTATGAAACGAGTTTGTAAATGCCTACGGTGTTTGATGCTATTCCTTTGTCTAAGAGTGTGTCTGTCAGTGTACACACTGAAAGAGGACTCCCACAATGAAAAGAAAAAGAAAACAGAAATGGAAAACTGTGGCACCTTCAGTGTATACAAAAGTAATACCGGAAGCTACGGTGTAACGACACAAAGAACTACGAGAAGAAGCAAGTGCGTGTGTGCACATTCTCTACCCGGAAAGAGAACTTCGAGCGACAGCATTATGTCAGAATGACCGTGAGCCCATCCAAGCTTCTGACAAAATGGCAGACATTTTCCCCCAAACATTTTTTTTATAAAATCATGAAATATTTTTATAGGGACAAGAGCAAAAAATTCTTGAATCGCTGAAAGGCAAGGAACTTATTACTGTTTATTAGGTGAAAACTACGATCCCTCCCAATCTGCCTCACTCCTTCCATCGGTATCCCCTACCACACCTCACTATTGGCCAGAGTGACCTTCTACTTTACAAACCTGGGTATGTCACTTCCCTGCTGAAACTCAGAAATGATGAGTATTTACCTACCTGCCCTCATTCCCTCCCAGTTATTCTCCACAATGCCGCCTGTAAGACATCCCTCTGGGATCAACCTTCTGATGAGTTCCAATGGTGATCAAGGCCTTTCCAGATCTAGCTATGGAACAGCTTCAATATTAATTTCTCCCTACATTCATCTGTCGCTCCAGTCCCTCCAGCCACACCAAACCAGATGCAATTCCTAAAGCCTGCACTACTCTATCTGGCTAGAGTATCTTTACCTTCTATACAAGGTCTATAGACCTTCACCCGTCTATCTACCTGCCTACCTCCTACTTATCTTTCATGCAGCCTAAGGTCTACAGACGCCTCTTCTCTGCACCCCCACAGTAGACTGTGCCGAGAGAATTCCAGCACTTCATTTTCTTTTCCCAGCCTGTCTTTATTACTATGTAAGACATACTGAAGACAACATTTTTATCTGCTGCCCTCTGAATGTCCAGGGCCTAACACAGTGATGGGCACAGAATGAACATTCAAACACCCATGAACACTGAACAATGTGCAAGTAGGCTCAAGAAGAGAGAAGGAAAATAGCCTACACAAAGCCACATGCATCCAGCACTTCCACCATTCTGCTAAAGTTCTGAAGGCAATACTCATCTTCATGAATAAGCTTCAAGAAAGTCACCACTTTATTTAACAAATACTTAGGGCTGAAACTTGATCTTATTCACAGTTATATTCCCAGTAATTATTACAACACCTGGCCCATGGGAGATATCCATTAAGTAGGTATTGAGTGAATGCTGAATTTTAAAGACAAACCTAAACTATGAGCAATGTATCACACAGATAAGCAAAAGTCATGGGTGTCTGTTAGCTAATGAAAAAAAAACAAATACAGGCTAGGCATTTATCTAAAACAAACAAACAAACACCTAAAGACAGAACTACCTGTGCCAGATGCCAGCTTCCGTATCCAGGCACAATCTTCTACTCAGTCACCTCAAAGCCATCTCACACATAAAGACAAATCTCACCACACGTACCACAACAAAAACCATCTCAGAAAGAACTCTGGCAATAAATACAGCAAATGACTCTACTCTGTCTGAAATGTGGCAGAATGTATGGACTTTCAAGATAAGGTGAATATGCTTGGTGATCTAACTGCGATGACCAGGCCCAATGAATATACCAAAATGCCCACAAAAATACACAACTTTCTAACCACCCCTCAAAAAAGAATGTCTCTTCTCCAATGAACACAGGAGTCTCTTATCCAATTATTTCTGAACTCATTTTTGTGTTAGTACATCTTACTTCATATTGTCAGAACTTACTATTTACAAGGACAAATCAGTCAGGAAACAACTGTAACACAACAAGGATTCACCCTAGGTACAGGGGATATGGCTGTGACAAGAGTTTCTACCCTCAAGGAATTTAAGTACTGAGAAGGAAGTCTGATAAAAACAAGGTAATTTCAGGCACTGGTCAATGATTAAGAGAGTAAGAGTAATGGACAAAGAATAATTGGGGGGCTGCTGGTCAAAAATCGTCTCAGAGACCTCAACTCAGATCTGAGCTGAGACTTAAGTAACAAAAAAAACCTAGCCTGCAAAGACCAGAAGAGAGAGCATTCAAGAAGAAAACACCACAAGTATAAAATAAAGGCCATGAAACAAGACTGAGCCTGTCACATTCTAGTACCAGAGAGAACAATGTGGCTGGACACTGGGAGTGTCAGGATGGGAAGGTCAGAGGCAGGCACGAACCAGGTCACTGGGCAAGTTAAGGACTGTACACAGTACTGTAAACATAACAGGAAGTCACCACTACATTTCAAACAGCTCACCTCTACTTCTGCAAGTAGAGCCCGTTCCGCAAGTGCTGTGAAGACTACAGGCAGGGAAAAGGTCAAGTCCAGAAGCCCAGCTGGAAGCAGCTACACTGGGGAAAGAGTAAGTCAAAGGGCGCGGTGACCTGGACATGGACTGCAGTGACAGCAAATCAACAAGTAAATGGAGGAGGCCTATTTCTGAGGTCAAGAGAATTCATGGGTAGACCAGATAGGAATATCACGTAGGATGCCTCAGCACATCGAAGCAACTTGGGCCCGATCATCCGTTGTTTGTGGTGCCACTTACTGAGTTGAGGAAAGTCTGGAAAGAAAGAGATTTGGGGACTAAAAGAATCAATAGGGGTTTGGCGGGGCTGGGAGGAGGGCATGCTTTCTTTGAAATCCCTATTAAATCTCCAACTAGAAATAGAGAGCAGCTATCGGTATAAAAGAAACCGAAACTCCTGGGAGTCTTTCAGCCTGGGCAAAGAGCAGAATCAAAACCTTACAGAAGGTATCAGAGTTTATGGGAATGGACGAGATCACAGGAGAAAAAACGAAAGGAGAGAGAAGGAAGTAGAAGGCAGAACACTGGGTCATTCAAAGGCCCAGAGAAGAAGTTGAGATGGGAAAAAGACATTGAAAAGGCACAATGTGCAAGATAAAAGGATAAAATATGGTTTGACAGAAATCCAAAGAAAAAAAGTACTTGAAAAAGGGGTAATCAATTATGCTACATGGTAAGAGTTCGAGAAAGATACCTGTAACTCCATACTTCTGTGCCAACCCACAATTACTCAAAGACTTTTTTTTTTAACTAAGTGACACAGAAAATAAACTCACTACATTATGGGAATCATCTGCCCACAAAGAATGCAGATTCCACAGTGGCCCCTTACAAACACATTTTCTGGGTTCTAAGATGCTAGCAAACGCTCAGAAACACCACCAACTTTGCAACAGCTCTTCCAGAGGGGTAGAAAACTGAACTCACGTTCTTATCCATTTTAAGATACGTCCCAGCTTCAAACATTAACATTATCGGGGTAGGAGTGAATGGCATCTGAGACAGAAATAAACCAGTTTAGCACTGTCTACCTTCCAGAAGAATCAAGAAATGTCGGAAGAACTGCCTTTCCAGGAATCCATCTCCCAAAATAAAGTCAATGTTCAAACATACTAGTGGATGTTTGGTTATCAGATTAAGTATCTGCAAAGAGAAAGGTAACACCTTAGGGTCTTACCTCCATCAAGGCATCTGGGTCAGGCTCGCCAGTGTATAGAGAAGCAGGAGACAGAGAGAAGCACTTAGGGAAAGAAGGACTAGGTAGATGGGACAGAAGGAACCAAGGAAAGGAAAGGCAGTAAGAAGGCAGCCAGCCTGGAGGCACGGGCTTGGAGAGGAGTCCAAAGAGATTTCTACTTGAGCTGTGGCATCCGGTGCAGTCAACCCCTGATAGGCACCTGAAAACCATCTACACAGAAGCCAAATACGGCCAATGCCCGAGCTGGGATACGAGGGCTGGTCTGGAAGGGAACTAGCTTCAGATTAGCCACTTGACACTCTAGCTGTCAAGATTTGATGATTTTCAGTCTCTCCTTCTGAAAAACAGTGCTGCAACAAAAGAAAGCACTGTGCTTATATCATTTTGTATGTTTCCCGATTACCTTGGGAATCAAACCCCAAAAAGTGAGACTGTTGTCAAGGGATAAATTCTTATGTCATTCCATTACATGCTTCGAAATTCCTATCCGTAAAGGGTGTGCCGCCTTGTACTCCATGAGCAATGCACAAGACTGCCCGCTGACCCAGATCAACACCCACACAGTGTGCTATCAAGCCTCTGTACTTATTCCAATCTGGTGAGAAGTTTGGATCCCAGTGAGGTTTTAGTATGTATTTCTCTTATTACAAATGAGCTCAACATCTTTCCATATATTTAAGGACTGTTTGCAATTTCTTTTAATATTTTCCATTTGTTCGTGTCTTTTGCCCATCACCCCCCCCCAGCTAAACAGTAATTTTTATCTTGCTTTAATTACTAGTATACACAAATACACACACAGGGAATATTAATTCTTTGTCGATGATATATTACAGTATTTTTCCCCAGTATGTCACTTTACTTTCTTATAGACTTTCTTCATGTAGTTTTACTTCTAGAATATCAAACTCATCAACCTCTCTTCTTGTTGCTTCTAGACTTTAAGTCAAAATTAGTAAGATTGCTCTATTCCTAGATTACCAAGGAATTCACCAATGTTTTTACATATAGTATACATATGGTTTCATATGTAAATCTTTGACCTGTTAGGAATTTATCCTAATATACACTGATCTCACTCAATTTTTTAAATGCAAAATTAAGTAAGATCTTATATTCTCATTTCAAATTGGAAACTATTTTTTTAATTTTTTTTTTTTACATTTATTTATTTTTGAGCGACAGAGTACCAGTGGAGGAGAGGCTAAGAGAGAAGGAGACACAGAAACCGAAGCAGGCTCCAGGCTCTGAGCAACGTTCAGCACAGAGCCCGACACGAGGCTCAAACCTACGAACCGTGAGATCATGACCTGAGTTGAAGTCGGACGCTTAACCTACTGAGCCACTCAGACGCCCCTCAAATTGGAAACTATTAAAACGTATGCCACTATCTAGCGCCAGAAAAGCAAAGGGACACTTGGCACCTCACTTTGCTGACAGCAGTCTACACGGATGAAACTCTTTGGAACTGCTCTCAAAAATTTAAATGTGCATCAGAATTTCTCTGAAATGTGCTTTTGGGCTACTTGCAGCAAGCACACATGTGCATATTTATCACACATATATGCACATGTACACATCTATATACACATATATAAAGAGACAACCAATTCTACAAATCTCAGTGAGCATACTGACAAAGCAAAGAGCCTAGAAAGCCTACATATCTGTTATGAAGAGGCTGTTAAAATAAATTAAAAGACTACTGCTAAAATACCACTGAGCTGTCTAAATAGCAAGATAAGGCTGTAAATGCTAATTTATAACAGTCTTTGTTAAATCATCAGGTGAAAGAAAAAGCAAGGTGCAGAGAGCAGGTCTTGTAGTTCTTTTTTAAAAAGGGAAATTACAGAGGCACCTGGGTGGCTCAGTCGGTTGAGCGTCCGACTTCAGCTCAGGTCATGATCTCATGGTTCGTGGGTTCAAGTCCCGCGTTGGGCTCTGTGCTGACAGCTCAGAGCCTGGAGCCTGCTTCGGATTATGTGTCTCCCTCTCTCTCCCCCCACTCCTCCCCCATTCACACTGTGTGTCTCTCTCTCTCTCAAAAATGAACGTGAAAAAAAAATTTTTAAGAGAAACTCCACTCTAAGTAAAGAGCATTTCTGGAAGCCTATACATGAAACTGAGGTGTTTACCCTTGGGTGTGAGGTGAAGGGAGAGCTGCTTGTGTGCTCCTTTTATAGTCTTTGTTCTGTTTTTACGGGCCTTACCTATATAAATGTACAGAGTTTAATCCGAGACAGGACACGTTATTATTTAATTTATATCCATCAGTATTACTTCAATTTTTTTTTAAGTATCTATTGCTTTTTTCATTCAAGAAAATGAATCAAACCTTTTTAAATTATTATTTTCAAGTTTCCTTTTTGCAGAGAGCTTAGAATCAATAGTGTTCTTTCATTTGGAGGTGAGAATATAAAAAAGTATTTTCCTGCTGAGACCCATCATGAAAACAGTGACCTGATATACATTTTCTGAGCGACTTCTCTCCTCACTGCTAAAAGCTTTTGTACTCACTGAACCAAGAAAATGATGGTCATTGACACACCACCTACTCCAAGGGTGAGGAGAGAAAAACAAACTACTATTTGTTTTAATCAAAAAGCATTACTCTCCAAACTATTTCTTTATACACACAAGAGAAACTACTTTTAAGTCTAAAGTAATAAAAATCTGAGTAGCAGTACTGGCAATAACTAGCATTACCAAGTATATATTACGCATCCAATAGTATGAGCCAAGCAATCGTACTCATTCTTTTTCCCACTTAACCCTTCCAATTTGAGGTGGGTTCACTTTCACTCTAATTTTAGAGAGAGAATCTAAGACTTAGAAAGGAAAAGTAACTTGCCTAAAATCACACAGCAAGGGGGCGGGGAGCAGGATTAGACATCCAGACAAACTGACTCCAGAGACTATAAACTTAAGGAAATGAGAATGCCTCATTAGTGGCTCTCTGCCTCTTGATCAAAAATAATACAGACAATATCTAAAAACAAAACAAAGAAGTATTGCGTGGCCATGAGACTGCCTCACGGTATTTCTAAGAAGACTAATAATCAGGCTTCAAAAGGAACCGCTTGGCTATTTCCAAAATTTCCAAGATCTTGAACGTGTCAGCTCTTGGCCTTCTGTAATCCGTAGGAGACATGCAAATAAAGAGAGATTTAATAATGAGTGTGGGATTCTGAGTCCAAGGCACAGGCCGACTGTCCCAATCACCAGCTGCCCCTGCCCCGCAGGCTTCTGCATGATGGTGGCCTCACAGCAGAGGCAGGCGCGGGTCAAATCAGCACCACTGGAAGAGAACACTGATCTCACGCGACTGTTTCATCTGAAAGTCCCCTAGAGCAGCCGCATACAACAGGGAGAGGGCCCCATTCGTAGCTTTAAAGTAGGGCAGTTAGGAACACTGATACAAATAAAAATTCACTAAGAACAAGATGAAGAGAGGGGGGAAAAAGTTCATTGCTTTCAACCCCAAAGCATTTGGGGGAAGTTTCTTTACTACGGAACTCTGGAAGGCAAGTCCCAACAGTTTAAGTGTCCATTATGCTTAATCATCCCCAGGGAGTTTATCTATGCAAAACGAATCACTGGGTGCCTACCACACAGTTGGAGAACATGCTTTAGTAAGAGAATTTACAAGCACCACTGAGGTACACGTTTAAAAAGTAATTTCTTAAAAACCAATAAAAGACAAAATGAGTGCTCTGGTCAGCGGATTCCTTTTTTTTCTTCTCTGTTCCATTCACTGTTCTCCAAAGGGACTGGGTAAACAGAATGGAGTAACCACTTCAAAATCTGTTTTACAAAAGCAATGAAAATGATCTGTTAGAAAGTATTCTGCCTTTAGCCAGGTAGGACTGAAGGAGTGGGGGGATGGGAAGAATAAACAGGGGGCGGAAAGGGAAGAAGGGAGAGAGGGAGAGAAGAAATGAAAGAAAGAGGGTCTCCAGACCCACCTCTGTAGACAATGGGGGACTGCTCGGTGTGTTTCTGGGCGAAGCAGAACACAGGAGCTCCTAAGGAGAGGCACCTATTCTTAGAGATTGCTCTTGTAATAGGTCTGTTCTTTTAAAATGAGTCCTGCTGGGTGCTTCACAGAAATAAGATGAAGCCGAGGGTCAGCTTGAACTCTGTTCAGTGTATGAAAAGAACATTTTTTTGAAATGAGAAATAATAGCTGGCAAAATTCTACCAGTAACTATTGAAAATTAATTACACAGCAAAGTAGGGCTGGTCATAATCAAAATCAGAGTGCAAGACAGACCCTTTTTCCTTTACTGTGTAGAAAAGAACATGGCTACTATTCCCCATCGTCTTCCCAATTTAAGTTGCTCTGATGATCCTGACACATAATCAGCTCAGAAGTCACTCCATCTAAGGGGTCCCTAACAGGGCATCTATTTCTATACATTCAGCACATTAATAAAGTAAGCGCCCACGGACAAACAAATGGATTTGTCAGGGCACCTCACGATCGGGGCACCGCCCCTCTATCCAAAACCTCTGCCCACTGGCTTATCCGGCATGCTCTTGTTTTCTGCCACTGTGGGCTTTTAGGCTCACAGGCCTCATGAGTAAAATTCAAAAAGTAAGAAGAACAAACACTAACAGAAAAAAAAATGGGCAAAGAAGATGAATTTAAGAGTTCACACAAAAAAGAAACACTTATGGCTCTTGAACATACAAAAAGATGCTCAATCCCATTCTTAAAATAAATGAAAATTAAAACTGCCCTAAGAAAAAACAAGTGTACCATGCTTCACTTACTAGAGTATCAAAAACCCAAACGCCTGACGACACACTGTGCTGATGTAACTATGAAGAAGCCGCACTCTCAGGCAGTGCCAGTGGGAACGTAAACTATCAGAGCATCTACGGACACAATTTGGGCAACGTCCTCTCAAGGGGCAAGTGCGTATCCTCTGACCAAGAAGCCTAAGGATTCAGCCTACTTACAAGCATCCTTACGTATGTGCAAGGTCATTCACAGCAGCATTATTTATAACAGTACAAGGTGACTGGTTAAACACATTCCAAGTGTATTCGGAACAGAGACTGCTATGAAGCGGCTCACAAAAGAAAAAGAACGACTCACCTCTAAATCCTAGAACAGAAAGACCACTAGGACATGTTGCCCAAAGAATAAGACGCTAAAACATGCATGCAGTATGCTCCCACTGGGGCCGTGGGGTAAAACCCAGACTCCATAATAACGAGTGCAGGCATCTGCATTCAAAGTGTCAGGACACATGTCAGGAATAAACAGCCATGGCTGGAACTGGGTGGAGGGAGCAGAAACGGGATCTACAGGAGACAAGGTAAGAAGAAGCCTTCCTTGTATACTCAAAACATAAGCATTTTCAAAATTTAGAAACAAAAGCAGTTATAAAATCTGTAGCTTGTCCGAATCTTCCTATCTTCCATTTCTTGAATCAAACATCTCAAAGGAACTTTTTTTGCACCAACCAAATGCCACACACCGCGAGGCAGCACAATGCGGTGCCACACACCTTTCTTGTTGCTGTCAATAGCACGACACTCCTGTTTCCTCTTACCCCCTGACCTCTCTATCCAACCCCCTCTGTCCTCCATGAGTAGAGCTCCTGAGGTCCTGGAGTTTGGTTCTCTTCTCAACTATTCACTCCATGACCCCAATCATTCTTTCCAAGGGCTAAAATACTACCGCTATGCGGAGAGACAACACCCAAATTTATACTTTGAGATCAGACACCCATCTGAGCCCACCAAACAGCTCACCCCATAACATCTCCAGTGGGATGCATCAAAGAAATATTAAACTTGACAAAAACCGTTTCTGAAACGGGACTCTCCAATTTTCATCCTTGTATTCATCAGGTTCTTTCTAGTTAGAAAACCATTCTAGACATTTTAGAAAAATATAGAACTATGGTTACATGGGTGATGGAAAAGCCAAGACACCAAATAGGGACTGGAGGAGCAACCAGGACACGAGTAACAGCAAGAACCCATCAGCAACCTGAAGGCTGGAGGGACCCACCGGAAGGGGCGGGGCTGTGAGAGCCCAGAAAAGCCATCATTCCGCAGGGGCTACACCAAAGGAGCTCTCCAATGAGAGCTGGGACCACCAGAGGGAAGAGCTGTCTGCTAGGAGCTGAGCCACAGGAATAATGGTCCTGAGACACAACCCGGAGCTTAAAGAGGGAGGAAACACCCTGGCTTCTCCCATTCTGATCTTCCGGTCCCCCATCAGTGCCTCTCACTGGCCAGTCCTACCCACAAAAGCCAAAAGGTAAAGAAGACTGTGAAATGCAGATCCAAGCAATACAGAGCAGGACAGAGGAGAGCCAGCGGATCGCAGCTGAGAGCCAACAGGCAAAGGACTAAACGTTTCCTCTTCCTGTCCTTTCCGTCTCTATAAAGGGCGCATCTACACAAATGCCGAAAGGAGGAAGTTGAGAGTCACCTTGAACCATTCCGTTCCCATCACCATCCCGTGCAGCACATCCAACCCCTCCCAGAGGATTTCACCTCCAAACTAATATGAGTTCATCTATTTCCATCCATTGCCATCACCCCTGTATGAGATGAGCCACCATGTCCCCCCACACCCCTCAACAGTCTCCTGCCTCCTGTGGCTGCAATAAGGCACCTTAGAAAACTCTCAAGGAACGAAGGGAAACCAAGAACTTTTTGCTCGAACAGCCTCGGGTAATCTATACATCCGGATCACTGAAAACTGGGCTAATTAGATACATACTACTGGAAGCTAGTTGAAACCGTATTTTGGTAAGGGAGAAAGTAAGTCACTATTGATCATTTACTATACACAAAAAACCAGAGTTATTAAAAAAAATGCAATCGTATCTTTTTTTTAAGAACTCAGCAAAATACAGTTCCAGTTTACTGTTGAACAATGTTTCAAACTTAAACAGACCAAAAAAATAAACAGCAGCTGGGAGGGAGGGAGGGAGGGAGGGAGGGAGGAAGGGGAAGGAAGGAAGGAACTTTTTACCTTTGGCCTTTTTAACTACCTCATAAAACCAACTACTTCCTTATAACTAAGAACGCACACGAAAAGCTTCTGGAATGCTGGGGGTAAGATCTGTTGGTTTTTACCAGGCTTTTTCTCTCCTGGGACAGTATAATGAATATGGTCACTGCACAAGTCAGAAGTGGGCCAGAGAAGGCTCCGAGGCTGGTCTGATCATCTGAGGTCATTAAAAATGGTTGGCCCCTCAGAAGAGGAACAAAAGTATAAACTGTAAATTAAAAACCCAAATTTCCCTTCTAAAGCACTTGTAAGAAGACGAGCAGGGCCGTGTGGGAGCACGTCTTCTTCCCTCCCCTGCGGGAGGCCGCACAGCACACCTGGCGGGGCCCTGTCCACGGCAGGCTCTCTACTCACACGTGACCACGTTTAGATTGTGGGACAGCAGGTAGGGGATGAATGGTCACAGTGGTCTTTTTCTTTTTTTTTTTTAAGTTTAATTTTCCCTTTGTTTTTTTGCATCAGACCTTGTTTCCTGAGTTGACATCGCCCTCCTCCTCATCCTCCGCTGCCTGCCTGCCTGCCGGAGCAGCCTGTGTCTCCAACCCACTCCTGTCCCCAAGCCTCTCCCCTTCTCAGTACACCCCACTGGCGGCCCCCTGCTCCTCATCCTCCTCGTTAGCGTTCCCACTAGCAGGTGCGCGTCTTCCACTCTCCGCGCCCTTCCCTCTGGGGCCGTATGTCCTCGGGGTGCTCTCGGCGCCCGCCCGCGTTCACAGCCCCATCTGATGTGGCGGGGCAGGCCGGAGACCCCATGCGGCCAATGACAAAGAAAGGCAGAGTTTGGGGACTACGGTGAGACAGGGCTGCCTGAGTGACAGATGCTGCCGGAACGATGCCAGGTTGGCTTTCCAGGGCAGCCTGGCCATCATCACCTCACAGTCATGTCTTCTATGGGAACTTTCCTTCCTCAGTCAAGTGTTTTTACAGCAATATGCTGGAAAGAGTTCTATTTAGCCAAGGAGCAAATCACAACTGAGAAAAACCACTCACTAGCAAAACTGCAAAGCATCTGATTTTCATTCAGAATGATATACAAATTCTCAACTGTTAAGCACAGATCAAGAAGTGGAGTCATCTGCTATGAGTGACCAACTTCCAGGGCAAATTCTACAATAAAGAAGTGCCTCCTTGAAGTGAAGCTTAGACTGTACGCTGAGTAACATCTCTAATACAAGAGCTACCTCTGGATTTTAACTTGGCAAACTTACTGGATCAAAACGATTACAATTTGGTAATCAAGAGAAAAATACCCACAGCAAACTGCCAAGGCAGGGAAGATCCGTACCAAGGATAAAGCTACGGACTAGGCCTAGGTCTGCGAGACTCCCAAGTGCAAAGACAAACATCAAAGGTCGCTGAGTGAAATACTGGAACTGAATGTGCTAAGCCACGTACTTTAAGGCCAGTGTCCATTCTGATCTGTCAGTGTCTCTGCCTCACCAACTTTAAATATTTTGAAAATGACCCCTGGAAAGAAGCAAAATGGCTGTATACCTAGCAGGAATCCCATCATTGTTCGAATGATGGACAGATAATTCAAAAATAATATTCCCAAAACAGTGATTTCAAACTTTCTAAAGTTGTACGTATGTTTTGCCAATTTGAGACAAAAAAATAAGTAGCAACAAAGAAACAATATTGCCTTAGAGAACTATTTGGAAAAGAAGAAACTATTTAAAACCTTACTCATTTCTCACAGCAGCTTGTAACAAGGGACTTGCTGAAGGGTAAAATATTAGTTATCTGATGCTAATGTACATAGGAAAGAAAATTATCTTATGACTAAAATAATCTAACTAGAATTTGATTTGTGGTATGTATTAATGTTACCACCTTTTAAAATTAATATCCTCTAATTTCAAATCTACTTTTCCAATTAAAGTTCCATTTAATTTAGGTAATTCCAAATTTATTTCGATTAACTGATTCATTTTCTAGTGATAAAGTCAAAAAAAATGTATTCCAGTCTCGATTTTGCTTCAAAAAAACTAGAGACAATATAAAGAACTATCACAATTCAATTCTTTTTTTTTTTTTTTTTTTTTTTTATTTCTAGGAGAGAGAGAGAGAGCATGAGCAGGGGAGGGTCAGAGAGAGGGAGTCACAGACTGAAACAAGCTCCAGGCTCTGAGCTGGCAGTCAGCACAGAGCCCGACGCGGGGCCCGAACCCACGAACCGCGAGATCATGACCTAAGTGAAAGTCAGACGCTCAACCAACTAAGCCACCCAGGCGCCCCACAATTCAATTCTTAAAGGACAAATAATCCAATTAAAAATGGGCACAAGATGTAAATATACATTTCTCCAAAGATATTCAAGTAACCATGAAAAGACAGTCATCATCATTAGCCATGAAGGAAATGCAAATCAAAATTACAGTGAGATACCACTTCACAAATTCTAGAATAGCGATAATAAAAATACCTTAAAAATAATACCAAGGCACCTGGGTAGCGTAGTTGGTTGAGCATCCAACTTTTTTTAAAATTTTTATTAATGTTTATTTATTTTTGAGAGAGAAAGAGAGAGACAAAGCATGAGCAGGGGAGGAGCAGACAGAGAGAGGGATACACAGAACCCAAAGCAGGCTCCGGGCTCTGAGCTGTCAACACAGAGCCCGACATGGGGCTCAAACCTATGGCCGCAAGATCATGACCTGAGCCAAAGTTGGATGCTCAACCGACCAAGCCACCCAGGCACCCTGAGCACCCGACTTTTGATTTTGGCTCATCACACTGCTCCTGAGATTGAGCCCTGTGTCGGGCTCGATGCTGATAGTGCAGAACCTACTTGGGATTCTCTGTCCTCTCTCTCTGCCTCTCCCCTGCTCATGCTTTCTCTCTTTCTAAATAAATAAATAAACTTAAAAAAAAAAGGTAACACCAAGTGTTGTTAAGGATATAGAGAAATTATAACCATCATACACTGCTGATTAGAACATAAGATAGTATGGCTGCTTTGGAAAACAGTCTAGCAGTTCATTAAATTGGTACGCATGGGGCTAATCTATGATCCTGCAACTCCTCTTGGGTATATATCCTAGAGAAATGAAAATATGATCACACAAAACCCTATACTACCAATGTTCACTGCAGCATTCTTCTTCATAGCCTAAAAGTGGAAAAAGCCTCAATGTTCCTTAACTTATGAATGTATAAATAAAATGTAGTATGTCCATACAGTGGAAAGTCAGTAGACAATAAAAAGAAATGAAGCATTCAAACATGTTACAACATAGACAGACCTTGAAAACTACATGCTAGGGGTGCCTGGAAGGCTTAGTCAGTTAAGCGTCCGACTTCGGCTCAGGTCATGATCTCACAGTTCATGGGTTCGAGCCCTGTGTTGGGCTCTGTGCTTACAGTCAGCTCAGAGTCTGGAGACTGTTTCAGATTCTGTGTCTCCCTCTCTCTCTGACCCTCCCCTGTTCACACTGTGTCTCTCAGAAATTTAAAAAAAAAAAAATTTTTTTTTTTAAAGAAAGAAAACTACATGCTAACTAAAAGAGGTCAGTCACAAAAGCACACAAGTCCTCTGATTCCACTTAAGTACAAGACCCAAAGAAGCAAATCTATAGTGACAGAAAGTGGGCTGGTGGTGGCTGAGGGCTGGGAAGCAAGGCCGTCTGAAAGGAACAGCTGAAAGACGTGGAGATTCTACCAGGGGGAATGAACAGATTTTAAACTGACTGTGGTAACAGCTGCGCAACTCTGTGAATACACTAAAAGGTACTGAATTGCACACTGGAAACATGAACAATATGGGAATTCTTACATTGATATGGCTATTCAACAACTGTAAAATAAAAACACAGGAGCGCCTGGGTGGCTCAGTCAGTTGAGCATCCCACTCTGGATTTTGACTCAGGTCATGATGCAACGGTTTGTGAGTTCAAGCCCCACATAAGGCTCCACATACAGTGCAGAGCCTGCCTGAGATTCTTTTCTCTGTCACTCTCGGCTCTTCCCCTGCCTGTGCTCACTCTCTCTCTCAAAATAAATCAACTTTTTAAAAAATGGTAAATTATGACAAAATTTATTTCAAAAATAAATTGAAAATAAAACTAGAAAAAAAAACCCACTAAAGACAAGCTTGAGCCACAACATCACTGTTCCCATCTCTGGGCCCTCTGCCTCAATGTGTCTTCCACAGGTCTGCCCCCAGCAAGCTCCTACTCAACCTTTCACAACCCTGTTACATGTCACCTCCCCCCAAGAGGCCCTTCCTTACCCTCTTCAGAAAGAGTAGGACACTGCTTCCTCTGTGCCCACAAACTAGCACTGGCACATCCCAGCAAAGATTCATACATACGTCTCCCCCAGGATAAGACCCTCAATGGACCATTCATTTTAACTCCCCAGAGCCAAGCTGAGAATCTAGAAGAGAATATGTTCTCCCTATGGGTGGGTAGGTGAGTGGATGGATGGATGGACGGATGTGAGGGAAGAGGGGAAAGGAGGAAGGAAGGAAGGAAAGGAGGGAGGGAGGGAGGAAGGAAGGAGGGACGGACGGACGGACAAACAAGCAAATACATAGGACGCAGAAAGCCCTATTAACAAGTAAGCATCAATACCAAATGACAGGCAAACAGACTAGTTCATGTCAGCAATCAGAAGTTAAGACTAGAAAAATACTTTCAGTAGAAGTTGCTGTCAAGCTCTGGTAGAGAATCCAGTGTTCTCTCTGGGGAGTTTCTTGTTCTAAAAGGAACAAAGACCACACAATCTTACCGAATGCTATATACCCACAAAAAAAATTACTTACAAAAATATCATGGAAAATGTTTTTTTCCATGTAACAGGTACCATGCTATTTATGCATATAGTAATAACTATAGAAAAAGTAAAAGAAAAAAACACTATTAGTCATTAAAAATAAATTAGAAGGAAATGTACCAAAATGTTAACAGCAGCTATATTTAGATAATGGGAGTCTGTTCTAGGGATCAAGTCTTCCTGGATTCTAGAGGCTTTCACACGACTCTGGCTCTGAGAAGGCAGATCTTCTTACTCGAGCCTCATCTCTACCATGTGGAGGTCCTTACAGGGCTCTAGAGTCATGTTCTCTGTCATCTGACCAGCTCGTCCAAGGGCTGGCTCCTCGGGGAGTTGGCTCAGACCCCAGAAGTCATCCAATTATTCAGCAGAGGCCCAGGCTTGGACCTGGCAAGCTAAGGTTCTAATGCTGGCCTTGAAGGAGGCTATTTCAAAGGATCAGGGATTAGGTAATAAGGGACAAAGGTAGACTGTTAATTATAGGAAAACAAAGGCTCAATTAGGAAAGAGATTTCCATAAAAATGAAACAACTAGTAGCTGCCTGAACACGGGAAATGACAGGGGGAAGAACTCAAGATTTCTGACCCGGAGAGAGGACACACACGGTGACCCCAGTGGCACGGATGGGAGCTCCGTGCGGGAGCAGGTCCGAGAAGGAGGGGGCAGCTTGGGCGCGAGACACGGTCCCTGGAAGACCCCGTGACATACGCCAAGCAGGCTGTGCCACAAGGGACCGTAAGTATGGGAAAGGGCTCCTGTAAGGTCAACGATGCTGATGTCACCAAGGATGACGGACAGCAGGCAATGAGGTGAGGAAGACCAGGGCGCAGCAGGGGTGAAAACCACCAAGAAGATGGAAATCTGTCACCCAGGCACAGGGAGTGGGCAGGACTTCAAAAGAGGAGTGAGTGCCAGACTGAGTGACGGCGACAGAACAATGGACCGAAAGGGGCAGCACAGAACCAGCTGCGCTGACCTCTTCTCCACCTTAGGAATCAGAGCGAATTTGCCTACAAGTCACAAGCGCAATTAGAATGCTTGACTTAATTTCCTACAGATTGCAATTTGACTAGGCAATAAATTAGAATTAAATAACCACATTTGCAAAGCATTTTACCACTTGCAAAGCATTTTTAAATCCATTATCTCATCTGAGCTCCCCAACAGTCGCATGAGGGAAGTACTTATGATCTCCATCTCAGGGATGAGGAAACAGCGAGAGAAAACTGTTGCGACTTGCCGGAAGCCGCGGGAAGCGGGAAACCAGGAGGCAGGGCCGGGGTGGGTCTTTGGCTCTAAAGACTGGGCTGCAAACCTCTGAATGTGCACTACCGACTACCCAACTGAGGACAGGGCCCACGACGTGGGCGGTCTCCACTCCCACGCAACAAGGGCGAGTTCCTTCGTGACACCTAAAACAGCTAAGCTCTGCACATGCCCTTCTATTCATGCATTATACTCACCATTTTTCTCTAAGGAAAATAAGTTTTACATTTAGAACATTACAAATGACCTCCACTCCTCATGAAAAGAGCTACGAAGAAGGAAGCAGAGGTGAGAAAGCAAACGGGGCTAGTTAGGAATATAACCACCAAGAGGGGCGCCTGGGTGGCTTAGTCGGTTAAGCGTTCAACTTCGGCTCAGGTCATGATCTCTGGTCCATGAGTTCAAGCCCCACAACAGGATCCGTGCTGGCAGCTCAGAGCCTGGAGGCTGCTTTGGATTCTGTGTCTTCCTCTCTCTCTCTCTGCTTCTCCCCGGCTCACTCTCTGTCTCTCTCACACTCAAAAATAAGTAAACATTAAAAAAATTTTAAAAATAAAATAAAAGAATATAACCACCAAAAGAACCGCTCCCCTTACCTTCCCTACTCTTCTATACAATCAATTCACCACAGAGCCTGACCCAGGCAGGCGATGGTGTTAGGGGAAGGTGAGAGGGGGGTCTAAGGGGTAGTACCAGAACCCCTCCACAGGGAAGAGGGGGTCAGCACACAAGCAGGACGAGGAAGGCATGGGGGATCGGTGCCCAAGACATGAAGAGGGTGGGATGGTTAAAAGGGGGAGCGGTCTGACATGAGGTGTCACAGTCTGAGCAGAGTGAGAGCATCCAGCAAGGCAGGCAGCCCAGCCCAGGGTCTCAGAGCCTGAGAACAGCGAGACAGGCATGTCCATGGGGGACGACCCTGTCTGGCTGTCGGAGCTACCCTACAACGCGATGGGCATGTGCTCCAAAGGGCAGCCTGGCATGGGACGTGAAAGCCAAAGGAGGTGATGAGGGCACACACCTGGGCGGCGCCTGTTGTCAGAGCATACGCAGAGGTTCACGTGCAGTTGTAGAAGGTGTCCAGAATGTGCTGGAATCCAGGAGGGAAAGGCAGGCATCCCCGTAAAAATGCAGCGAGGTGCGAGAGTACAAGAGCTCTGGGGAAGTCAAATGTCCGATTAGGAGCAGGGAATTCACATACTCCCAAAACACCGTCTTAGAAAATACATCGTAGGGGCAAAAATAACTTTACAGCACAGAAACTCAGCAGGCATCACCTTATTTTTTTTTTTTTTAAGGTTTTATTTATTTCTAGGAGAGAGAGAGAGAGAGAGACAGCGTGAGCAGGGGAGGGTCAGAGAGAGAGGGAGTCACAGACTGAAACAGGCTCCAAGCTCCGAGCTGGCAGTCAGCACAGAGCCCGACGCGGGGCCCGAACCCACGAACCGCGAGATCATGACCCAAGCGAAAGTCGGACGCTTAACCGACTAAGCCACTCAGGCACCCCCTCAGCAGGCATCACCTTAACTGACCAAAGTTAACATCGACAATAATGTGACAAATCAAAGTCAAATGCCACAGGACAGAAAGCACCAAGAGGAAGACAGCATCACCTTTGAAAGATATTCCTACCAAAGATGCAAAACTTGAACCTACTCGTGAGAAACACCAGACAAAGACAAATCAAGGGACGGTCATTCAAATTACTGGTGATGCTCCTCAAAAACATCAACAATAAAAAGGCAAGGACAGACACAAAAACTGGTCCAAATTAAAAGAGTCTTAAAGAGACATGACAACCCAATGCAAAACATGATTATTAGGTGGGTCCCCTCGCTGTAAGAGGCACTCACGTAAATGAAGGGAACACAGTGTGACAATTAGGTGGCAGCAATGTCCCAAGTGCTGATTCCCTGGTTTTGATGGTTATGCTGTGGTTTGTAAAATAATAAATGCAGAAAAGAGATGCTAATGAATTTAGGAATGGGGTACCTGAGTGGCTCAGTCAGTTGGGTGTCTCTGACTCTTGATCTCAGCTCAGGTCATGATCTAAAGGTTTGTAGGTTCGAGCCCCACCATCACACTCTGGGCTGATGGCGCGGAGCCTGCATGGGGTTCTGTCTCTCCTTCTGTCCCCTACCCCACCTGTGTGCTCCCTCCCTCTCTCTCCCAAATAAATAAACAAACAATAAAAAATTTTTTTTTCAATTTTTTGATGATGTGGTAGTGATTAAACAGCTTCCTAGCAAATGGTTTTGAAAAAGAGATTTTCAGTACTGCTCTTACTGTAACTTTACTGTAAACATCATTTTTTCCTTGTGTGTGTGTGTGTGTTGTATGTGTGTGTGTGTGTGTGTGTGTGTGTGTTTTGTTTTATTTTAGAAGATGATTAGACAAACAAACAGTCTGCTTGGCAATATAAGAATATATAGCCGTCACACAAAAAAATTTTTTTAATTGCAAGAGAATGGAAAGCACTATACAATAAAGAACAGGACTCTATCCAATGGAGGTATTTTTTCCTTGAGAGAAAACAAGGTCAGTGGCAGGACAAATAAAGACACTGCCAAAGTGTTTTTTATGCTAAAAGGAATATTTATTTTAAAAGTCAAAGAGAAAAAAAGAATATCCACATAGAATGATTTCTATAAATCTTTCCCTATATAGTGAGAAATAAGTTAAGTTGATTCAGAGCCGGGGAAGATTTGGTGCCTTTAGTGCTATATATATTAGATAACATTCAGACTTTACATTTTACTATTCACATACTACCTTATTTCCAATTAAAAACTAATTGTTTCCTTCATAATATTTTTAAATATCCATAACACATTCAGTACCTATCAATGATAAAAATACTCATAAACTAGGGGGAAAATGCTATTTTCTTCAAACACAAAAAGAACATCTACCAAAAGTCCTACAGCCAACATCAGACCTAACAGTGAAAGACTTAATTCTTAGCCCCTAAGATCAGGGACCAGGCAAAGATGTCTAATCTCACCTCATACTCAACACAATACAAGGAGGTCTAGACAGCACAGCAAAGGAAACAAAATGCATACCAATTAGAAAGAAAAAAATAACACTCGCTTTCCTACAGATAATATGACTATTTACACAGAAAATCTCAAGGTATTTGTGAAAATCTCCCAAAAGTAGTAAGTGAATTCTGCAAGGTTGCAGACTAGAAGATCAACAAACCAAAATCAACCACATCTGTATATACTAACAACCAGCAAGTGAAATCAAAATTTAAAAAATGCAATACCACTTACGATTGCTCCAAAGGAAATGAGACATTTTGGTAAAAATCTAACAAAATATGTACTGGATATATAGGCTGAAAATTACAAAATTTAGTTGGAAGAAAGGAAAGATGACCTTCACTGAAGAGACTTATGTTCTTAGGTTGGAAGACTCAACAGAGTAAAGACGTTGATTCTCCCCCAACTGCTCTGTAAGTTTAAACACAATTCCTATCAAAATTCCAGGAAGGTTTCTGGCACACATAAGCAAACTTATTCCAAAACTCCTATGGAAAGGGAAACTCCCTACAATAGCCAGAAGGAAAACTCAAGTGTAAGGAACTGGTCTACCCAAGTTCAAGACTTCTTATACAGCTATGGCAGTCATCAATTCATGACAAGAGGAGATCCTTCCGGGAAACGTACACAACAACAGACTAGCTAACAAGGAATTTAATCTACAGCCATTAACAAGAAGTCTTCAACATTCACATCCTCCACTGTACCGTGTGCTTGTAGACCACTTTCTAGTTGTTTCTCATTCTTCCGTTTTCTAAGTGGGAGGATTCTTCACACTTACCCTGTTCCTGTATCCACAGTACTTTGCTGGATGTACTGGGAGCACAGATTTTCTCTTTTAGCTTTAGTGGCACGAGAAAACAAGCTATAACCAAACCTAATGGGAGAAAGCAGACACCATGCACTCAGAGGGTCATGCAGGCGTGGGTAAGAACAGGGACCATCTCCCCCTGGAAAGCTGGTGACTGTAACTTCCTAACATGTTTTCCTAAGAGAAAGGACCTGTTTGGATTTGGACTAGCCACAGCGGGAGCTTTTGTAGGTACTGCTCGTTAGCAAACCCAATGCCTATTTCCAAACTCCTTCTCCCTTCCCCCACCTCTACTAAGAGGCTGGAAAAGCTAAATCCCATTTCCACAGCTTTCCTTCGAGGCAAGGGCTGCCATGTGAAACAGCTGGTCCTTAACACCTATGAGGAAGTTGGCTGGCCTGCAAGGCTTCAAGAACGGCTTTCACCTTCCTGGAAAAATGAAGAGAGATTCTAAGAAAGCTGACGGTGTCCTGGTAAAATGAAGCGAGATGCCACAGTCAATCCAGGCCCCTTCATGGTGCCTCAACCAGAAAGGGGATGCCCCCAGCAGGAGCCCTCATCTCACAGCCATGAGGCAAAGGCCAGGAATATGGCAGAGCAACAGCCCTGGCACTGCTGAGCTGTGAAGCCAATGTCAACTGGTACCGACCTCCAAATTTCTTTTTCGAATTTAAGAAAAATAAACCCTCGTTAGTTTAAGACACTCAGCTAATTAGGTGTTTTGTTACATACAAGGAAATGCATCCCTAGAAAACACTAATTCAAAAGGATACACATACCCATATGTTTATCGCAGCATTAGGTACAACAGCCAAACGATGGAAGCAGCCCAAGCATCACCAATAGATGAGTGGATAAAGATGGGGCAGGTCGGGGGGGATGTGGACCTAGAGGGTGTCATGTGAAGTGAAGTAAGTCAGACAGAGAAAGACAAATATGTGATTTCACTTACATGTGGAATTCAAAAAGCAAAACAGTTAACTATGTGTGTGTATACATATGTGTATGTATATGTGTGTGTGTATACATACATTATACACATACACACACACCCCTAGAGGATATTAGCCTAAGGGAAATAAGTCAGAAAGAGAAAGACAAAAACAGAGCACAATTTCATTTATATGCAGAATCTGAAAAAAAAAAAAAAAAGGCAGAAACAGACCTATAAATCTACAGAACAACTGATGGCTGCTGGAGGGAGAGTGAGCAGTTGGGGAAAATGGGGGAAGGAAAATGGAAGGTTCAGGCTTCCAGTTATGGAATGACTAAGTCACAGGAATAAATGATACAGCACAGATACAGACCACAGGTCAGTGACTTTGTAACAGTGTTATATGGTGGCAGATGGTAGCTACACCCATGGTGAGCATAACGTAGAGAGAAGTGAAATCACTATGCTGTACACCTGAAACTAATCTAACAATGTGCCAACTATACTTCAATTTAAAAAAAGCATCCCCAGGGCGCCTAGGTGGCTTAGTTGGTTAAGCGTCCAACTTCAGCTCAGGTCATGATCTCAGCTCCTAAGTTCGAGCCCCGCAATGGGGGCTGTGCTGACAGCTCAGAGCCTGGGTCCTGCTTCAGATTCTCTCTTTCTCTCTCTCTTTCCCTCTCTCTCTCTCTCTCTCTCTCTGCCCCTGCCCTGTTTGTGCTCTATCTCAAAAAAATAAAAATAATTTAAAAAAATATTTTTTTAGTAAATAAATAAGAGGCATCCCTAACTAATATAGGGTGTATTACTTCATAACAGATGTTTTAAACTGGAAAAATGATATGCTGTTATTACATGAATACTAATACTTCTAATATTATTGTACCTAATATTTCTGGAGCCTCTCAGAGTAGTTTCATAATGAATATCAATTTATCAGTATCTGTTATAATGTTTCCCGTGTATTATTTCACTTAGCCTCTCAAGACCTCAGTTCCTTTCTCTCATCTGACATTTATTAAAGAGCCTACTATGTGTTATGCCATCTAGCTGACTTTCTAGCAGGAAACTTATTTGCCAAATGCAGTTGACAGGAAATGCTCTCTCCTAACAACGTGTAAGAGGCAATGGAGTTCAGTTCAGTATATAACCGCATGGGGGGGAAAGAAGTAATACAGGAAGGAGGCTTCTGAACGAGCCCACGCTAACTCAACGAGTCTGAGAAGGCGAGGGGTGGGAGGTGCGGGGGGAGTACAGAGTAGTAACAGTGGATTTGAAAGGTAAATAATAAAATAAAAGATGTATGGGAAAAAAGCATACTCAAACCACATCCTCAAGTCCCCCACCCAACAGAACGACAGCAAGGAAAACATTGATCCTAGATATATCTGACTCTAATGGCTGGGGGGTACAGAACACAATCAAGGCAAGTCTCAGAGACAGGGCTACTATTTTACAGCTAAACCAGGAAGAAAGGCTGATAAGCTTAAATTGGTCAAAAGGGTAGAGAGTCCCCCAAGTACAATTTTACAGAATCCGACTTAATTTTAACGTAACATTTCACATTTTCTTCTAAGAAGGTATTTCAAGATCTTCATTACTGCAAAATCTGTTTGTGCTGAACTCTATCCAGAAGCAATTCATTGACTCTAAATGCCTTACTTCTACCTAACATCATAGGAAAAATAGATCTAAATATTACAAATCACTTAAGAGGGTTAAAATACACAGAATGCATTTAAACCAAATATGTCTAAACACTTCTTAAACTGTACCTTACAGCAATATATTGACTTTTTATACACTACCTATGTAACTGGAACTCAGAAAGCCCTAATTTTTATGAATTTGTCATAAGCCACAAAGACATTCAAAACTTTTCAATTAATTTAGTGAATTTCACATATTTCTCTGGTGAGGACTAGAGGAAGGAAATGTACTAGCCTAATGCACACACTTCTGGAATTCTTGTTCAACTAACCAATGCTGAAAAGGTAAAACAGATGCACACACACTGAACACTTTAACTTCATTTACCAATAAATTTTTCTCTAACAGCCCTTTTTATATTTGATAGGTAAGAGAATCCGGGTAAGTAATTTAAGAGTTTCCCAATATATTCAAAAGAAGTTTGCAGAAATAGAACAGAATACGTAACTATTCCTAGATTACAATTACACAAAGATCCTAGTCCATCTATGGTTGACTCTTACCAAAAATTTACACCTTCTCCAACATAAACAGAATCATTTTTCCTAGGATTTAACGATCTGTAATATCTTTATCCAGAATCCTTCAGTTGTATATTTTTGCAACCAGAGCAAAAACAAGTATCGTCGTTTTGTATTAAGTATGTTAAGTATTCTGGGAAGTCATGCTACTCTCAGAAAACAGAGAAAGAGAGGAAGCAAGACTATTTTATAAACAGTAATTACAGATCTATGTCAAAAAGCATAGAAGCGTAAGAGACAAAATTTTGCTTTAACAAACCATTATTTTAAAGAATGAGTTTTTATTCTCTACCCTACTCTAATACCATTTGTTGATGCGTATATAATAAATTCAATTAAACAAGCCAAAAATTGGCTTCCGTATACTCTGAAGAAATATGGTGCCATAGAGAATGAAATACAAAAGCTTATGTAAAAAATTTTGGCACTAAGTAATCTATTTATAATCTGAAATACTTCTTAAATTTTTGTGTCTCACTCTCTTCCCCAGTACTCCCTTCACTTGTGGAAATGGATGTTCTGAATTTAATTCTAGTCCTCAGATCTCATCTGTGAGATCACAGCCTGGTTTCGTGAGTTTCTGGGACTCTCAGGGTGGCGGCAAAGTGGTGAAGGGAAGCAGGCACCCAACCCCATCAGAGGCAGGGCGTCGAACTGTACCCACAGGATGGGGCGGCAGTAACTGGATAGCCTGGTATGTGCCCAGCAAGCGTCTGAGTCAGAAGATAACAAGCTGCATCTTCAGGACGGAGGAATCGTCTTGGCAAGAACAGACAAGCAGAAACCTGTGGAATCTAACGAGCTCTCTGAACGGCTGCTGCTGGGGATTAGAGGCTGTGCGGGGCAACAGGAGCCGCCTGGGGGTGCAGGGGTGGGCTCAGGGCGGCCTCTGCCCGGAGAGGGCCGCCAGCTCGTCATCTCGGCGGTCACCCCAAAACGGTACCAAATACCTACTCATCAACTGGAAATGAACCCCCTGAATGAGGGAGTCACCTCATACACCAAGTTGAACTTCATTGCCTCTTGCACATTGTCAGGAGAGAGCAACTACGAAGATCTCCTCTCAAGAAAAGAATTCCACGAGGTTCTCCAGTCGCCCCAAGAAAGCACATTAACAAGCCACTATTCCTTAAGTATATGTATATATAATCAAATCTACCGCTTAGTAGGCATGCTCCTTTGTGCCAGCCTACAAGAACTTTATAGGCACAAATTCATTCAGTCCTTACAATACCATGAGGCAGTTATCCCCACATTACAGAGAAGGAGCCGGAGCTTAAATAACTTGACCAAGGTCACACATCACTAAATGGTAAAACAGGAATTTGGCTTTAGCAGTCTAGCTCCAGACTCTGCAACCTTTTTCTTTCAAGTTTTTACTTAAATTCCAGTTTGTTAATATACAGTAAAATATTAGTTCCAGGGGTGGAACTCAGTGATTCAGCACCTACAAAGAACCCCCAGTGCTCATCCCAAGTGCCTCCTGAAATGCCCATCACCTATTTAGCCAATCCCTCCACCCACCTCCCCTCCAGGAATCCTCAGTTTGCGATAGTTAAAGTCTATCCTGATGTGCCTCTTTTTTTTTTTTTACCCCCATGTTCATCTGTCTCCTTTCTTAAATTCCACATACAAGTGAGATCATATGGCATCATCTTTCTCTGACTCATTTTGCATACAATACTCTCTAGCTCCACCCACATCACTGCCAATGACAACATCTCATTTTTTATGACTGAATAATATTCCTGTGTGTGTGTGTGTGTGTGTGTACATATACACATACACATCTTCCTTATCAGTGGACATTTGGGCTCTTTGTATAATTTGGTTATTGTTGATAATCCTGCTATAAACAACAGGGTGCATGTATCCCTTTGAATCAGTATTCTTGTGTCCTTTGGGTAAATACTTAGTAAAGCAAGTGCTGGATTATAGGGCAGTTCTATTTTAAACTTTTTGGGAACCATCAGACTGTTTTCCAGAGCGCATGAGTTTGCATTCCCACCAACAGGGTGAAAGGTTCCTCTTTTCTCTGCATCCTCCCCAATGCTTGCTGTTTCGTGTGTTGTTAAGTTTCACCATTTCTGACTGATGTGAGGCGATATCTCATTGTGGTTTTGATTTACACTTCCCTGATAATGAGTGATGTTGAGCATCTTTTCATGTGTCTGTTGGCCATATGGACATCTTCTGCGGAAAACGTCTATTCATGTACTCTGCCCATATTTTAATTGGGCTTTTTGTTTTGTGCTATTGAGTTTTAGAAGTTCTTTATACATTTTAGATACAAGCCCTTTATCATATATATCATTTGTAAATATCTTCTTCAATTCAGTAGGTTGCCTTTTAGTTTGGTTGATTGTTTCCTTTTCTGTGCAAAGCTTTTTATCTTGATGAAGTCCCTGGTCTCAGGAGACACATCTAGAAAGAAGTTGTTACGCCAACTGCAATTCAATCAAATGACTAGATAGTAAAAATCAAAGAAATACAAAAGCAGCTTCCTGGATCATTTTTTGGAACTGCAGGGCTCAGGAAGACCTAACCAGTCAAGTATCAATGGGACTCGCTAGACAGTAACAGAATTTAAACAGGTATATAAACATACTGCAATGGGAGAAAATTAGGGAACGGTGAAACTGTTCAAGAAATGAGGAATTTCCAGTCAGATTTGTTTTATAAATTTTGCAAATGGTACTAAAATCTGTGTTTGGCTTATATCACTGCAAGATGAATCCCGATGAATACCAGGTTTGTTAAAATAATTTCTCATTTTCAAAAGAGTTTAATAGACGCACAAAAATCTGAGCCACATTTTAAGCTTCTGAACCGTATTTTAAAGCTGTCTTTGGAGAACAAATGTGACGATATAATTGAATTATCAAGAACAAGCCCTATGAGGTTAGCTCAGCTTTAAGAAGATCAAGCTGAAACATACTATACATGCAATCTAATTAACAAATACAAACTGCACAGAAATGTACAGTTAGGTAAAATGTTTGTGTCCACTGGGCATCACAGAAGTGTATTTTCTCACATGAAACTGACAACAGGAAACCGAGAACTGTAGGTACAATTCAGACAGGACATAGGCCCTACACTCTGATTCTCAAGAATACAGTCATGAATTTAATCAGAACATTAATTTCTAGCCTGAAGCCTTCTAATAAACAGTAAAAAGCAGATTAGCCTATCATTCTCCTGCCTCCATCTATACATTTGGGTATTTTTAACCACTGCTTGCTATTTTATGATTCCTGCAGCCTCCATAAAGACTCCTCATTATGTGACCCACTAGTGAAGTCACTTGGACACCTCTACACAAATAAAACTTTGCAATACCCATGCTACACAGAGACATGCCCCTCCCAAAGACAAGTGCAGGAAGAAAGCTTTATGAGGACCGAACACTAAACAGCTAAAAGGCTAGTATGAAATCACCCTTCTGAAGCAACTAATTACTAATAATGGAGAGGCACCGAATGTCAGTCCCATAAAGTTTTTTCCCTTGGATCTGGAATAAAATGTTCAATGCTGAATTTCTCTTTTAATATGTCCTTAAGGTTAGAGCTGCATACAGAAGTGATATCAGGGTCAAATGACATGGTATCTGGGATTGCCTTAAAACTACTCAGCAGGGGTACCTAGGTGGCTCAGTCAAGTGTCCAACTTTGGCTCAGGTCATGATCTCGGGGTTCATGAGTTTAAGCCCCACATCAGGCTCTGTGCTGATAGCTCAGAGCCTGGAGCCTGCTTCTGATTCTGTGTTTCCATCTTTCTCTCCCCCTCCCCTGCTCACAATCTGTGTCTCTCTCTCAAAAATGAATAGAAGCATTTAAAAATTTTTTTAAAAATCCTCAGCAGAAACAGAGTAAGAGAAGGAAACAAATCATAATTATTCAATCTGCTGATAGGTACATGGAGCTCACTCACCTATTCTCTATACCTGTGTGCCTGTTTGAGCTTTTTCATAATAAACATAACTTTTAAATATGAAAAGAGAATACAATGCATATAGGCATTTACTGTGTGGTAATGGTGGCATCTCAAATCAAAGAAAGGTAAAAGACTCAATAAATGGTATAAGGAGAACTGGTTAGTCATTGAGAGGAGAGGGGAAAGAGTTGGATCCACAAATCACACATAAAGCAAAATAAACTGATGATAGATCAACAATTTAAGTATAAAAAAATGAAATCAGTAAAGTAATAGCAGAAATAGAGAATTACGATCATCACCTTGAAGTAAAAACCAAACATTCATCAAGTCAACTGTATAAAATATCATTGCTTTCCTCATTTCCTAAATGACAAATACAACCAAGAGAGAACAATCAGGAAATCCTATCATGAAGCGTTACATTCCCAAAGAGATGGTACCCACAAACTGGTAAGCATCATGCAACAGAAAAATGACAAATGGATATGGACAGGTCACAGAAAAGGAAATAAAAATAGCTCTTCTAAGAAATGCAAATGAAAAGGGGCGCCTGGGTGGCTTAGTCGGCTGAGCGTCCGACTTTCGCTTAGGTCATGATCTCGCGGTTCGTGGGTTCGAGCCCCGCGTCGGGCTCTGTGCTGACTGCCAGCTCAGAGCCTGGAGCCTGTTTCAGAGTCTGTGACTCCCTCTCTCTCTGACCCTCCCCTGCTCATGCTGTCTCTCTCTCTCTCTCTCCTAGAAATAAATAAAACATTTAAAACAAAAAAAAAGGATAAGGAAATTTGTAGTGAAATGGTATTAAATGATCGCTAAATCACAGAAAAAGTGTGTGTGCACACGTGTGCAATTGTGTATATCCATTTATTCTTACAAATCCATATCATTATAGAAAGAGAAATTGTAATACTGGGTTTCTTCAGAAAGATCTGGTAGCTGGCTCAGATGGATGGAGTTTTATTACTGTTTACCTTTTGGTTCCTTTGGAAGTGTGTACCATGTGAATAAATTATCCATTCAAAAAAATGTCAATATTGTTAGTTTCATCCAAAAGAATGACAGTGATTGTAAACACCAGAGTCTTGGTTATATACACCATCCATTTTAAACTGAAATAAGTAACAAATGTGCTGGGTTCTGAGTCAGAGAAAAAACCTACCCTACTGAAAATATATTAATGAAAGAATTAGTCTCCTAAAAGTATTATCGCTTTAAAATAATCTTTCAGGGGCACCTGGGTGGCTCAGTCAGTTAGGCATCCGACTTCGGCTCAGGTCACAATCTCCTGATTTGTGGGTTCAAGCCCTGCATCAGGCTCTGTGCTGACAGCTCAGAGCCTGGAGCCTGCTTCAGATTCTGTGTCTCCCTCTCTCTGACCCTCCCTTGCTCACACTTTCTCTCTCTCAGAAATAAATAAAAACATTAACAAAAAAAAATTTTTAATAAAAAATTTTCAAAAACATAATCTTTCATCTCTAATTTGCTCTCCTTGAGGATATTAGAATCCCTCCTACATCTGGAGAGCTAGCAACTCTGTACCATATTTACTACTTCGGATTATCAAAACACAATAGTTTGCCAGCCATTTTTCTCTGCACTGAAGTAAGAAAATGAAATGATCACAACTGGAAGAAAATTATTCTGGGGTGGGTTGATGTGAACTAATGCACTTTCTCCAGAAAGAAGACAACAAAAGTAAAATGCAGTTAAGTGGTCAAAAGAAGGCAATCTATAGCCAAGAAATGTGGGAAAATTCCAGAGAAGCATAAAAGACAAGCCCAGAAAGTTATTGATGATAAAATAAAAAGATGGTCACTCTAGTATATACAATTACTATTATGTACATGTATATATAAAAAAATAAGGAATGTATTAATAATCTGCATGAAAGCATGAAGTGCTGAATACAGATTTCTTTAGGTACAGTTAATGCACATATGATTTTTAAATCTGCACTACAATTAACCACTACTGTGAATATTTTACTGTACCACTGTCAAGGAAATTCCAGAAAGTTAGGCAAAAAGACAAACAGAAAATATGACAGAAAAGTTAAAAGACATAGAGGACCAGGCCACACAGGCTACCATATATAGCAGGATTGCCAGAGAGAAAGAGAGAGAGAGGACATAAAAGTATGGAAATAAAAAACAAAATAAAAAAAACTTCCTAGAGGTTAGGCATGAACCTCCTCACTGATAATCCACAGACTGCTAAACATGGCAACTGAAAAAACATCCACACCTGGAAATACCCTTCTGCTATTTTAAACTGAGGCTAAAGTTAAGGCCCTACACATTTTCTAAAAAGGAGAAATTTAAAAAGATAGTACAGAAAAAGAGAAGAACAGATTGTCACCAGACTTTGTATCTATTAGACTGAATTCTAAAAGAAAAAAAAGCCTCAAAGACCTGAGGGACAACTATTTCAACATAAGAAGTTATACCCATCCTAACAAATGAGGAACATTTTCAGTCAAGCATGAGCAGAGAATTTACTATCAGAGACCTTTTCTGACACCATTATTCAAGACAGATTCTAGGCCAAAGTTGAGGGGTTTTTTGACATATTTCCCTTTGATATCTTGTTAATTTTGGTTTTCATCATGTGGATGAGATTTATTCACAGAAGACAGAAAGAGAGAATTAGGAGAGACAGAGAGGGAAGAGAAACTCTAATGTGAGGATCAGCTATTGGTACTATAATGAGTTCTGGACAGGAAGGGTGGGTAAAGAGGACACCACACATAATTTCCAAGTCAAAACTATTCTTACAAAATAAAAGTGTTTTTAAGAGCCCAGCCAGAGTTAGCAAAAAGTGACAGCACACACACCTACTGGCCCCCTGCCCAGCCCCACACACACACACACACACACACACACACACACACACACACACACACACACACACACACACACTGTGAAGAACAACTCAACACCCCAGCAAGGCCAGTAATCGTGCTGTAGTCCTACACATGCAATGCAAAACACTCTTGCACAACATAGACAAGGCCATGGACATGAAAAAAAAACCAACTGTAAAAGTCTAATAATTTTGATTTTATTAGTCAAAATCATCCCAAATCCAAAAGTCTGTGAAAAGCTGTGTGCCTCAATGCAAAAACACTTTTTCCAACTCTCATTACGCTAGCTGCAGTAACAAACCACCAACACCAGTAGTTGGAGCGCATTAAAAACAAAGCACATCGTGCAAATCTTCCTGAATACCTTAATTATGTGTTATTTATTTTTTATAAAACATTACCCTTGCTAAGAGGCGATAAAGGCGCTAAACAAGCATTATCATGTTCTTTCCAGATCTGGTTTCCCAAGGTAGCACTAGCTCCAATTGTTTGACTAAACCAGTTGTAAAGTACTTGACTGCAGGCAACTTCGGGCACATTCTCGTTTACTCCATGCTCACAAACTAAAAAATAACTGGCTTCCTCTTTCTACTGGTATCAGTCATAGTTTTAACAGATGGTGCCATTAAATGAGGAAAGTATAGTGCTGAATACAACTAATGACTAACCATATGTCAGCAACAAAACAGTAATCTCGTCAAGGATGGAACACGCTGGATTTTGTTTACTTGTTTATTTTGGGGGAGACGAAAACACGGTACATGCAGTTGTACACACGGATACTAACTTGGAACCGGGAACAAATCTGAAAAGTGCTACAAGGCAGGAGCAGACCTTCAAAGTCTTAAATGTGTCAACCTCCTAAAATATATGGGATGCACCAGAGAGAGCGTAAGTATCCAATATGCCGATTTCACGCTCGCCATTAATGAAAATTACTATTAGTTCAAGAACTTCCTTAACTTGGGCCACAGGCTTTTGACACTGCTAACAGTCACTACCACTTACATGATGGACTTTAAACTTCTCTTTTCCTTTTCCTCAGGAAACTTCTAGCCATCCAAACGGTGGCATCTCAGAATCTATTATTCGTATGCTGGTTGATGTCAAGAACAGAACACACCTAGATGGGAAGCACTGGGAGCCATCAGGAAAGAGCTATCTCTGTAAACACCATTATTTAACATTCTTCATAATGCAATGGACTGAAACAAACAGTAACACAGCACCACACACACGCAGGCACCAAATGCGTTCTCGGGATCCTCCAGCCACTCCTAGCCCAAGAAAAAAGGGCCAAACACCCGTAGCCACCACCCCCTCTCCTAACAGTCCTACTTTTATAGTGTTATTTAAACCATGCTTTGAGATCACCAGATTTTATGGGGGAAAGAGACGCTCTGAATCTTTCTTCTAGAATTCTAACGTTATGGTTCTAAGTGCCATCCAATAATAAAAACCTACGATAGCCTATGGATCATTTAACAAGAAGACACAATTAACTGATTAAAATACGCATGTAAAAATATGTAACAATTTTAGGGGTGCCTGGGTGGGTCAGTCACTTAAGCGTCTGACTTAGGCTGAGGTCAGTTTGTGAGTTCAAGCCCCACGTCAGGCTCTATGCTTACAGCTTGGAGCTGGAGCCTGGAGCCTGCAGCCTGCTTTGGGTTCTCTCTCTCTCTCTCTCTCTCTGCCCCTCCCCTTCTAGCGCTCTCTTTCTCTCCCTCTCTCTATCTCTCTCTCAAAAATAAACATTTAAAAAATTTTGTTTAAATCAATAAAAATATGTAACAACTTTATTTAGAAACATGTGTGGCCATTTCAACCATAAGTATAGGCATTTCAACAGGGAAAATGCAAAACCAAGGTGAGACAGGCCAGTCAGGCTACACTTCCCTGTTTCTGTTCATTTGGTAACCAGAAGAAACGGATAACCTAAGAATGACTTTCAGTTCAGCTTTTGCTCTTTAGCCCAAGGAGAGAAATGTCTGTTACCTTCAGAAAAAGCAAGTACAAGGACACAAGCCAGGCACTGACGAGAGTTGTGTGCCTCGCAGTCAACATCGCAGGCATGGTCCCTATTTACTTCCTTAGCACTGACCCTAAGCAGATCACCTAGAGCCTGTACACCTCCAAGCTTTCATGTGTAAACTAGATTAACACTGCACACCTCACAGGACTGGTCAGGGCAACAGGAGAAGATAATACACGTGAAGCACTGGCACAGAGGAAGGCAAAAAAGAAGCCAAATAAAAGAAACCTCACTTCATAAAACTACAAACAGCCACAACACCTTTAAAACCTCAATGCAAGATACAGAGTTTCACTTTAGCCCAGAATTTAAACAGATTCTGTGAAAAGTTTCATGAAAGTTTACTTTCTTTCCCATTTCATATCCAACTTCTCTGCAGCATTTTTGGATCAACTCCTTCAGCCTGATAAATTTTCCTGCATACAGTAAGCAGACCTCAAACCAATAAATAACAAACACAGAAATACATCCTCAGGTCAAGACTTTGGGATACTGTGCTTCAAAAGCTTCTCTTTTCATTCTTTGCTTTTCTCAATCTGTATTTATTTACAAACGATTCTTCGGTGCTCAGATAAACTACTCCCAGACTTCTCTATTACCTTCTTGAAATTCTACACATTCAGCTTCTCCATGTACACAAACTTGCAGAGCCAATCAGGTCAATCTTATCTGCCTTGTCTCCTCTGTTCTACAACTTACAAGGAAGCAGCCTGGAGAGACACAAATCTTCAATAAAAACAAAATATTGTGTCATGATAAAGAAGTGGTTATAAATTACTAAAAGCAGGCTCCCATTATGCTGAAAGCTTCCCTTTTGACTTTCTAAATAATCAACATGGTTTTCTTTGTTTAATCTTAGCCCACTAAGTGTTACAGAATATGTTGTCTAAAACATGATCCTAAAAGCTCCATCTGAAGAAACCAAAAAAATGTGCCAACATTTAAAACAACAGTTTTTAAGACACTGAACATCACACAATGAAGGACAATGACCCCTGAGAGGGGGATATAAATCTGGTGGGCCCTGCAATTGCCACGGCTTACTGCCTTGAAAGACTTTCCAGTCTCCACTGTAGTTGACAGAGATAGTCTGGGGGCCTCCACAGTGAGAGCGCAAGAGTAAGAATTCACGGTCTGCAGGAAAGAGAGAAGGGAGCTGCACAGCAAGACAGTCCCGGAGATCCGCGGCAGGTGCTCCTGAAATACTCAGCTGAGTCTTGGGCGCCTGGGTGGCTCAGTCAGTTAAACGTCCACCTCTTGGGTTTCCACTCGGGTCACGATTTGGCAGTTTTGTGAGTTCAAGCCCCACATCAGGATCTCCAGTGGCAGTACAGAGTGTGCTTGGGATTCTCTCTCTCCCTCTCCCTCTCTCTCTCACCTTCTCTCTCTTTCTCTTTTCCTTCTCCTCTCACACTGTCTTGGTCTCTCTCAAAAATAAATAAACTTTAAAAAAATATATTTTTTAAAAATACTCAGCTGAGTCTTAATCAAAGCATACTTGTGGTTAAACTACCCAAACTTAGAGGAAGAATGGCATCAAAAGAATGGAGATAACAGTGCCCAGAGCTCACTCGGGGCTGGAAATACCTAACGTCTGTTCTCTCCGGTCAGATGGAAAACACAATTCACAGAACTCCGGGAAGGGTACAGAAGGGTAATGCCTCGCCTGAGTATGGCTCTGCTCATGCTCCAAAGGATCAAACTGCTTCTAAGGACTTTAACTGGGTCCCAAAACAAAGATCAAGACTATTTACAGGAATCCAAAACCAACCAGCCTCCAACAAGGTAATACCTACAATGTCAAACACCCAATCAGAAAGTATCAGGCACTGGAAAAACCAAGGAAAACAAAATCTCATAATGCAGAGAGCAATCAGGAAATCAAAATGGACCCAGAATTAACACAGATGTTCGAATTAGAAGACGAATACATTAAAAATTATTATAACTAAATTACCTAAGTTCAGAAAATTAAGCACAGACCTGCAAGATTTAAAAAAAAAAAAAAAGACCCAAAGCGAAGCACTCGAGTTTAAATTGCATCAGCTTCGGTGGGCTCATCACCTGGCAAGAAGACCCTAACCTTTACTCTTAAAAGATCCGAGTCATTAATCATCCTGCTCTTTGTGAGCTGCTGTAGTTTTCCATTAACCTTTACTGCTGGGAATGCAAGTACTCAAAGGTACCCCAGAAAACCTCCTGAATTCCAGATTTCGTCTCCTTGACTCCACTGTGCAGCAATAACCCAATTTCCCCTTGGTGATCAGGATCAATCTCTCCATCCATTGAGTAAATTGGCCTGTTGTTTTTTGGGTTTTTTTTTTTTTTGGTCTATTCAGTGACATAAGGACCCCAAGAGCCAAATGGCAATCTTATCTCCTAATTCAATGTAGCCACTATCGTGTCCCCTAGTGGAAACATTTCCTCCTTGAGGATGAAGGTCTCCAAACCAGCAGAACCCAATATTCTCAGGACAGGCAGCACAAGTTTTGCAAGTGGATTATTAATAGTGAGAAACAAACACTCTCACTTCTAACCCTTGATTCCCAGAACCATGAATTCTGACTTCGAGAAACACAGCACCATATAATTCAAAGTATATCTGCACCCTGTAAAAGACCCCATCCTTTCATGATTTTGTCTCTCACCTGGTGCTATAACGAAGTACTGGGTAAGCTGTTCTACCTTTCAATCAGGCCAGCCAGCCGCTTTCAGGTAATGGGTTACCTGGCAAGACCAGTAAATTCTAAGGACATAGCTCATTCTACACTTCTCTTGTTGTGGAATTCATTGCCTGAGTAGACGCAATGCAACAGAGAATGCCAGGACAGTGCATGAAGTATTCTGTGAACCCCCAGATGGTGGTACTAGCAGAAGCAGTATAGTAAAGAAAGCAAATTCATATGCAGAATCTGTGGCTATTCCAGTGGGGATAAATCCTCGCCCTCCCTCTGATGGAAGAGTTCCAAAGTAGTCAACAAACCAGCAGATGGCTGGCTGGTTCCCTTGCAAATGGGGCTATATAAGGGACTCAAGGTTGGACTCACTGTTGGCAGATTAGGCACTCAGCAACAGCATTAGCCATGAGCCCTGTTATGAGTCCATATTACTGAATCATAAACTCTCCAGCCCTGCCAACGCAGCCACTTTTCATGAACCCACTGAGCAAGTCCTTGTGTGGCTACAGAATGAGACTAACTGACATCCACCTCATTAGCAAGAGTCTCACTGCAGTAGATGTCCTTTGATGGGCCTTCACAAGGGACACAATCTTCAGTCTCTGGATATTCAGAGTGGCCCATCCATACACCGTTTCCCCAGACTTCCTAGTCACCATCTTCAGATCCTTTTCCTTCCAAGTCCCTGACCAACTAGACAAAACATGAGCCACTGCCCATTAATGTAGATCTTTATCTCTAGTCATCTCCTACTCAAAATATAGTAGGCAAAAAACCACACTGTTCAACGTTCTGCCCCCTAGCTGGATTCTGCTCTGTCACTGTCACTCGTGGTCAGTCCTGAGTGGGGCTTTAGTGCTGCAACGTCTACTTTTGACTGATACTGGCATGGCATACAGCCTCATTTGTACACTAGCCTCAAGTTTTTTTCTTCTTTGCTCAACTGGTCATAAGGAACTCCCAGGAGGCCACAGGCATGGCCAGAAGGAAACAATGAAACAGAAGTTGGCCTCAAAGGTTTCTGAACCACCTGCTCACATAAAAGACCCAAGTTCCAGACCCACCCAAGTCTGCCCTGCTATGCACCATCTCCTCTCGGTAACAGAATGATGCTGCTCATTCCCAGTCTATGGCAAAATGGGTCAGACAACAACCAATTCGTGCGGGGAAGCTCGGCCACATGGTCACCTGATAGCTCACAATTGGGTATTCACTCTGGAATGAGGCCCAACACAACCCAAGAGCTATTTCTCAAAAGAAAAATCTTTATCTGCATTAGAGGACACAGATGTGCCCCAAATTCCTTGAGGACTGCACTGTGACTCTTTTATTGGTACTTGCAGAGACAAATAATAGGGAGAAGAAGAAAAAGGTAGGAGGGGGGAAGTCATACCGCCTTTGCTCACAAAATACTCCTTGTTCCCAAACACAGTGGGAACGGATGGATGCCACTCCCCAAATCTACACCCCCTTGAGATTTAATCAGTATCATAGGGCTACAGCCCCAAATAATAAAGGAGACCCAGAAAAAAGATCACGAGTGACTTTTTCTTCCTTGCCTTGAGAAACTGGATGTGACCATTTCCTTCAGATTAGAAAAGAACACAATAAACATGGTTAAAAGGGATTAGAGGCCAAGATGAGAGAGAAGAATCATGAGCCTTGCTGCTCTAAGTCCAGCCCAGGTAACCGATGTCCCAGGGTGACAAGAGAAGACTCGGGCACATCTGTCATGGCCCCCAGTAATCTCTGAGGAACCGGAGAAAGACTATGCAAACACAAGAGGCAGGAAGCCGTTTCAATTTTCCAAGCTAAGGTAAACTGGGTAACTTGCCCCTCAGCCATCGAGCCTCAAAGGACTACAATAACATGTTAAAGATGGCTTAAAACCACTACAGAAAGAAATCACTAACCAGGGAGGAGAAGTCTGAAATCATGAGGACCAAATAATGGCAAAGCTAACTTTAATTCTTTCTTTCTAAGAGCTGGTAGACCTTCCAGAATGAACTCTACCACATGAAGAAGTCTGCTCCTCTAGGGTGAAATCCAATTAGCTAACTTGCTCTATTATAACTGAAAATAAAGTCTTTTTTGAAAAGAATTACAATCCAGGGGTCCCAGGGTGTAAGCGTTAAAAAGGGCTTCTGATTTGTTCGAAGGCCTTCCCTTATATGCTAAATGACACACAGGAGGAAGCAGAACTGGATAGGAGAATTCAAATCTGTGCTCTCCCAACTCAGTAGTTATGGATCTTAGCACATTACATCACCTCTCTCCGACTTCACTTTTGCACCCATGACATGGTAAACAGTTCCCCCCAACTCATGAGAATCACACGTAAAGTACACGTAACGCTCTGGGCACAGGGCCTCTTCCACAGCAAGTCCTCAACGTCACATTAGCCACTGCTATTAACAGACTGACAGCAGCCTCGGTCTGCAGAAAAACTGTGAAAGAAACGTTTGCATTACGTCTTCCCACCTCCTTTCTCAATCATACCTAACCACCTGGCAACCCGGCTAAACTTCCGTATAAGCTATAAACCTGGAAGGAGAATAGTGAAGAAAAAGGCACCAGGTTGAGCAAGCAAGATCTGGATTCCGGGCTGCCACTAATGAGTTCAGTAACTTGGCACAAGGTAAAGGCGCCCCATTCTATGTGGCCCTCAGCTTTCGTAGCTGTAAGACACGCTTGAGTTAAACGCTATCAAGAGTTTTTTCCATCCATTACGGTTCTACAATGCAATGCACGTGAAATGTTTACAGTTTGCATTATTAGTACACCAGTACTTGACCTGTCCAGATTTTTGCTTATATCATCATCTTCTTCATCCCCATCAACGATGCTCTTTACCAGAGAAGCAGCTCTGAGAACATGGACACCTTCTTCTCTCCAAGGACAAATTTAAATCCATTCTCCGGTTTTTTTTCCTTCCAAAACTCATTTAACACAAAACTTACACTTACCATTCTCCCTCCAAAAAAATCTCGTTAAAACTTAATGAAAACTTGGGGCGCCTGGGTGGCTCAGTCGGTTAAGTGTCTGACCTCCGCTCAGGCCATGATCTCACAGTTCATGGGTTCGAGTCCCACGTCGGGCTCTGTGATGACAGCTCAGAGTCTGGAGCCTGCTTCAGATTCTGTATCTCCCTCTCTCTCTCTGACCGTCCCCTGCTCACACTGTCTTTCTCTCTCTCTCAGAAATAAATAAAACATTTTTTAAAAGAAAACTTATTATCCTCAGGGCACCTTGGTGGCTCAGTTAAGAGTCCAACTCAGGTCCTGATCTCATGGTTTGTGGGACCAAGCCCTGTGTCAGGCTCTGCATGGACAGCACAGAGCCTGCTTGGGATTCTCTCTCTAGTGCCGTCTCTGCCTCTGCCCCACACAAGCTCTCTCTCAAAATAAACCAAAATATATATATATATATATATAAAAAAACCCTTATTATCATCAAACATTATTTTACCTAAAAGCAAAACTAAGCATCATGATCTTTATGACTCCCCGTTGGGGCTGCCCCAAGCAGGTTAATCTACAGTAACTCAAATTTCAACAAGTTGCCACCATTTGCATTTAATTATGTGCTTCTGCTCTTTCTCAGAGGTACTGAGACTTTTGGAATTATGTACAGAGCATTTATCAATAACACTGATTTTTTTTCAGTAATCTGACCAAAGTGTTGGCGATAGGGAGAACAATGCAGAGAGAAAACTGAAAATTTAGCAATGCCAGCCAAGGGAAAGTGCCAGCTCCCTCAAGGGATCCGGGCTCAGTCAGACTAAGGACACGACTGCTTATCTCTCGGCACACCACAGAGCCTGGGGATGAAAAGCCAGCCCAGGGTCCACAGAGGCATGCCTCACTTTACAGAATACAATTCCTCCTCTAACAGTGTACCTAAAGCGAATTTCACAAATCTAATACTTTAAATACACTAAGGGTGCTTGCTAGACAGACAGAATTAATAAATACTGTTTAAAAATATATACTCTCAATCCAGGCTGTTTTGTACAACATTAGATTTGCTTAAGGCAATCAAAATTTTGTTAGTGAAATTAACTATCCTTTGTATTATTTAATTACTATCTTATTAAAATCTTATTTTAAAAAGCACCGACTACTCCTATGATAAAAGAAAATTTTTAACTGTTTTTAATGTTTCTTTATTTTTGAGAAAGAGGGAGACACAGAATCCGAAGCAGGCTCTAGACTCTGAGCTGTCAGCACAGAGCCCGACACAGGGCTCTAACTCACAGACCACGAGATCATGACCTGAGCCGAAGTCAGACACTCAACTGAGCCACCCAGGCGCCCCAAAAGAAAGAATTTAGTTAATTAATATTATTTTTTAATTTTTTTAAGTTTATTTATTTTGAGAGAGAGGCAGAGAGAGAGTGAGTAGGGGGAGGGGCAGAGAGAGAGGGTGAGAGAGGATCCCAAGCAGGCTCTGCACTGTCAGCATGAAGCCTGATGCAGGGCTCCAACTCATGAACCGAGAGATCATGACCTGAAATAAAATCACAAGTCAGGCGCTTAACCGAACGAGCTACCCAGATGCCCCTAGAAATTAATATTATTTAAGGACTGATATTTGTTTAGTCACCACCTTGAAAGTGGTATCATCCTGAGGTCCTAACAAAGAAGAATGACTTCAATAAAACTGTTCAGATGCAGACTCCTAGTCAATGGCCTAAAACCCTTACCACTATATTTATGGGAGGTTTAACCACACATGGAGAAAGGTAAAATAAGACAATCGATGTTCTAAGAAGTAACCACCCTGTGTAAATGGCCAGGAACTTCACCGGAAAAGGAGATCTGTACCCACTCACTGCCCCCAGTAAACCATTATACATGTATTCACCCCCACAGTACTGAATAAGAAGAATCACCTTCCCCAAACAACCAGTTAAAAAGGAAAAGAAGAGAATACCAAATAATAGGGAAGTTACCAGTTAAGGCCAGAAAAGAGAGCCTACTATACAGCAAGAACCAACATAAAATGAATAAAACTACTGTAATTTCTTTCAAAATCGTAAAACAAGTCACAAGCCACACCCTGGCTCCTCCTAAATGGTGTGCCTACCAAAAACGAGATTCATACAGAGAGAACGCGATGCCGCACAGCTGCTAGGATGTGAAATATGCTATCCTGTCTCCTGGATGAAAAGGCTAACTGTCAGGCATTTTCCTGACATTCTGACATGACAGCACAGTTAATTTCTAGAGAAGATGATCAGTATACCAAATGCGCTTAATTTTTCACCATGACACTTGAGGCTTGCACACAGGGTGTTAACATTTGCTCACTATACCTTAAGCTATCAAGACCAATTTCATGCAAATTTTCATCAACTGTAAATGGAGTTAGGCTTAATAATCATAGGTGTCGATCCAATATGCAAATGAGATTTAAATACCTAAAACAGAGTTATCCTGAGAATGCTGCCTGTGTCACAGGCACTGTGTGCTGGGTAGACACGATCAGCTTTCCTATCCACAGCATCTGAACTCTTAACAATACACAGAGCTAAATGAGCCAAGTCATCATGCAAATTTTACCAAAAACTCCTTTGAGAAACACAAATAAAAAGTACAGGTGGTAGTATTTGTATAAAGCACCCAGTGTTTGCATGAGTGAGTAAGTTTGCATAGGATGGGTCAAACAGAAACAGTTCCAGAAAGGGTAGGTCTTCTCCAGGAACTTTCTCTTCTGAGGATGGAGCAAACAGATACACCCCAGCTGAAGTCACAGGGAAGGAGAGGGCCACATACCCGAAGGAACTGATTTCCAAGTACAAAAATTCTGTGACTTTGTTCTTTCCAAGTCCTTACCTAACTTCTAACATTTACTACCTATGACCCTACGATTTCTGGACTTCTACTTTTTAAAATGTAATAAAAGAGAGAAAATACGGATACAGATTTGCATTTGTTTGCATTTTTAGAAATTGTGGGCTGATACACAAGAAACTAATAAATGTTTTTACCTAGAGAGGATCTAAGAACCGAGCAAAGAAGGTACTCAGACAGAAACAAAGTTTTTGCCTGTAAATCTTTTTATATTTTAGGTACTGTAAACTATGTAAAGATATAAACCATTCTAAAGATCAAATTAATAAAAATGTAAATAAAATAATATGACAATGAGCCACAATAGCAGAAAATACTTTTTTATTGAACTGCAGAAGCGAAAAATAGAATTTTAACTTCCCAACAGGCTGCAATTAAATTGAGGCAAGCTAAAAAGCATTAGATATATATTATAATTATAGTTTTACAATAATAAAAAAAAACTCAATAAGTTCTTTTGTTATATGCAAACCCTGAGAGAATATGAGTAGAAAGGCCACTGTTTAAGTATATGAAAAATCGGGGCACCTGGGTGGCTCAGTCGGTTAAGCACCTGACTTCCGCCCATTATCGTGATCTCATGGTTCCTGGGTTCAAACCCCACATCAGGCTCTGTGTTGACAGCTAGCTCAGAACCTGGAGCCTGTTTCGGATTCTGTTATGTCCCTCTCTCTCTGACCCTCCCCTGCTCACACTGTCTCTCTCTCTCCCAGAAATAAATAAAATATAAAACAGAAATTTTTAAATATATGAAAAATCGATGTCCCTGTTCATCTTCCTGAGGCTGAAATTGTATAGCATGTAGTAAATCTATTTTGATTACCTTTATTCTCAATGCTAAAAGCTAATTATTAAGAGTTTATAAAATTGGCTATTTGAAATGTTTAATTTGACTCTAGTTTCATATGTATATTTTAATGAACACAATAGTCATTTCTCAGTAGGCTGTCATTTATGAATTTAAAATGTGTCAATGCTCATGACAGGAGGTCATGTCATTAATGACTTGTTTTAGCAAGCTGTGTCAGACATGTAGCACATGCTACACTTAATGCAAAAGTTCAAATGTATTTTCTCTTCAAAAATGGCTTTAACCTATTTTTCTGTCATCACTATACAGCCTTCAAAATCAGTATTAGGCTCAGTTAAGCCGAGGTTTCAGTTTAGAAACTATTTTGCCTTCTGGCAAAAAGAAAATCCGGATGTGACATTAGCAACAGCCATTTTTATCACAACGGTAGCCCACAGCACAGCCCTCCTTGGATTCCAAATCCTGCCGACGCTGCTGGTAACTACGGCCATCACAAACATACGGAAATCCAAGTTCATCGTCCCAGGGCGCCTCCGAAGCCGTGAAGCCGTCCGCGCCTGTGCACCTCCCTGTGGCCCCCCAGCCAAGGCTCTCAAGCCAAAGGCCCGCAATTCCAACCACAGGCACGACGGCATGTGCACCCTGACTCCACCACAACCACTCACACCAGAAACGAGTGGGCAGAGGCAGGGACGTAACAGACAGGAGATGGGGGAGGAAGAAAATGGTGGCTCAGCACTCACATCCTTTTTTAACTAACACTCAGCGCTAGAACCTTCACGGTGCCCACCATGTTTCTCTCACGGCCTGCAACTGAGAGACATTTATTTCTATCATATCTAAAGCCCTAGAATCCCACGAGAGTCCCTCCTCCTGGAAACTCTCTAGATAGCCACTTAGTAGGGCACAGTTAAATATCACAGTGGATTACGGAAAGAGGAAAACGGTTATCAGGCAGGGTTTTCAAGGGGGGAAAATATAAAAACTACATTATGAGTATTATGAGTAAAGCTATGGCACCCCTACTTTGCCCACAAAAGGTAATTTACATGCCCCACCTCTAATCCTCATGACAACTTCATTAGGTACATTACACAGTCTTCATTTTCAAGATGAAAAATCAGACTCCCATTAAAGCGATCCAGAAGAGTCACATAACTGTTAAATGGCAAGGCAAGCATTCAAGCACAGACCTATCTGCTGGTACTAACAAAACAACACTATGAAGCAGTAGCAGCAGCTGTCTGATACTACTGTTTCTTCTCAAACACTCCTAAGCACTTCTACCTTAAATTGTTTCACTTAAATTCAGTTTTTATTCGTAAGAATATTCTTATTCTTATTCATAACAGCCATACAAAATAGGTATTATCATCTACAGATGAGAAAACTGGGTACAGAGAGGTTTAACAACTTACTCAAAGTCACACACCAAGTAATGAAATGGTTTTTGGATTTAGCACAGTCTAGTACCGCCACACACACTTACCTGCTTTCCTGTGACACCTCTCTAATGCTTAATTTAAAGCAATACAATTCTATGGTCAACGAATAATTCTGTAAAACTATAAAACATAAATTTGGACTTTATTCTTAATACTTCATTGAAATAAGAGGAAACTACTTAATATAGTAATTTTAAAAGTATTTTTACGTTATATTCTTTTCCTGAAATTCAATTCCACCAATGTCAATTAGGAGGCCCCCACTCTCCTGAAAAGCTGGGAGGCAGGTAATGAATAATTTTCTAATCAAACAAGAAGTATTACAGGATCCCAGAATGTTCCACGAGAATACCCTCCAGAGGAAACTTGAGAAACAATCATTATTAATTACAGAATTAAAGAAACAAAAACTCTAGTGACAAAGTTAAGCCTTTCAATCTCATTGGCTTTCAGGAAGAGTTTCGATTACATCTAAAATCAAATGGGAGGCAATGTGAAACTTTCTATTTAGCGTGAGTGTGTGAGTATATATGTGTACATAATATTAACTATAAAAGAAAAAGCAGCAAACCCACCACTGAAGTAAGAGCCCAACATAAATACACAAGATACGGTGATACATGTAATTCATTGGCTCTGACTAATGCTATTTAGCCTGAACATCCGTAATATGTGAATCTGATAACAAAAGGCGAAGCAAATTTGTCAATGTAGCAGAGTAGATTTTCAGGAAGACAAAAAGACCACCAATAATTTCACACAGGACAACCTGAATGAAATAAGTAACAAGATAACCTTCTTTCTGCAGTGATATTTTTAATATTATTGCCTGAACCAAGACTTTGATTCATGTAAAACCACAAAATAAAAGTCCACATTACAAGGCTTCAAATTTTTTCATTTCAAAACTTAAATATATAATCCTTTAAACAAAAATGGGTAGTAGCTACTAAACTATACTCAGCACATCATGATTAGTTTTAACTTTTTAGTCTAGTCAAGGAAAGCAACAGGTCATTCTCAGGACTATTATATCTACAAGAAGCAGCAATGAAATGTAAAATAGATGAAAACATTTTAAAAGGAGATCTCTTCCCATCCCAAACAACTATCATAGTAGAAAAGCAGAGCTTGAAAACAATAAACAAAACTCCAGGTGTAATTTTACTAATTTTGCCTCTGAACTTTTGAATGACTGCCAAAAAGACCTAAGAAAAAGGGAGAAAATTTATTTAAAAAAAAAAAAACCACCTTGGAGCCACTGCAAGTAGAAATGCTAGAGGGAAAAACTGAAATAGAAAGAAAACTTCAAAGAGATTCTGTAATCGAAGATGCCTTATTCTTGACTGCCTCATCTGGGAGATTAAAGAAGATTTTTAAAGCTGTTCCATGGACATAGAGATCAAACACTTATAAATGTTTATAATTTTACAAGTCCTAAATTCAAAGGTGGGCTCAAAGAAGGGAGAGGAACACAGAGGAAAGATGAATTTTCTTGGGTGAGGGAGGGATGTTGAAGGTGGCTTTGAAGAACACACTCCTTGGGTTCCAGAAAAGAAAGAGTAACTTTGGAAAGCTCATGCATCACCCACAAAACCTAAACGAATAACAACATGTAGTGAAAAGTAAGACACAACGTCAAGTTTGTTTCTACTAAAACTTAGCAGCATCAGCTCACCAAGTATTCATATAGTAGCTCTTCAGGAGCAGTCCAAAATTATCATGTGAACCTGGTTAGCGCTTCTCTCTCCAAAAGAAAATCTCAACAATTCAGATTTGTAATTTATGAAAGTTTAAAGACCGTTAATTAAATTTTATGGTCTCGGCTTTCTGTAGAATTCCTATCCCATAATTAAAAAAAAAAAAAAAAAGGATGCAAGTGGGGAATGGGGGGAATTTGATCCCCATCAACAAAAGCCTGGGGCATATCAACTACTAGGAGGAATGGTCATTTCAGTGCTGATGGAAGCAAACAGACACATTTCCATGGATACGTTTCTACCTAGCAATCTCCTCATTACTGAATAGGTACATATGCCATTTTAAACGCTAAAGGAAATAGAGCTGCATGTGAACTTTCTACCACTTTATTTCCAATCAGCAGACATTACTATGTTCTCATGCTCGATACCAGGAGTTCCCTGAAGAAGGAGGGATGACTCATTCACTTATTATTTTTTGTATCACCAGGGTCCACACAGTGCCGACCACACGGCAGAATTCATATTCTAAATGTCAGCATCATTTACAACAGGGTACAAGATAAGTCACATAACTGTAATCTCTCTACTAAAATGAAACACGTTTCTATTCACTGTTTAAGGCCTAATGCCAGCTCTGTTGCCTCTGCAGTCTGACCAGGTCCCGAAGCTGACGGGATTACTAATTCCTCTGTAACTACAAGGAGCCTTCATCCATATACCAACCAAAGTGTATCACCTTGACTCTAATTACTACTCATGAGCTGAATACTGACCGAGCTCCAGGCTCCGGGGCAACAACAAGCATCGCCGTGTGAGGCCCCTCTTCCCCTGCCTTTGCCGCTCTCAGGGGGAAGAGAGAGGTCGGGATCGTCAGCTGGGGCCCAGCACTCAGAGGAAATACAGAAGGCTGAAGACACGACGTGAGGGAAGGTGCTATTTTATACAGGGTGGTCAGGGAAGAACTCTCTGTAAGGTAACAGGTGCACACAGACCAGAGATGAGGGAACACCTGGAGGAAGAACGTTCCAGGCTGAGGGAACAGACACGAGTGCGCACATGCTTGAGGATGTTCAAAGAACAGCAAGACAATTAAGGGAGCAGTGGTAGCAGGAAACGACGTCAAAGAAGTACGAGGGGTTCCGCTAACCTAACACCTCTCAAGTCATGATAACAACTTTGGCTTTCACTCTGTAGCTGTTTATATTGAAGTTAATTAGAATTAAATGCACTTTCGGGCACGTGGGTGGCTCAGTCAGTTGAGCGTCAACTTGAGCTCAGGTCATGATCTCATGGCTCTTGAGTTCAACTCTGGCGTCAAGCTCCATGCTGACAACTCAGAGCCTGGAACCTGCTTTGGATCCTCTCTGTATCTCTGCCTCTCCCCTGCTCGCTCTCTCTCTCAACTATAAATAAACATTTTTTAAAAATTTTTATTAATTAAATAAAATTTAAAACTCAGTTGCCCCCTTGCACTAACTGGATTCCAAGTGCTTAACAGCCACGTAGGCCACTGCCACCGTATTAGTACAAAACAGAACATGGCCAACATTGCAGAAAATTCTACTGGCTAGCACTGTGAATGAAATCGGAGAAGAGGGAAATAATCTGGTTAGGTATTCAAAGAATCTGACTGCTAAGTGGAAAACAGATATGGGGATGGGGAGCAGAAAGATAAATCAGGCAACTATTATAATCTAGGCAAGAAGATGATGCTGAATTAGACCAAAGTGGTGCCCATTAAATGCAGGTGATAAAAACGACTGGACTCCAGATATGTCTTAAAGGATATGCGGATAGATTTGATGTGGGACATGGAAACAAGAGTAGTTAGCCTTGATTCCAAAATTTTTGCCCCAAGCAGAAGACACAGATTCCTTCAACCAAGACAGGAAGACTACAGAGGAACAGATCTGAGGGGGTGATTAGCACTTTAAGACATGCTGAACAGACACGCCTGTTAGAGATTCAAATTCAGATGATAGGCAGAGAGTCTAGGGTTCAAAGGAGAGATTCAATTTAGAAAATGGATTATTTGGGTACTGTGTGCATACAGAGAGCACTTCAAAGGTCCGTGGAGCTCTGAAAAATTCTAAATGAGTGAGTCCAGGTGGAAAGTAAAACAAAGAAGTGCCTTGGGGGCTCCAACATTCAGACACCCTAATCCTTGCTGGACGAACCAGCAAGGATGACTGAAGGCGCAGCCCGGGAAATGGTATAAGAACCTAATAACCAAGAGAGACTGGTATCCAGAAAGCCCGGTAAAACGTATTTCAAGAAGGAAAGCGTGATCAGCTATGTCAAATGTTAACAGACAAAGACTGTAAGACACGGACTCAGAAGTGACAGTTGCACTTGGCCAGACAGAGGTCACTGGTGAACTTGGCAAGAGCAATTTTAGTAAAGGTGCCTGACTGGAGTAAATTGGAGACAGAGCAGGAAGCAGGAGGTATAAACAACTGCTCACAAGGAGGTTTGCTACAAAAAGGAAGAAAAAAAAAATGTAAAAGTTGGAGAGAAATATGGTGTCAAAGAAGGTTATTTTAAGAGAGGATGGAGCACCTGGGTGCCTCAATCAAGTGAAGGATCCAACTCTTGATTTCAGCTCAGGTCATGATTTCACATCTCATGAGTTTGACCCCACATGGGGCTCTGCACTGACAGTGTGGAGCCTGCTTGGGATTCTCTCTCTTCCTCTCTCTCTCTCTGCACCTCCCCTGCACTCTCACTCTCGTGCTCTCTATCTCTCCCTCTCTCTTTCACTCGCTCTAACAATAAATAAACTTAAAAAATAAAAGATAGGATATATCACAGCATGATTGATGATAGAGATCCCACAGTAAAGAGGGAAAATAATCCAACAGAGAAAGGAGAAAACCAGGAACAAGGTCCTGGAGCAGTGAGGAGGGATCAGGTGACAAGTGACAGAGCCGGCCTCAGGAGCACAGACCATTCATCAAGTGCAGTGGAGGGACCACAACGTGGCTCATGTAGCAACTCCATGCAGGCAGGCAGGCTGGGTGCTGGGCATGTAAAGAAAGGTACTCTCTTCCAGGGGTTCTAAATAGCTGTGAGCTTCACTAGACCTATGGCTTTCCAGAAGATGGGCTGCGTTTTGGTCATCTGTCTATTTCTGGCAAGAGCAAGCTGGCACACATTACATGATTCAAGAGTTCCACTGAGCAAACACATTCTAAGAACTGCCTAACTACCCAGGGGCCTGAGCTCACGCCCTGACATGTGCAGGGCTTTCGAGTCCGTTCTGCACATCTCACAGAAGAAAAGGCACTGCGGTTCCCACCAACTACAGCCTACCTGACCCCACGCCTCACTCAGCTTCTCTTGGACAGGGTGGGAAGGATGTGTCCGGGTCCAGCCCTCATGTGCGGAAAAGGCTTCTGCCCATCGGATTAAAGTCCCCAAAGGGCAACTATCCACTCTGATTCTGACTGACCCCCTCAGACACGATTTACTCAGAACAGACCAACTAGTTCTCCTCTTTCTTAGAATATAATTGACTTCCTTTTCCTTAAAGCAACTGATGAGGTACCTTCCCTTCCCTACAGTGATCAAACCCAATTCCTGTGTGGTATTTCCCTCCCAGCCTCCCAGACTTACAGACACTCCAGGTCCCTATTTACAAAAGCCTTTAGAAATTGTAAGGATTTTTAAAGTAAGAATGAGATTAGAAACTAAATATACAAAATGTAATTCAATTTCCTGAGCCCCTTTCTAAGAGTAAGGATATTGAAAACAAATCAAATGTGAAATATGAGTACTAACATTAAAAAAAAAAAAAAAAAAAACCAGAACATTGCCAACATTACTGACATTCATTAAAGGGGCAAAGTCATATCCTCTAATCCGGAATACATCTGGCCTGTTTCCTATGCTGACTGTCCTAGCTTAAAGTAGTATTTTTAATTAAAAAAAAAAACATTTAGGCTTATTAAATCTGTTAAATTTGACCAAGATAAAAAAAAAATCCTCAGTCTCTCAAAAATCTTTTGAGTAGCTAAAATCGTTTCATAAAGAACTATTCTCTGCAACAAGCATGGGGAAACTAATGGGGAAGAGAGCTTTTTCTAACAAAAGTGTCTGATTAGATAAGATAATGCAACACATCTATTATATCTATTGTAACAATACCATTCACACCACTATAGCTATAACACTCTTAGCATTTCCATTATAAAAACCTGTTTTTCAACTCTGCCACCTGCCAGCCATTAAAAAAAAACTGCTCTTCCATAGAATTCAAGTGTTGATCCTGGAAACATTTCTACCACTGTTCCTACTAAATGTTTTTGTTCTTCAGATTATCATGCAAATATTTTTAAGAGGGTATTTTATCTTTCAACAGTACACAGGTCTGATATCGAAGTTTAAATGTACAAGCAAGAATCACTGAAACATTCATTCCAGAAATCCGTCAATCTGTACTGAAGGTCAATGTGGTACACTCTTGGCCATCAGGTCATTACTCTCACCCCTAAATAAGAGTTACAGATATTTATTACACTGAAAACATTAAGAGTGATAAACAATTCTTCATTTGACTAAGGTGGGGAAAAAATTTAAAAGGAAAATATGATACAGAGAAGTGTAAAAATGAAGGAACAGGTAAAAAAGAGCCAAATTCACAGCAAGGAAAAGCAGCCTGCGACAGTCATAGTACACCAAGAAAATAAATGGGCTAAAATTAGCTGGCGACTAAGCAAATGCCCAAATTTAAGGCACAGTTTATCCCCAAAATAATTATCCCTCAGAAAAGACAGAACTGTTTCATACTTCTCATCAAGTCTATGCAAAATCTTCCTTATTACCAGGAACATTTACTTCCTCCATTCCCTTAATTTGAAGAACAGACTATCACTTGGAGAGGATATTACCCTGCGCAACAGAATCTCTCGAAGCCTAGAGAAGTCACTGGAATCAGTAAAAACAGCTGCAGTGAGATTTAACCCTGATTTAACTCCTAGGGATAAAACTTCACACTGGCAAGTATTGGATTTCACTGTAACAAGCCTTTCAAAGATTAATTTTCTAAAAGCATTATAATAAATGGTTACACTGTAGGGATCAATATGTATGCTTCTCCAGGAGTGAAGACAAAACCAACTGTTCTTTAATTATGAGAACAGGCGCCTAGGAGAAAATTTCCAGAGCCCGCACCACAGATAGACTCAAAATATGCTGAATTCCAAACACGTCCCATGGAAGCGAAGTCTAGAAAACGGTGTCGGACAAGTCAAAAAGTGATTTTAGAGAGGAAAAGCCGGAAAAGTAACAACTTTTAAATGATTTCATGTAATGCGATTTTAACTATGCAATATATAACTTAACTAAATACAAGGATATTTGACACTTTCATTTGACAATTTCAACTTCATTCGCCAGTTTATATACTGCAGTCAGTCAAACATGTTAATTTTCCCACTGGGAAAACACTGTCATCTTCTAGTGGGATCATCTATGTTTTGCCCGGTGTGGTAACTGAAAAAATAAAAACAAGGACCAAAGCTTTTCATTTTTTAAAAAATTTCCGTCAGCCCGTAGCACCGTGTCCCACATGTTCAACAGTTAAGTAACATGCTAACATTTACTTCACATATATGAAAAGGTCTCTGTAAAACATCTGGTGAAGGAAGCACAGTATTTTGTGGGTCAGATACATGAAGAAAATATTTCATCTTCAAACAGTAATTATGAATTTGCTTTTTATTTTTGAAAATATAATCTGTTTTTATCGATGGATGAAGGTGGGGACTGGGCTTTCCAAACCCAGGGTCTGCAAGACAGTCCTGCTGTGTTTTTCCAAAAAGATTTAGTATTCATTTTTGAAAACCATGCTTAATCCTTAGCATGAAGTTAATATATGTAAGCGCTCAGAATAATGCCCAGCACACAGTAAAAATTAAGTACATTTTAGATATTACCATGAATTGCTAAGCCAAAAACCAAGGTGTTAAAGGTTGTAACATTATTTACAGACTTGTATGTTATTGCAAAAGGCAAAACCTGCAATTTCACAGTATTTATTATAAATCATAGATATGTAAAATAATACCAAAACTGGAGCTCATACTTTAACGATTACCACAGGCACTTTGTATTGGCTGTAAATCTGCAGCTCAATCCTGAAGGCCGCTAAAGCATCCATCACTAATGACTCTGTCATACTACTTGCATCTCTTTAATACCTACATTTCATGAGGAACAGCGTTTAAAAAAAAAAAATAAAGATTAATGAAAGTTGTGATAAATTAAGAATTTCATATAGCATATAAAATTTTGTTTCAAATATTTACCTAACCTCTAACAACAGCAAATATATTTGGTTTGCCCAAACCTTTAGCTTAACACCCTTCAAGAGTCTGAAAAAAATGAAGAACAGGGGCGCCTGGGTGGCTCCGTCAGTTAAGCGTCCAACTTCGGCTCAGGTCATGATCTCACGGTCCATGAGAACAAGTCCCATGCCCCCCACTCTGCACTGACAGCGCAGAGCCTGCTTGGGATATTCTCTCTCTCTCTCTCTCTCTCTCTCTCTCTGCCCCTCCCCAATGTGTACGTGTGTGCACTTTCTCAAAATAAGTGAACTTAAAGAAAGAAAAAGAATGAAGAGAGCTGCACCTCTGTGTCCCCCATAGCATCTACCTCAGTGTCACTTACATGGTAAGTATATACTCAACAGGCCCTATGAAAATGGCTCCTTATGAAATTCAAAGAATGATAAGACTTCCTATTACACCAAACACAGGCAACATATCTTATGAACTGGTATACGGGAATAACACTCCTTACCAAAGAACTACGTATAGAGTAACTGCCTGAGAAATATGGAGTCGAAGACTTGCAAGTTACAGTCCAGGAAGGACAAGTATATGTACTTATTCTTTTTATTAAAACTACACCTAAGAATAAAACCTGTTCCCCCCCACCCTTTTAACATCCATCTCCCCATCTCCCACAGTCTCAGTTCTCCCCACGGCCCGTTCTCCACTCATCTCAGAGCCTGTAGCCTGCTTACGCCGCGACGCTAACAGAGTTAACAGAAAGAAAGACTGTGAATGCTCAATCAAAACAGCAATGTTTTTATTAAAGAGACCAGCAGCTGTGTGAGCAGGGACTTGTAAATGTGTCTGTTCTACAGGATTTTATGTTTAATTCAATTTGTTCAAATGAGCACAGCAAGGCCCTACAACTATGGGCCAGACAAGGAAATCGTTTTGCTCAACAGAATCCTAACACTGAAATGGTGACGGTGAGAGAAGGACGCACCTATTGAGGACTCGAACGTGCCACGAGCACTTCCTGAGCACCTAGTCCATCCGAGCCGCCGTGTACGGGGCTGGGGACGCGGAGCTGGACCCGGCCTGGTGGAGGGGCAGACACCCCAGCCGGTGGCTGTCCCACACTGGCAGGTTCAAGAACGCGCACGGCGTGGGGTGGTACCGGGGAAGCGGAGGCCAGCACGGGCCCCGGCTTCCCTGGGGCGAGAGGCAGGCAGGGAGAACGAGCCTCTGCCACCTGTTCTCCGCTCCACACACGGGAGCTTCACTGTGCCCACAGCGCTGCAGTTCCCAATCTGGGTAGCGGTGCACAGCTGTCCCCCATCACCTTCTTTTATCCCTTTCTCTACCAAGTAACTCACAGTAAAAACTTTCACGCGGCCCATCACACAGGGTCCACGGCCTCCGAACACCTCCCGCGCCCCCAGCTCCTCCTCCCACAACAGGCGGCTCAGAAGGGCCAGGGGAGCCCGTCAGACGGGAAGGTAAAGGGGAAGACACGGGCTCAGGAGCTCCCCTGGGACGGCCAAGGGTGAGGCCGGGGCAGGCACAGGGGTGGCCCAGGGCATCAAACCACACTGTGAAACAGAGCTGCAGCACGATGACGCAGAACAGAGTCCCATCCACTTTTAACACGCACGGGAGAACTGGGAGTAAGGCTCTGCCACAGAAGAGAGTTTGTGGCCAACAGTAACTCGCTGCGCTGTGATCGCTCTTCTCTCAACAAACACCTACGGAGCCTGTGCTCCACGCAGAGGGACAAGAAGGGCCTGCCTCCCGACTTCCCGGCTGTCCAATGGGAGGGGCCGGTCGCACGAGCCCGTTCTCTGTACACAACGGCCGACCGAGCCGAGCGGCTCTGCAAGGACTGCAAAGAGGCACCGCAACGCGCGCGGCAGGGAGCACGGCCACGCGGCGGGGAGCACGGCACACCGCAGGGAGCACGGCCACGCGGCAGGGAGCACAGCACACCGCAGGGAGCACGGCCACGCGGCAGGGAGCACAGCACACCGCAGGGAGCACGGCCACGCGGCAGGGAGCACGGCACACCGCAGGGAGCACGGCCACGCGGCGGGAGCACGGCACACCGCAGGAGCACGGCCACGCGGCAGGAGCACAGTACACTTCAGGGAGCACGGCCACGCGGCGGGGAGCACGGCACACCGCAGGGAGCACGGCCACGCGGCAGGGCAGCAGCACGGCCCACGCAGCACGGCACAGCACGGCACACGCGGCAGGAGCACACGGCCACGCGGCAGGGAGCACGGCCACGCGGCAGGGGAGCACGGCCACGCGGCAGGGAGCACGGCCACGCGGCGGGGAGCACGGCACACCGCAGGGAGCACGGCCACGCGGCAGGGAGCACGGCCACGCGGCAGGGAGCACAGCACACTTCAGGGAGCACAGCACACTTCAGGGAGCACAGCACACTTCAGGGAGCACGGCCACGCGCGGGGAGCACAGCACACTTCAGGGAGCACGGCCACGCGGCGGGGAGCACAGCACTTCAGGGAGCACGGCCACGTGGCGGGAGCACAGCACACCGCAGGGAGACACGGCCACGCGGCAGGGAGCACGGCACACCGCAGGAGAGGCACGCGCCACGGCGAGCACGGCACACCGCAGGGAGCACGGCCACGCGGCAGGGAGCACAGCACACCGCAGGGAGCACGGCCACGCGGCAGGGAGCACAGCCACACGGCAGGGAGCACAGCACACTGCAGAGAGCACAGCACACTTCAAGGAGCACGGTCATGCGGCAGGGAGCACGGTCACGTGGCAGGGGGCACAGCACACTGCAGAGAGCACAGCACACTTCAGGGAGCACGGCCACGCGGCAGGGAGCACAGCACACTGCAGGGAGCACAGGACACTTCAGGGAGCACGGTCACGCGCAGGAGCAGGGAGCACACACGGCAGGGAGCACAGCCACACGGCAGGGAGCACAGCCACACGGCAGGGAGCACAGCCACACGGCAGGGAGCACAGCCACACGGCAGGGAGCACAGCCACGAGGCAGGGAGCACAGCCACGCGGCAGGGAGCACAGCACGTGGCAGGGAGCACAACCACGCGGCAGGGAGCATGACCGTGCAACAGGGAGCACAGGAGGGAGCACAAACATACAGCAGGAAGCACAGACATGAGGCAGGGAGCACGGGCACATGGCAGGGAGCGCAGACACGCAGCAGGGAGCGCAGACACGTGGCAGGGGGCACAGGCATGCAACAGGGAACATAGGCATGAAGCAGGAAGCACAGATACGCAGCAGGGAGCACAGACACACGACAGGGAGCGTGGCAGGGAGCGCAGGCACGGCAGGGAACACAGACAGGCGGCAGGGGGCGCGCGCACGCGGCAGGGGGCGCAGGCACACATCAGGCACTGAGCCTTGCAACGGTGAACCAGCTTCACATGGCAACAATCCTCAGGAGGTCTGCAACATACATACAGGGAAAGAAAATGTGCTTTGAATTTTTTTTTAAGTATTTAAAATTAATTTTATTATACTCCATAATACGTGATCTTAAAGAGGATGAAATTTTCAAGAATTATGATATATCGACTGTTCTATAAACAAGTTCAATCTGACCCTTGAAGAGCACAGAGATTGAGGGCACAAATGCCCCCTTAACAGTGATCACCCCTGCACAGCTGAAAATCCACATCTAACTTTCGACTCCCCAAAAACTTAGCCACTAACAGCCTACTTTAGGAGCCTCATCAATAACACATGGTTAACTAACACATATTTGCTGATGTACTGTATTCTTACTATAAAGTAAGCCAGAGGAAAGAAAAGGTTATTAAGAAAGTCATACAGAAGAGAAAGTACACTTACTGTGCTGTACTATATTTATCAAAAAACATCTGAGTAGGGGCACCTGAGTGGCTCAGTCGGTTAAGCATCTAACTTCTGCTCAGGTCGTGATCTTGTGGTTCAAGAGTTCAAGTCCCACGTCACGCTCTGTGCTGAGAGCTCCCTCCCCCACTCATGCTCTGTCTCTCTCAAAAATAAACAAACATAAACAAGAACAAAAATCTGAGTATAGTGGACCTGCCCAGTTCAAATCCGTGATGTTAAAGGATTGGATACAATCCCATCATTTCACTAGCACCTCCTAACAGGGGGAAAAAAAAAATTCAGGAACTCATTTAAAGTTCAAGGTGCCACTACTGTGCCAAAATAACACTGCTGTAAGCCAAAATGACTGATGGGAATGTGCCATGGCCTTGAAGCCAAAGTGGGCTTCTCATGACTGAGGTAATTGTGTAATATGTTCACATGTACCATGTGGCTCAGTTACTTATTATTCTTTCACTGATGCTAAATTAACACTCTTCAGATCAAACTTTTGATATCTTTATTCTCTATCTTAAAAAACCTGTTTCAGGGACGCATGGGTGGCTTAGTCGGTTGGGCGCCAACTTTCGCTTGGGTCATGATCTCGCGGTTCGTGGGTTCGAGCCCCGCGTCGGGCTCTGTGCTGACTGCCAGCTCAGAGCCTGGAGCCTGTTTCAGTCTGTGACTCCCTCTCTCTCTGACCCTTCCCTGCTCACGCTGTCTCTCTCTCTCTCTAGAAATAAATAAAACACAAAAAACACAAAAAAACACAAAAAAAAAAAAAAACCTGTTTCAGGGGCACTTGGGTGGCTCAGTCGGTTAAGCGTCCAACTTCGGCTCAGGTCATGATTTCACAGTTTGTGGGTTTGAGGCCCACGTCGGGCTCTGTGCTGACAGCTCAGAGCCTGGGACAGCTCAGAGCCTGGAGCCTGCTTCAGATTCTGTGTCTCCCTCTCTCTCTGTCCCTCCTGCTCACGCTATCTGTCTCCCTCTCTCTCTCTCTCTCTCAAAAATAAATAAAACATTTAAAAAAAAATTTTAAACCTGTTTCACATAAAATATATTTTAATATAAAACAAATTATACACACACACACACACGCACACACAGATATATAGCTAAGTGAATTCAAAGTACTTTTGAAATGAACGTATTTTAATTCACTTTCTTGTCCATTCTGCAATCCTGCTATAATAGAATATGCTATACGAACAACAGTGCTGCTTATACACTTCTCACACTTGAGAGTTGAAAGGTAAGGGACAAGACAGATTTGTGATGTTTTGATAGAGTGCGTTGCCATGGAAATGACTAGCTTGTTTCTTATAAAGCACCATGACCTCACTGCAAATGAAAAAGGAAAGGATGATTTCTGAGGATTCAACTGAGAAAAAAATTAATAGCTAGAAAAACGAATTCAAAAACTAAAGAGACAATCTGGAAAATACTGCAGTGTCAAGTGCTATACTGATATATTTTCAAAGAACTTTTAAAAGCTCAACCTCCAAAACAGAAACCCTATAATCAAAAAAAAAGGGATAATATTAACGTGACGATAAACCATTTAAATAGATGGATCTGTGGTTTCTAAATAAATACATGAAAGCGTCAATCCTGATAGACTATGAGCAAAATCCGATGACTTTCTGAGGTTACATTGTAAAATTAAATCCACATCACACTTTTTCCTTCCTAAGAGCAGCCTGCTTTTCTCTCTCTCAATCTCTCTCTCTTTTTTCTTCCCCCTGGTGCCCCTGTTTGTACAGCTTATCCCTTATCACACTGACACGACTGGGAACCACAGCAGATGGTCCCCCCAGACATAATTCTAACAGGTTTTTTGTGCAAACAAAAGATAAAGAAGGCTACAGCAATGATTTACTGATATCTAAAGTTGAAAACTGACAAAACATAAACTGCTTTTTTTCTTGCTGTTTGAACTGTTTATCCTTTAAACTACCAAGACAGATGTGGCCAAATTTAAGTATGATTTCAAAACTATAAAATCAAATAGCCAGTTTTAACAGCCATTAACTTTTGTCTTTGAGTTACCAAAATGTCCTAAATCACATGGTTTTTAAACACTGCCCACCATTCCCTTTGTACCAGCAAAAGGGGGAAATATTTGTAAATTTCTGTCTTATAAACCCTACTTAGTTGCTACCTTGTGAAATAAACTGCTCATCTGTATTTTTCTTAAGCAAGGAAAACGCATTTGAATTAAAAACTCTAAAATATTTTCCCCAAGCAAAACAAACTAAAGAATGGATTAACTGGCCCAAATCTGGAATCTCGGTTACAGGGCTAAAATGTATTCTATTTTTAAAAATCTTCTATAAATTGAACATAACCCAAAACTAAATGGAAAATGTCCCCCAAAGTACTCATCCTTCAAGATTAAAGAATGTTTACACACCATAAAACAGAAGCTCCCTCACGACCACCTAATTGCGAAGAGCACCATTTTTATGGTGGACCTGAAGATCCAGCAAGAGCCCCAAACGATAATATATAATGAAACTGACAAGCATCTGAAATAAACCACCCAGACATCAAGCAAAAATATACCAGACAGACCCACAGGGCTCTTTTAATGTAGGTCATGATTGTCAGACCATAGCGAAAACATGGTGACCCTTGATAAAAATTAACCTTGATTATATGTAATCATGCACATATTTTGCTCTCAGTAACCAGCCCTCTGAACTAAGTCCATAAAGCCCCAAGAAGCAGAGATCACAGTGTGCTGTGCACAACTTCTCAACGAAGAAAATGTGTCTGCCCCGTCATAATTCTACCAATGGAGACACAGGGACAGCTTCCATCACAACAGCCCAGGACCTCCAAGGCCTCCACAGTAACTCTCACTTCCCAAGGGGTCTTACTACCTCAGCAAAATGCACTTGTTCTATAGTGTGGTTGTACAGATGTACAGAGGTCTCCATAAAAACCTACACATGTACACATTCCAGCTGAACTCCTTGATTTTTCTAGAGGTACGATATGGCTGGGTTTCTTGGAAGAATTATAAAAGTAAGCAAATTAAAATCAGATCACAAATAAAAGGCCCAATCATGTAATCTCTTATATGTTCTCTTTTTGTAGAAATCACTCACAAAGTCTTCGACCGGGGGAAGACGTGGCATTAAAATGCTGATTCTCTAATTAATCCACGCTAATAAAAGTTTCTATGTAACCTTACATGAGGACAAAAATCCCCATGCAGAACAAAAATGTGTATGTTCAGATGACATAGACAATTTATCCACCGCCAATTAATACAGGTGGTGATAACATAGCACTAATCAAGTCTGCACTGTAAATTTTCAAGCATGAGCCAGTTAGTTATGCTGCCTTCTACAGCCACAAAGCAGATGTTGAATTTTGCCAGCCAGTTGTCACAGCATGAGAACTGAAAACAGGACAAGTGAGAGACTATGCTCAAATCAGTGTAAATCCATCACTACTGGCAGAGCAGTGGGTCAGGAAGTTCACCTCTGTAGGGCATACACCATTCAGTGGAAACAATGGGTGTTCTCTGTATAATGTTTCCAAATCCAATCTCAATCCACTGTATCGGGGTAAAGCACAGATTTTTCTGCTAGGGATAGCCAAGATTCAGGAAACTGCAAATGTATTAAACATAGTCTTACAGCTATTATCTCATGGTCTATATCCTACACCGAATGTTATATTTACTGCCAAACAGAAAATAAAGTCTCTCATAGAAGGAATCTAATTTTGATCTTCTACAGCAGAAGTATGGCCCTGATGATAACTCTAAGACAAACTATAAAGCATCATGCTGATGATATAATTTAAATGCAGCGTAGTTTCTTTAAACACGTATTGAAGATGACTCTTTCATCTGCCATCTTTTTGAGAATGGAAAACTACCCAGTTGAAATATGCTTGTTAATAGGTAGCTCTGTCTCTGGAATTTAACTGTAAAAGTGTTATGAAAACCAGCTTGCTACACACAGCGATGGCCGCACAGCATTCTCATTATGGGCACCATACACACACTCCCGGTACGTGAATAACCAACACTAACAAGCAAAGTACAACAGTGACGGCACTCCGGTCCACAAGGGAAATTTTGAATCTGAAAAAGTAGACCGAACATGCTTTTTTTAAGAGGCAAACAGGAAACGTGTAACAATGAGTGTTGCACCACGTGGTCCTTAAAATCCTGAACTCACTGAATGTCATCATGTTAGTAGGAGACTCTGGCTAAAAGCTAATTTAATACTTAAATGTTAATATAATTTCCCCATTACTACATCTGCCATGAATGTTTTTTTCCACCAGTAAGAGCAAGTTAGAAAATGGTATGTAAGAAAAATCCTCCAGCAATACCCTCGTTACAGAGATAGTCACAAATGCACACGATTTCCAGGCCTAGCATATTAAAAATTAGCACAACACTTTCCAAAACTTGTGATTTCTTGAGCAGAAATAAAGTAAGGGATTAGCTTAATAAAAGTTATCTAAAAATAATATAACTGAAATTAGGCTACTGTCTTACCAGGCATGAATATATACAAAGAGCGTCATTTTGTTTAAAACATGCAAAGACTAAATCCTAAAATAATTTATTGCTTTATCCATCCCAAGACGAAGGAGTCAAGAAAACAGCACTGGATAAATCTTGTTACAAATACGGCAGTGTGGACCCATACGTATGATAAATAAAGTATAAGAAAGCCCTCAGCATTTCTGTGTAAACTGCTTCTGAAGGATTATTATGGAATGCACACACTGGCTGAACCTAAAGTGTTCGGGTTTTAAACATTAATTTACTTTGACTATGTGCATGTCAGAATGAAAGATTGCTGTCTGGATGCAGACGTGCCGTATTAATATTGAACGCGGGCCTTCACTCCAGGCCAGCAGTCACTCCGAGTCGACTTCAGCAAGTGGTCAAAGTAATGTACTCATTAAAATGGATGTGTTACAAGGTTATCTCCCCAAAACAGCTCTCAAATAGAGGTAGCCTTGAAACTTAAGCATTAGATATGCCAGAACCAACCTCTAATTGTCGCCAAGTCTGGAGAAAATTGAACTTACTCTCGCTACCTAATAACCAATAAATTTACTTGCTTTCATCAGTATCTTGGGAGAAGTCAAGTTTTAAATTATACGCGCTAACCCGGCCACCTCCGACAGCGCTGAACGCTCCTGGACCGACCTGCATGCACTGGAGGGTCCCCAACATGGGCTTTTCTTCATTTTCGACGCCTCCCCGTATTTCTCAGTGAAGTAAAATGTTATTCCTTTCATTTTTATTAACTCCATTCAAATTGTTTTCCACTTTGGTGGGACAATAAATTTCAATTCTCCAGACTAAAGGCTGACATACCAAATAGGTTTTTTTCCCCAGATTAAAAAATAAAATAAAATAAATTACATCTGACTTCCAACATATACAACAGCATGAGTAACTCCTCCTCCCCAAAAGCTCAAATACTTTCTAATTATTTTTCAGCATCAGGGATAAATCTTCTGCGTTTGTACCTGGTACAGTAAAGTGGGGCCATTCTCCAGCTCAGACGTTCCTTTCTCTCTTCCCAAGTCACCCAATTATTTTCACTAACAGATAATTCTTCATTTTAATAACACTTTTAACGTGCATAAGCTATGTTTTGTGCAAGTGTGTTTTTCCTCCAAAAAAATGCTGATTCACTTTGTACATAAAAGCAGACAGGGGCCCCAAATTTGTAATTAATCATTTCACATTGCTTCATTTCCTCGTTATCCACCCAATTGCCAGATAAGGGCAGAACAGGGAGAAGTCCAGGCCAACAAAGACAGGCAAAGCAGGAGTTTTCTCACGAGGAGGAGACCGTGTCTGGCACATGAAGATCTACTGAAGAAATGAATCTACGAAGAACCAGCAAAGGCTAGAGTTGAACTCTCTCATTTTATAAAAGAGTAATAAACCGAGGCTAAGAAAGATTACATGGCTTGGCTAAGATCGCTAGGCAAGCTGGTCAACCTCCCGGAGGCTAACTCAACAGACACTACTGTGACACCAACTTCTTTCTTATTCGCTCTCCCACCTATAGTACTTATTCTCTGAGATCAACCCAACCCTCTTCCTAGAGATTTACATAGGTTCCCCCTTATAGAAATATAGGTGGAAAGCAATCCCCTCCCAATCAGGAGGCTAATTTTTTTTAAATTCCCATAGCAGAAGAATCTATTTGGAGGGAATTTTAAGATCTAAGGGAAGGACAGAATCAGGAGACCAACAGCATAGAAAGCATCCATGGAAGCCACAATCAAAAAAGTTTTTAATTTGCTATAGTAAAGATAGCACACCAACAGGAAAGACTCTAAGTGACATCTTATTCTCAGTTCATAATGATGAATACTGCATCTTTAAGGCTGTCTAACCATCCTTTGCTTTTAAGAAAATTCAGGATCTCCCTTCTACAGTTTCATTCAAACGTGAGAAAATTTTCTTTTGACTTTTAACAGATAAAATACATTCTAAGATGCTTTCATTGTGCCTACAATATTTATAAATCCAATCGATTCCATTCTTACTCTAAGAGATTTCTCTATTTCTGGGGTCCCACAAAGTCCCATATATACTCGAACACGGATCTCAACTTCCTCCCGGCTCTCATATACAAGATGGCAAATACTAGGGCCCAGAAGTCTCTGTCTCCCAGGCTGAAAGGTTAAAACCTGTACCACAGGACCTATCAGCCATGTTTCTTCCTTTTGAATCCCCAACCCTCAACTTCCTCTTTTCTAAATTATCTCAAAAAAGGGTGATTTAAAGATACCTAAGGAAAAAAAATTAATGGCCCTGAAAGATTAAATAAACATCACCTTAACGCAATCTACTGGAACTTCACACAAAAGGAAATTGTACTGGGAGTAGAAGAAGCAGCTTCAGACTTGGTAGTTTCAGATTTAGATACAGAATTTCTCCATCCTCAATAATACCTTTAGGTTTCAAACAGCATAGCACCAGAATTAAGCAAAGTGGCTGGCAGTGAGTGCTAATTAGCATGACGTGCTGAGACTTATCAGATGGCCCATGACCTATACCTATAATGAAATCTAACTCCAAACGTTCTTGACCAAAGTGAAAAAGCATTTCTTTGGCAGGTGGCGGAAGGAATGATGAGTCAGGAAGAAATACTCAACACTGGCCAGATGCCTTAAGGTATCACCAGTAAGAACAGGAAAATGAAAAGAACCAATTGAAGAAACTAACAAAGAACAATGTGCCCATTTTATTTAGACACTTTAAGCAAGAAATGTATACTTACAGTGCCCATGAATCACAACGTTTCTAAAGCACAAAGAAGGCCATTAACTGTGGTCGGGCTCATTAAAGAGTCCCCAAAACTTATTAAAAGAACTACTTGAACGAGAAAAATGCTACATTTAATTCTTTCAGGTAGTAACAAATGATCAGTGATTTACAGGTAACAGTAAAAAGAAGGGCAGCGCAAATGAGAAACCAACTCTAACACATAATCATTCAGTACATTTTACTTGTTTCTCACAAATGAGACAAATATTGATATGAACTCAGTCAGCAAACGTGGAGTGCTTATTTTAGGCCAAATATGGTAGCAGGTTCTATGAATAGAAAAGATGTACTCAAGTCCAGTCTAATAGGGCAGAGTGAGAGAGAGTTGTGAACAAGTAATTCCAAAAGAGTCTAGTAAGTGCTATAGGTACAGATAAAGATAGTCTCGGCCATAGGATTGTGTTAATGAAGAGCCTGACTGGGGGAGAGGGGGAGGGATGGAGGAGCAGAGTCAGAAGTACTCAAAAGGATTCACACCTGACATTTCTTAATAGAGTACTTTACCTCTCCCAAAGTATGGGAAAAAATACAACCCATCCCTCATACTTCTGGAACAGTCAAATGAGTTATTTCATAATAATAAGTAAAAAAATAAAATAAAATAAATAAATTCACTGAAAAAAAATAAAGAGAAGTTCTCTAATAATGTCAACTTTGAAGCAAGACTTCCAATCTTCCAACAGCTAATCCATTTTCCTTCTATGAAGTCATTCTGCCTTGCGGGTTCCCCAAAGAAGCCATCTATCTCATGTTATCTCAATATCCTATTTTGCCTCATTTTCTAATTAACACTTAGCATCTGAAAGGTGTACAAGAGAGAAACACAAAAATAAGTGGGTTAAAATGAATTAAACACATTTTTAAACTGAAGTTCCAGTTTGTTTCAGAGACCTAGATTTAAAACATTCCTATATAACAGTAAATTTTCTTTATTAATACTTAATAATACCAATCCTATTCAACCACTTATTAATTTTCTCAACAACCCCTGAGCCCATTTTAGAGATAAGGAATCACAGGCTCAGAGAGGTTTGAGAAATACGTACTCAGTTACGCCAAGCATACTAATTTAAAAATTACCTCGGGTCTTTCAGACATTTGAACTGATCGGTGTTTTTCAGATCTAAGTGAGACCCAAAAATGGGAAACAATTGCAAGGCAAAGATAAAGGACCATTACGTTTGCAGATCAAGGGCTAAATGTAAGAAGCAAAAAAATCCCTCCTAGGATAAGTATTTTCCACAGAAAGGATAAGAATAATTTATCAGGAGTTTCTAGGAAAAAGGATAATAAGTGAATTAATTATATTTAAGTCATAAATATTATTTTCCTTCTTAGAAATTTTTATTTTAACAAATTTAATTAAAATACCTTAATTCTCCCATATGTTTCAGATCTCGGTCATTCTTACCCCTTATGCTACCGTAAGGCCTTAAAATTCTCAACCACATATAGTAGTTTCCTATCATGGGGATTTTTAGAAACACAACCCTCAAACTGTACAGAACAGAAAAGGGGCTATAATAAAATGGTTTACTTCTATAAAACTGCCTATGACATATATTTCTCATTCTTGTAGTATCTTCTCATTGACATTTTTAAATTTTTTCAAATCAAAAGGTTACTCATAAGGCCTTGTTTAATAATACCAATGACCCAACTCTCTTAATTAAAAGCTGACAGTATTTGGAGTAATCACTACTCTCGGTGAATTTTCAGTTTGATAGTCTTTCTAAAACCATGTCTATTTTATAATTTCCCCCATGACTAAGGCATGCTTCAAGAAAATGATTCTGAGATGCATTTTCTTGTTCTTTTCCAGTCCTTGACACAGACTGGTGAGGGGTACCAGGGACTGACAAGCATATTCAACCAACACAGATTACTGAAATTAAAAAGCTGTAACATATTAACATATCTAGGCCACACAGAAGTGTCATAAGGTAAGATCATCAGCATGAATTAGCACATTATTATAAGGCGTCTACAGGAGCCAGATAAAATGTGCAGGATACATCTTTTTTCATCACAAATATATAATGCTTTTTGATTTCTTTTAATCACATCTATTATTTGCAGGAAAAGTACTGCTTGTAAAACATCACATTTTACTATGTCTGCTTCCCTGAGATGCAAATTTGACATTATGGAGAAACACTGGGTGCATGTGGGATCGGGGAAGGGGACAGGACGGGGAAGGGAAATTCTGCATAAAGTATCTGGGGGACACTTAGCTGTCTTTCTCCATTTTGTGTTTTTGCAGAAATAGAGGGGGTTTTTTATTTTATTTTATTTTTGTTCACAGATTGTTTTATTTGAGGGTTTTTTTAGAAGTCATTCTGAGTGCATTTTTCTAATTTTCTTATAAACATCTGAAAACACAAAGTCATATAGAAAATAAACCTTTGTCATTTACCAAATCCACAGAATTTTACATCTACACACATACATACACACAAAAGGGAAAAGACCAGATCGGTTTCTTGCTATTTTAAATAATGAAAACACTGTTCTCTAATCTCTACAATAATAGTATCCTAAGAGTATGGGGTCTGAAGTATTAAAGTGTCATAGTACAGTCCTTCTATTTTTCATACTATTCATAGCTCACAGAACGGTTGTCAAATACTGGAAGAAAATATCTAAATAATAGTCTGTAACTACTGGAACAGTTGCTGAATAATCAAATCTTCCTTTAATTATGCATTTTTAAACAATGCAGACAAATCACATATGTATCACATTACCAACATCAACAAAGGCAGCAACAAGAGTGAACATTTAAATATAAGCACATACACTCTCGTGAACATAAAACAAACCTCTGCCATGTGTGTCCTCACTTCCCCTAAACTACACACATTTAGTAACTGAAACAGGCACATCAGAGTTATAGGGATCTTTTTTTTAATGGAAAAAGAGGCACACTCTTTGTTTCTAAGGCTTGAAAGTGATATTTAAGGAAAATTAACAAAAACTGAAATGTACAAGCCATGCTAACTTGAAACATTTTCTAGTGTTCAATAAAGGAAACCGTAGGGGCATACCCCCAATTGCCTTCGATTTTTTAACCTTGCCCCCAAGCACGAGTCAAACCTTTTCTAATATTGGTAACAGGAGTGTTCGGTGCATTTCCACTTCCAGTAAAGATTATTGACAAATTCTGTTTATACTGCAAACCAAGGACAGAAAGCTCTGATGGGACATAAAAATATCCTCCTCATATTGTCTTGCTCAGGTCACACAGTGCAGTGCACTGGATGCATGATGTCTGTGAATGAATAATCCGCGGGGGGCAGGAGGGTCGCATAAACACACGGGAATTGTATGAACCACATCCTGCTGCATATAAATCCTCACTTCAAGTCACATTTCTATTATCTATTTTTTGCATTTCTCACCTGAGAAGCTATTCACAGAACCTACTAGATTCCCCTTTCATCACATTACTGCCAGCAGGAAATTCAAGCAATGACAGATTCTGCTAAATTTTCAAAGGTACTTTTAACATAGAATAACATTCCAGAATGGATAAACCTACGTGGTGTGACCTGAAAGCCACACAAATCATTTATTTATGGCTGTTATGTTTTAATCGCTGGACTGTTTTTAGAGGCTTTAAAAAAATTAATGGTTTTTGCTATACAAAAGCAACTGTGTTTTCCATGAAACATTAGCTGTCACATTAGTACAAGGTTTTATTAATTGTACTGGATTATACAGGAGTTTATATCTACAAAATGACTGTTAAATATCTGAATTTCCAAGCCATTCCAAAATAAAAATGAAACCTGGTCTTAGTAAACCTTACATGAATTAAAGATCCATTTACAAAACAGAAAATTAAATGTAAAAAATATAACCTCAATTTAATACATTTGCAGATAAAACATCCAACACATGTTCTCATCAAAAAGCAAACTAAAGATATTAAAACATAGGTAAACAGTGCCACCTTTTGGTATATCTAGGAACTGAGCTTCTAAATTGTACAAAACAGCTTTAATGCAACACAGATGAAAGACTATAGCAAAGAATTCAAAACCCATCAGTTTACAGTTTAATAACATTAAACTTAATAAATAAATGTGTTACTTGCCTTTTAAATTATAAATATTTTCAAAACCTAAAACATTACCTCATGTTTACATGTTTTCATTTCAATTTCATGAGGTTGATAGCACATCACTCCATTAAAAAGAAAACAAAAAAGACCTGATAAGGCTCAGAAAGTTTTCATGACTGATTCAAACATCCCTAGGTTAATAATGGTTGAGCCATCACTGGTTCAAAGTTGCTAGTTTTTATATTCCCAGGTGAATCCCACGTGAACTCCTAAAAACATTATATAATAAATCAACTCCTAGAATTATCCTGTGTCACAATTAATGCACACATTGCTACACTGTTTAAAATTTTGCAAAATAGTTCTTGTTACGTTTTTTTGTATACATTTGGAAATCTATTTCTGTTTAAATCCCTACATGAAGAACACACAAACACTGACTACACTCACACAGCAGTTCACATATCACAAACACATCAACCAACAACTCTAACATAGTATTCTTCCTGTCTCAATGCTAACAGATAAACCTGAAGGCCCCTTTTCTCCCCTCCCTGCCCCAGGAAAAAAAGCCCTTGTTTCCGGCTTGCACATGATTTGCAATTCACCTAAGTCACAAGATTAAAAGATGCTACAAAAGAGATGGAAATGATAAGCTTCAAATACTCTCCCTAAAGAGTCTCTGTCTTAATTTGATCTCGTATTTAGAGGTCTGTGCAATATTTTCAGTGTCTTCCATTTTCACGTCTTTCAACGAGTTCCTGTATGGTGTTGTTAGACCATACATGGTATTCTAGAACACCATGACAAGTTCCTTTATTTTTCAAAGGTAGCTAACAATTCAGCTCTCACGTGAAAAGTAGAAAATATTCCCAATAATCTTTTCTGTCTTTGATTCATTCGTTACCATGAATTTCACTCAAAATTCATTCAAGTAGCTCTTCACAGAGATTTCAAAATCACAGTTAATAAGATACCACCTTAAATTACAGCAGCTCAATTACAAAGACAGAAACAAGGCAGTCACTAATACGATGGCGGCTCAAAGGGTTGCCAGAAGCCCCTGAAAGAGTCCAAGCAGACAGGAAGAGGGACCTCGGGCACGTCTTCCGTGAAACCCAACCTCACGAACCCTCCATGATCCGTCAGACTTGAGCCCAGAAACGTAGTTCGTGCATCAGCCTCACCCTTTATTCATCACGTATTCAAGTGTTAAGACATGAAAGTTGGTAAAAACTGTGCTACTTCTAAAAATGACTTAGAGGGAAGGATTAAATTAAAAAAATGAGAAGACTGGGTTTTTTAGAAGGATTTCACTTGACCCCACAGCACTTCGCCATCATTACAGGGCCTAATGCTCGCCCTACCCTCAAGGGTAAACAACATTCTCCATCTACGCTAGAGCCTCTGAATTTCTTCCATTTCTGAATGGATGAAAATCCTATTTTGATGGCCCTTATATTTCTTTCTGCTTTAGTCCCCAGATAAAAAGGGGGGGGGGGAAGGAGAAAGTGCCTTTCTCACTGCCCTCCTTATCCTCTGCACCCTTAATGTCACAGGGAACTCAATATCTGAATACCAGTTAATACCCCAAGGTCACTGGTCTCTCTACAAGTCCCTCGATATACACGCAAATACATGGAACTATACAGAAGCAAAGTTTACTAGGTTTGAGGGAACATCAACATTTCTAATACTGAATCCAATCCCATTACATTAAAGGCAATTACTGTTCGCAATTTCATAAGGATGGATTAAATTAGATTTCCAATTCAATATAATTTGTAGCGTCCATGTCAAGAAAAGTGATAGTATGAGGATCTTATCCAAGACCTGTCAAGATTATGCAGACTGGAGTTGAGGGACCTTAACTAGGGTTGTCCTGAAAACTCAAGGGATTCTCACACACCCACACCCACACACACACATTTATTTAACCTTTCGAATATACTTTAAAGTTTTATTCTGCTATAAAGATAAGAAGAATAAACTTACTTCGAGATAGCCAAAATATCATATTTACTTGTTCACTAATTCAGTTTAAAAAAAAAAAAAAAAAAGCTTGAATTGTGCCAGTCCTGTGCTTAATGGGAATAATGAGAACCCACTGAACACTTCACATAGGCTAACACTTAATCTTCAGGAAAAAACTACTGTTGTCTTCATTAAGTAAAGACAGATACTGAAGTACAGAGATACTATCATTTGTCCAAAGTCATACAGCTAATCCATGGCGGTAACCAGGTTTTACGGTCTAGCTAATGATAACAGCTGGCTACGGTCTGCTCCTAAAAACTAAGCAACGGTTGTCTCTGAGATGTCAAAGGTAAAGATGACTAAGAAAGGAAGAGCTCACTTACTATGGGGAGGACACGGGAAGAGACAAATTACTCTAAGGAGCTAATTCCCCTGTATTCCTCTAAACCAGGGGAATACACTGAACGGCAGCAGTGCAAGTCGACATGGGGTAAATACAAGGAGTGGGGATCTAAATGATCAAATCAAGTGATCTAATATGTAGAGTGAGTCACAACTGTTACACACACACACACACACACACACACACACACAGAGGCCCTTAACTCACCCATATATATGACCTGCATGAATCTATGTACAGAAATTCTTCTCTTAAATTTGACAACCACAGGCTACAATAACAGAAGGACCAGAAGGAAAGTCTGCAAATGCCTGGACATTTGAATCACTTCCCCTGAAATTAACCATCAAGCACATGTCGGTCAAGTGGGAACGGTGGGAAATTTTAAAGGGCTGTAGATTACTGCCTTCTCTTTTAATATTAAACCTCATCAGCCTTAATAGCTACTCAGGATGCATCTTCTGCAAAGATTCATTTTGAGAAAGTACACAAGCCAACGTAATGGCAGAGGTAACAAACGTTTGTCTTCAGAGGCAGAAACGCCCACCTTCGCAGGCTCCCGTGTATGAGAGGCCAACCACCACGTTCTAGGGCCAGCACAGTCAGGGCAACAGAGCTATGAAGATGTCAAGTACTGAGTCAGTGAATGAGTAATTTCACATCTGGTCTCCAGTACACATGCTGCAAGCAGACTGCACAGGATCTGTGCTGCCTCTGAGAAGGTCAACTTGTCCAATTCTTATATAAATACTTCTACACAGTTTAAAAAGTAGCAAATGAGAAAAACAATAAAGTGTTAACAAATTTAATAACTTCTAATAATTTTATAAGAGGACTATTTGTAACATGGAATTCACTTTTCATATATATTATAGGGGCAGTGATCACGTAATATAATACTGCCATCTATTGTCCAAGAGCTAAAAATACATCACATCTTTAATCAAACTCACTAAATTTTTAAAGGCCCAAAAGAGCCCACACTATTTTACACATTCAAGTGTCAACATCTCAAAAAAAGAGATTCCTCCCAAAAGTCAAGGACAGTAGCACAAAAAAACAGATTTTTAAGTATAGTTTCACTGGCAATTTATCATTTACCCTTACGAAAGATGGACAGATAGAAAGGGAGAAAGAGAGAGAGAAAATTAAAACCCAGACTATTTCTAAATACATTATCCAAAAAAACATCAAAAGGTAATTTGAATCATTGAACAATTAAGCAAATATGAAATTTCTGAATATCTCTGGGCTTATGTTGATTTTTCTCTCCTAAAAAGTCTAAAAGTAGGAAAAAAGCATTTTAATACCAGAATACCAGCAATTCTAAAGACCAGTCTTCTTAAAACAAGTCAGCACTCCACAGGGGTTAGTTCGCAAAAATCCAAGTACACACGAAGTGTCAGTAACACCTACATGCTACAAGGCACACACACAAGAAGTCGAAGACACTTGGAAAGGTCAGGCCAAAAGCAGAACCAAATGAAACATGACAGGCAAGTTCCCAAAAACAATAAAAAAGGTAAACCTACTATAGAGAAAACTGAGAAAAAGTTTAAACTTTTTTCAAAATAAATTACCACATGAGCTTTTAACTATTACTGGTATTTCACTTCAGACATAAATCCAGGCTAAGGAAAATTATGACCTAGAACCAATATACTGTAGAATTCACAAGAATGAGCTAGACTTTCTCTTCATCTGTTTAAAAGGCAAAGTTTCTAATCAACTGTGCAAGTTCACTGTCAACCATAGGGAAATAATATCTGGGATTAAAAAAAAGAAGTCGTCACTACTTAATCTATATAGATAATCCAAAATTTAGTGCAAGGCCCAAAGTAATGATTGTGCTACTTAGTAAACTGTTGGTTAAAACACATGGAGGTTTGTGCTTCACATAACAAAGGAGGCTCTTGGGCCAACAAGGGGGAAAGTAACAGAAACTAAAGATCTCCATGCTCCATTTAAAGAAGGGAAAAAAAACACTGGAATAGAGAGATCAGGAAAATTGGCATGCAGTCCATTTGATATCACAGTAATGAGGAGTCCCAACATCCTATTAAAGTGTATTAAACGGAAGTCTCAGAAAATGTAAACAAAACGGCTAGCTTTATCAGATTTAAAGTTTTAGGGACTTGAACAGAGAATCCTATTTAGTTCTTACAATATAAAGGAATATAATTCCCTGCATAATAAAATATAATTTACCTGTCATCTTGGACTCATTTTAAAATAGAGACAACCTCCTTACAAGACCTTCTAGGTAAAATGGGTAAATAGTACGGGTAAATAAAATCTAAATTATACTACATTAAAGCTGTTTAAAATTTTTAAAAAGTGAAGGGCGCCTGGGTGGCTTAGTCGGTTAAGCGTCCGACTTTCGCTCAGGTCATGATCTCACGGTTCGTGGGTTCGAGCCCCGCGTCGGGCTCTGTGCTGACTGCCAGCTCAGAGCCTGGAGCCTGTTTCAGAGTCTGTGACTCTCTCTCTCTCTGACCCTCCCCTGCTCACGCTGTCTCTCTCTCTCTCTCTCTCAGAAATAAATATAAATATTAAAAAAAATTTTTTTTAAAGTGATAGGACACATATTCATCACATTATGCCAAGTAAGCTACACCATATCTTCACCACAATGCTTTCCTTAAGAGGTGTACATACTGGGCTCCATTTTCAGGTGACAGAACCTTCTAAGGAGACAAGTTATACATTACATTTAGCAATCAGTTATGTAATCAGTGGCCTTCCACACAGGCATTTTTAAGACTGAATTAAATATAAAGGGTTTTTTCAGTTCCATGTGTCCACATCCTTCCAAGTGATGGAGCCTTTCATCAATATGTACATACGGCACACACACGCGCATGCTAATTCTCTTGCACACTGAATTCTCTTCAGTCAGTTCTCAACTAGTCCCACTTTCAAAATCCTGCTTGAACTCCCTTAGATTGCTCTTCCTCTTCCTCAACTTAAATCAGGGCACCTTTTTACTTTGTTAGCATTTCAATCCACTTTCTAACAAAAGGAAAATGTGTGAAGGGCAGATCTTCTTTACTCCATCCCTTCTGAGGTCACAAAACAATTTTTCTAGCTCAAGCTAGCCATTCCAGAACTCCAAGCAAAGGATTCCAAAATTTCGACCTCCTAAAACATGAGGTCAGGTCAAAAGAGGCTGTCTAGTTCATACATTTATGGTTCTAATGAGCAGCCCACTCTTCATGATACATACTATCATAGACTGTGCCCAGACATCTCATTTCACCTTCCGCTATCTCCAAATCACCTTCTCGTGTCAAATCCTAATTAATACTGCAAGGCGTTCCGCTTTGTCGTCTGGGCAGACAAAACCTGTAGGGAAACTACCGAATCTCTTTAAGATTTCTATCCTCAAAAGCAGAACTCTTAGGAGATTTGGCAGAAAGAATACAGCTGTGATCCACTAACAACAGGCATCCATTCCACAACAGGAGACGACTCCTTTTTTTTTTTTTTTTTTTAAGTCACATCCTGACTTAGACCCTGTGCTGTCAGATCCTCATACCAAGTCAGCCATTAGGAGAATTCTCAACTTTCTAAGGGAAGAGTAGTGGTAAAAATAACCCAAAAAATATTAAGACTTAGGAAGATTATTCCTAGTGGTTTATGCAAATAACCTAGTATATGAGTATTTCCATAGTAACCAGGCAGGGAAAGCAAAATTGTGAATTACTGGCAAGGTGAGGAAGTACTTTTAAATAATTAACTTAAGCCTAAAGTTTTCCAGCACACAGGATACGTATGAAAAGTAAAAGCTTATAAAATTACCCTGAAATGCCCCACATGAGCAGGAAAGTTAACAGATTAACAGATACAGTTCCTATTTTAATGTGCAAAGGATCTTGTCTCCTCTTAAAAAACAAAACAAAACCCTATGTTGAACACTGAACTTTAGAATAATGCTAAGGTTCACCTGTATCCATAAGCCAATGGTCACCCTTGTATGTACTACAGTCTGCAAATCATTAGAACAGAATGTGTTTTCACTATAATTTCCAGATGGACTTCAGAATCTTCAGATAAAAGGCATCACCTCTGGCTACAGAATAAAGAATTTCTCCAAGAAAACTCTGGATTACTTAGAAAAATGTTCTATTCAGCACATAATTTAATACCTCATTGTAAATACTCATTATCAATCAGTACGTGTAATTTAAGTCAGAAACATAAATGTCAGGATATTTTTAAGTAATTCTTTAAAAGCCTAAGTAAACAAAGTCTTTGTTCTCTCTTTATCTTCAGGAACAAACTATATAAAATTAGCATTAGAGACGAACATGTTTTATGAACTATAACACACCAAACACATATAAACAGCAGTGGTGACGGTTAAGAGTATGAAGTCTAGATTAAAGAGGTATGTGTGGGGGTGCCTGGGTGGTTCAGTCGGTTAGGCATCTGACTTGGGCTCAGGTCATGATCTCACAGGTCGTGGGCTCCAGTGCTGCATGGGGCTCTGTGCTGACAGCTCAGAGCCTGGAGCCTGGTTTGGATTCTGTGTCTCCCTCTCTCTCTGCCCCTCTCCCACTCATGCTGGGTCACTCGCTCTCAAAAAATAAACATTTTTTTAAAAATTTTGATAAAAAAATAAAGAGGTATGGAAACCAACTTGACAATAAACTATTTGTAAGAAAAAAATAAATTTTAAAAATACAAAAAAAATTTAAAAAAATACATAAAGAGGCATATGTGGAAGGCAAAAGTCAATAAGAAAGCTGATGATTTTTCATTGAATTCCACTAGAGATTCTAGAACAGAAACATCAAGTGCTTTCCTCAGGGGTTGTGGAAATGGGCAAATGGGTGAAGGGGAGAGGAGATACAGGCTTCCAGTTATGGACTGAGTGGGTCACGGGAATGAAAGGCACAGCACAGGGAATGCAGTCAGTGGTCCTGTCACAGCACTGTACTGTGACAGGCGGGAACCATACTGCTGTTGAGAAGAGCAGGACAGAGAGCCATCAAATCACTATGCCGTACACCTGAAACTAACGTAACGTGTGTCAACTAAAATTTTAAAGATGTTTTCTGGAAACAGAGCACCAGCATTGCCCTATTAGTGTGAAGATTAAATGAGAAAGCGCAGAAAAGGCTGTTGACCTGGGCCCAGCAAGTGGTCAACCCCAAATGCATGCAGTAATTACTGTTGTTGATCAAAACAGAAAAGCAAGATGATGATGATGTTATATTTATGTTCCCCTGGTGGGAAGGGGGGTGACTTCACATTTATGATGAAGGAGGTGGACCTGGACCAAGTGGCAGTGCCATCTCTAACTACAGGAACAGCTTACTCCCAACTCCCAACACTGCACAGAAAGTAAGCAACTGAGCATATTCCTGTGGTATGGATCCCCTATGGATTCCTATGAATTCTCTCTGGAAAGAGAGAAAGAGGAAGACAGACAGACAGACAACTAGGCTTCTAATAGTATTGCACATAAAATCTGAGTCCTAAAAGTCTTGCAGGAGAAATTTTAAAATGCTAGGTAGCAAAAAAATAAAAAATTAAAATTAAAAAAACACCCAGTAAAATCTATCTAATAATGCGGTTCCCATACTGACCTGCCTTTAAAATACCAAGTTTGAGAGACTACACAGTATAACTCAAGGGGCAGAAGCCATGCTGACAACAGCCATGTCTCAAGGTCCGCTCTAGCACATGCCAGTTGGATGAAGGTAGATCACGTGTCTCCCTTCTCCCAGCCTCAACCTCCTCATCTTAAAATAGGCAGTCACCTTCCACCAAAGTTATTTCATCTGATCCTTACAATAACCTCTGTGAAATGCCTAACACACGGTATACTTAAAATCAATTCAACTCGCTTGCCTAGAAATGTGTACAAAACCCCTGATTTCACATAGGTGACATAATATTTTGTGCTAATTTTTTTTAATGTTTATTTATATTTGAAAGAGAGAGAAAGAGAGACAGAGGCGAGTCAGGGAGGGGCAGAGAGAGAGGGAGACAGAATCTGAAGCAGGCTCCAGGCTTTGACCTGTCAGTACAAAGTCTGACAAGGGGCTCGAATTCACAAACCAGTAGATCCTGCCCTGAGCCAAAATCGGATGCTTAACCAACTGAGCCACCCAGGTGCCTCTAACTAATTCTAAGAGAAGTGAAATATACACTTTTCAGTTAGTTTTGAAGAAGGTCGAGGTCTACCACTTTTTCAGAATCCCACAAATTAATCTACTTATCTAAATATCTTTTATTATATAGATAAGCTCAAGATATTAATGTGAAATGTCATGGTAACCAGTTCTTAAGACAGATAAAAAACAGGCAAAGAAACTTTATGTGTATTCATACTTTAATTATGTACAAGTGTGATTTCCAAAATCTCTAAGTACAAACACAAAAATGTAGCTCTAATGTCCTTAAAATTCTACTGACCCACAAGTGTGGTCCTTGACTGTGTTCTTGACACAAACATCTGCTCTATGAATCTAACATACCCCATTAATTTCAGTCTGAAAATTTAAAGCTATTTCTTTTTTTGAGAGCACAAGCCGGGAAGGGACAGAGAGAAAGGCGGACTGAGAATCCAAAGCAGGCTCTGTGCTGACAGCAGCGAGCCCAAGGTGGGGTTCAAGCCCACAAACCATGAGATCATGACCAGAGATTAAGTTGGACGCTCAACCAACTAAGCCACCCAGATGCCCCTAAAAAGGTATTTCAAGTTAAATGGCCAGGTCCAGGAAATATGCTTATACTTCAGACATTCAATTTTAATATTATCTCTTATACCATATAAATTACTACTTACTTCCACAAGATTCATTTTCTTAATTCGAACACAAAATGTTATACTCTGATAGATGCAAAAATCCTCAACAAATATTAGCAAACTGAATCTAATAACATATTTCTAAAAGTCATACACCACAATCAAGTGGGATTTGTTCCCGGGATGCAAAGGTAGTTCAATACTCAGAAAGCAATCAACAATCAACATGACAGGTCACATCAATAACAGAAAGGATAAAAATCATGTGATCATTTCAACAGATCAGAAAAAGCATTCGACAAAGTACAATGCCCACTCAGGATAAAAACCCTCTCCAAAGTTGGCCTAGAAAGAGCATACCTCACATAATAAAGTTCATATATGACAAACCCACAGCCAACAACATCATACTCAGTTTTGAAAACCTGAGAGCCTTTCCCCTAGGATCAGAAACAAGACAAGAATGCTGTGCTCGCCCTGGAAATCCCGGCCACAGCACTCAGACAACACAAAGAAACAGCATGCAAATCAGTAAGAAGGAAGTAAAACTCTCACTATTTGCAGAGGACAGGATACTCTATAGAGAAAATCTGAAAGACTCCACCAAAAAACTACTAGGGTTGATGAATGAATTCAGTAAAGTCACAGGATACAAAACTAATGTACAGAAATCTGTTGCATTTCTACACACTAATAATGAAGTTGTAGAATGTGATGTTTTTTTAAAAATCCCACTTTAGGGCGCCTGGGTGGCTCAGTCGGTTAAGCGTCTGACTTCGGCTCAGGTCATGATCTTACAGCTAATGAGTACAAGCCTCACATCAGGCTCTGTGCTGACAGCTCAGAGCCTGGAGCCTCCTTCCGATTCTGTCTGTCTCTCTCTTTCTCTCTCTGCCCTTCTCCCATTCACGATCTCTCTCTCTCAAAAAATAAGTAAAACATTAAAAAAAATTTTAATAAAAAATTTTTTTAAAATCCCACTTCAAAACTGCATCAAAAACAATAATGTATGTACAAGTAAACTTAGCCAAAGAGGCAATAAAAACTGGTACTCTCAAAACTGATGAAAGAAATTCAAGACAACGTAAAGAAATGGAAAGACATTCCATCCTCACGAGTTAAAAGAACAAATATTGTTAAAATGTCTAAACCACTTAAAGCAATCTACATATTTAATGCAATCCCTATCAAAATATCAATAGCATTTTTCACAGAACTAGAACTAACCCTATAATTTGTATGGAACCACAAAAGACCCCGGAGAGCCAAAGCAACTTTGAAAAATAAATATAAGATTGGAGGTATCACAATTTCAGGTTTCAAGTTACATGACAAAGTAGTAATTAAAACAGTAGAATACTGGCATAAATATATACAAATAAGCCAAGAGAACAGAAAACAAAACCCAGAAATAAATCCACAATTATATGGTCAACTAATCTTCAACAAAGAAAAATAAATATCCAATGAGAAAAAAAGAGTCTCATTAACAAATGGTGCTGGGAAGCTGTGGACAGCAACACACAGAAGAATGAAGCAGGATCACTTTCTTTTACCAGCCACAAAAGTAAATTCAAAATAGATGAAAGACCTAGATGTGAGCCCTGAAACCATGAAAATCCTTGAAGAGAGCACAGGCAGTAATTTCTTTGACATCAGCCAGAGCAACATTTTTCTAGATAGATGTCCTGAGGCAAGGGAAATAAAAGCAAAAATAAACTTTGAGACTACATCAAAATAAAAAACCTTCTGCACAGCAGATGAAACAATCAGCAATGCTGAAAGGCAGCCTAGAAAATGGAATGGTATGTGCAAATGATACTTCCAATAAAAGGTTAGTATCCAAAATATATAAAGAACTGATAGAATTAGACACCCAAAAAACAAAGAATCCAATTTAAAAATGGGCAGAAGACACAAACAGACATTTCTCCAAAGACGACATACAGACTGTCAAGGGATACATGCAAAGATGTTCAACACCACTTATCATCAGGGAAATGCAACTCAAAATGACATGTGCTATCACCTCACACCTGTCACAATGCCTAAAATCAAAAACACAAGAAACAACCAATGTTGGCAAGGATGTGGAGAAAAAGGAACCTTCCTGCACTGCTGGTTGGCATGCAAACTGGTGCAGCCACTCTGGAAAAGAATATGGAGGTTCCTCAAAAGCTTAAAAACAGAACTACCCTGGGGCGCCTGGGTGGCTTAGTCGGTTAAGCGTCCGACTTTCGCTTAGATCATGATCTCGCGGTTCATGGGTTCGAGCCCCGCGTCGGGCTCTGTGCTGACTGCCAGCTCAGAGCCTGGAGCCTGTTTCAGTCTGTGACTTCTCTCTCTCTGACCCTCCCCTGCTCATGCTGTCTTCCTCTCTCCTAGAAATAAATAAAACATTAAAAAAAAAAAAAAAAAAGAACTACCCTATGATCCAGTAATCACACTCCTGCGTATTTACCCAGAAAATAAGAAAACCCTAATTCAAAGGGATCCATGTACCCCTACATTTCTTGTACCATTATTTACAAAAACCAAACTATGGAAGCAGCCCAAGTGTCCATCAAATGATGAATGGATAAAGGAGAGGTGGTAAATACATACAGTGGGGTATTATTCAGCCATACAAAAGAATGAAGTCTTTCCATTTACAACAACATGGATGGAGCTGGAGAATATAATGCTAAGAAAAATAAGTCAGAAAAAGACAAACACCATATGATCTCACAGTGGAATTTGAGAAACAAAAGAGCAAAGGAAAAGAAGGAAGAGAGAGACAAACCAAGAAACAGACTCAACTATAAAGAAGAAACTGAAGGTTACCAGAAGAGAGGTGGGTGGCGGGAGAGGTGGAATAAGTGATGAGGATTGAACACTACACTTAACATGATAAAATAACAGACACAGAAATGTTATTCTGACCTGACATTATCACAAAGCATTTTTAAAATATAAATTGTAAGAGCTCTTCTAATACAGTGGGTCCTATATCCCTGTGTTATGAAAAAGTACATTAAGAGTTGACCATTTACTAAAATAACTTCTAAGATGTAAGGCTTCACAATATGAATCCTTTTCCTTTGCCAAAAACAATCGACTTTGCACCTGCTGGAAACCATGGCTAGTTCATCTGCACGTCTTCACACGCCCTGGCACTGTTTCCTCTAACACAACATCATGTTCAGACAACATTTGCTGAATGAATAAATGATATACAAATACACAAAAGAATTATCAAGAACTGTAAAAGTGAATTTAAAAATTATTTCTCTGGGGTGCCCACTGGCTCAGTTGGTTAAGTGTCCGACACTTGATTTTGGCTCAGGTCATGATCTCATGGTCATGAGACTGAGCCCCGTGTCTGGCTCCACACTGGGCATGGAGCCCACTGAAGAGTCTCTCCCACTCCTCTGTTCACATGCACACCACACGCACGTGTTGTCTCTCAAAAAATTAATGGGGCGCCTGGGTGGCTTAGTCGGTTAAGCGTCCGACTTTCACTTAGGTCATGATCTCGCGGTTTGTGGGTTCGAGCCTCGCGTCGGGCTCTGTGCTGACTGCCAGCTCAGAGCCTGGAGCCTGTTTCACAGTCTGTGTCTCCCTTTCTCTGACCCTCCCCTGTTCACGCTGTCTCTCTCTCTCTCCTAGAAATAAATAAAAATATTTTTTAAAAAAAAATTAAAATAAAAATGATTTCTCTGAAACTGGGGGCACCCAACTTATCATCTTATGTGATGATCACATCTTATGTGATGTAGGCTTATCATAAACACTCCCTGTACAGAACTCACATTATTCTCATCTAAGAACTACAACCTCAGTCAATGGCCTTGCAATGGACTTTTTTTCCAGTAAACCAAAAAGCTACATTCATTCACATTCATTCATGCTACATTCATTCACAGCAGGCACAGCTACAAACTAAACACCTCTCTCCAGCACCTCTCTCCGTGTGTGTGTGTGTGTGTGTGTGTGTGTGTGTGTGTGTGTGTATCATAGCTCTATCTAAAATGTCTCTAACATAGCTCTACCTAAATGAGAGCTGTCCCTAAAGCCATCACCTTGGGAGACCATGCCTTTATCCCACTTACTGGACTAAGCAACTGCTATGAATCCTTTGATGAAATTACAGTTGTGAGATTCTGAAGCAATTCAAAAAGCGTAAGCATCACTGCTATAAACATTTTTGAAAACTCTTCTGTAACAGTCTTCAGAATCAATTAAGATTTTTAAAATGCGTTACTTTTAACTAAAACAGTGTGGTTCAACACTGTATCAGGTACTTTATTACTTACTGGCTTCAAATGACCTGTGACCATCTGAACATTAAATGCACTCTGATGATAAGAAGATCTGCCACAAATGAGGACACTGAAAACACTTTCCCAACATCTCCAAAGAAATAATCCAAGATCAATAACCAAAGACAGCCTTACTGGGGGAAAAAACGTTCAGTCTACAGAAACTGCTTACCTGAAGAAACAACACTCGTGGAATGTATGAATTCAAATCCTATTTCTTTTAAAAGCCCTGGTGTCTACAGGGACAGCTTCATTGTTTTCCATGACACTACCTGTCTCATGCATCCATGTGCCCAGGATGCAACTGACTGTTGTGAATTTTAGGGAATGACATTATTTCTCCTCAGTAGGTTTCATTTTTTGAAATGAGAAACAGGCGGGCACTATTTTGTAAGTTATGAACCAGCTTTTCTCTCAAAATAAAAAGGGTCTGAAAGAAGCAATGGACAAGAGCTAACTGCCCTGAGTAAGCCTCTTTGAGATTTTACTATAGAATTATATTCCTGGATTCACACAGTTAAAAGCAATTTTAATAATCTCTTTCATCCTCAAATAGTAAAAATATCTACTATTGTAACTGAGAGCTAATTTTGAATTTAGTGTATACTATTTTCAATAATCTGTATATATTTTACATAATTTATATTTTATGCCTATTTTGCATCAATTATACAGTTAAAAAACATTTCAGGTGGACATTTGATTAATAAAACATTTAAATTATTTAGCAATAATCACTTTTATAAACTCCCACTATTCCACAATAATGAAAGAGACTACTGGCACAGACAATCCAGCAATCGTTCATATTATATATTTAATATAACTCTGAAATCTGTAGAGATTTCTTTTCTTTTAAGAAAAAAAATTTTTTTAATGTTCATTGATTTTTGAGAAAAACAGAGAATGAGCAGGGGAGGGGAAGAGAGAGGGAGACAGAATCTGAAGCAGGCTCCAGGCTCTAAGCTGTGAGCACAGAGGTGGATGCAGGGCTCGAACCCACAGACCACGAGATCATGACCTGAGATGAAGTCAGACACTTAACCGACTGAACCACCCAGGCACAGAAAATTCCTTTTTAAATGTGTGACAGTAGCTACTACTGTTCATACTTTCTGGGCCTATGGTACCTGACCAGTGAGAAAAGGGACTCTAAGTCCACTACATACAAGCCAGACTAGAATTAAACATGGACTAAAGTGGGGACAATCCACAATAAAGTTAACACAGACACATACTACTAATGAAACTATATAAAAGTAGCAGACCACATTAGTAAGAAAAAAATAAATTTCATATTCACGTAGCTGCTTCTTTAATTCTCCCTTTTTACTATACGCAAACAAGAAGCTAGAATTGGGAGCACCTGCTCAGTGGGTTGAGCATCCAACTCTTGATTTTCAACTCAGGTCATGATCCATGGTCCTCAGATCAAGCCCTACGTCAAGCTCACGGTGAGCATGGAGCCTGCTTGAGATTTCTCTCCCTCAAAAAAAAGATTTTTCTCTCTCCCTCTGCCCCTCTGACCCTTTTCCCTCTCATACACAGTCTCTCTCTAAAATAAAAAATTTTAAATTTAAAAAAAGCTAAAGTTGGATATACATAACAAAACTAAGCATTCTTGTATAAATGCATCAGGACTATTGTTTTACTATTTATCATTTAGAAGAATACTGTAATAAGATCAAATACAAACCACTAATGAACTAAAATTAAAATTAAAATGTGTTAGATATTTAATACTACCTAGGGAAAGTCAAGCTCATTTTTTTTAATGTTTTAGGAAATTACCTTATGGACTATTAATATTCTGCACCATCAGAACGTATCAAGGCAAACCCAAGCGAACTTATACTAAAAATTACTAATGAATCCAAAGAATAATCTTTTTTTAGAGAAATAAGTCTAAAAACACATTTTGAGGGCTTTTATCTAACGAACAAAATTATTAAGGCTGATTTTGCAGTCTAAAGGACAAGTTATCAAAAACACAGTTAAGGCAGTAGGATCATTTAGTTGCTGAACGGAACACCGCTAGAAAAGAAGGAAGCTTCCCACATCCTCCCAGACCACCTTGAGGCTAAGACTTTGCCGATCACACAGGGACAGGCAACTGTGCCACAGAGAAGAGTAGTCAAGAGCAGTCAGTGTTTCAGAGTGACAAGAGACTTCGCTGTGTGATTTAGAGTAGGACACCGCCTCTCCATTCTCAGTTGTAAAGTCGGGATGCCAATATTTCCCCATCTACCGAAGGCTAAGCCAGGTGACATATACAGAGCACGGGGCCAGTGCCTGTCACAAAGCATTCAAATCATGGTCCCCATTCAATGTACATGCTGACAGACACAGTAATACAGACACGCGGTTTCCACACATACATACTTCCTAGCTCCGTCTGCTGACAGCACCTAGATGCACGGACACTTCACGGTGGCAATGAGCTCACCTACTGTCCACAAGGCTCACCTGGCTCAAAACACCATTCTTTTAATGAAAGGGATCAGGACTCCCTAGAAGAGCAGTTGCTCCCGAAGCTTGGGAAGGGAAAATATGAAACGAACACATCTTGCAGCAATAGAAAACAGAAAGAACGGGAGCCTGTTTAAAAGACACAGGAGCTGGCTTGACGAGGTCCACGGTCAAACCTTTAACAAGATAAGCAGCAAAATAACGACACTACTGGACTACACCCACAGGAGCGACAAATAAGCATGTAAGTCCACGCCAATACACGTAAATAAAGCCGGGGAGAAGGGAAGAAGACTGTCTTCCCTACAGAAGAATTCCAATTAATAAGCATGGAAGAAAGGAAGAAAACAGAATCACCATTTAATAAACAGCAATGACTGCTCAGACATGATCCATGGACAGCTGCTGAAATCATCAGATACTGAAACTAGTAGAGAAAAGGCTGAGGGGGAAAAAACACTAACCTGACTGTGGAGAAGTCTGGCAGAAGTGGCCCGCTGATTATAAGACATATCAACTCATTATCAACTCCTGGATATGATGCACAGAGAATTCAATGTGTTCTTCTTGCCAAGAACGCATACATAACCTTACTCTGATCAGAAGACACCCAACAAACCCAAGTTGAGGGACATTCTACAAAACATTCTAATAACGAATCAGCTTTCTTCAGCAGTCCACAGACATAAACCACAAGGGAAAAATGAGGAACTGTCAACTGGAGGAGACTAAGAAGACGTGACAAATAAACGTAAAGTGAGATGCTAGACTGCATCCTGAACAGAAGAACGTCAGTGGGGGAATGGGCATGATTCACATAAGATCTGCAGCTTAGGGAAAAGTACTATCCTAATGTTAACCTCCTAGTTTATTAATTATAGCATAATTATGTCAGAGGTCAGTACCAGAGAAAACTGGGTAAAGCACATATGCAAATTATAATATTACTACTTTTCTATACGTCTAAATTTATTTCAAAGTAGTTTTTTGAAGTATTTTTAAAATAATGAATCTTTAGTTATCTAGACAACGTATAAGAGCTATCATTTTGTTTTACTTTAAAATCATTAAGTTATGCTAAAACATGCTTTAACTGCTGAAGCTAAAATATGCATCTCTAAAGAACTCAGCCTTGAAAAATTGAATCAATGAAATACACTACAGATCCCATTACCTGTAATTTCATATCCATAAGCAGCCAGCTGTCCAGCCATATATTCTCCATCAGAATTATTGTGAGAACAACCCCATGTTCGTATCCAAATTTTCTGTATGCCTGGAATAGTGCTATTAAACAATCAATAAGAAAAAAAAAAGTAAGGCTCATTTAAGGATTTTTAGAACAAAAAATATTCGATTTCTGGGCATATAAAGCAAAAACACACTCACAGCAACCTATGTGCAATCTATTCATGAGAAAGTGTTACCCCAAAAGTCTAAAATCAAGATAAAACAGCCATAGGGACGCCTGGGTGGCTCAGTCAGTTAAGCATCCGACTTTGACTCTAGTCATGATCTCATGGTTGGTGGGTTCAAGCCCCGCATCAGCCTCTGTGCTGACAGCTCAGAGCCTGGAGCCTGCCTTCAGATTCTGTGTCTCCCTCTCTCTCTGGCCCTCCCCTGCTCACGCTGTCTCTCTCTGTCTTTCTCTCTCAGAAATAAATTTAAAACATTAAATTTTTTTTAAAAAAAGATAAAACAGCCACAGAATTCTAAGTTATGACTCTCTACATAAAAATACCTCCCTTTTCTGTGCATTATATTTTAAATTCAGTACTACTAATGTACTATCACTAAGTTAAACTCATAAAAATGTAAATACAAATAACAATAGAAAATGGTTCTAGCCAACAGAAGCAAATAAAGAAAAACTAAAGACATCCACCTCTTCAGACTCCTATATAATAGTTACAATCTTTATAACTTATTGAAATAACTGAATCAAAACAGAAAAACCATCACTCCACAGCAGAATTAAAAGTAACCCATATATAAAACAAGTTATTAAAATAAAAAAATAAAGTTATAAAAATGTATTATTTTTAGAAAGGGAAAAAAGGTCTCTCAAGTAAGACTGCCCTAATAATTTAAATTTAAACAGAAATTACCTTAAAGACATATTCAGAACAAATTCAATAAACTTCAGTCATTAAAATATATGAAAAGTTTACATTCACAGACTTTAAAAACTTACTGTTACAAACAAAATCGAGTGACTTAAAACTGTGAGCAATTTATTATTTACACAAATATAAGCATGTTCAAATTATACAACTGCATAATCCTTTCTGGCTAGGCTGTATTAGAATTTCACAAAACTAAAGACCTAATATGATACACGACACAGTAATTCTTTTGTGCCCAATGCCTTTGGCTGATCCAGAAATATCTGTAAATTTGTTAAGAAAAGCAAATACCCGAAGCACCACTGTCTCATAACAATTACGAAATCCAGTGAAATTTCTCATTTGGAAGTAACGCAACATAACACACAGTGATATAGCAAGTTCTCACTTCGGCAGCACATATACATACAGTGATATCAAACAGACTGGGCCGTGGAGGCAGGCCTTGGGGGGCGGGGTAGGGGGCCCGGGGCGCCATGGTTCCTATGTTTACACCAAATACTGTCCTTGAGCCAGTCAGTCTTCAAGAAACATGCTATCTGACATTTTTTATTTTTTAACCAATGACTTTGCTAAATTTAAAACTATTCAAATAAAAAAATATCTCCTCTCCAAAGTTCGAAAGATTTTTAGAAAGAGACATTATATATATCACACAGGCCAGTAGCACCAGTTTCTTCCCTGGTAGGATACTGAATATACGCTCAAAACAAGAGCTTACCTATCGCTTGGTGGACTGTTTTCCTCTTGCAAATATTTTTGAGTGTTTCGCTTTCGCGCCTTTGGAACAACGTGCTTCCGTGAAAAATGCCTATCCTGTGGCTTTAAATCTTCCTGTGACACAATGTCTTCTATGTCGTCCAGGAGGGTATCACAGGAGGAAGAAGGCATCTTCTCTATTACATAAAAAAGTTACAGACGACAGACATGTGAGTGCCTCACAAATCTCTTTCACAAAATATTCTTGCTGATCTTGAATCTAATAAAGCATTCAGATTTAACTTCAAGTTACAGAAAATGCACAAGATAAAGAAACACAAGGAAACAATCAGACAAATCCTACTGGTAATGGGGCATTCTCAAGGTTCAATTGGAACTATTTCTTCAACAAATCAGTATCACAGAGAAGGAGTGAACAAGTTAGAAGCTAACGACGACATGAAATGCATGTTCTTGACTCTGTCACACTGTCCAACCAGCTGTAAAATATTGTGGAAACTAGGGGCAGGAGAATACAAAGTGGGTGTCAGATAATATTAGGATATTACTGTAAATCATTAGATACAAAGTACTGATATGAAGTATTGTCCTTCTATTTAAAAATCTTATTTCTGATATCATAAACATGATTATCCATTTTATTTATTACTTTTATAAAATTTTTTTATGGGGTGCCTGCATGGCTCAGGTAAGCATCTGGGATTTCAGCTCAGGTCATGATCTCACCGTTCAGTTCATGGGATCAAGCCCCATGTCGGACTCCGTGCTGACAGTGTGAAGCCCTCTCTCTGCCCCTTCCTGACTTGCACACGCACACACTCTCTCAAAACACATAAGCTTTTCTAAAAATCTTCTTGAGATATTGAATATGTGGTTAAATATCATTATGTCTACAATTTAAGACAATAAAAATGGGTTAAAACATACAGGAAAACATTTACAAGTCTTAAATCTAAGACACATATATATATTGGTGTTCATTATCTGATTCTACTTTCCTGAATGTTCAAAATTTTTACAATTTCAAAAAGAAAACGTGGACACAGCTTTCGAGAAGATAGAAGAGGTGTACTTTTCCCTATCCGTCCCACTAACCACAACGAAAACTTGGGCATCATATATAAAATAAACATCAGAAGACTGTGAAAGGTAGAGAGAAGGTAGACTGGCTGGGGACCATGGAACCCGAGGCCCAACACAATGGTGAGTTACTCGGGGTTTCTTTCGCCTCCTCTATCCCAGACTTGGAGCTGAAGAAGCCCACAACCCAGAATCACCAACAGATACAGACAACAAAAGCACCCCCCAAAAAAACTGTTCTCTTTTCAAAGAACCAGAAAAGGGACAGCCTAGCAAGACAAAACTTTCAGACAACAACCATTCTACCCCATAAAACAAACAAAACAAACAAAACCTCACAAAACACAAAACCACAGTCCCACCTCTTGACTTCTACTTTTATGAGGCCGTAATGAGGTGCCCCCAGCCGCCCGGACAGAACCGCAGGCAGCCACACAGGAACTCTGGGCTCGCCAACCAGCAGACCAAACGGTGGGGGGCCCTCACCCCCACCGCAGTGAAGACCAAACTGACATACAAGTTTGTAATCACAGTCCTAACACAATCCAAGCAAGATGGTTTGTAGATATAGATAAGATCATTCTAAAATTTATATGGACTGGTAAAAAAAATTTTTTTAAGTAACAATCTGAAACAATGTGAAAAAGAAGAAAGTGGGCGGAATTGTGAGCTGCCCAATTTGAAGACTTATTACACAGCAAGAATAATCAAGACTGTGCGGTGTTGGTGGGAGTGCAGGAATATGAATTAACAGAACAGAACAGAGAACCGGAAAGAGACCCACACAAATATGCTCAAGCAACTTTTCACAAAAGTACAAAAGCAACTCAGTGAAAGAAAGATAACCGTTTCCACTCATGCTGGAGCAGTGAGACATTTACAGACAAAAACTGAACCCCAATCTAAGTTTCACACAAAAATTATTATACGGAAACTAATGCAAAATGTATCATAAACTTAAACATAAAACATAAAACTATAAACTTTTAGGAAAAACTGTAAGAGAAAATCTTCTAGACCTAGAGCTAGATGAAGAATTCTTAGACCTGATACCAAAAACATGATCCATAAAAAGAAAAATTAATAAATCCAGACACCATCAAAACTTCAAACCTTTGTTCTGCAAAAGACCTGTTTAAGAGGGTATAAAAAGTCAAGCTACACCGGAGTGCCTAGGCAGCTTGGTCAGTTAAGCATCTGACTTCGGCTCATGGTTCCTGAGTTGGAGCCCTGTGTCGGGCTCTGTGCTGATGGCTAGAGCCTGGAGCCTGTATCTCTATCTCTCTCTCTCTCTTTCTCTCTCCCCCCTCCCTCCTCCTTCATTCTCTCTCTCTCTCTCCCTCTCTCTCTCAAAATAAACATTAAAAATTTTTTTAAAGAAAAATCAAGCTACAGAGTGGGAGAAAATTTTTGCAAACTACTTATCTGACAAAAGACTGGTATCTAGAATTCAAAAAACAGTTTAAAAAAATCCAATTAGGAAATAAATAAAAGACAAAGACATTTCACCTAAGAGGATATAAAGACGGCAAGCAAGCATACAGTCAACATTACCAGCCATCAGAGAAACACGAACTCCAACCACAATAGAGTATCATTACACACCTACCAGGATGACAAAAATTAAAAAACAGTGACAATACTAAATGCAGACAAGGATGCAGAGAAACTCAATCATTCATACAATGCTAGCAGGAACATAAAACAGCACAGTCACTCTGGAAAACATCTTGGCGTTCTCTTAAAAAACTAACGACATAACTCCCTTGTTACTTCTGAGGCCTTTTCCAAGAGAAATAAAGACCTACATTTCCACAAAAACCTAAACCCAAATGCTTACAGCAACTTTCTTTGTCAAAACCTGCAAACACCCAGATGCCCTCCCATGGGCGGCACAGTCAAACTGTAGTATACCTGTACCAGGACTACTACTCAGCAATAAAAAAGGTACCACTGATGCATACAACAGGCTGGATGAATCTCCAGGGAAACATGCTGCATGAATACAGCCAATCCCAAAAGGTTCTGTACTCTATGGTTACATTTATATAACATACTTGAGCCTGAAAGAACAAAAATTATAGAAATAAGGAACGCAATAGAGGTCACCAGGGATTAAGGAGAGGATGGGACAGGAGAGAAGTGAATGTGACTATCAACAGTCAACAGGAGAGGTCCCTGGAGTGATGAAAATGCCCTCCACCCCTACTACATCAACATCAGTATCCTCTGTTGTGGTTTTGCAAGATGTTGCCATTGGGGAGAACTGGATAAACCATACAGCGTACCCACATAACTTTTACTACTGTAAGTGAATCTGTAATTATGTTAAAATACAGTAATTAAGGGGAAAAATCACCTGGAAAGAAAAAGGAATGTACACTTGAGTACAGTAACTGGTGCTACCACTAGTACCATGTCCAGACGTCAAACAAGTGCTTCACGGGGTCATCTCATTAACCCACTCACAACTCCAGGAGTCTGGTGGTGTTACCGTCCTCACTCTAAAGAGTAGTGTGAAACAAAGGGAAGCTAACTTACCCAAAGAAGGTCAACAATAATCCCATGCCAAACGGGCCCCAGCCTACAGCCTGTACAGCTCTCTACTGCCTGCTTCATGTAGGAATGACCACTGTTCCTCGGCTGGGTCACCCAAGCCAGTGCTAAGGATCCTAAGACTCCCTGCTGGTCTCAAGCACCTCTGATGAATTCTCCCTTCCCCATCTGCCAGGTCCCCCTATCCCCGTTCACAGCTTTCAATAAATAGAGCAGCTTCAGGGGTGCCTGGGTGGCTCAGTCGGTGAAGCGTCTGACTTCGGCTCAGGTCATGATCTCACAGTTCGTGGGTTCAAGCCCCACGTCGGGCTCTGTGCTGACAGCTAGCTCAGAGCCTGGAGCCTGTTTCAGATTCTGTGCTTCCCTCTCTCTCTGACACTCCCTTGCTCATGCTGTCTCTCTCTCTCAGAAAACATTAAAAAAAAATTTTTTTTTAATAAATAAATAAGAAGAGCAGCTTTTCAGCCAGGATCATTTTGTGCCCCTTACTGCAATGTAGTCTTTACAACTACGACAAATTATGCCCAGTTAAGTCAGACAAACCCGTGTTCAAAGCTCACCAAATTCACGTTGTTAGTAATAACAAAAGATTAGAAATAATCTTTAACCAGATAAAGATTAAATTACAGTTAACATGTATATGACATAGTCGAGGTGAGTCTGCCAGTCACAGGCGTCCTCCTTCCCAAGACACAGGAATGAGGCACGTGATCCAAGCCTTCAGAATAACCGATCCTCCTGGTCACCATACTGGTTCAGGTTTGGACATGACAAGCCCAGACCACGAGGATCATCAGGAGGACTTCTATGCCCGAACTAACAGGAGAGATGGCTTCCCTTTTCACTGAGGGGCCAAGTGGGAGGATGTCGACGTGGGGGAGCCAGGGGCCATGCTGCCCGCCACGGGGCAGAAATGACCTAGGGAATGAGCCCCATAGGAGCTGGAGAGACAAAGAGCCATACTGACGTTATCTGAGCACCTGGTTCAAAGCCCTGCTCGGCCCCAACACGTAAGCCGGTCAGTTTCCCCTTGTGGCTTACATTAGTTTACACTGGGTTTTCTGCCCTTGCAAACAAGAGCCCTGGCCAACTCAGCAAACCAGATTAAGGACAACTGAACCAGGTTAGGCTTTCTGAAATGGGTTCTATTGATTTGAAATACTATCTAACGGTGAAAAAACAATTGTGTGGTCAAGTAAATTTAGGAAATTCTGCCTCCTTACAGGTTCCCAGTACACATTAGTAGGGCAAAGACTGAAAAACTGCAGTAAAGAAACTAAAATTCACTTATCTTAGGAATTTTCTGAAAATTAATTTCTCACACGTCTCCTCCTAATGGGGCTAAACATGTACCAAAGACAGAAGGCCTGAGTGAAGCGGATCCTCAGCTCCTCTCCCACACCCTGCACAGACGGATGACTTCCTTCTTTCAGAGGGAAATGGTCCGTGTCCTCTGCCTAGCAATCTGTTACTATGAATGAACAGCCCATTACCCCCTCCAAGAGCAATCCTCCTACTCTGACAGTCAAGCACAGAATCACACCACTCGTTCTCTAGCATCACTCTCTCTACCCAATACAAACATGCTATTTCTCCCACTGAAAACACCTAGACCCCACCTCCTCTATGTACGATCTCAATCATATTTCTCTCAAAGAAAATCCCCTTGTCCATTTGCAACGATGTGGATGCAGCTAGAGCTTGTTATACTAATCGAAGTAAGTCAGCCCGAATACAAATACCGTATGATTTCACTCATATGCGGAATTAAAGAAACAAACCAGAAAGCAAAAGGGAAGAAAAGAGACGAACAGGCAAACCAAGAAACACATTCTAAATGCTAGGAACACACTGCTGGTGGCCAGAGGGCGGTGGGTAGGGAGCTGTGTGAAACAGGAGATGGGGAGTAAGGAAGCACATGGGATGAGCACCGGGTGTTGTATGGGAGTGCTGAATCATTAACTGTGACCCGAAACTAATCTTCCGCTGTATGGTAACTATACTGGAATTAAAATAAACACTTAACCAAAAAAAATAAATAAATAAAAAGGAGTGCCTGGGTGGCTCAGTCGGTTAAGCATCCAACTCAGGTCAGGTCATGACCTCACTGCTCATGAGTTCAAGCCCTACACTGCACTCTGTGCTGACAGCTCAGAGCCCGGAGCCTGCTTCAGATTCTGTCTCCCTCTCTCTCTGCCCCTTCCCCTGCTCATGCTCTCTCTCACTCCTTCTAATATAAAATTTAAAAAAAATTTTTTTTAATTAACAAAAAAAAAATCTCCAATTCCAATTCAAGATGATGACGTAGGAAGACTGAAACGCACGTCCTCCACGCAACACACCGAATTACACCTATTAATAGAACAATTCCTCCTGAGGAACTGAGGGCTGCCTGAGCAGCTACTCAACAGCCAGAGACAGAACAGCGAGAGACATAGGGGGACAAAGGGAACGCCCACCCCCGACACCATGAACTGCAGTGGGGTGCGACAGTACTGAGGGACCGGGAGCAGACCCCTCTGTCCTTGGGCACAGGTAAAAAAACCCACAGTTCAACAGAGCAACCAGCCTCTGAACGAGACAACGCTAACCTCTGCCAGGCCTCAGCGGAGCTGCAGGAAAGCGCTCGGGCCCAGGGGCTGCGGAAGCCGCGGTAATGCTCCCGCCCCGCCTAAAAGCCTAGACCGGAACAGGGCCTGGACACCATGACAGGCAGCCCAATCCGCCCAGCAGGCTGGGACCTCTGCATGCCCAGGGCCCACAAGCCCACAGCGGCCGTCACAAGAGAAGCGGCAGTTTGAAAGGGCCGAGTGGTGTGGGAATGCTCTCTCCTTCTCCACATCAAACACCAGACTGAGGAAGGGTCTGGCTGCCCTAAGAGGCAGAGTCCAACACCAAAGCTGGAGGGTCCCGGTGTTGTAACTGGTGGGTGCGGTCACCACAGGGAGCCCAGGGCCCACAAGCCCACGCCGGCCGCCCGATGCGGCTGGGGCAAAGAAAACAAGCTACAGTTCTGTTTTATGTGTGTTTTAATTTTTACCGGGTTTTTTTTTTTTTAACTTTTTAAAATTTGTCTTGTTTTCTTTACATTTTTTTCTTTTTGGTTTGGTTCTCTTCTCCTTTTATTATTTTCTTTTCTTCTTTAAATTCTTTTTTTCTTCAGTCTTTCTTTAAAAAGCCATAGTTTAACATTTTTTAAGTTCATTCATTTATTTGGAGAGAAAGAGAGTGTGTGCGTGCACTAGTAGGAGAGGGACGGGAGGGGGAGAGAGAGAATCCCAAGCAGGCTCCACACTGTCAGCGCAGAGCCCGAGGCGGGGCTCAGACTCACAAATGGTGAGATCATGACCTAAGCCAAGAACAAGAGTCAGAAGCTCAACCGACTAAGCCACAGTTTAAAAGAGCATGAGTAGGCACCTAGGGCCACAGCTCCAGCCAGCAGACGTCACAAGCACACACAGTCTGCGTAGGTCTCCAGACACAAGACCGCTCTTTCAACTTTTAGAGAAATAACCACTTCATTCGCCTAATCCACAGAAACAAACACAGAAAGTTAAGCAAATGGGGAAACAAAAGAATGCATTCCAAAAGTATAAAAGAAAACAAAAAAGCCTTAGCAAAAGAATTACATGAAACATATTTAAGCAATATGCCTGCTAACGAATTTAAAGTAAGGATCATAAGGATCTTCACTGGGCTGGAGAAAAGCGTGGAAGAGCTAAGTGAGACCTTCAAGACAGAGAAAATATTAAAAAGAACCAATCCGAGATAAAGAATACAATAACTGTAAGGAAAACCACACTAGAGGCAATCAACAGTACATTAGAGAATGCACGAGAACAGATCCGCAATCTGGAAGACGATAACAGAGAGTTCACAAGCTGAACAGCAATGAAAATAGAATTGAAAAAAAAAATTTTTTTTTGTTTTAAAAAGAGAAGAGAATTTTTATAGAATGAAGAAAGTTTAAGAGATCTTTGGATAACATCAAGCAAACAAGCACTCACATTATAAAGCACCCTCAGAAGAAAGAGAGAAAGGTGCTGAAAACTTATTTGAAGAAGAACTGAAAACTTCCCAAATGTAAAGAGGGAAACAGACATCTGGGTCCAAAAAGGAGAGTTCCAAACAAGAAGAACCCAAGGAGGTCCACACCACAGCACATAATAATTAAAACGTCAAAGGTTAAAGATAAAGAGAGAAACCTAAAAGCTTACAGTAAGAAAGAAACAAAGAGTTCCCTAAAAGAGAAACCCCATAAGGCTATCCACTGATTGTTCAGCACAAATTCTGCAGGCCAGAAGAGCAAGCCATGATATATTCAAAGCACTGAAAGGAAAAAAAACCCACAACCAAGAATATTCTACCTAACAAAATCATCATTCAGATTTAAAGTAAAGATAGTTTTCCAGACAGACAGAAGTTAAAGGAGTTTATCACCACTAAACCAGCCTTACAAAGAATGTAAAATGGGCTTTTAACTTTAAGTGGAAAAGAAATGGCCATATTAGACATAAAAGATGTAAAATATGACAACATATACACAAAATGTGGAGAAGGGAGTAAAAAGAGAAGGCAAAAAAGAAAAAGGAAAAAGATTTTCCATTTCTGGTTTTTTCTAGAATGTGTTGAACTTAAATGACCATCAAATTAATACAAACTCCTCTTTACTTAGCCTGCTATCTAGGAACTTCGTGTAACCACAAACTCAACCTATGACGGATACACAAAAAATAAAGACAAAGAAAGCCAAGCAAAACACTGCAGATACATATCAATCTCAAATAAAAAGAGCAAAAGAAAGGAAGAAAAACTACAACAGTAACCAGAAAACAAAAATTTTAAATAGTAATAGTACATACCTATCAATAATCACTTTAGACAATAAACTATTTAAGAAAAAATAAAAAATAGTTACTTTAAATGTAAATAACATGAATGTTCCAATCAGGAAACAGGATGTTAAAAAAAAAAAAAAGACGCACTGTACCTCATCTACAAGAGACTCACCTTAGATCTAAAGACACACACAGACTAAAAGCAAAGGAGTGGAAAACATTGACCATGCATATGGAAGCAGAAAAAAAAAAAAGCTGGGGTAGTAATACTTCTATCAGACAAAACAGACTTCTTTAAAACACTGTTGAAAAGACAAAAAAAGGCGGGGGGGAGGGGGACTGGCATTCGATAATGATAAAAAGATCAATCCAAGAAGAGAATATAAAACAATTGTTAAGTATCTATGCTACCCACTGGAGCATTTAAATAGATAAATATTACCAGACATAAGGAAAGAAATTAATGGTAACACAACAACAGCAGGAGACTTTAACACCCCCCTTACATCAATGGATAGATCATTCAGACTGAAAATGAGTAAGCAAAGAATGTATTTGAACAATACACTGGAGCAGATGGGCGTTACATACAAAGAATATTTCATCCACAACATAATACACATTCTTTTCAAATGCACATGGAATATTCTCCAGAATAAGCCATAAACACAAGCCTCAATAAATTGAAGAATACCGAAATCAAAACATGCATTTTTTTCCAACTACAACAGTCTAAAACTAGAAATCAATCGCAAGAAAAAAAAAACTGGAAAAAACAAACACATGGAGACTAAACAACCAATGGGTCAAGAAAACAATCAAAGAAAAAAATTTTTAAATACATGGGGACAAATGAAAATGAAAATAGTCCACAATCTATGGGACACAGGGAAAGTAGTCCTAAAAGAAAAACAGATAGCAATACAGGCCTACTTCAAGAAGCAAAAAACTCAAACAACCTAACTTTACACCTAAAGGAACTAAAAAAAGAACAAAGCCCAAAATGAGTAGAAGAGAGGATATAATAAAGATCAGAGCAGAAATAAATGACATAGAGACTAAAATAATAGGAAAAACAAAATCAATGAAACCAAGAGCTGGTTCTTAAAAAGATAAAACTGAAAAACTTTTAGCCAGACTTATCAAGAAAAAAAGTGAAAGGACTCAAAATGAGAAACAAGAGAGAATAACTGATATCACATAAATATAAAGGGTTACAAGAGATACTATGAAAATTATATGGCAACAAAATGAACAACCTAGAAGAGATAAACTCCCAGAAACATACAATCTTCCAAAACTGTACCGAGAAAAATTTGAAAACCTGAATAAACCAGAGAGCCTGAGTGGCTCAGTCAGTTGAGTGTCCAACTCTTCATTCTGGATCAGGTCATGATCCAGGGGTCATGGGATCAAGCCCTGTGTTAAGACAGAGATTCTGTCTCTCTCACCCTCTACACCTCTTCCCCATTCACATCCACTCTGTTTCTCTCTCTCTCTCTAATAAAAAAGAAGATAATTTTATAAAGAAAAAATCTGAATAGACCAATTATAAATAATGAAATTGAATCAGTAACCAAAAAACTAACAAAATATCAAAATACAAGGCCAGTTGAGGGCGCCTGGGTGGCTTAGTCGGTTGAGCGTCCGACTTTAGCTTAGGTCATGATCTCGCGGTTCATGGGTTCAAGCCCCATGTTGGGCTCTGTGCTGACCGCCAGCTCGGAGCCTGGAGCCTGTTTCAGAGTCTGTGACTCCCTCTCTCTCTGACCCTCCCCTGCTCACGCTGTCTCTCTCTCTCTCTCCTAGAAATAAATAAAAACATCATTAAAAAAAAAAATACTCTCTCTCTCTCTCTCTCTCTCTCTCTGATCCTCCCCTACTCAGCTGCCTCTCTCTCTCTCTCAAAAATAAATAAAACATTAAAAAAAATTTTTTTTAAAGAAAGACCATATATGAAAAACCCACAGCTAACATCATCCTCAATGATGAAAAACTGCAAGCTCTCCCTCTAAGGTCAGGAACTAGACAAGGAAGTCCACTCTCACCACTTCTTTCAAATTAGTACTGGAAGTCCCAGCCACAGCAATCAGACCAGGAAAGGACACAAGGGGCATCCATACTGGCAAAGCAGTAGTCAAGATGTCACTACTCACAGACGACCTGATACTATACACAGAAAATCCTAAAGATTCTACCAAAAAACTACTAGAAGTAATAAATGAATTCAGTATAGTGGCAAGACACAAAATGAATACTAGACATCAGTAGCATTTCCATACACTAATGTCAGAAAAAGAGAACTTTAAAAAACACCGCCTTGGAGAGCCTGGGTGCTCAGTTGGTTAAGTGTCCGACTTCAGCTCAGGTCATGATCTCGCGGTTCGTGGGTTCAAGCCCCACATCTGGCTCTGGGCTGACAGCTAGCTCAGAGCCTGGAGCCTGCTTCAAATTCTGTGTCTCCCTCTCTCTCTGACCCTCCCCTGCTCATGCTGTCTGTCTGTCTGTCTCTCTCTCTCTCTCTCTCTCTCTCAGAAATAAATAAAACACTAAAAAAATTAAAAAACACCACCATTTACAACTGCACCAAAAAAAAATAAAATGACCAGAAACATACTTAACCCAAGAGATGAAAGACCTATACACTGAAAACTATAAGACACTGATGAAAGAAACTGAAAATGACATAAACCAATGGAGAGATATTCCATACTCATGGACTCGAATTAATACTGTCAAAATGTCCATATTACCCAAAGCAATCTACAGATTCAATGCAATCCCTATTAAAATACTAAAAGCATTTTCTGCAAAACCATAACAAACAATACTAAAATCTATATAGAACCAGAGAAGGCTCCGAGTAGCCAAAGCAATCCTGAGAAAGAACAAAACTGGAGCTATCAATTCCAGATTTCAAGAAGTACTACAAAGCTGTCATAATCTAAACAGTATGGTACTGGCCCAAAAATAGACACACAGATCAACAGAACAGGATACAGATGCCAGAAATAAACCCATATTTATACGGTCAATTACTCTACTGATTGAGGAGGCAAGAATATACAATGGGGAAAAGGCAGCAATTTCTTTCCAATAAAGGGTGCTGGGAAACTGGACAGCTACATATAAAATGACACAGGACCACTTTTTCACACCATACATAAAAATAAACTCAATAGAGATTAAAGGACTAAATGTGAGAACTGTAACCAAAATATCCTAGAAGCCAACGAAGGAAGCAATTTCTCTGACATCAGCCAAGACAACATTTTTCTAGATACATCTCCCAAGACAAGGGAAACAAAAGCAAAACCAAACTACCGGAACTATATCAAATAAAAGGCTTTTTGCACAACAAAGAAAACTATCAACAAAACAAAAGACAACCTACTAAATGGGGAAGATCTTTGAAAATGATATATCCTATAGGGGCTAATACAAATATATAAAAAAAAAAAACTCCTACAACTCAACACTGAAAAAAAATAATCCAATTAAAAATGGGCAGAGAATGTGAACTTTTTTCCAAAGGCATACAGATGGTCAACAGACACATTAAACAATGCTCAGTATCACTAATCATCAGGGAAATGCAAACCAAAACCACAAACAGCTGTCACCTCACAGCTGTTAAAATGGCTAAAATCAAGAGGACAAGCATCAACAAGTGGGCAAGGGGGTGAAGAAAAAGGAACCCTCGTGTGCTATTGGCAGGAATGTAAATTGGTGCAGACACCATGGAAAACAGCATAGAGATTCCTCAAAAAATTAGAAAGAGAAATACCAAGTGATCTAATAATTCCACTACTGGGTATGTAGCCAGGCAAAACAAAAACACTAACTCGAAAAGATATGTACACCGCTAGGTTTACTGCAGCGTTACTTCCAACAGTCCAGATATGGAAGCCATCTAAGTGTGCATCGAGAGGCTAATGGACAAGGAAAAGGAGGTATCTCTACAACGGAATATTATACAGCTATAAAAAAGATGAGATTGTGCCATTTGAGACAACATGGATGGACCTAGCAGGTATTATGCTAAGTGAAATAAGTGAGACTGAGAAAGACAAATACCATAGGATACTCATCAATTCAATCTAAAAAATAAACAAACAAAAAGCAGAAAAAGAACGATAAATACAGAGAACAAGCTGATGGTTGCCAGAGGGGAGGGTAGTAAGGGGCACAGCAAAACGGGAGGAGGGCAAACTGGGCAAAGTAGGAGAGCAGGCCTCCAGTTATGGGATAAGCCATGAGGAAAAAGGCAAAAGCCTAAGGAATACAGCCAGTGAGACTTTAAGAGCCAAGTAATGGGACAGACGGTAGCTACGCTTGTGGTGAACATAATGTACTAACTTGTCAAATCACTAAGTCGTATACCTGAAGCTAGTGTAACATCGTGTGTCTACTCGATATAAAATAAAATAAAAATTCCCCGCAAGAGCTCCCTACACATACAGTTTCTGATCCCTCCCCTCGATTCTCTCATGGACCAGGCTTTCACCCCCACCTTTCCACCAAAATTGCCCGTCATGACTTCAGTGACGTCCCACAATACCTATAATCATAGACCTTCAGTCATCTTACAGGACCCCCTCCGCGGCCCTTGGCATCCTGGCCATTCTCTCCCTTCTTCACTGGCTCCCAGGACCCCACCATCTCTGGGGTCTTCTCCTACCACGTGAGCCACGCCCCAAGTGTCCTTTACGTGGTTCCTCCTCCCCTCTCCCACTTGCCAACACTTCATGCCCCCATGGCTCTGGTGATCACCCCACACGATTTCATCTAGTTCCGTGGTCTTCAAATACCAACTGCAGATGCCTATACGCCATCTCCAGTCCCCCCATGAACTTCAGGCTCAGGCATCCGGCTGCCTATTCAATTCTACAGCCCTGCCTGAATGTCGAATAGTTGTTTCAGACTTGAGTCAAAAACAGAACTCTTGACTCTCCACACCTCATCGTGCACACTACCACCACCTCACACACCACCATCACACCAGAGCCTCTCACAACTCTCCCCATCTCGTTTAAAGGCAATCCCAACCTGGTACCTGCTCAAGGCAAAAATCCCGGTGTCTTCCCTGCTCTCCTTCCTTCACCCTACATCCAATCCACCAACAAAATCCTGCTGGCTCTACTTAAAAATATATTCAGAATCTGACTATTTCTAACTATACCCACTGCCACATTCTTGGTACAAACCCACACTGACTCCTGCATCAGTTATTGCCATAGTTAGTCTCCCTGCTTCTCCCCTTAATTCCCAAAGGAAATTTTCAGCCCAGGAGCCATGGATCCCTTTAAAACCTAACTTCATCCCAAGCTTCAGATAAAAACCTGCCAATGGTATTCCCACTCAGAGTAAAAAACCAAAATCCGCACAAAGATCTGCAAGGGCATACATAATCAGCCTCCAGTCACCTCTCCGACTCTATTCCCTAGCATTCCATCTCCTTCCACTCAACACACGGCTCCTTGCCAGTTCACAGCCCCCAGGAACACACTCGTCCCAGGGTCTCTGTCTTGCCTGGAGGCCTGCAGCACTTTGAAGATCGTCAGTGAAATCTCTGGGCAACTCCCACCTCACCGCATGTACACACACTTGCTCTTCCCCTTCGCAGCCTTGTTCCTTTCCCACAGCATCTTCGTATCTGCTCAGGTGTTTTCATTACTTGGTTAACGTCTACCTCTTTCTACTAGAATAGGCCCTCCACGAAGGCAAAGGTTTCTGTGCGCTCTGTTCACAGCTCTATCCCTCTGGTGCCTCAAATTACATCTAGCACATTGCAGGTTCTCAACAACGTTCTTCTTACTGTCGATGACCCAGGCTAACCCGCTCTGTCCCATCTATACTAACCCTTTCGGATACTCTCTGAGTACGCCAAACTAGTTTGACCCAGAGGTCGCCACACTTGCTTTCTTTCTGCCCGGAGTACCATTCCCCAAAGGAGTGGCTTGCTGTCCACTGCTCTATTCAAATGACACCTCCCTGGAGAGGCCTTTCCTAACCTCCTCATCTACGACATCCACACAGAGACCAAGCTTGCGCACACACTCACACTGACCTCTGACCTGACCCCGTAACTGCAGAACGGAATTCTTTCTTTCTCACTGCAGGGTCCGCGCCATCAGGAAAAAAAGGCATCACCTCGTTTTCACCACTGTATCTATGACCCCTACAACAATGGCCAGCACAGAGCAGGCAAAAAGTATTTGTTAACCAAATGAATGAATTAATAAAATGCTTAAGGTAAATTTAACTCATCTTTCTTATACCGGATGTGAACCTGAAGCAAATGCCTAATAGCCCTTCGAGTTTCTTCTATTGCTTTTTGTCTGTGAAATAAATAGGGTAAATGAGAAAAGTTAAGACCAGGTACTGCCTTCACGTGGACTACTGAAGAACTCCCAACTGAATGACACATTAAAAGCCATACTTTTTTAATTGCACTTTTTACATCCCATACAGCACTGCGTATAGACCCAAAGAAGGCAAAGAGAATGGAGAAAGATGAGAGGGGTCCGTTGAAGGAGACCTACAACATCACACAGTATGGGAAGCAGAAAACACTGCTAAGCCTCTCATTTTACAAAACTGAAGTCCAAAGAAGCAAAAAGATGTGCACATCAACAGAGCTAGGATTAGAACCCAGGCCTCACCACCACACTCCCCCAACGCTCGCTTGGCCTCACTGGCAAAGCCCAAACAACACAAGAGTCCAATGTGACATTAAGAAATTAGCATATTCCAGGGAAAAAATGGGGAAAGAGGCATTCAAGAAATGCAAATAGCCGGGGCGCCTGGGTGGCTTAGTCGGTTGAGAGTCCGACTTTCGCTTGGGTCATGATCTCGCGGTTCGTGGGTTCGAGCCCCGCGTCGGGCTCTGTGCTGACTGCCAGCTCGGAGCCTGGAGCCTGTTTCAGAGTCTGTGACTCCCTCTCCCTGACCCTCCCCTGCTCATGCTGTCTCTCTCTCTCTCTCTCTCTCTCTCTCTCTCTCTCCTAGAAATAAATAAAAAATTAAAAAAAAATAAAATTAAAAAAAAGAAATGCAAATAGCCAATTAGCAATGGAAACAATGCTGAAGCACACTAATAGCGAGTGTTTAAAGATAAATTATTTTTTATCTACCCCACTGATAAAAAAAGACTGACAAAACCCTATTTTTGGCCAAAAGCATGGTAAAACTGGTATACCCTTTCTGGAAGGCTTGCTAGCAACATATCAAACTTTAAAACATATATATCCCTTTTTAAAAAATGTTTATTCTGAGAGTGTGTGGGCAGAGGGTAGAGACAGAATCCCAAGCAGGCTCCACGCTGTCAGCACAGAGCCCAACGTGGGACTCAAGCTCATGAACCATGAGATCATGATCTGATCCAAAATCAAGCATCAGACACTTAACCAACTGAGCCACCCAGGTACCCGAAGACACATACACATATACATATATGTACATACACATATACATATAACACCAATTCCATTTCTAGAAATTCACTTTAGAGAAACAAAGGCAACAAACATAAAGCAGAGGATGGTAAACTGGCTGCATATGGTAAGTACTTGAACAATCTCATCACTATTCATAAAGCTTTTACTTGCAACAAACTGGTAGAGAGAACTGTTAGCCCTTAGAAATCTGTAAGTAAGAAGGAAATGAAAGTTTGAGACTAAAAGAAAGCAAGACAACAATGAAAGGAAACAAAAGGATCAAAGTTTTTTCTTAAAAGGTAGAGGAATTCAAGTTTGATGAAGGGAATAAAAATCATCAGTGAAAAGGAAGATACTGAAAATGATTGAAAAAATATAAATCAGGGGCGCCTAGGTGGCTTAGTCAGTTGAGCGTCCGACTTTCGCTTAGGTCATGATCTCGCGGTTCGTGGCTCCGTGAGCCCTGCGTCGGGCTCTGTGCTGACTGCCAGCTCAGAGCCTGGAGCCTGTTGCAGTCTGTGACTCCCTCTCTCTCTGACCCTCCCCTGCTCAGGCTGTCTCTCTCTCTCTCCTAGAAATAAATAAAACATTTAAAAAAAAAAAAAGAAAAAATATAAAGCAGTATCTTATGGTAGTGTTATCTGCATACGAGATTTGTTAGGAGAGTTTTCACAGTATCAAATACCCAGGTCCCATTCTGAATTATAAGCTACAAGGAGTGGAATTTAAGGACATTAACTTAAAACTTGCCCAGATGATTCCACTAAACAGCCCTGATGGAGAATCACCATTCTCCCAAGCAGAGATTCTCAACCTTTTTTCTTTTATGTTTATTTATTTCTGGGAGCGAGAAAGCGAGAGCCTGAGCAGGGAAAACACAGATTCTGAAGCCTGAGTGTTCACTGTATTCACCTGAAGGGCTTTTGGAACCACGAGCGACCAAGGCCCAGGGCAATGAATCAATCAAGGGGAACGGGGTCACCTGGCAAGCTCAGTCGGCAGAGCTTGCAGGTCTTGGTCTCAGTCTTGAATTTGAGCCCCAAGCTGGGAGCAGAGATTACTTAAAAAAACAGGGGGAAAGGGAACAGACCCTGGGGACTGATACTACTTTTTAAACCTTCCAGTAATTCTCATGTGTGTAACCACACTGTGAACCAAAGTCCTACACCAGTAGTTTTCATAGTTCATGGTTCCCAGATCAGCATGATTAGCACCGCTGCGAAACTTGGTAGAAACGAAAATTCGAGGGCCCCACTCCAGACCTCCTGAATCAGATACTCTACGCAGAGCCCAGCAATCTACAAGCCTTGCAGGTGATCTTGATGTGCACTGACGTTTGAAGATCTTTATCCTGGAGTTAGTCTTTCATAAAAACCCTCTAGAATGTTCGTCAAAAATATATTACCTCATCAGCTGATTTCAACAAGGGTGCCAAAAAAAAATTCAATGGGGTGGGGGAGAACAATCCACATGCAATGAAAGAAGCTGAAGTCTTTCCTCACATTACATCCAAAAATGAACTAAAAATGGACCACAAACCTAAATTTAAAGGCTAACAAAATAAAACTCTTAGAAGAAAACATGGAAGTAAATCTATGTGATGTTAGATTAAGCATTATTCCTTTCTTAGTTATGACACCAAAAGCACAACCACGAAAAAAAAAAATGGACTTCAGCAAAATTGAAAAATTTATATGCTTCAAAGGACACCATCAAGAAAGTGAAAAGAGAACCCACATGATGGGAGAAAGTATTTGCAAACTATAGGTCTCGTAAATATCCAGTATCAGAACACAAGAAGTACAGAAGTCAACAATAAAAAGACAAATAACCGAATGTAAACTATGACAGAAGAGATAAATACATTCGTCTCCAAAGAAGGTATACAAATGGCCAATAAGCATGTGAAAAGATGTCAATATCATTAACTATAAGGGAAATCCAAATCAAAACCACAATGAGTACCACCTCACTCCCACTAGGATGGCTAAAATAACAACAGCAGCAGCAGCCTTGACTAGGATGTATATTCGATCACCCAGAAAGAGAAAAGGATACAGGGCTAAGCTTTGAGGAATTCCAAATTTAACTGCCAAAAAGAAGACAACCAGGCTATAATCGAGACTAAGAAGCAGCAACCAAAAAAGGAGAAAACCAGTAGGTGACAGAAGGCAAAGGAAGAGAGGACGTCAAAGAGGCCGACAAGGTCAGCGCTGCTGAATGTAGATAAAAGGTTGAAATGAATGAAAATGTCTCTTAGATTTAGTGACATGGCATGATATGGAGCTGACGCCACGATGCCGTTCCCAATTAATGACGGTGGCAGCATTACTGAGACACACGGCTGCCTTTCTGAACATTCTAATGTGTAACGCTTTATTCAAGTATGAAAGGTTCGAAATAAACAAGTACCTTGATTATCTGCAATCGGTCTCAAGTCCTCTGGAAACATAAGTCTGGAAAATAAAACCTGATTAGAAAAAGTGAGCTCCCAACAAGTTCACAAAACCACAGTAAGGACTCTTTAAAACTAGTTAAAAGGACTTAGACTTCATAAAAGAGTGCTTAATACGGCAAAGTTGATGACGGTCCACACCCCTTCCAACTTCTTACTGAGTCGGGCGTGTTTACATCCACCCTATTTGCCACGATGGTGACCGGCGTCCGGCCGCGGTAATACTCACTGCCCAGCACGACCACACGTCTGCGTGATTCAACTAACACCCACATACACTGGGAGTTCGGCAGGGAGGTTCCTACCCAGATCGCCTTCCACCAGAAACACACGCGTCGTCCCGAAATTCAGAGAGAGGCTTTAGGAGTATAAAACGGGGGTGAAAGTGGAAAATGAAGACACTGGCCCCTCTGGCCAACTTGTGTTTCCGTTCTTGAGGCTCAGCTCTGAAAGCTCCCTGACCGCGGAGAGCCTCGTCCCGTCCGTCACACAAATGCAGCGCAGAAAGGGGGAAAACGAACGACATCAGGTTGGACGCTAAGGGACGAGACCCTTTAAACATTCCTCGCAGCCCTGCCGCACGCATCGCCCACGGCTCTGTCCTCACTGCCGGCAGCGCTACACGCCTCCCGAGTCCCTGACCCCGGGGGGCAAGTCCCGTTTCAACTACGAACCAAACCGGCGAATGCCCGAGAAAGACCGAAACTGGAGAAAAAAGGCTCCGCCATTAAAGGAGCTCTAGCCACCCTCTGCCCCACACTGATGCACCCGCCACCCTGACCCAGAGATGGGGGAATAACACACCAATCCAAAGAGAGGATCCCACGCCGTCCTGCGGGCACGGGCAGCCCTTCAGATGGAGCTCGCCATGACACCTACGTCCCGCCACGCTTAGTTGCGCATGCTCGGCGACGGTGGCCCGGAGAGGGCAAATTGCATCAGCCCTGAAAACGCGAGTTCAGGTCTAACTTATTTACGTGAAGATAAGACTTAGAATTTTTTTGGGTGCAAGAGCGAACTTATACGCCAAAGCCTCAGGTTCTTAGAATCGATTAGTAGCCATCTTCTGCTGAGCTGTTACTATGTGTCAGGCACCATATTAAGCTCTTAACATAAATATTACTTTTTGTTTATTTTACAAGAGGAGAAACAGAGAGCGTAAATACTTGCCTAAAGTTACTCTACTGGTAGTGACAGCCCTCTGTGCTGAATTCAACTCTGCCCAGCTCTGAAAGAACCTGCTCTTTTCATTTCATTTTACTTGCTTCCTCAACCTTTTGTGAAATGAGATCATATTGGAGAAGAGAGTAGAATAGGACAAAGAACAATTGGATTACACAATATAGATCATTTAACAACAAGAAAGAAGGGGTTTTTTTAACCCTTAGAAGACACTTTAGCAGTTACATATTAAGGCATTTTACCAGAGAAAGAACTTTCCTGGAGTATACTGATTCTGACCTTGTTACCTTGTGAGTGTTCGCTCAGGTTATTACATTTTACTCAGGACCCTGTGCTTGACCTTGTTTACCAGAAGAGCATCTCCACTTTAAAAAATGAAGACGTTTGGCCATGAGCAACAAGTCAGAAATCATGAGCTTTATTCCTCGTGATTCCTTCTAATTACAACAGCACCCTTTGCTCACTATTTTCATGAAAAAATCTCCTGTGACCTGGAGTCCACTGCAGCCCCTACCCAGATGAATTAGAATTGCATGTTTAGGTTGCCCTATCTAACATCTGTTACTGTAATCCCACTGCCTAGCACATAATCTTGCACTTAATGGCCTCTCCACAAGCATACCTTTAATGAATGAATGACCCCACCCCTTTCCCTCCAAGACCTAGTTGAGTTCAGGTAAACAAATGTTACTGAGTGCACACCACAGGACCTCAAGCACTGTGCTTGCTGCTAGAGCTAGAAAGGAAAAAAGAGACAACTCCCTACCACTATTTGTGGCGACTTCAAGGATATAGTTTCCCTAGAGAAGAGCAACGGCTGTGGAGGATGAATGCATGGAGACCAATGGAGCCCAAGGGGTGAGGTTCTTCTTCTTACATAAGGGAGTCTAGAATCCCCACAGTGGAAGTGAGGACGGTATGCCAGGCTAAGGAAATAGTAAGAGCAGATGCATGGAGGCCTGAAACTATAAACTCTAATATATTATAAAAGCACAAAGAGTTAAAATGGGTGATGTTGGTATGGAAGGGTGGATAGAGAAAATGCAGGGACCAGAAGAAGATGAGCCTTGTTTGCCAAAATAAAGATATTAGACCTAATCCTGGATATGTTAGGTGGCATGAAAGCATCTGCACGGATTATTCTTTCCGAAAGATGGGTTTAGGACAACACTTCAGACATGAATAAATATTGAAAACCTAAATGGGCTTGTTGGCTGTGAGGAATGGGGAAATCAGAATGGAGGATGCTTTTAATATGAATCACTTGAAATGCCAGTGATGGTACCTCTAGGAATTTATCTTACAGAAATGTTGACAGTTACACAAAATGACGTATGTGCCAGATGATTCTTTGAAATGTTCTTGTAATAACAAATTATAAAAACCCTCTCTGGCTTCTCATAGGGATTTGTTAAATATATTGATGGTATCTATACAGCTCTTAAAAAAGAACAAGATTGCCTTATGTTCGATTTCTCTCACTCTTTCTCTCTCTCAAAATAAATAAATAAAACGTTAAGAAATTAGAAAAAGAACTAAGTTGCTTTTAAGGTACTACCCAAGACATTGTTAAGTAGAAAAAGAAAGTGTCTGAGTATAGCTATTGCAATATATATATGTATAGAAATATATATATTGGCTATAGGAAGATTTACTTTTCCCTGTATTTCCTTTTGTAACTTTTATTTTTGTGGAAATGTACTACTTATTCAAAACATAAAGACACATTTTATAAATAAAATTAAAATAACTTACTGGTCTGTTATTTTGTAGTATTAAACTTTGTCCTTTATATTAATACATAAATTTTAATTTTTTTGGTGAGATATACATAACATAAAATTAACCATTTAGCCATGTTTAAATGTGCAGTTCAGTAGCATTGAGTACATTCCCATTTTTGTGCAATCATATATCATCATCCGTAGCCAGAACATTGTCATCCTCCTAAACTAATCTGCACTCATTAAACAATTTCCCTTTCGCTCTCCCAGATGGCCGCTGGCAACCATAGTTCTTCTTTCTGAGTGTATGAATCTGACTACTCCATGTAAGTGGAATCAGACAATATTTGTATCCAGCTTATTTCGTTTAGCATAATGTCTTCAGTGTCAACGTAGTAGCGTGTGTCAGTATTGACTCCTTTTTAAGGCTAAATAATATTCCATCATATGTATATTTCACATTGTGTTTATATATTTTACATCTCTATGCTTCGATTCTCAGATTAGATTATAAACTTCGTAAGAATAGACACTCTATCTTGTTACTGGCTTTTCAGCCCATAATGTAATATTAAATGCTTTGTAAATGTTTGGTGGGAGGAGCACCTGGGTGGCTTAGTTTGTAAACTATCAGACTCTTGATGTCAGCTCAGGTCTTGATGTCAGGGTTGTGAGTTCAAGGCCCACGTTGGGCTCCATGCTGGGTATGAAGCCTACATAAAGAGAGACAAAAGTTTGGTGATAGACAAACCAATATGTGTGTACAAAGACACACTAAAAATGCAAATGAATCTATAAAATAATAGTAAAGGCTAACAATTTTTGAGAACTTAGAAGTGTGTATAAGTAACCACTTTAAGCCCTCGCCGAATTATCAGATTCATCACAATAACTCTATAGGTAATCCTATAAATTAGTAGTACTATTACTATTCTCTTATTATGCCCTTTTAACTCTTATTATGCTCTTTTTACAGAGAAGAAAACTGAAACTTGAGTAGTCCTATTTCAGTCTTTTTTTAACAACTGTATATGAATACTTTAGAAGAAAGAAACTATATGCTGTAGTTAAAAATGCAAAAAGTCACATAGAGGAAGATAGTGAAAAGGAAAAACAAAAGAGGAAGCCTGTGACTCTTGACCTTGGGGCTATGGGTTCCAGCCCCACACTGGGTGGAGAGCTTACTTAAAAATAAAATCTTAGGGGCGCCTGGGTGGCTCAGTCGCTTAAGCATCCACCTTAAGCCCAGGTCATGATCTCGTAGTTAATGAGTGCGAGTCCCATGTTGGGCTCTGTGCTGCTGATAGAGCCAGAAGCCTGCTTCAGATTCTATGTCTCCCTCTTTCTCTCTCTGTGCCCCTCCCCGACTCCTGCTCGCTCTCTCGTTCTCTCTCCCTCTGAAAAATAAACATTAAAAAAAATTCTCCAAAACTGAAATCTCTCTACCCTTGTGTATTGTTGTTGTTTCATTTTAAAGGGGGGACGGGGCGCCTGGGTGGCTCAGTTGGTTAAGCATCTGACTTCAGCTTAGGTCATGATCTCATGGTTTGTGGGTTCGAGCCCCAAGTCAGGCTCTGTGCTGACAGGAGCTCAGAGCCTGGACCCTGTTTCAGATTCTGTGTCTCCCTCTCTCTCTGACCCTCCCCTGTTCATGCTATCTCTCTCTCTCATAAGTAAATAAAAAACATTTTAAAAGGGTGGGAATGTACAATAAAATCTATAAGCCTTCAGACTGATGGATGCCAATTTTCATGTATGTCTTTACAAAAAATGAAGAGAAAATGTAGGCAATAATGAAATTAGAATTTTTACTATCTCAGCCACTAACCAAGAAAGAAAGAATGCAACATGAACATTAAAAACATTTAGGAACAGATATTTTTGTTTTAGCTTATAGTGTGAGCATTTAGTATACTTATAAATTTGTACCAATCCATTATCTTTTTGTGAGAAATAAATCATGCACTTAATTCACCCCTGAAAAGTGCTAAGAAGTTTAATGAAGTTTTCTGTGTAGAATATTAGATAAGTTTGGTAGAATGAAATTTAAAATGTATTAATCTACATTTTATATGAGATCAGGAAAGTATGAGTGTTCCCAATGTTTAAAGTTCAGCAGGTCAACTTGTATTATGTTAGTGTATTATTATTTATGTAAGCTTCCCATTGCCTGTGACAGAAAGATAACTGTAATTTCTTAAGCAGAAAGAATGGAAGGGAACACATGAAAATTGATGCTAGACCCAGGAGTTTTTATTGGACCTGATAAATTAAGTGTCAGAGTAAACCCCCCCAACTGGACGCCATACAATTAAAGCAGTTTTTTAGGAAGACTTTGCAGGTGTTGGTTTTCATGAAGGATTGAAGATCAGAAAATAAGTTAGGACATTATCACGATAGTCTAAATATGAAGCCAAGGAGAAAGATGGCTGACAGTTGAGATAGAGAAAAAAGAAGGGATACAGAAAGTATGTTAAAAGAAAATTTGCCCCAAATGGGTGGATGCTTCAATGGAGAGGTCAAAAAGGAGGGGCACTGATATCTTAAGAAAACTGAAAAAAGATCATATAAAACCATGATGTGAAATAAATTGAACTGCTGTGGTCCTTGAACTAAGGCTGAATTTTCTCCGTGGCTTCTAACCACCAGAGGTCAGAGTGCTATACTTCCAGTAGTGACAATGTGTATTCTATCTGTTTACACAAATAGGTTTGGCTCAATTCTAGAATTAATTTCATCTTTTGATTCTTCTGTTCTTAGTATAAATGGTGTGGGGGCTGTACCTATGGGCCTGGCCAGAGCAGGGAGAGCCACAGGGCGGTAACCCACACCAGGCGGGGGTGAACTTCCGGCTCTCAATCAGACGTGAGAACCTGCAGCTGGAGCTTTTGAAACTGCCAGGTGGAAAACACCTGCCTGGGGCCCGAGCTGCTTCAGACAAAAATAGATCTGAAGGTTGAAGGGAGAAATCAGGGTGTTCTGAGGATGACTGTAAGCCTCCCTGCATTCAGCTTACTTGAAGCTGGCTTTACTTCTGGGCTGTTGAGTTTTGTGAATGAGTAAAGGCCCCCTTTTTATTTAAGCTAACTTGAGTGGGTTTCTTTCACTTGCAACTGGAAAAGTATTCCTAAACTTCTTAGCTTTACACGGTGTCTTGATTTATTTTTTTATGTTTATTTATTTGAGAGAGAGGCAGAGAGAGCAAGCAGGGGAGGGGCAGAAAGAGAGAGGGAGAGAGAGAATTTCAAGCAGGCTCTGCACAGTGGCTTAAACTCACGAACCACGAGTTCAAGACCTAAGCTGAAACCAAGATTCAGACACTTAACTGACTCAGCCACCCAGATGCCCCATAGTGTCTTGATTTTAAAAATAGTTATGTGGAAACTAATTTGACAATAAACTATTGGTAAAAAAAAAATAAATAAATAAAAATAAAAATAATAAATTTAAAAAATAAAATAAAATAAAATAAAAATAGTAGTTTATATCTTTTGTCTAACTCCTAATTTCTTATAAATAGCTGTTGGAAAGAAGCATATGTTTTTCTATTTTTCAATAACATATGACTCAATACATAATAAATTTACTGAGTCATAGAATAATATATTTATACTGTATATAGAGTAACAATGACTGTTCTTTTTTTAATATCATTATTTTTAATGCTTTTTATTTTTGAGAGAGAGTGAGGGAGACAGAGCCCAAATAGGAAAGGACAGAGAGAGCGGGAGACACAGAATCTGAAGGAGGATCCAGGCTATGAACTGTCAGCACAGAACCAGAGGCGGGGCTTGAACTCACAAACCCGGAGACCATGACCTGAAGTAGGAGCTTAACTGACTGAGCCACCCAGGCGCCCCTAACAATGACTGTTCTGAATGCTTAGAGAAAAAAAGAAAAAACAGACTACAACCGGGGCCCCTGGGTGGCTTAGTCGGTTAAGCGTCCGACTTTCGCTTGGGTCATGATCTTGCGGTTCGTGGGTTCGAGCCCCGCGTCGGGCTCTGTGCTGACTGCCAGCTCAGAGCCTGGAGCCTGTTTCAGTCTGTGACTCCCTCTCTCTCTGACCCTCCCCTGCTCACGCTGTCTCTCTCTCTCTCTCTCTAAAAATAAATTAAAAAACGTTAAAAAAATTAAAAAAAAAAAAAAAGACTACAACCTGCCTTCTTAAGAATTTATATGCTAGCATGTAGAGATAGATGATACACAATTAATATGACATAAATAAAAATTTTATGTGTGTTCAAAGCTGATAAAAATGGCCCTAAATTTGTAGCAAATTAAGGATAACCAAGAGAGAGAAGCCTTGCAACACTTTTGAAGATGGTGGTCAGAGTAGGCCCATTGAGAAAAAGATGTTTAAGCAAAGGCTTGAAAAAGATGGGGGGGTTACCCAACGAATATGGTGTGGGGGGGAGGAGAATTCAGGGAAAAGGGGCCCTACCAGTGGAAAGGGAGCTCACCTGACATGTTCGAGAGATGGCAGACGGATCAGAGTGCTTTGAATGGAGCCAGTGTGTAAATGCACAAGTAATAAGAAAGGAAGTCGGAGAGTGAATGAAATCATGTGAAATAATTTCAAAATTTTTTAAAATTGCAGAAAACAGTACAATGAATTTATGCGTAGTCTTCACCCAGCTCCCCCAGATGTTAACATTTTATATAACCAAAGTACAATCATCCACACCAAGAAATTCACATTGACACTGTGGACTATGAACTGTCCCAGTCTGGGACACTTCCTCATTCTTTCCTTGACTTTTTTGAACTTGACACTTTTGAAGAATACTGATCAGTTATTTTGTAAAAATATCCCTCAATTTGAGTTACTCTGCTGTTCCTCATGATTAAATTCAGGTATGAGGTATCAGTCGTACTACCACAGAAGTAATGCCTTGGCCCTCTCCGCCCATCACATCAAAGAGGCATATGATGTTGAAATGTCTAATTACCAGTGATGTACTTTGAACACTTGATCTCTCCAATGGAAAGTTACTATCTTTCTCTTTGATATCAGTAAGTGCCTGTGTGAAGATACTTTGAGATTGTATAAGTATCTTGTTTCTCAGCATGTATTCATCCACTAATTTTAGTATGCCCTAATGATTCCTGTAAGCAACAATTATTACTATGATATTGGCCAAATGATAATTTTCCATTGCCATCATTCCTTCTACTTTTATTATTAGCTGAGCTGTTCCTCCCCATTATTTATTTGTCTAATTATTTATTCATATTACTATGAACTCATAGATATCTGTTTTATTCTATGGTTTATAATCCATTACTACCATTATTTTGCTGCTTCAGTTATCCCAGATTTGGCCATTGGTCTTTGGGATGGCCTGTGTTCTTTTGACAAGTCTGATTTGTTTGTTTGTTTCTTTGTTTGTTTGTTTTTTGCATGTTCTTATTTTTTGGAACCACAAGATTTTCTAGGTTCATCCAGCTCTTTCTCTGCCCCTTGGAATCAGCCAGTTCTTCAAGGAGTTATGCATGGTTCCTTTTAGTGAGAAGTAACACTCACAAACCAGTATGAATACTAGGTATGCTCCTTGCTAATGGGGGTCAATGCTTTAGGGGCTCAGTTTTAAACTTCTTAGGGGCACCTGGGTGGTTCAGTCAGTTAAGCATCCGACTTCGGCTCAGGTTATGATCTCACGGTTCGTGGGTTTGAGCCCCGCATCCGGCTCTGTGCTGACAGCTAGCTCAGAACGTGGAGCCTGCTTCAGATTCTGTGTCTCCCTCTCTCACCCTCACCTGCTCTCTCTGTCACACTCTCTCTCTCTCCCTCTTTCTCTCAGGAATAAATAAAAAACATTTTAAAAATTTAAATAAATAAATAAATAAATAAATAAGCTTCTTAAACTCCAGATGCCTATTAGCATCCAACTGGACTGTTAACTTGGCAGTTCGATGGATGAGTCTGAAGTCTGGGGGAGAAGTTTGGGCTGAAGATGTTAATTTGTGAATCATTGGCAGATAGATGACATCCAAAGCCAAAAGACTAGATGAGATTAGCTATGGAATGAATATAACTAATGAAGAGAACAAAAGACTGAGAGCTGGTGTACTCCAATATCAAGATGAGGAAGGGGGTGTCTAGCTGGTTCAGTCAGTAGAGCATGCGACTCTTGATCTTGGGGTTGTGAGTTTGAGCCCCATATTGAGTGTAGAGGTTATGTAAAAAAATGAAACATTAACATTTTTTTTAAATAAAAATAAATTGGGGTGCCTGGGTGGCTCAGTCGGTTAAGCGTCTGACTTCAGCTCAGGCCATGATCTCACGGTTCCTGAGTTCGAGCCCTGCATTGGGCTTTGTGCTAACAGCTAGCTCGGAACCTGGAGCCTGTTTCAGATTCTGTGTCTCCCTCTCTCTCTGACCCTCCCCTGTTCATGCTTTCTCTCTCTCTCTCTCTCTCTCAGAAATAAATAAAACATAAAAAAAATTTTTAAATAAATAAAAATAAAAATAAAAATAAATGAAAGATAAGGGAGAAGAAGAGCCAGCGAAGAAAACTAAGGAGGAGCAACCAGTGAGGTAGGAAGAAAATGGTATCCCAGAAGCCAAATAATGGAAGTGCATCACAGAGAAGGGAATGATCAGCAGTGTCAGATTATGCCAATAGGTCAAGTGAGATGACAGAATTAATCATTGGATTAAGCAACTTGTAAGGACAATTCTAGTGAAATGGTGTGGGGAGAAGTTAAAGGAAGTGGATTTAAGGGTGAAGGAGGGAACAGAACTGAAGACAGCATGTATGGACAACTCAGCAGATTTGCTGCAAAGGGAAACAGAAATACTGGACTGTAGAGTGGAGAAAGTGGGTTCCTTCTTTATGAAGGAATTTATTTTATATAACACTATATGTTAACTATACTGTAATTAAAATAATTTTTTAAAAAAATAAAGGACTGTTATTGAAAGATACAAGGAACAAGAGATTGTTCTATGCTAAGTAAGAACAATCCCATGAAGACAGAGAAGTTGATGATGTAATACAAAGAAGTGGAAACTATTGAAATGTTATTCCTGGGAAAAGACAGTGACTATTTTCGAACCATCATACCACAGGCCTGAAATATAAATATTTGGGGAATAAAGCTGTTCACCTAGTTTTAAAAGTCAAATATAGGGGTGTCTGGGTGGCTCAGTTAAGCATCCAACTCTTCATTTCGGCTCAGGTCATGATCTTACCCTATCAAACCCCCTATCGGGCTCTGCAGTGGGTGTGGAACATGCTTGGGATTCTCTCTCTCCCTCTCCCTCCACCCCTCCTCCCACAAAATTTTTAAAAAGTGAAATGTATTTGGCTGATGTTATTTTAAAATCCCAACTTAAGAAAATAAGACTTAAAAATAAAAACCTAGAGCTTTCTGAGACGTTCATTAGCAGTGACCACCAAGAGTCAACAAGTGGCGCCCGGCTGACTCAGTTGGAAGAGCACACAACTCTTGATCTCGGAGGCCTGAGTTTGAGCCTCACACTGGAGGTAGAGATTATTTAAAAACAAACAAACAAACAAATAAATAAATATATAGATATATGTATATATATACACATATATAAACTTAAAAATAAAAGTCAACTAAAATAGGGGAGACTGGCTGGCTCAGTCAGAAAAGCATGATCTCTCAGTCTCAGGGCTGTTACTTTAAGTCCCACATTGGGTACAGAGAATTAAATACATACATACATACATACATAAATATATACATAAACTTTTTTTAAGTCAATTAAAATATTATCCTAAAAATCTATTTCACTTGGAAGTCTCAGAATGTGGCCACTTCCAGGAAGATGGGGAAAGATAAAATCCTTTTCTTCTTTAACCATAGGACATTCATGGCTTTTGTCAAAAAAAAAAATACATTCATTAATGCTTGCTATTAGCCACATCTCTCACTTCTTTGCAAATATTTTCTTACTAGTGATAAATCTATTGGGAAAACTCAGAGATTTTCAATTCCCCTGAGAACAAAGCTTTTTGAGAGTGAATGGCAGACATAACAAAGGCCACAGAGTGCTTTGCTACTCGGAAACTCTGCCTGGGAGCAGAACGGAGTCTGATTTTTTACATTTTTTTTTATGTTTATTTATTATTGAGATGGAGAAACAGAGCATGGAATGGGGGAGGGGCAGAGAGAGAGGGAGACCTAGAATTTGAGGCAGGCTCCAGACGCTTAACCGACTGAGCCACCCAGGTGCCCTGAACAGAGCCTGATTTTATGAGAATTTAATCCTCTCAGACTGCAAGAGAAACCATGTTTCAGTTGAAATACCCAAGAAGGAGGAAGAAGAGGGAGTATTCAATTTTGTTTTATTCAGTTTTTGGATTATTTGGTTATTCTAAATTTCTCGATGACCCCCTTTGGGGATGTTGTTCTTTTAAGGAGCGTAAGAACGAGAGAAAAGAAAACCTAACCCTGGACAAAATAAAGGAGACAAGATTTTTTTTCTCTTACTTTTTGTTGTATTCTTATATTCACTCTCTATGATTTCTCAATAAATGACTTGTAAGGAGGCGGAAAAAACATTTAGTAAAAAGGCACTCAGCAAATAATTACAACATTTATTTTCAAAGCAGATTTAATTATTTTATGCATAAATATGGGCAGAATTCATATCCTAAATGAATTTGCTCAAAGCAAAACTATACTCCCTGAAGTTTTGTTTTTCCATAACTATGATGTATTATTATGCAAAGGACACATGTTTATTTTTATTTTTTTAAGTTTATTTAAAATTTTTTTATAAGTTCATTTGGTTGTTGACTATCTTAAGTAATGGGGGGAAACAATACAGTGCTTAATCCAAAATAATCAAGTCTTTTATATTTGACTTTGAAAAAAAGTTCAATATTTAGCCATGAATGTGGAAAATTTGAACATTCTAATTTTTTTTAACTTCAAATAAAGCAGTGAAAACATACTGAGTAAAACCTTATTTAGCTCATAGGCTGGCCCTGCATAAATCACACTTGCAATAAGTAGATGGTAATCAACCACCAGGAAGTTTCTCAGCTTCCTTATCTATCATTTAGCAACTATGGCAGATAGCCTTTGTTTTTCCTTATCCGGAAGAACCTATTCTAATTCTCTGGGGTTCTAATTCCATGACTACTTCAGCCTCTACTAGTGGGCAAGTGAGTAAGACCAGTTCAATCAGAACCTCATATTCCTCTGACTATAGTACTGGATTTCATGCATACATATAACTCTGGCCAGACTCAGCACCATATCCTATCCTTCCTGGCCATAGGTTCATGGATGAGCACATGGTCACCACTATGGGTCGCCAGCTGCCATTTCTTTTTTTACAAAACATGACCATGCATTTCTGGCCCTCATTGATTGATCTAGAGTCGACTTCTGTCCAAAACTGAGGCAGTCAGAGCTCTTTCCCCATGATTTTGAAATTGAAACTAAGAAAGTCCAGTATCACTTTTGACATCTCTTTAACAAACAAGTGTATATTAGGGGGCTTCCATGTGACTGCGGAAGAACAGAAAGACTTCTAGAAGAAAGAAGCCATCAGGAAGAGAGAAACAGATGAAAAATGAAAAGAGAAGTCCTAATTTCAGTCCTCTCAAAGCCAGGCTACATTCTTGACCATTGTTTCTCTGAAGGTACAAATTTGAACCTTCGTGTTAGTTTCTTTCTTTGAAGCTAGTCCAGTTGGTTTCTCCTTGTCAGTCAAGAATCTTTATTAATTCTGCAGTCCCTGAAGGTAAGTAAGTAGCAGAAAAGGTAGATGAATATATCGATCCAGGAGTGGGAATTTGTGGAACAGACAGAGTAGAAAGACAAGAGGGAAAGGGAACTGAAGGTACCAATGAGAGCAACGTTGAAGTGACTGAAAATGAGGGTCAAGTTGGATCTGAGAGGGAAGAGAACCCAAAATGGCCAGACCCAACTAGAAGAAGGGAAAGGACTAGGGAGCTGGAGGGCAGGGAGAGATGAGTTTGCTGCTTTGTGGGAGTCAGGAATTGGAATGAACAATGTGGCCTGAAAAGTGAGCTACCGAAGGTAGAAGGGTCCTAAATTGTAACAAGGTCCAGATGTGGCTAAGTGACTGGGCTGTTGAAAGGAAGGGAGAGTTGGAGTAGAGGTTCAGGAACTCGGGCAGTAAGAAACAGAATGCACAATTCACCTAGGAGACTGGCAGTAGTTGGGCAGAGGAGGACGTGAACCAAGCAGCAAAGCCCTCGTGTTTATATATGTGTTTGTTAGAAATAGAGGCAATTGACAAGATGAAAATTATATTGGAGATTTTAATTCTCCTGTGTCAATAATGAGAGATGGAGTGGATGAAGCATCATGCAAAACGTTCTGACATCTTCAAATATAGAATTAATTGATATTTGGAATCAATTAAATGAAGTAGAAGACCTTTATTTATAGTACATACAAAATGCTCTCTAGGCCATCACTTGTGATAAAAAGAGAAATTAATAACACAAATATAAAACAAAAAATTTAATTACATGAAAAAAATTTAAGTTTTCTTAAATAATAGGCTAATTAAGGAGAAAATTAAGAACACACTAAAAACCCATTTTAAAATAATATTAAAAGGACTTCAATACCTACTGACAGTGTCATTATGTAATTCATTGAAAATAACAATAATAAAGTACTTCTCAAAAGCTTTGAAATGCAGGAAAACTCTTAGAAGAAAATTTATGTTTTTAAAGTATTTTGTTACTAATAGACAAAAATAGACATTCAATTGAAGATCTTAGAAAATTTGTAAACCCTGAGTGAAATAAAACTAAAACACATGTAAGTAAATTAGAAACTGGAAATGCACTTGACAAAGACCATCAAAAGCTGATTTTTAAAAGAGATTAACATAATGAACAGATGACAGATATAATGCAGTAAAGAGAAAAAACACACTAACAAGAAGGCATATATGGCAAACAAATCAAAAGGAAGATAAAAGTATACAGGAAAATAATTAATACTGCAACAGAATTTTGGTAGAAATCAGATTCGGTTTTAAAAACAACAGAAAAACCTGAAAACCAATCCAGCGTTCTTTAACCGGTAAATAGTTACTGTATGGCACATACATATAATGGAATATTATTCAGCAAGCAAAATGAATGCATCCCTAACACAACAATATGGGTGAATCTCAAATACATTATGCTCCGTGAAAGAAGTTAGAGCTCAATGGCTACATACCATATGATTCCATCTATATCCCATTCTGGAAAAGACAAAACGATAGGGACAGAAAACAGATCATGGAATGACAGGAATTGGGGGAAGAGAATGGTTGATTATAAATGTACAAGAAGGTATTGGGCTCAGTCAGTGGAGCCTGTGACTCTTAATCTTGGGGCTATGGATTCCAGCCCCATATTGGGTATAGAGATTACTTAAAAATAGAATCTTAAAAAAATAAAGAAAGGCTAAAGGAAATGTTTTTAAGTGTTGAAAACGTTCTGTATCTTGATAGTGGTGGCTGTTACATGGTTCTATGCATTTGTCAAATTTCTTAGAACTGTATGTGAAAAATGGTGAATTTTACTGTATGCATATTTTACCTCAATAACCTGGCTTTTACATTTTTTAATGGAGAAAATAGTAAAGAATATGCTATGGGGTGCCTGGGTGGCTCAGTTGGTTAAGCATCCAACTTTGGCTCAGGTCATGATCTCACGGATCGTGGGTTCGAGCCCTGCGTCCGGCTCTGTGCTGACAGCTCAGAGCCTGGAGCCTGCTTCAGATTCTGTAACTCCCTCTCTCCCTGACCCTCCCCTGCTCATACCGTCTCTCTCTCTCTCTCTCTCTCTCTCTCTCTGAGAAATAAATAAAACACTAAAAAAAAAAAAGAATATGCTAAAAAAAAGGTAAAATGTGCTTTTATAAGAAAATAACACCTAGCAATAAAAATGTAAATGATGTGTCAGTGGGCTAAAAGCAGAAATCCAGATCAAAAGAAAATATTAGTGAGGCACCTGTGTGGCTTAGTCATTGAGTGTCCATCTTTGGCTCAGGTCATGATCTCAGGGTTTGTGAGTTTGAGCCTCACATCGGACTCTCAGCTGTCAGCTCAGAGCCTGCTTTGGATCCTCTGTTCCCCTCTCTCTGTCCCTCCCCTGCTTATGCTCTCTCAAAAATAAATAAAAACAAAACAAAACAAGAAAGCAAAGAAGCAAACAAAAAGCAAAAAGAAAAAATTAGAGAAATTAGACATGGACATAAATATAGGTAATACATTATTACTAACTCTTCCTTTTCCTCTTTTCCTTCCCTTCTCTTCCTTTCTCTTTCCTTCATTGCCCTGCCCTTCCTGAACAACTTAGCCAAAAAGTCATTGGTCCAAGAGTATAACGTGGTAGAGCCATGGTGGAAAAGAGTTTGGCCATTTCTTGAAAGATTAAACATGCCCTTACCATACAACCCATCGATCCCATTCCTGGACCTTCATCCCAGAGAAATGAAACCTGTGTTCATATAAAAACAACATACTCAGCCATTCACAATAGCTTTATTTGTAATACCTCACACTGGAAATAACCAACATTACCTTCAAGTGAATGGGTTAACAAACTATAGTACATCCATACTATGATACTAGTCAGCAGTGGTGCCCCAGTGTAGGAAGGCAGAGTCAGAGTTGGGTGAAAAGGATATCCGTGTGGGCCAGCACCAGCACGAGCATGGTGCAAAGTATCAGAGCCCAGGCCCAGTATGAATAGTGTCTGCTAAGGCGGGACTATGTCATATTTCAAGTGGGGTGAGTAGGGCATTTATGACAGGGGAGGAGACATGGGGGTCACAATGAAAGAGTGGCTACAAACATGAGGATTAAGCCAATACGTTAATATGTGGATCCTAATAGGAGCCAACTTTTTTTTACTATCAAATAAGAGAATTAGAAAGAGGAAAATAAGAGATGCCTGGCTGGCTCAGTTGGTAGAGCATGTGACTCTTGACCTTGGGGTCTTGAGTTTGAGCCCTCGCTAGGTGTAGAGATGACTTAAACAGGGAAATAAGAATGGGCCCTGTAGTACTGGACTTGAATTGGAGATTTCAGTATAAACATGTGTTTAATATATGATAGTATATATAAAAGTAAATACAACATGCATCAGGTAAAAATGGATTTAGAACCTTAAATAATTTCATACACCGCCCATGTCTCTCAACCTCTTGACTCTATCATACTTCTTGACTTTTTTTTCATTCTCAGACTCTACTAGGTGTCAAGATGGCTGTCGTTAGCTTTAAGGACAATTTCCAGATTCGTCCAAAAGAAAAGAAACAAACTTACTTTTCACCCAACGGCGCCTCACCGCCCCCACTCCCCCAAACCCCCCAAAAAAGGTCTCACTGCCTATCATTGGCTCTGATTGGGCATGGTGTGGCTCCTTCTATTATCTAGTTGGCACAGCAGAATGCAGTGCATTGATTAGCTAAGGCTTAGCCACGCCCTCCCCTGGAGGCAAGAGCGGATAAGCCCCCTACAGCATCTGGGCTGGTGGTATAGGACGGAATGGTTTCATTGAGGAAAATTGGGATACTTTTGCTAGAAGAATGATGAATGGGTGTGGGTAGCAAAATGGATTTTCACTATTTAATTCATTTCTTTTAGCAGCTCAACATTCCCACACACCCTTCTTCCCATACATATGCTTTAAAACATGCCCACACTTCCATACTGGAATACCATATGCAACCAAAACACTAGCGCTCCATCCTTAAAATAAGACAACTCAAAGTTCTGTCTGGTTGCTCCATTGAAAAACTTGCCCAAGTTCTCTGGGTGACTTCATATAATCCAGCCAAGCCCGATTTAAATGGTAAAAATAACATCAGCACGCAGAAACATACCCAATAGTGGTAATGAGAGAACCCAAAACCATGTTGGCCATTGACGTGCAACCATCAGGTGTGCTCTCATGAGAGAAGATGTTGCTAAGCTATGAAGAGTGCAGCCAGCTAACAGCCTCCGTCATCTGCACCTGAGGACCCACCCTGGTTCTCAGATGAGGCCATGTTCCTCCTGGACAACCCTCCCAGACGATGATTAAGGATGATGGGCTTATTCATATCCAGCCATTTCCATATGATGCAGACCACTATAACTGCACTCTAGAGCCTTCCATTGCACTGAGGCTGTATGATCTGCATTGCCAACTGAAGGCTTTGCCTACCCACTCCGACTTTCTCCCCCTGTGTCCTTTACAGACTTTACTCCTGATAAATCTCTTTTTTAGCATAGCATAATGCTGTTTTCTTCCCTGTGGATTCTCTCCCCTCTCCCTAATAAACTTTTTGCATTTTTAAAAATCTTTTTAATGTTTATTTATTTTTGAGAGAGAGAAAGTGGGGGAGGGCAAAGAGAGAAGGAGACACAGATTCTGAAGCAGGCTCCAGGCTCCAAGCTGTCAGAAAGAGCCTGACACAGGGCTGGAACTCAGTCACAAACCATGTGATCATGATCTGAGCCGAAGTCGGACACTTAAGTGACTGAGTCACCCAGGCGCCCCAAAATTTTTATATTTCTAATTTCATCTGCTTTCCAAAAGACTAGAATCGACACAACACTATTCTCAGCATCAAAGAATCAGGAGAACAGAATCAGGAATAAAAGTGGAGTAGTGATCTGACCATCATCTTTTTTTATTACCCAGCCCCCACCAACCCTTCTTTGGAAGAAAGAAAAATAGAAAAATATGTATACAGTTGTCTCACAATCCACAGCGTGCATTATACACTACTAGACATGGATAGCAAGGTCCCCCATCTTGGAAGTGAAAGAATTGGCCCAAACAGTCCCTTCTCCAAGGCCATGTTTAAGGTCGACATTGGGGAGGGAGTCCCTTCCTGAGGTTCCACCTCTTTACCAATAGTGTGACAAGAGACTTAGAGATGAAATAATCACTGTTCTTTTTGCCAGTCTTGGAGTTTAGTTAGCTCTTGCTTCCGGGCAATTCTCTGAGCTAATAAGGAAAGCCAGACAATGAGCTGAGTGTAGAACTGGACCTATGGGCTTCTGTTTCTTAGCCGTAGGGACTCCGGTGCTCCCTTGTTCTTCTACAACCCTTAGCTTAATGGCTTCATCTCTATCTGTCTCACGAAGTTCAAAATGATGTTCTCGGGCAGGTAGGCGAGGCTAATCTGCTTCAGGCCTGTATTCCTGCCACACTTTTGTAAATGGTGATTGCCCACTTTGTCAGGCAGAAGTACATTAAGAGAGCAGGTTGGATGGGGCCTGTGGGGTCAGGAGTGTTTTAATGTGTGTTTAAAATCCTGATTCTAGCTCTTAGGTTTCAGACGAGCCACTTTCAACCTACGATCTCCTTTATGGAGCACCATAACATCGGGCACAAGAAACAGCCAAGGCACTCTAAAATTCTTACACTGTTGCACTGTATCTTTTAACATTCCATCCTTTGTCAGTAAATAGTCTTAGTCCCAAGATAAAATACATGAGTCCCAAGATAAAATACAGCGCGTCTGGGTAGCTCAGTAGATCGAGGCATCCAACTCTTTTTTTTTCTTAAAATTTTTAATGTTATTTGTTTTTGAGAGAGAGAAACAGAGCATGAGCAGGGGAGGTGCAGAGAGAGAGGGAAACACAGAATCTGAAGCAGGCTCCAGGCTCTGAGCTGTCAGCACAGAGCCCAATAGGGGGCTCAAACTCACAAACTATGAGATCATGACCTGAGCCAAAGTCAGATACTTAATTGACTGAGCCTCCCAGGCACTCTGAGCATCCAACTCTTGATTTTGGCTCAGGTCATGATCCCAGGGTTGTAGGATTGAGTCCCACATGGAACCTGCTTAAGATATTCTCTCTAGAGGAACCTAGGTGGCTCTATGTTAACAGCAGAGAACCTGCTTGGGATTCTCTCTCTCCCTCTCTGTCTGCCCCTCTCCTGTGCACTCTCTCTTAAAATAAACAAATAAACATTTTAAATAAAGATTCTCTCTCTCTCTCCCTCTCTTCTCTGCTTGGTGTTCTCTCTCTCCAACAAACAAAAACATCCTAGTCATCTGACCAGCTCTTTCCTACTGTATATTAAGGGTTGTAAGAGTCACCAACTTTCCAGTCTAGAAAAGAGGGGTCTTCACTCTTACTGAAACTATATTAACTTAGATAATTCTATAGTTGAGTGCGTTTTTACACTTCAATCTTGGTGGATTGTGTCATCATTTAGAACTTTTTTCTAGTTGCAAATAACAAAAACCACAACCCCAATGGGCTTAAAGGAAGATAAGTTATTGGCTTCTGGTACTGAAAAGTCTTAATTAAGATCTCTCTTCAAAAGGCTGGTTTGGGAGGAAAGTTAAACAAAAATGCCATCAGGAAATACCATTCTAAATGTCTTGTCTTGAGAAGGGTGGATTTGTTCTCGGATTCCAGGAGGCAACAAGATGGCTATCTGTAGAATCTTCTTCCCAGTCCAATTCAGTAAAAAAAATTTAAAAAATGGTTAAGGTGTGCTTTCAACAATCCCAGCAGAAGTCTCATTTCTTCTTATTAGCTTGATAGGGTTACATAACTGTCCCTGAACAAATTCACTCTGGCCAGGAGAATGTAATATTCTAATTAGCCAGACTGAGCCTGATGAATTCTACTTTTTTTAATAACGGCTTTATTGAAATATATTCATATACCATAAAACTCACCCCAAATGAACCCTTTGGAAGTAAGACACAGAATGAATACCACCTACAGCATCTGGACTGAAAATTGGGGAGGCAAGTTTCCAAAACAGAATAGGCAGGGGGACACCAACCTCAGGTCTTGATCTCACGGTTGTGAGTTCAAGGCCTGCATTGGGCTCTGTGCTGGCAAGGAGCCTCCTGGAAAAAAAATAGGGAGGTGGGATTATTATTATTAAAATAAGGATGAATGGATTCCGGCTACCAAAAACTGAGTTGAGGTAGTATGAACTTATTTTCGAAGGATCCAACTGGACATATTGAAGCTTGGCATAGTTAACATTGATCTCTGGGGTTGCCCCCACACATAAAGCAACCCATAAGACTTGGCCTAAAGCAGCTTACTCAGTGCTTTTCTGCAAGTGTTGAAGAAGTCCTGGGTCCTAGGATTATATCCACAACTCTACCTGGTTCTCCGTTTTGTGCACAGTTGACTCATGCTTTAAAAAAGTTTTACAAATCTCCTTATTTAAAACTCACTTTGGAAGCACCTCTCTGGCTCAGTCATTGGAGCATGCAATTCTTGATCTCTGGTTTGTGAGTCTGAGCCCCATGTTGATATAGAGATTACTTAAAAATTAAAATCTTTAAAAAAAACCTCACATTGTTTATTCAAGTTATAGCATTAATTTTGTAATTCTCCAGCAACATCCTGGGAAAGCCACGTGGTTGACAGAGAAACAGCTATATCCAGTGCTTCCCAGCCAGGACTCGAGGACACAGCCTGGGTTCACAGGGACATGTAACATACGGTAAGGATTAAGAGCACAGACATAGACTCAGACAGCCCTAGCTTCAAATCCTAGTATACTGCTTCCTAATTCAATGAATTTGGACAAGTCTCTTAAAATCCCTCTATTTCAATTTCCTCATTGGAAAATTGGGTAATAATATCCCCAGTGACAGTTACAAAGATTATAAATGAGATGATGTATGTATGAGGAGAAACAGGAAATAACATTCTCTTAAATTACTCTTGGCTCTAGTATCTGAGTTTTTATTTTTATTTATTTATTTTTTATTTTTTTAGAGAGAGACAGCATGCAAGATGGGGAGAGGGGCAGAGGGAGAAAGAAAGAGACTCTTAAGCCTGACACAGGGTTCAATCCCACATCCCTAGGATCATGACCTGAGCTGGAATCAAGAGTTGAACACTCAACCGAGAAGCCACCAGGCGCCCCTCTAGTACATGAGTTTAAAAGAAATACTTCGCTAGGATTCATTGGCCCAATGCCCCAAGAGTTAAGCTCTGCTATCAAAATATACTGCCTTCTAGGAAGGGTATATCCCGCTAACAGAAGGCCTTTTGCTCTTTATTTTGATGGTTAGGAGCTGAAAGATGGGGTAAATCTGAGGAAGAATCAAAGCACTGAAGAGGTTGGTGCTGAAGGAGCGTTAGGATGTGCTGAGCTTGCCTATTGGCTTCCTAGGGCTCATCGTTGGCATCTCTTCCAACCCTGTTTGGTGGTGTGAAATTAACCATGGTGAGAGTATTTCTACCACAGCACTTGGCAACTCTACAAATGAGCCCTTCCACCTTCCAAAGACCTAGTTAATAAACACTTTCGGCACAGCCCTGGAGGAGAGGTTCCTGTGTCAGAACACCAAAGGACGTTGCTTTGGAACAGGGACATCTAAGGGAGATTTTTTTTTCAGATTCTTTACTTCTTGTTCTTCCCTTGACATCTTCAGTAAAGTCCCCTTTGTTCACTATTGTTTTTATGCAAGTGAATTCATGAAGGACAAGGGCCCAAATGCCATCTAAGTACTGACAAATGGTAGCAATAATTGTCCTGATTATTCGTGACAACCATAACAAATGGTGCTTTTTCTTCCCCCAAGAGAGTGCGAATGTAGCTGCCTTCCTCGGGTAGAACAGATTTCTTTTCTCCTGCTTCAAGGCAGAACATAGCTCAGGGCCCCCAGTGATGAGAGGCCTTTGCTCCGATGGAGTCCTGTGTGAGCAGGGGCGTTCTCTCTGAAGTAACGGCAAGTAAGCTGAAGTCTAGAATAAGAAGCCAAGGGAGAGAAAGAGTGGGAGGAAGGGAGGGAATGCATTCCAGGGGGAATTGCCTGTAATTTCAAAGGCTCCGAGGTTGAAGAAGATGGGTAAGACTGGGATGTATGAATGGTGGACACTGGCCTGGGAAGAGGTTTCCAAGTAGACAGAGATCAGCCAGGTTAGGCCTTCTGTACCATTAACCACCAAAGGAGATTGGTTGACTTCAGGGAACTTGTTGCAGATTACTGTGTCACATTTCCTGATGCTCACCATTGACTAAAGCTTGGTTGACAGATACAATATTAATAAAGAATTTCCTTAAGGGTATGGAGTGCATGCTTGTCTCTAAAAATCTATCCATGGCTTAAATCAGATGAGCTGAGAGCCAGTCTGCACTGTTGAAAGGTGCTGTGATTGAATGCCACAAGGCCAAATTAAGAGACACGTGGCGGCTGGTATCCAAGGTGACCCCAGTGATGGTCACCTTTCTACCTTCTCCTACGCAGAATCTGGCTGATGTGTATAACCAGTAGGACATGGAGGAAATGACAGTGTGGGATCACTGAAGCTAAGACATAAAAGATGTCGTAGCTTCCGCCTTTTTCTTTCTTGGATCATTCACTCTGGGGAAGTCAGAAGCCATGTTATTGGGGCACTCACGCAGTCCTCCGAAGAGGCCCCTGTGGGAAGGAACTGAGGCCTCCTGCCAATCATGACACCAGCATGCAGCCATGAGAGTGCACCATCTTGGAGTGAATACTCCGGTCCCGGTCAAGCCTTCAGATGACCACTGCCCTGGCTGACATCTTGATTACAACCACATGAGACACCCTAAGCCAGAACCACCTACCCAAGCTACTCCTGGATTCCTGACCCACAGAAAAAGTATGATATGATAAATGTTCATTGTTAGTTTAAGCCAAGACATTTTGGCATTTTGTCTTACAGGAGCAAATTAAAGTAGGCATTATAAGAAACAATCCTGATAAATTATTTGCTACACTAAAAATAACACTGTTTACCAAGGGTATTGTCTGTGAGTTTTGGCAAGTTAGCCTTGCTACACCTCAGTTTCTTTCCTGTCAAAAGAGACTAATTAATAGTATCCATTTTTCAAAATGTTTATAGCATTAACTGGAATAATAGGTGTAATTAGTTTGAAGAATGAAATGGTTGGGGCACCTTGGTGGCTCAGTCAGTTAAGTGGCCAACTCTTGATTTCGGTTCAGGTCATGATCTCATGGCTCATGATTTCAAGACCCACATTGGGCTCTGTGCTCATAGCATGAAGCCTGGTTCAGATCCTCTGTCTACCTCTTTCTGCCTCTCTCTTTCTTTCTCAAAAATAAATAAACGTTAAAAAGATTCTTTTAAATAGAGAATGAAATGGAATCATAAGTAGCATATAGTAGAAACTCAGTAAGTGTCATCCATCATTATTATTTGCTGTTATTATTATGTCTATTATTTTAAAATTTTAATTTTAACCAAATCTGCTTTTGTTTCCCTTTTTCAAAATCAATTAGCAACACAGTGATCCCATCAGTCAAAACGCCAGAAACCTAGATATTTACCTTGACTGATTTTATTTTCATTCTTTACATCTAGTCATTATGTCCTGATGATTACATCTATTAAGTACTTTCAGACTATTTTCTTTACCTCTACTCCCATGCCTTTATTCAGGACTCCATCAACTCCCATCTGGACTATTAAATAGATTCCTAAATTGTTTCCTGCCTCTAATCTTATTCCTCTCAAAACGGTTTCTCACACTGCAGCCAGTGGCTATCTAACAACACAAATATGACACCATTCCCTGGGGAGAACCTTCACTGGCCGTCTGACAGCTCTCTGAGGTCTAGTCTCCTTAGCATGACCAGCAAAGCTTGTCAGGATCTGGCCATTGTCTGATTTTCCTCTTATTAATGCATGTATCCTAAAGTCAGTTCTTTTTTTTTTTTTTAACTTTTTAAATATTTATTTATTTGAGAGAGAGGCAGAGAGAAAGGGAGACACAGAATCAGAAGCAGGTTCCAGGCTCTGAGCTGTCAGCGCAGAGCCCGCCGTGGTGCTTGAACTCATGAACGCCAAGATCATGACCTGAGCTAAAGTTAGACACTTAACCGACTGAGCCACCCAGGCGCCCCTAGAGTCAAGTTCTTTTATTTCTTGCATTTGGTGTCTCTTTCGAAGCATTGATTTTTCTTAGGTGTTGGGTGGTTCTTGCTTTGTTTTAATTTTTTCTTTCTGGTTGATATTTGCTGTTACATTAAGCAGCTTTCCTCCATGCCCAAATGAGGCTCTCTGGTCATAGCTCTCAGTACATTTGAATTTTGATCACAGAAAACTGATTCTGGTGATTGTAGTGAGGGTTAACTAATGTGACCAGGTGACATGTGGGGGCATTCACACTCTGAGAGCTGGACATAAAAGACTCTGCACAAAACTAAACGGTTAAAGAACATATAGGTGCCTTTTCCACCCAAGCTAGGCACTCAGTTCTGCAACAGTAAGATGTACATCCCTAAGCATAGGCTCTCATACTAACACTATTCAAACTCTAGAGAATGCTTTCCTTGGCTCACATCTGTGACCTTGAAAGAAAAGGAGACAGTCCTGTCCAAATGCCATGAAGGTTTGTGACTTGTGCCCTATCGATTTGAGAAATAGGTATTGTTTCAGCAGAGAGGATTTGAGAAGCAGAATTGTTGAAGGAAGAGAAAATACAAATTAATTATCGTGACAAATCCTTCCTCTCAAGATGAATGCAATCGTTTCTTACATAATGAAGAATTATTCTCTAAGAAGTCTGAGCATTTATTTTCTCACTTGTCTTTGTGGGGCTGGAGGTTCTCTTGACTTAGCTCAATATTTGAAACAATTGTACATGGCAGCTGAATAAAATTTTGCAATACTGAATAATTCATGTTACTTTTAAATGTGTACACTTATGGTTAGAAGATAATAGGCATGTAGCATGATGCTGATTCTTTCTTTTGGCAAATAGATGGACGGTAAAAGCTACATTTTTAATGAGTTTCTTGTGTATTTAATTTAAAAATTAACAGTATTGAAATAAAATTTTAAAAAATTAAATTTCAGCTTTAAAAATAATTTGGTTAAAAAATTCAATACTCATGAACTTTAATTTGCAGTTCGTCTTTTAATTCTGACAATTTAAAATGTTTTAGAAGAAATAGCATTTTTAAAAAAGTTTATTTCTTTTGAGAGAGGCCAAGAGAGAGAGAATGGGACATGGACAGAGAGAGAGAGAGAGAGAGAGAGAATAGGACAGGGACAGAGAGAGAAAGGGAGAGAGAGAGAATGCCAAGCATGTGTCACACTGGCAGCATGGAGCCTGAGTCAGGACTCGAACTCATGAACCGTGAAATCATGACCTGAGCCTAAACCAAGAGTCAGAAGCTTAACTGTACGAGCCACCCAGGAGTGACAAAAATAGCATTTTGAAAACACGCACGAAAAATAATTTTCACATTTACTTAAATTTACACATTTTGATTAAAGCAATATAAATTGTGTACATTTTTTTAATTTAAAAGAATGTTTATTGATTTATTTTGAGAGAGAGAGAGATTGCACACTGTCAGTGCAGAGTCCAGCTAGGGGCTCAATCTCAGGAACCTGAGAGTGTGACCTGGGCCGAAATCAAGAGTCAGATGCTCGACCAACTGAGCCACCCAGGCACCCCTAAATTTTGTACATTTTAAATATTACATTTTGGGGCGCCTGGGTGGCTCAGTTGGTTAAGCGTCCGACTTCAGCTCAGGTCATGATATCATGGTTCATGGGTTCGAGCCCCGCACCGGGCTCTGTGCTGACAGCTAGCTCAGAGCCCAGAGGCTGTTTCAGATTCTGTGTCTCCTCTCTCTCTCTGACCCTCCCCTGCTCATCCTCTCTCTCTCTCTCTCTCTCTGTCTCAGAAATAAATAAAACATTAAAAAAAATTTTTAAATATTACATTTTATTTTTAATTCTTCAGATAATTATTTTCAATAAAAGCCAAATTATGTAAAAATCTTGATTGTAACAATGTAGTTAGTTATTTCGTTTAAATGGTGAAGGAAAAGAAATGTTATGGAACAAATCTATATTAATGTATGAATTCTAGACTTTTTTTTCCCTCACACATCAACAGAATAACCAGACAAGTGCAATACCATTTAAAGCCTGACATTGTTGATATACTGCAAAACCATGACTTTGGAAACTTTAAAATATTTTCTTATGCAAGAGTATTTGTCAAACTAGAAAGACTATCTAAATCTATATCTATATATCCATAAAATACACACACATATGTATACATACATGGATACAGAGAGAGAAAACAAGTTTGCTTTGTGGTTATAGAGGCAGCTGACCCTCCTGGGGCCCTCTACCTATCTCCTGAAACACAATTCTCTTTTTTAGAGAGTAGTGCTCATGACTTTGGTTTGGAATTTTTCTCCCTCCATAGTCTTGGCCAGTGTCTAGAGTCACCAATGGCTCCTCCTTGGCTTTCTGACCCAAATATAAATGACGATCCTAACTCTGACCCTTCCTAGCCATTCTTAGCAAAAAAAAAAAAATCCTCAGGCCTTTATTCTGGGAGCAAACTATTTGGGTAGCACTCGAGGCCATGAGGGGAATCCAACTGTTCTCCCATCCAGGTCAGATCTCTCAATCATTGTCATAATAATGTGTCCAGGCTCTTGTCTTTTTTCCTATTTATTGACCTTGAAATTGGGGTTTCCTTAGGAAAATCTGTTCTTACCCTTGAAATATCACTGAAGTAACTTTCTCCTGTGTATGTGTGTTGGCTACAGCTTCTCTATCTGGTTTCTTTGCTAACCTGATGCTATCTATGTTCTATTTTCCAGGAATTCTTCAACTCTTTCATCTGCTGCCTACATCTCTTCTAGATTTTCAGTGTCATGAATTACTGCTTTTAACGTATCTTTCCTGACATTCCAATAGGCCTATGCCCAGGAAGGGAAATCATTGTTTGTGTTTAGCATGGCATCTTAATCCCAATATGTTTACTGACATTTTTCATCTCGTTGCCTGGAGTTTGTAAGCTTTAGCGATACCAAGATGCTGGAGTTTTCTACACAGGCAGTGTTGTGTCATGCCTGCATACTTTTGGCTGAGTGGTTTTCTCTTTCTCACTAAAAAACTCTTTCTTTACCTGAACTCTTACTTATCCTTCAAAACTCAACCCAAAACACTCTTTTCTCCAGGAAAGAACTAACCAACTAACTAACCAACTAAAAACAAAAGTATTTCTGAGACACCTTACTTTGGGTTAAGCTTCCCCTTTCTCTGACATCTATATACACTCTATCTCTGGGGTTGCCAGATAAAATATTGGAGGAATGCTTTGGCTAAAAATTTTTCATTGTCTATCTGAAATCCAAATTTAAACCAGTCATCCTGGGATTTTTTTCTTTGTTATTGTTATTTTTTCTTGTTTTTTTATTTTTATTTTTTTTTTTAATTTTTTTTTTTAATGTTTTATTTATTTCTAGGAGAGAGAGAGAGAGAGACAGCATGAGCAGGGGAGGGTCAGAGAGAGAGGGAGTCACAGACTGAAACAGGCTCCAGGCTCTGAGCTGGCAGTCAGCACAGAGCCCGACGCGGGGCTCGAACCCACGAACCGCGAGGTCATGACCTAAGCGAAAGTCGGACGCTTAACCGACTAAGCCACACAGGCGCCCCTATTTTTCCTTGTTTTTTTAAATGTTTATTTATTCTGAGAGCGAGGGAGAGAGAGTGTGTGAATGTGTGAGAGGCAGAGAGAGAGAAAAGAGAGAGAATTTCAAGCAGGCTCCGTGCTGATCTCACAAGCCATGGGATCATGACCTGAGCCTAAATCAAGAGTCAGACCAACTGCTTAACCAACTGAGCCACCCAGGCGCCCCTAAGCAGCCTGTTTTTGTTTTTCTTTTTGAGGTCGGGCAACATTAAGTATTTCCTCACTTGTTATACCGTATGGGATTTATCTGTTCCTCTCCCTCGGGGATTAGGAGTTTCTTACAGGAAGGGATCGTGTCGTTTTTTGGTGGGGAGTGACTGGGTAGGGATGAGGCATTGGAAGTCTATCTTTCTTATCTCCATATCCTTAGTGGCTGACGTCTCACATGACACACTAAGTTATATTCATTAGGCTCTTAAGGGGGCAAATAGTAGGCCAAACAAACTCAAGCCCAATTAAGCAATGAAGGATTTACTGTAAGAAGAATTCCTGGGCAGCTGGCTTCTGGAAGCGTATGGAACTCATTGATATCTCTCTCGTATCCATGCTTCTCTCAACTCCTGGAATTCCCTCTTCTCTGATTGCGGTGGCTTCCTTTGCTACTCAGTGCATGGGGAAGATGCACTCCAGAAGGGTTACATTGCCAAGAAATAGACACCACTCTTAACTTCCTTTCCAATTCCTGGGGAAGAGACTGTGTTCAATCAGCTTAGTCTAGGAAACAAGGATTGTGTAATAACAGAAGGCCCACCCGTGACCCTAGAGTTTGATAGGGAGCTTTGATAGTTGGAGGATGGACAGACACTGAAAAGTTTCTACTACCTAATGCTGCATTAGTCAGAGTTCTCCAGAAAACAGAACCAAAAGAATGTGTATGTGGATCTATGTATACACACACCAGTCTTTTGCTGTCTTCAAACCTTGAACTGACTGGATGAAGCCCACCCACGTGGCAGAAAGCAAACTGCTTCTAGTCAACATCTGCATGTTTACATGTTAATCTCATCCAAAAATATCCTCGCAGAAACATCCAGAATATTATCTGACCACCTATCTGCTCACCATGGCCCAGCCACACTAACACATAAAATTAATGACACGTTATAGATGCTCAATAAAAATTTGCTTATTGGCAAATATTTTGAAATTGGATCATTTTTTTAAAAAAAAAGAATTTGCTAATTGAGTACATTTTGTTGTTTACTACACGTAAGCAATATTCTTTCTATGAAGATTCACAGAGAAATGGTGATTTCAGGATCTTAGAACCAAGGAAGGGTTAAGACTTCTTGTGAGTCCTGGTTTGTATTATCCAATGAACCCTGAATCATGTAACTAGTCAGAATTCTCTCTTCCTTTTGGATATAAAAACGTTGGAATTGAATTAGTGTTTCTTTTCTACCAAACACATCCTGCCCTGTGTGCATCATGTATACTTACCACCATCGACATATTATCTTTAAGACCACTTTCATTTTTTTAATTTCTTTTTTTTTTTTTAATCTCTATGCCCAACTATGGCTCAAGCTCATGACCCCGAGATCGAGAGAGAGCCACATGCTCTACCCACCGAGCCAGACAGGTGCCTCGTTTTTCATTTCTTAATTTCCCATTAATTTGTTTTTCATTTTCTAACTTCACTACAGTCCACATGCTGTACATTACATCCCTAGAACGTATTTAGTTTGTAACTGGAATTTGTACCTTTTGACCATCTTCACCCACTTGGCCTGTTTCCCTACCTCGCATCCCCAGCAACCACCAATCTGCTCTCTGTGTGAGTTTCTCTATTTGACTTATTTTACTTGGCATAATGCCCTCAAATCCCATCCTTGTTGTTGCAAATGGCAGGATTTCCTTCCTTCTTATGGCTGAATATATATCACATTTTCTTTATCTGTGCATCCATCATTGGACTCAAGTATTTCCATGTCTTGGCTATTGTGAATAATGCTACAGTGAGCGTGAGGAGGCATATATTTTTTTTAAGATAGTTATTTCATTTCCTTCAGATAAATACCCAGAAGCAGAATTTTTGGATCATATGGTAGTTCTATTTTTAATTGTTTGAGGAACCTCCATACTGTTTCCTATAGCAGCTGTACCAATTTACATTCCCACCTGCAGTGCATAAGGGTTCCCCTCACTAATTTGTTTTTCAGCCTATTTTATTTAACCACACTGTATGGGAAGACTATGAATTACTAAGGAAAGGAAGCAAACACTTGCACTAGTCTTGATCTACTTTTCATAGAGCAAAGATTAAACGTCCTTCATTTTGAATGATTCTGAAATGAGCAGCTTACATATTTTTATGAATCATCGTATGATCTGGTCCGCACACCCCTTCCATTCTGCCATTCCTGTTTATCGTTTTAGGAGAAACTCAGCACATATCAATCTCTTACTGTTGAAAGCATAATGTGAGTCAAGTGCTCAATGCTGCAATATGTTGTTAAAATACTTCTAGGCATACGGAAACCAACTTGACAATAAACTATTTTTTAAAAAATAAATAAATAAAATACTTCTAGGCATTTTTTTAACCACCTTAAACTGCTCTTCTTCTATCATCTTAGATTGTATACTGTTTTCCTCAGATCTTCAAAAATGTTGACTTCCAGAAGAGGCCCTTTGTCCAGTGGTGGTAGAGCCGAAAAGTGAGCCAAAGTAAGAAGGAGTTGCTCAGAGCCAGAACAGAGCCAGAAAAAGTGGCTTTGTAATGATACCTGAATCTGTGCAATGAACATGGTGGCGTTAGACTTTTCTTGAACAGTCTGGAAAGTCTCCTTAGTTACACCATTATATAATTAAGTTTAGAAGGTTACATTGAAACTACTCTAGTTTTCATCATTGAAGCAATAGAAACCTTATTATAATAGTTAACTCTGGAGGTGCCTGGGTGGCCCAGTTGGTTAAGCATCCAGCTCTTGATTTTGGCTCAGCTCATGATCTCATGATCAAATATTTGTAGGGGTGCCTGGATGGCTCAGTAGGTTAGGCATCCGACTCTTGGTTTTGGCTCAGGTCATGATCTTATGGTTCATAGATTTGAGCCCCATGTGGGTCTCTGCACTGACAGTGTGGAGCCTGCTTGGGATTCTGTCTCCCTCTGCGCGGTCCCTCCCCCGCTCGCTCTGTATCTCTGTCTCAAAAGAAAAGAAAAGAAAAACTTAACTCTGAGAGTTGCTGCTTTCCACATTATGTGCATCGGGTCTCCTGCAAGTGGTCCTGGGTGGGGCAGCTTTAAGTGATAGGAAGAGGCCAGAGGATGGTTTCCATTTCCTTTGCTCATTTTCCCTCGTGTCCTTGACCTGGTAAGGACAATGGTCATCCTAAACCAGGACAAGCTTTCCTAAATGACGCAGAATTCCATTAAAAGGTGGGTACTGCTTCAGTTATGCCAAATGATTGTCAAAAGGAATAGGAGAGGGAAAAAAATTTTCCCATGAAGAAAGTATCTTTGTAATTTTAAGAAGCTAGATAATTAAAAGATAAAAATGTACCTATGAGTTATAAGTATTTGCCCCCAAAGCACAACAAATAGGGTAAAAAAGAGCAGAGTCCTAAGCATGGTTTTAAACTGGGTTGGGTGCCTATTTCCACAAATATATATATATATATTTAAATGTATTTATTTATTTTGAGAGAGAGAGAGAGCATGCACATGCAGTGCCTAGGGAAAGGGGCAGAGAGAATCCCAAGCAGGCTCGGAGCTGTCAGCACAGAGCGTCGAGTGGGGCCGGAACCCACGAACCGCGAGATCATGACCCAAGCCAAAACCAAGAGTCAGATGCTTAATTGATTGAGCCTCCCAGGCGCCCCCACAAATATTCGATGGATTATTGCTTTATTGTCTCTGTTCTTCCATGAAGCGCATGCTGCGATTGCCAGAATGGGAATAGCAAAGCCCAGGATGCCACATACTAGCGCTGGGTGGTCAGAGGGGATTTGAGCTTTGGGGATGGGCGGTGAAGGGCATGTGATCCAAGGGTGATCCAAGTCAAGATCACCCAGGCTGGAATAGCCTAAGAAGCCACGGGCCTCAGAGAGCGAAGGAGTAAGAGAAAGCAAAAATGATGGGAAATGAGCCATAGAATTTGGAGGTGAGACAGAGGCAAGAAGGAAAAAAGCAGCAGGAGGGTTCAGAACGGTCTTCCTCACTCCAGGTCTCCGCTTCCCGCCGGTATTTTCATGAAATTAACTCTGGAAGCTGCAGGGCACAGAGCGCAGGGGCAGTGAGGGCTCCAGCTCTCATCAGCGTCTCTACTGTTGGCACCTGTCTATGAGCAAGTCGTGCCTGGGGCCTTTGAGATGTGACCGTACATCTGGACAAGGGGGCTGGAGGAAAAGCAGATTTTGTCAAGGGCAGCTCCTGGCGCTCTGTCTGCACAGGTCAGCGTTTGAAAGAAGGGCTAAGCAAAGCGTTCTGTAATCCTGGTGCAGTAAAATGACGTTTTTCTGTCTCCTTGCTTCTCTTCGGAGTTTTTTGTTTCTTATTTATTTCTTGGTTTAAAAAAAAATGATGAATTGTAAAGCTTTGCTTTTCTCTGAATTCTACCCAACTCTTGAGTTTTCTCTCTCAATCAGAGGCCTTTACTGCAGCGCACAGCAAGGAAAAAAAAAAAAGATGACCTCAACCTATGGTGTGTTATTCCTCTATAATTAATTAGCAATCAGATAGGCAAGGAAAATATCACCTTTGGTGCTCTGAACACCTGTTATCAAAGAGCCTGTTAAACCATTACCTATATTCTTCTTGGGCCTTTAGGGACCAGTGAGAAGAAAACAATTTTAGGGGCACCTGGGTGGCTCAGTCGCTTGAGCATCTGACTCTTGATTTTGGCTCAGGTCATGATCTCAGGGTTTGTGAGATCAAGCCCTGCTTTGGGCTCTGTGCTGACAGTGTGGAGCCTGCTTGGGATTCTCTCTCCTTCTCTCTCTCTCTCTCTCTCTCTCTCTTTCTCCCTCCCACTCCTGGGTCATACTCTAAATAAATAAATATTTTTAAAAATTTAAAAAGGAAAGAAAAAATTTAAATTGTGTAGTGATAGGTAGTAGCATGGAAGTTTTGATGCTTAGTAACAAAGACCTGTGAACTCACCATGTAATTTAAGCATGAGGCACTGATACTGTCGCATCAAACTGTGCTCAGTTTATCAGAATTGTTTTCGTGGATTGTGCTTTTGGTGTCGTATGTCAAAGGTCATTACCAAACACAGGATGACCTTGATTTTATCCTGTCATTTTCATGTTTTGTGGATTTGTGTTTTCTATTTAGGCCAATGCTTTTTTCTTTTCCTTTCATTTTTATCTTTTCTCTAAAAGTTTTTGGTTTTGGTTTCATTGATTTCAGCTCTGATTTTTATTATTTCTTTTCTTCTGCTTACCTTGTATTTGCTCTTCCTTTTCTAGTTTACAAAGGTAGAAGTTTAGATTATTCTAGATCTTTCTTCTTAATATATGCATACAATGCTATAAATTACCCTCTAAGCACTGCTTTTGCTGTAACCCCCAAATTTTGGCAAATTACATTTTTACTTGCGATTATTTCAAAATATTTAAAAATTTCTCTTGAAATTTCTTTGATCCGTGTGCTATTGAGAAGTCTGTTGTTTAATCTCTATGTATTTGAGGGCATTCTACCTCTTTCTGTTCTTGATTTCTAGTTTAATTTCACTGTTGTCTGAGAACATACTTTGATTTCTATTCTTTTAAGTTTCTTAAGGCATGTTTTGTGGTCCAGAAAGTAGTCTACCTTGTTCTATGTAAGCTTGTTGTTGTTGGGTGAGACTTTCTGTAAGTTTCCATTAGATCTAGCTGACTGATGGTTCAACTGAGTTCAACTGTGTCTGAATGATTTTCTGGCTGCTGGATTTGTCAATTAGTGACACAGGAGTACTGAATTCTCCAGCTACAATATTGGGCTTGTCTGTTTCTCCTTGCAGTTCTTTTTTTTTTTTTTTTTTAATATTTATTTATGTTTGAAGGAGCAGGAGACAGAGTATGAGAAGGAGAGGGTCAGAGAGAGAGGGAGGCACAGAATCCGAAGCAGGCTCCAGGCTCTGAGATGTCAGTGCAGAGCCCGATTCGGGACTCGACTCACGAACTGTGAGATCATGACCTGAGCCAAAGTCAGAAGCTTAACAGACTGGCCACCCAGGCGCCCCTTAATCGGTGTATTTAAACCATTGACACTAAAAGTGATTCTGGATAGTAGTTGAAACAATATCTACTGTATTTGAAAAAAAAATCTACCATATTTGTTACTCTTGTCTATTTGCTGCCCTTATTACCTTTTCTCTTGATCCACTTTTACTTCTTGTTTTAATTGAGCATTTTGCATGATTGTATGTTTTTCTCCTCTGTTAACATATCATTTGTACTTCTCATCAAAACATTTTAGGGGTGCCTGGGTGACTTAGTTGGTTAAGCATCGGACTCTTAGTTTCTGCTCATGTCATGATCTTGGGATTGTTGGGGCAGGAAGACTAGAGGTGGCTGGAATCAGGTACGTCTTTTCCCACGTCATTTAGGCTCTGACCAAATCCATGTTGGTTAAGATCTGGCAAAGTGATTTTCCTCGAGGGCAGGCCTGTGTTCAGGAGACAAAACACTCCAGGCATATTTCAAAATAGCTAGTTTCACCTTCCCCCTGCTAGAAGCATGAGGGAAATATTCTTGGATCTTTCCCCTGAGAATCTGGTGGAGTTTCTGAGGGGAAAAACTGGCATAAGTGTGAGGGCCCCTCCTGAGATGGGGTCCTCAGGGGATCTTATATTCAACACTCGGACCCCAACAGTTGGCCAATTGCCTTTTAGATTTTCACACTACATGGGGGCACCTGGGTGGCTCAGTCAGTTGAGCGTCTGATATCGGCTCAGGTCATGATCTCGTAGTTCATGGGTTTGAGCCCTGTGTTGGGCTCTGTGCTGACAGCTCTGAGCCTGGAGCCTGCTTCAGAGTCTGTGTCTCTCTCTCTGACCCTCCCCTGCTCACATACTGTCTCTGTCTCAAAAATCAACATTGGAAAAAAAAAAAACCTTAGACTTTCATACTACTTGCTGGTTCCAGGGGCCAGTTCTGCTCTGGATACGCTCTCATTCTCCATGTATACTTTTCTGTCCAGTTTTCAGGGGAGGGCTTTGTTCTGAATCTCAATTTTCTGATGAATCCAAGGAGAGTTGTTAATTTTCACATTGTTCAGCTTTTTTCTTGCTGTGAGGACAGAAGAACCAACTTCCACGCTCTTTACACGTTGGACCAGAAACCACCCACCTCTTTTGGTACAACTGTGAGCTAAAAACAATGTTTGCTTTATTTAGTTATGTATTTATTTTTAATATATTTTTTGAAGTGAACATAACCTTAAGAGTTTAGTGTCTTCAAAGTATAACAAAATAGGAAGCCCGGAACCGCATCACCGGGCCCTTTCTCTTCTCATCTCCTCCTAGTTCAAAATGCTTGCATTTCTTAATAGCCGACATTCTTTGAGGTCTGTAGTGGGGCTCAACACACAATTTTTGCATTTTTTAAATGGATGAAAAAAATGAAAAGAAAATATTATTTTGTGACTAGTGAAAATTACACGAGTGTCAAGTTTTAGAATCTATCACTGTTTTACTGGAATATAGACCTGCTCATTTATTTACATGCTGTATATGGGTGTTTTCATGCTGCGTGGACAAGGTGAGTAGTTTCGGCAGAGATCTTAAGATCCACAGGGCCTAAGACATTTATTATCTGGCTCTTTACAGACAAAATAATCCAATCCCTGCTCCTACCTTTTAATATATATGTATATAATTTCATTTTATCTCTGTGCTACATTCTTGGTAATTGTGTCAGATTTACTTCCCAGTTTATAATGGCCTCTTTAGCTGTATCTAATCTGCTAATTTAGTCATAATTTACCCCCTTTTCTTCAACAATTATATTTTAAATCTCTAACATTGTATGTTTTTTTCTTTTTCTAATCTATGTGACAGGCTTTGATTATGTTTTATTGTTTATTCATGTTTTTGATGTCATCTTTTATTTCTTCAAGCATTTCGTATATATTCATTTTATATTCTGTACCTTTGAGGTCTAAATCTGAGGTTACTGCTTCTGCTACTGATGCTGCTTAGTTGCCTCATGTATTTGATGATCTTTGATTGTGAGCTCACATTTGGTACATCAAGTCTGCGGTCCTACATGAAAGACCTGTCCAGGAAGGAATTTGCTCTGCAGAAAGCCAGGGAGATGACTATCACTGGAGCATCAGAGCCTTCTTCCAATATCTCTGGCTTAATCTGGGAGTCTGAGGATCAATACCTCATTCTTTCTCTGTTGGCCCAAGACTTCTTGCCCTCGATTCCAGCATCAATATTGGCAATTAAAGTGGTGCCTGTCTTTAGGCATACCTGTCTTCCTCTGTGCATGTCCCTCTTTCTTTCCTTTTTTTTAAAAAATTTTTTAATGTCTTATTTTTTTTTGAAACAGAGAGAGACAGGGCATGAGCAGGGGAGGGGCAGAGGGAGAGGGAGACACAGAACCCAAAGCAGACTCCAGGCTCTGAGCTGTCAGCACAGAGCCCGATGTGGGGCTCGAACCCATGAACCGTGAGATCATGACCTGAGCTGAAGTCGGACTTTTAACTGACTGAGCCACCCAGGACCCCCTCCATCTTTCTTTTCTTTTTTCTTTTTTTAATTTTTTTAAATTTTTATTTTTTTTATCCACCTTTCTTTTCTGCTGAATTTTCTTTTTCATTCTTCTGGCCATTGGGAATTTCCAGTAATCTCAGCAAAATAATAAAATAATGCTTTTTCTATGCAATCTTGACGTTTCATCGCAGGAGGGTTACCTGGCTCCCTGGTGTGCCAAGGCAGGAATCCTATCCAGTCCTTTGTTCTGTCCTTATGACTAAGTTTTGCCCCCACATGCTGGTTTATTTCCTCCCCAGGACCAGGTAATAGAATTATGTTCACACTTTCTACTTCCTCCTTTCCTTTGGTACAGCCCTGTGCCTGCCCTTGTCTTCAGCGCTCATTTTATCCCCTTAACAGATCTCCAAACCCAGAGTCAACAATGACGGTATCTTCTCTTTGACCAGAGGAACACCCGTTCTTTGGCATCCTGCCAAGGACAGAATTCAGCTGTGGTTCTTTCCAAGCATCTTGGGTGTCCTGCTTTCTCCCATTTCTAAATACACACAGCCTCTATTCTCAGCCCTAGCCCCCTGAAACATGATCTCTTTGTTGGCATGGTCTAATTTTTATTTACTGATGTCGTTATTTCAGATCCCTCCTGTGGAACTACAGTGTTCTTTCTTGCTCTTTGGGTCTCCAGAGTGTGGCCTAAAGCTAAATGCTTCTCTTTCCGGGTTTACATCACTGCCCATATACTGTTCTGTCATTTTTAACTTGATAAGTGACTTCTAGAGTTGTCGGCGTCACTTACAAACGTCTTCAGACGAACAGACAAGGCATATGAAAATACTTTGTAAACAAAAAGGCCCTGTACCATGCTGAGGGCTATGCAGGGATGAGATACACAGTCTAACTCAGGCTTTGGCTGAGGCAAATGCCCTTGACTTTGATTATGGGGAGAAACTGTCCTAAAGCCTTCTGAAGCTGCAAAGCGGTCCGCACTGGAAGAGATCACTGAGTCTTTCAAGGGGGAAATGGAACATCCTATTTAGAAGTGCCCACCGATGAAAAGTGGTGTGGGAGAGTAGAAGGGATTACAGTGCTAGTGGACAATCTGGATGGGGAACTTCTAGAAGCTACATTAATTCAAAATGATGAACTAACCATGACAGCCACCTCTGGTTCCAGGGCTAAAACTAGGAAGAGTTTTAAAACTAGGAAGATTTCTGTCGTGCATGCCTGAGAACTGGGAAACCTTATAGATATAGCAGGAAGAGCATTGGACTAGGTTTCTGGAGACCTTTTTTTTTTTTTGATGAAGAAAAATTGATTGCTAAACCATCACACGATGAAAGCAGCTCCTTGCTATGAGGTTGCCTTCCAGCTCAAATTCTGTGATTTTATCACCATTACCAGGTGACATGGCTTTGTCTGAGTTGAAAAACGAGGGCTCAATCAGTGGTTTGCTTTGTGTCTCTTAGTTCCCTGGGTTCTAATACCCATGTTTCCGCGTTCCTGGCTTGTACACAGTCGGTCACTGAAGGGGACGTAGGAAAGAGAAGACACAGCCACCATCTCCCCCTGAGAACTATTTCCAGCTCTTCCATCACATGGGAGACCCAAGTCCTAAAACCTCCCAAAGGAACCATGGCTGGAGTTTCCAGTGTCGTTCCTGAGCCACATTCCTGATAACACGGGACTTTGTTCCCCATTTCCCATTGCACTTCCCAGACACTGCAGCATAAGGAACTCCAGAACTTTCTGACAGTACCCTTCACAGACACAGAAAGCACAATTGTAATTTTTAGTGTTGTAGACATTTTAGAATATTTTAATAAATTGCTCTGTTTGCCTTTCAGCCTTCACCTCCTAGATTTAAGGGCACAATGAAAAGCCTTCTCTGTCCATTCTCTAGATCATCCCAACTTGCAGCTACAAATTCTACTTCTTTTAACTTCTGATGGACTCCTGGCTGACGCCTTCTCGATAGCCAGCGCGGGAGTTCTCACTAAATGGCCCAGTGCATGACCAACCATTTAAACGTGTCATTTTCCTTCATGATAGCAGGGTTGCTGTCCAGGTCTACATGGAGGCTCCCCAGTTCCTGAGACCCGAGAAAAATAATTCATTGGTTTATTGACGTTTGAGTTATGCTTACCTGGGCAATCTTCTACAACCACTCCTTCACCTCCATGCACAGGCCCGGGACCGGGGATTGGCCCCCACGCCACCCCAGGTGAGAATGTCATTTGGTAAAGCTCTTCGGTAGGAAGGCTGCATCCTTCTTCCATTTCTGTTTCTGCCTCTAATCATCCGATCTTCCAAGTCTTTCAAATATGGCTTCAGAAAGAAAAGTTGCTTATTTAAGATCTGGCCCCCAGTATTTACTTCTAGCTAAAACTTGTTCCTTCCCCAACCAGACTCTAAGCTTCCTCTTGCTGATAGGAACTATGTCTTTTTCTGTTTGGACTCCAGAAACTACACAGTGCCTGGCATATAGTAATTGCTGTATCCTTCAGTGACTAAATGAATCAATGAATGATTTCTTTTCATGGACACACTGTATGGGGGAATGCAATGAACTTTTCTGTTATTTGTTACCTCTTAACATTGCTGAGACTGGCTTCTAAATATTTTTGAGGACACTCCATTTCTAAAACAATATTCAGACAAGGTTCTGTGTTATATTTATACATCCCAGCCCTATGCTCACCATTTTATTTTATTTTACTCTATTTTATTTTATTATTTTACTTCAGAGAGAGAGGGAGAGTGCAGCTGGAGGAGAGGGGTAGAAAGAGGGAGAGAGAATCTTAAGCAGGATCCACGTTCAGCATGGAGCCTGACATGGGGCTCGATCCCCCCACCCCATGATCATGACCTCAGCTGAAATCAAGGGTCAGACACTCAATCAACTAAGTGAGCCTCCCAGGTGCCCCTGTATTCACCTTTATAATGGATGTAGCCCTACACAGTTGATTCAATAGTATCTTGTCTACATTTTTTCAACCGCTTTTATATATGGGCAATTCTTGTTTTTTTCCCTAGATCCTCCACCCCTACCTTCAGTAGTTCACTGGAAGAAGGACTATATCTTTGTATCATTTTGTTCAGCTTATACCACTGGCTTGAGTACAGAAGAGCCGCTGACCAAATGTGGAGACCCCTGGGTAGGGTAGCAGCTATGGTGGATGACAGAGGTCAGACAATCAAATTGGGGAGATGGGGCTAAAGATCTAAAGAAGATGAGATACAAAAATGTGGGGCGGGGGAAAGGTACACAATGAGGAAGGGGACAGACAGCACAGATGAAAAGCTCACCACACCACGGTGTTGTCTCTGGGCTTTTCTTGTTTGTTTTGTTTGTATCATTTTTATTTTTATTTCTTTAGACACTTTAAATGCTTATTTATTTTTGAGAGAGAGAAAGAGCACGCAAGTGGAGAAGGGGCAGAGAGCGGGGGTAGGGGGTGGGGGTGGGTCAGAGGACCTGGGGTGGGCTCTGCGCCATGAGCAGAGAGCTGGATGCGGGGGCTCGAACTCACAAACCATGAGATCATGACCTGAGCTAAAGTTGAACACTCAACAGCTTGAGCCCTCCAGGAACCCCTGTAACATTTTTAAACTCCAGACTCATCTGCAAAATAGGAATAACTCCTTCATGTATGGTTTAGGTGGTTATTATATGCCAGTCACTCTTCTAGGAACTGGGGGCACAGCAGAGAACAGCATGAAGTTCCTCTCCTCACTGAGCTTACATTCTAGAAGTAGAGAAATAACAGATACATACTTTAGCCAGTGATGTATGCTCTGAGAAAACATAGAGCACTCATAGAAAGCACTTAAAATAGTATCTGGCATTCCAGTAGCCAAAAGGTAGAAACAACCCAAATGTCCATTAACTGACGAATGGATAAACAAACTGTGGCATATCCACACAATGGAACATTACTCAAGCATAAAAGGAAAGTACTGACACAGGCTTGAGCATGGATGAACCTTGAGGACATTGTGCTAAGTGAGAAAAGGCAGACGCAAAAGGTCATTTATTGTAGGATTCCATTTATAGGAAATACCCAGAACAGGCCAATGCGTGTGGACAGAAAGCAGATGAGAGGTTGCCAGGGCTTGGGAGTAAGGTTATGGGATTTGGTAACAGGAATGGGGTTTCCTTTTGGGATGTTGGAAAATGCTCCGGAACTCACTGCACAAGACTGTAAGTGTACGAATGTTGCCAATGTTAACACATGAAAAGAAATAGTACCTGGCAGAATAGGTATTCGATAAAACTTAGGTTATTTATTATTCTTCATAGCAAAATGAACAAGAATCTCCCAAGTAGAAAATTACCTAGGTGATTATGCTAAGTGAAATTAGTCAAAGAAAGACAAATCATGACTTCACTCATATGTGGAATTTAAGATATAAAACAGAAGAACATAAGGGAAGGGAAGCACAAATAATATAAAAACAGGGAGGGGAACAAAATGTAAGAGCCTCTTTTTTTTTTTTTTTAAATGTTTTATTTATTTCTAGGAGAGAGAGAGACAGCGCGAGCAAGGGAGGGTCAGAGAGAGAGGGAGTCACAGACTGAAACAGGCTCCAGGTTCTGAGCCGGCAGTCAGCACAGAGCCCGACGTGGGGCTCGAACCCACGAACTGCGAGATCATGACCTAAGCGAAAGTCGGACGCTTAACCGACTAAGCCACCCAGGCGCCCCATGTAAGAGCCTCTTAAACACAGAGAACACACTGGAGGTTGATGGAGGGGTTGTGGGTGGGGGGATGAGCAATATGGTAAGGGGCATTAAGGAGGACATTTGTTGGGATGGGCCCTGGGTGTTATATGTAGGGAGTCACTGGATTGTATTCTTGAAATCATTATTGCACTATATTACTCCTGAAATCATTACTGCACTATATTACTCCTGAAATCATTACTGCAGTCATAATTTGCACACTTGTAACTTATAGCCTTTTCATGTGTAGGCATTAATAGCAGTAACTGCAGACTTCAAGCCGTATTACAAAGCTGTAATCAAGGCAGTACGGTACTGGCACAAAAACAGACACTCAGATCAATGGAACAGAATTGAGAACCCAGAAATGGACCCACAAACGTGCAGCCAACTCATCTTTGACAAAGCAGGAAAGAATATACAACGGAATAAAGAGAGTCTTCAGCAAGTGGTGCTGGGAAAACTGGACAGCGACATGCAGAAAAATGAACCTGGACCACTTTCTTACACCAGACACAAAAATAAACTCAAAATGGATGAAATACCTAAACATAAGACAGGACGCCATCAAAACCCTTGAGGAGAAAAAATCTCTTTGACCTTGGCCACAGCAACTTCTTCCTCAACATGTCTCCAGAGGCAAGGGAAACAAAAGCAAAATGAACTATTGGGACCTCATCAAAATAAAAAGCTCTGCACAGCAAAGGAAACAATCTGCAAAAATAAAAGGCAACCGACGGTATGGGAGAAGATATTTGCAAACAACATATCGGATTAATGGTTAGTATCCAAATCTATAAAAAACTTATCAAACTCAACCCCCCAAAAATAATCCAGTGAAGAAATGGGCAAAAGACATGAATAGACACTTCTCCAAAGAAGACATCCAGATGTCCAACTGACACATGAAAAAATGCTCAATGTCACTCATTGTCAGGGAAATACAAGTCAAAAGCACAATGAGATGCCACCTCACACCCATCAGAATGGCTAATATTAACAACTCAGGCAACAACAGATGTTGGCGAGGATGTGAAGAAAGAGGATCTCTTTTGCACTGCGGATGGGAATGCAAACTGGTGCAGCCACTCTGGAAGACAGTGTGGAGGTTCCTGAAAAAATTAAAAATATAACTACCGTATGACCCAGCAGTTGCACTACTAAGTATTTATCCAAGGGATACAGGTGTGCTGTTTCAAAGGGACACATGTACCCCAATGTCCATAGCAGCACCATCGACAATAGCCAAAGTATGGAAAGAGCCCAAATATCCACCAGTGGATGGATGGATAAAGAAGATGTGGTATATATATAGAATACACACACACACACAATGAGTATTACTCATCAGTCAAAACGAATGAAATCTTGCCATTTGCAACTACGTGGATGGAACTAGAGGGTTCTATGCTAAGGGAAATTGGACAGTCAGAGAAAGACAAATATCATATGATTTCACTCATGTGGAATTTAAGATACAAAACAAATAAACATAAGGGAAGGGAAGCAAAAATAACATAAAAACAGGGAGGGGGACAAAACATAAGAGACTCTTAAATATGGAGAACAAACAGAGGGTTGCTGGAGGGGTTGAGGGAGGGGGATGGGCTAAATGGGTGAGGGGTATTAAGGAATCTACTCCTGAAATCATTGTTGCACTATATGCTGATTTGGATGTAAATTAAAAACAAATAAATAATGCAATAAATTAAGAATAAAATTTAAAGAATAAATTTAAAAACTTACCTAAATAAACAAAATTAGTAAATAAATTTTTAACCACTGGAATGCTATGCAGGCTTTGAGGAGAGTGAATGTGGTCTGTAAGTACAAACTTGGAAAGATGGCTGAATTTACAGTGAGGACACACAAAAAAGCTGCAGATGAGGGTATACTTTATGTCGCAATTCACACGCATGGGCACACGCATGTGTAACTGCTGGGAAACAATGTGAGGAATCTGTATCAGAAAATTGAGAATAGTGGTTTCCTCTGGGGTGAATAGCTGGGGGGGGGGCCGCAATGGTTTTGTTCTTAACCTTTATACCCTTGTGTATTGATTGATTGGTTGTATGTATGTATATATATATACAATACACAGCAGTTTGGGAGTTTAGATGACAAGCTCAGCATTAAGAGTATGAGATGGGGTGCCTGGGTGGCTTCGCTGGTTAATTATCTGACTTTGGCTCAAGTCAAGATCTCATGGTTTGTGAGTTTGAGCCCCGTTTCGAGCTCTGTGCTGACAGCTCAGAGCCTGGACCCTGCTTCAGATTCTGTCTCCCTCTCTCTGCCCCACAACCCCCTCCCTCAAAAATAAATATTAAAAAAACTTTTTTTAAAAAAGAGTATGAGATGGCCATCCAAAATTCCTAACCTGCTCCTTGGTGGCATTAAAAGGGATACAGAATCTTGGACAAGAGAGGTAATTACCCATCTTGAGAATTAAAATCTTTTGGCTTCAGACTCATTATGAGGAATAAAACTGGACTTGTCCCATAGTGTAGGAATCCTTCAATATCTGGAGTGGTTTTTGCAGGTGGCCAGAGGGACAGCATGTTCTAAGTGCTAAGCACAACACAGGTGCTTCACAAGGATGTCCCCTGTTCTCAAAGTCCCAAAGAAAGGGTAAGGCACGGGACGTTCTTCGGGTTCTGGGCAACCTTTCCCCTGGTTAAAGCGTGTCTTTAAAAATAAAGTTAATACAGGAAAATGAGATAGTGTTAAGAAAAGCCATTTACAAGTCTGAACTCTTAAAAAAAAATCATTTTATTGATCCTTTACCATACAAAATTTATTCAAATTACACCCATTTGAAGTGGTAAGATCACAGCTAGAGAGAACAGGTGTACCCTGTAACAAATCTATTTACAAAATCCATCATAAAAGCTTTTTTTTTTTTACATTATATTACATATTTTCTTTTTTAAACTAGCATACAACACAAAGCTTAACCGATTAGTAGTTTGCCTACTCCCAATTGTGGGAGAAATACTTCCTTTTGACAAAATCACGTACCCTGTAGGAAAAGAAATTCCCACAATCTGACTTGCCACGGCCACCCGAGTCACTCTGCAAAGCCATCTTCCTTCAGACCTTCCTCTCACACACAGGCTGTCATGCACGCCTCGAGTTCTTTCTTTCTCCTGAAAGCTAAAGCTTTAAATACTGCAGTTTTATTTACAGATCTACACTTAAAACAACAAAAACGAAACAAGAACCACGACGAAAAACGAAAACGCAATGACACTCTTAAAAAATTACAAACCAGCTAGAAAATACTCTGGCAGTGTTTACAAATTAATTGCTATTTTTTTTTGTACAAAATTGCTAGATAATGAAAATGTGAGGAGACTACATATCAACTTAAATAAAACGACCGCTATGCACAGATCTGTACATATGAACACACACCTAACACTGTTTGACAGCTCATGTGTTGCCCTTTATACACTTTATTTTGTAAGGCTCACGCAGTCATCATTTGCACACTTGTAACTTTCAGCCATTTCATGTGTGAGCGTTAATAGCAGCAACTCAATGGTACCAGAAAACCTGCAGACTTAGTACTTAAAGTAACACAAATACCGTAGTACTAACCCACTTGGTATGCCAGATACTATGTCAGAAAGAAAAGGACTAATGCAAATAGAATACAGCACGGACATCTAATTAAGCTACACCAGTTAAGCCCACTAACTGGGGGGGAAAAAAAAGTCTTATGCATGAAGGAACTCTTTAAGACTTATTAGTATTCCTTTCTTTTTTTTTTTTTCAAACAATAAATACGGCATTATTACATTACGCAAAGGCTTCGCGAGAAAGTCAACAGAACACACAGCAACCTAGCCAGGTGAGCTCAGTCTTTAGACTTTGGAAAAAAATCAGCTTTGTGCCGCTGGCAGAGAAAATTAGACAAAGCTGTAAGCAGAGGCAGCTAATCAGATGAGATAAATATGGGAAATGGGGAAAAGCTTGGCATAAATGGTTTCCCATACAGGAAAACACCCCACAGTGCATTTCTAGTAGGCACTTGACACAAAGCTCCCCCTCCCTCCCCCACCCCAGTGCTTCGTCACGGACCACACCGCTATTTGTACCAAACCCAGTGTGTGTGAGAGAGGAGGCTGGGGACAGAGGCCGGAGAAGAAAAACGAGGAAAATCTGCACCTTTGTTTTCCTTCCCAAACACACACCCACGCACACCCACACACAGAGTTTAAAGTGCTGGTGTCATTTGATTTGACCCCACCACCACTTTGCATATTGTGGAAATCTACCTGGAGTAAACTGGCTGGGGCTTTCGTGGTTTGTTTTGTTTTGTCTTGTTTCGTGTTTCTCCTAAGGGATGTTTTCGATTCAATTCAACACAGGAATCCACCGCTACCGTGTCAGGCACATAGCCTTTCAATTTAACCGTCTGTCTCATCGTGAGGTTTTTGTTTTTCCGTGACTCCCTCATACCTGCAGGTCTTCAGTGTCCAAGGAGTGGATGTGAGGCACCAGACCACCTGCCGGGGTGGGGGAGAAGGCTCTCTCCGGGGGCCCAGGGGAAAGCCATTCTTGGACGTACCTGGGAGGAGGTGCCGCTGACTCGAAGCCTCCAGCAAGTGGGGGGGCCATCCCCGAAGAGTAAGGCGGGGGGCGCCCTGGCATTCTATCGCTTCTTTCCCCACAGCCCGGCTTCCCTTGGTTCAACTTGACTCCTTCATAGAGGAAGGGGGGCCGGGCTCTGGCCAGGACTGCGGCCCCCCAGGCGGCGGGGGCGCCCTGCTCTTGCCAGCGTTAAGTGAGTGCCCCGGGACAGAGTGCCACTCACACGGCGGGGACGTCCTGTCCCCGGAGGCCTCTCCATCTGACCCCATCCTGAGAAGTGGTCTCCCTGAGTGCGGTGTAAGGGGGGGGAGGGGGGAAGGAAGCCCGAGGACGGAGGGATCCACACCTGTGGCTCCCTGGGACCTGCTCTGTCCCCTGACCTGGCTTTCCTCTCGCGTGGGCCACCCGTGTCCGCGAGCCCCGGGCCCCACTCGCTGCCAGGAAGGGAAGCGAGACGGAGCTGGAGTTGGTGCTTCTCGCCGAGGCCGTGACACCTGCGTCGCTGGCGTCTAGACGCTCTGATCAGTAGAGGTTCTCTACCTCTGCTTCAATCATTCCAATGAGCAAAAAACCGTTTCAAAGTAAACAATTAAATTGAAATGGCGATGGGTGCCACAGGAATGCTTCGATGGCGGCTAAAAAAAAAAAAAATTTTTTTTTTTTTTTTTTAAAAAGCCTAAAACAATCCACAAAGAACTCCTAAGTGAGCGTTGGCTACAAATCAACTCTAAACTGACAAATACGTTGGGGGCGGGGACTGGGAGTGGTTAACGGAGCCGGGAAAATCCACACCAGCTTCGGGCGGCAGAACGCGAGGGCTCTTCTGGATCCGCAACAGAGAGTGGAACCCGGGGTTCTTCATCCGAAAGGCTGTGCGGGTTCTCCCGACCTCCTGGCCGGACGCGCGGTCCATAGCTTACACTGAATTATGACAGTAATTTAAATATTCCTAAGAAGAGCTGAAGAGATCCGTTTCATACTTTTTGCATGACTTCAAGTTCACAGTCCCTGCCATTCCATTCCATATTAGCAGACCCCCAAAGACATGCATTCTGCGGAGAAGGCACGGCTTGAAATGCTATTAAGGAAGATTGCTGTTTTCGAGTGGGCCAGGTGGCCAGACCCCATTCTACAGCCCATCCATCAGGCACAGCAAGCCAATCCGGGAAGGGAGTGGGGGAAGAAAAATGGGGTGAGAGACACCTGATTGCACATTTTCTCACTTGCTGACTCATCCAGGAGATTTGGGAGCCTGGGGCAACGCAGGGCTTTCCCAAGGGAGCCTGCAACTGTGCGTTTAGACAAACAACAACAACAAAAAAAAATTATTTTTTTTTCCTTAAATTCATGAAAACGTCAGCTTTGTTCTGAAGTTTGTAGTTTACTTCATGATACTATCTTGGAGGAAGAAGGTAGGAAGGGACAACACTGCATGACAGGTGCTCTGGTTCCATAATAAAAAAATATTGGTTTATAAGGGGAGTTCACACAATGCATAATCAGCTACACATAAAATCTTCCACCAGTGGGAGCTTTTCCAAATCGTAAGCATCGAAGAGATCGCTGATGCCTTCTTCCTCCCCAAGGCTTAGGAGATAGTCTTCTTGGAGCAGCGGGGGCAGTAAGTTCACAAATGGTCCTTCTAGGTTGGAAGGAATTTGGTCCTCAGTCTGCTGTAAGAGGTTGGCTGGGGAGGCCAAAGGAGAAAGGTTTGCCATAGAAATGGAACAATCGCTATGTCCTGAGTTGGTTGAAGCCAAGTCTAAAACGGGGGAAGATTGGGGGGGGGAAGAAAGAAGTTAGGAGCCAATCAAATGGACTTTTTGGAAGAATACGCATGTTGCTGTTAAAAAGCATGCGCCCTTTGCTGCGGATGATCAGAAGCCCAGACTGCCGCGTGCTGTTTGCAGCGACTGGCTGCCAGGCTCTGTTCTGGCCTGACTCATTACTCTCTTGAAATGTCTGCAGTTAGCAAACAAGTATACAAATCGCTTCAAAGATCAGAGGCTAACAAGTTCCAACACTTCTTTCTGCTATCAGTTAGTCACTATTTATTTACTTATTGAGAGGGACAGATCTTGAGTGCGTGAGAGGAGAGAGAATCTTAAGCAGGCTCCACACTCAGCACAGCACGAAGCCCGATGTAGGGCTTGATCCCGCGACCCTGGGACCATGGTCTGAACCAAAATCAAGAGTCATTGGATGCTCAACCAACTCAGCCACCCAGGCACCCCCAGTAAGTCACTATTTAAAGGAAAAACAAATCATAACGTCTGTAGTGAAATGCTGGCTTCTGAGCAGGGCTCACCGACTTTAACTTTGTCTTTTTTGAACTAACTTTTTAAAGATACCTCTAAAAACGCACATAATAAGGCATATCCACTTTGCATTTGTTCTGAAAAAAAAAATGGCTTTTTCATTTTACCATCTGAGGTGCTGTGTGTTTTTTTTTTTTTTTTTTTTTTTTGCTCAATAGATCAGACCCTATTCACTTCAATCACCCCTATTCTTGCTGCTATAACGGGAGACAGTATGGGGGAACATTAAATATACCCCCCCCACCCCCGTCTGCAACTGAGAGGGGAGACGTTAGATTTTCCCCTGGGGGCTATTCCTCCCATATCTTGTCCCCATCACACTGAGGGCAGGGAGGGCGGGTGGAAATTAAGTTACAGCTTCTTCTGACAAAAGGCTTTTCTCTCTCCAAACTTGTTGCCTTTCAGTGTAGCCGATGATTCACCCGGCCAGCTCACAACAGCTTCACTCCGCACTTGAGCTAGTTTTCCAAAACACTGTAAGCAAATGGTTTTGGCCGATCGCGAAGCCTGAGGGACTCCATCCGCCGGTGGAGGAGTCCTTTGCTCAAGATAATGATTTTATTCTGTAACTAGTCAGAATGTCTTTTTTAAAAAAAGTTACCTTAATAACGTTTAATAGCAGAAGTTTTTATTTCGTGCCTAGACATGTGGTTCTGACAAAGGATCCTGCTAGTCACCTTCCTTTTGAACATAGTTTCCAAATGAATAAGTGGAATTTTTACCTTTGGAAGGGGGTTTCGGGATATTCCCATTGTGGTCTTGGTTGTTTGTTTTCATTGGACTGTGTGTTTCTGTCTCTTCTGAACACAAATACACCTCAATGGGCCCTTGGGTACTTGCCAAATGTATTTGTAGGCTCTACAAACAGAAGAAGCAAGAAAAGTTCAAATTCAGAAATGAAAGCTACAGTGATTTTCATCTAAAAATGGAAAGTAAGGGTAATTTTCATTCTTTGCTTCTTCACTGGTGGCCCATCCTGATCAAGAGCAGGGGCCAGCAAACTGCAGCCCGAGGGCCAAATCCAGTCCATCCATTGGCTTTGTAAATAAAGTTTTATTGGCAAAGAATCCTGCCCATTCCAACAGTTTATGGATTGCCTCTAGCTGCCTTCTTTTTTTTTTTTGTCTCATGCTATAATAATGGCAGAGGTGTGCAGCTGAGTTGTCCCAAAAGAGACTTACGGCTCACAAGGTCAGGAATATTTACTGCCTGGTCCTTTACTTTTCTTTTTTTTTAAACGTTTATTCATTTTTGAGAGACAGAGAAACAGAGTGTGAGTGGGGGAGGGGCAGAGAGAGATGGAGACAAAGAATTGGAAGCAGGCTCCAGACTCTGAGCTGTCAGTACGGAGCCCATCACTGGGCTCGAACTCACAAATCATGAGATCATGACCTGAGCTTAAGTTGGACGCTTAACTGACTGAGCCACCCAGGCACCCCATTGTCTGGTCCTTTAAAGAAAAAGTTTGCTGACCCCTGCCCCAGAGGAGGTGAACTGTGTTCTTTAAATATATTCCTTCTTTGCAAACTATTAAAAGGTCTTTCAAGTGTTTTACAGACAGTATTTCCAGGCTGTCATTCCTATCTGGCAGGGCTTTTTCATGTGAACTTTAACAACCACTGGACGAATGGCATTCTTAAGTGCTAGGAGCAGAGCTTAATAAGAGAATGTGGCACACTAACGTCTAAAACTCTTCTTCATCTGGGTCACAGAGCTATTATTATCATTTAAGGTGAGAACTCTACCCTACATGGGAGTTTGCAAATCTCATTCTCTTCTTATTTTCTATGCATTTCCTTTTTGCTATGTTTCTTTATTGTATAGTTACAGTCCAGGCCTATATTAGTGAAGATTATCTGAAAGCAATCACAAAAATACGCTCCCTACTGTCTTATAATACTCTATCAATTCAGCCACAGCCTTGTGTGATTTCTTAAAAGTAAACATGTTATAAAAGATAAATTCTGAAAATGTGCTAAGGTATGTTGGGGGGTTACTTTTTTTTTTTAATTAGGGAGATACTTCTTTTTTTTTTTTTTAATTTTTTATTTATTTCTGAGAGACAGGGAGAGAGATAGCATGAGCAGGGGAGGGTCAGAGAGAGAGGGAGATACAGAATCCGAAACAGGCTCCAGGCTCTGAGCTGGGCTGGCTGTCAGCAAAGAGCCCGATGCGGGGCTCGAACCCACGAACTGTGAGATCATGACCTGAGCCGAAGTTGGACGCTTAACCAACTGAGCCACCCAGGCGCCCCTGGAGATACTTTAAAACATTTATGCCTCTATTCCTGGCAGGTCCAGGGCAATCAACATAAAATTCCCCAATGGTTCAAATCAATCAGAACCACCAAATAATAGAGAAAGAAAAAGTACAAGAGGGACAGGGCGCCAAACATTGAGTTCAACGCTGCTATGTTAAATTTGACTTCTGGGGCACTCAAAGCAAATGAACTGTTGAAATGTTTTTTAAAGTTTGGGTTAAGTAAAACAGATGGGAAGAAGTATCAAGTTTTTTTGAAAATACACCCTTTGTCCATGACTCAATGATTCCTTAACTTCAGGCATTTCAGAAAGATCTCTGCAGATGAACAAAGACGTTATCTCCTTACCTCTATTGGGTCAGGCACTTCAAGTCTTGTTTCTGGAGGGGCTTTGACAACTATAACAGTTTGGTCTTTAAGGCCACTAATTTTTCGAATATCTTGATATGTAACGTAAGCTAACGTACGGAGCGTTAAGGAAATCTTCCAGTGAATTGCCTCAGATGTCCCCACTTAGAAGATAAAAGAACAGATGCACGGAAAAATTCTTTAATGTATTTTATGACGTAAGAATATATTGGTGTCTCTGTCTAGATCTTTAAATATATGGGATCTCACATGAATCTTCTTTTCTGGTTGATATTCTAAACAACAAGACAAAAGCACAGCTTTTCCCTGCCCATTTCTAAAAAGCCCATGGCTACTTAAAATATCAAACACAGAAACGTAATAGTTAAACTATCCAAAGAAAACCAAAGCCCAATTTGTTCAAGGATTTTCTAGCCATGTTCTTCTGGAGCATGGACATTCCATAAACTTCAGAAGTGGTGTCACTCAAATTGAATGATGGCAGATCCCAATTTACAGGGGAAAAAAAAGTTCTATTACCCATATATTTTTTGCAACTCCAGTAACTTCTATCTGCTGCTTAACTATTAGCAAACGTCAGCAGCCACTCAAATGAATGGTGAGTAGCAAACAGATCTTTTGGCAGAATTCAGAAGACTGCTCAGGCAGATGGCTTGTTTTCTTAAGGGCACCCGGGCTGGTGGTGATCCTATACTGCCCACTGATAAGAGTGTCATTATCTCTCCGCTACAAAAATCATCCTCTGTATGGTATTATTAACTGTAAATATATCAGCATTCACAAGGAGGAAAGCAGCTTCCCAAGGCTCTGCAACTGAACAGATTTGAGACTCACCCATAGGAAGAGAGAGCAAACAGTATTTCAGTACCCTTGCTAATGACTTCTGCGCACTGAACAATTCTTTGGAGTGCCCGGCAGCCAAACCTGAGAGGATATCACGAAAAAAATATGGTACCGACTGCATGATGAAAGTGTTCACGTGAGATTGCGTAGAGAGACACGTTCTTATTCGGCAGTAAAAGAACCCACACAGCTCTCTTCTATAAGGCACAAGGAGTAACATAATTAATGTACAAGGTCTTCTAGCCTGTAGCATTTTTTATGTGAGCCCACAAAAAATGCCTACGATAAAGCAGCAAATCACAACTCAATGAAGGCCTTTCTGCAGGTAATGTAATACAGCAAATAGAGTAAATGATCTGACATGTTTAACATGGAAATAGGGTCTGGGGAGCCACGAGGCAACGTCTCTTAGAACAGTGGACTTTTATTAGACATTGAAGGAAGCTAGGAACGTGCTGTGCAGAAAAAAGCACATTCACTTCATATCTGTATATACTTTTAGGGGCATCTTTACAGACTATCTATCTGAAGTCTCAACAGTTGAGACAACAGCTAATTTAGTGCTGAGCTCGATGGGACAGGCTCACGTGGGAGTCCGGGTCTTAGGTCCCCATTTATTTCATCAAGGAAGCAAATTGATGGTTATGAATTTTTACCGAGAACCCTCGGGGGAAATGACAGCCAGGTACCTACACCCCGGCCCCCTGTCAAAAAAGCTATGTGATAAGAACTTATTAAAATAAAAACTCATCTACAATTACTCAACATGCTGCAGGAAGGAAAATTTCAACACATTTGTGAACAAGCTGTACCACATTCGGAACTGAGTGGCGAATTGAAATAAATTGTGCAAACACATTTTCTAATCTTACAAACTTAAAAGGACTTCCACTGTGGCTCCCTCCTGAACTTGCTTTTTTAGGTTAGCAGCTCCCCACAAGGAAGCTTTCAGGTTCTGGAACAAAGGCCCCAGAGAAAGCCAATGTAGGGGACCGTGCTGTAAGCTACACGTCGCAGAGAGCGACCAATCACGGACAACTGCCTTGTCTCTTCCTCCACGGGGCTCCCAATGGAACCTTGAAGGAAGGAGCCCCACTAGAGTTATTCTTGTTTCTTTCCTGGGAAACCCACTCTGGCCACCACTGGGGATTCAAATCATCACAGCTCTTCTCCATGTCACTAATCAGCAGCTGACAAGATGAATCCTTTGGTCAACAGAGAGCGAGCAATTGCAGTTTCAAAACATGGCCTGAATCAGAAAATATATGTCCCCACAGCCTCCAAGGGAAAGCCTGTCAGACATAAAGGGTCATGTGGAATGATCAGAAGTGGGGAACGCAAATTAGAGAGGAGGTGTCTTAAAACATGGGCTTTGTCTTCTTCTAGAAACTGAGAATATTGCAAAATCTTGTCAGCATGATGAAGTAAGCCATACATCCTTCTTGTTGGAAGGACAATGATGAGCAGTTTTCCCGTGATGGCCAACAGATTGTCAGCCAGTTGACAAGAACTGGCTTTAAAATTTTTTTATTTCCAGAGACTAATGGCTGTAGATGAATGGATGAACTGAGATGTCTCAAGCCTGGCGGGGTGAAGGGGGTTCTGAAATCAGCTCTTGATGCTGTGAACCAGCATTAACGCACGGGAGAAGTTACAGTGTGTTTTTTCTCTACTCTTTTTATTCCTTCAGCTATAGCCCAGACAGATTCAGCAAATTCCAACTGCTCCAATATCTGACAAAAAGAAAATAGAATGTGAGAACCCCAACAGTGACAGCTAACGCCCACCAAAAATCTGGGGGCCAAAGAGGAATCTGCTGGATGTTGTCATTAATATTAACACCGACACCTTACATGTCTTATAATAGGGCTGCCTTACACTAGGAGTGTGTCCATATGTCCCAACCACATGAATAACATGATTAAAAACAAAACAAAGAAAAAAACAACAACAAAAAACACCCCACAGTTACCACCTGGCTATCAAAATAGATAGGAGAAGATACCATCCAGTGACTATTCCATAAATACTGAGCTCTAAAACAAAGGTACGTGGATTTACACACACACATGCACACACACACGCGCACACACACAGACTTGGGTGAAACCAGAGTAAAAGTCTACCTGTGCGTAAGAGTCAGCCTGACAACTCTGGATGTAATCTAGAAGCCACTAACCCCCAAGGAACAGCTGACACAAAGGATATCTTTGATTCTCTGAATCCTCGGTTAGCAGTTTGAGGTCCAGGGTGCAGGTTTGGATCAGCTCATCTAATTTCTTCTCTTCCTGGCTGAGCTCGGTCACTTCCTTCGACAGGCCTTGACACTGGGCCAGCGTGCCCCCGTCCTCAGACAGACTGCAGCCCCTAGAAACCCAAACACAGACTCATCGTGGCTACTTGGGAGACCGGAACGGAGGGGGAGAGGGAGGGCGGGGAGACATGGTCTTTTGAGTAAATGTCTCCTCTTTTTTTTTTTTTTTTTAATAAATTTCTAAAATGTTTGATTATTCTTGAGAGAGAGAGACAGAGTGCGAGCGGGGGAGGGCCAGAGAGGGAGGGAGACACAGAATCCGAAGCAGGCTCCAGGCTCTGAGCTGTCAGCACAGAGCCCGACATGGGGCTCGAACTCATGATCCATGAGATCTTGATCTGAGCTGAAGTCGGACGCTTAACTGACTGAGCCACCCAGGAGGCCCTAAATGTTTCCTCTTGACACAGAAGGTCACGCTGCTTGTTAGCCGATTGTTAAAATCAGAACATTTATACACATATTTTTCCCGCACAGAGTCCTTCACCTCTCCCACCACAGAAACTAAATGGGAAAAAAACAACAATCCCAAATCCAACACTGCTATTTTCAGGTTTCTCTCCTCCAGAGGAGGCCTGTTTCTTCCGAAGGCTCAAATACAAAGGGTGAAAGGAAGGCCTCCTCCCTGCCACATGCGTCCTAGGGGGACAGAGAAAGAGAGGGGGGAATGGATGGAGAGACATAGTGAGAAAAATGTGAAAGAAAAGATGAGGAGTGGTTCAAAACGCAACGAAATATCATCTGGAAAGTACAAAAGACCTAGGTGGTTTCTGAGGGCCTCATACCACCCACCGTCAAGGAAAGGAGGTTAAGGGAACAGATCTGTGTGCAATATGGGAGAACAAAGGCCACCACCCAACAGGTTTCTCTCAACCACAGGCCAAAATGGGTCACTGAGTCGTCACAAAATTCCAGAAAAGTACCAGAAGTTACCCGCTCATCCTATCGTGTCTGGGGTAGTATTTTGCCCAAAGCCACCCTCTAAGAGATTTGTTCCTTCCCACAACACTTCCAAAGCTCCTTCTAAAGTAGTGGCTCTTCAGGCGCTCCGTCTAATAATTCATGAGCGGCATTATCATCCATTTAATCACGTGTGTGGCTGACAAGTGCTAACATCCCTGCTTTCCAGAAGGAACCGAGGCAGCTAAGTCTTGCCTCAATTTACCCAGAAAGTGAGGTGATGATCTGCTGTTTGTTGAGCCACGGATAAGGATAACGTGGCAATGTGTTAACACAGGGCCACAGTTCATTTCCAAACGCCTGTCAGAGATAAGCCAATGACATGTTCCTTTAGCTTTCACACGTGAGCACACACGTGGCATGACCACGAGATGGACGGCATTTTACTTAACATCTGCAGACCCCCTCGCCCCCCTCCCGCCCCAGTGAGTCCCGGGATCCCCCGGCTTGAGGCTAATCAAGCTTTTCATCTCTGAACGTACCTAAAGAGAAGGGCTCTGTGCAAAGAGACTTTGAACTTCTGGCAAAGGAGGGGCAGGGAGAAGGGGACGGCAGAAATGGAGTGTGGACGTGAACGTGAAGCCTGGGCCGGGGTCCTGGCTTTGTACTCACATCCATTGCACGTTGTTTTTCGACTTCTTCTTGATGAGGTGGATGCCTTCCAGCACGTTGGTGATGTCGTAGATCCTCCTCTTTTGTACTTTGAGTACCTCCGCCGCCTTGTTCAAATCCAAGACCCCGTCAGGGGACTGGCTCAGTAGCTGAATGAACTTCTTGGTGAGCAGACCAAGTGATGTGTCATACCGTGTTTTTTCTGAGGGAGATTTTGGAGCTTAAAGAAAAACAAAAGCCGAGCGGGTGGGGGGGGGGGGACAGGGAAGGGGGAGAAGTAAAGAAATGAAGGGTTTCTTTGCAGGTAGGCAAGCCCTCTTTCCCGCTGCAGCCCAAGTATTAGTGTCAAAGCAAAGCTGTTGCCGTCATTGATGGTAAGTTATGGAAAGTTATGCAATGGCTTTATTAGAAGAGGAAGGGGGCGCCTGGATGGCTCAGTCGGTTAAGCGTCCGACTTCAGCTCAGGTCATGACCCTGTGGTTCACAAGTTCGAGTCCCATGTTGGGCTCCGTGCTGACAGCTCGGAGCCTGGAGGCTGCTTCAGATTCTGTGTCTCCCTCTCTCTCTGCCCTTCCCTGGCTCACACTCTGACTCTGTCTATCTTTCTCTCAAAAATAAATAGGGGCGCCTGGGTGGCTCAGTCGGTTAAGCATCCGACCTCGGCTCAGGTCATGATCTCACAGTCTGACGGCTCGAGCCCTGCAAAGGGCTCTGTGCTGACAGAGCCTGGAGGCTGCTTCAGATTCTGTGTCTCCCTCTCTCTCTCCCCCTCCCCTGCTCGCTCTCTGTCTCTGTCTCTCAAAATAAAATAAAGACATAAAGAAAAAATTTAAAAAAAATAAATAAACATTAAAAAAAGGGAAGGGACAGGACAAGTTCCTGTTTGATTAAAGCGTTTTACTGTGAATTTCTCAGGAGTTTCTACTTTGGCTTACCCTACTCCTTGAGTCTAGTGAAGTATCCTACACATGGTAGGTGTTCAACAATATCCGTTGAGTGAATGAAAAAGTGCTGTAGCCTCAGGGGATGAGCACGTGGGAAGCCTAACCCGCTGGGGCCCGGGCTGCGAAATCTCCCCAGCACTTCATGACTGGGCCTTAGACCCAACTTAACTGGCTTTGCAGGCGTGTGTGTGTGACTTATTCACCACTCTTTCAAATAATGCCTCACACGGATGAAGAATACCGAAAGCCTTTCAGTGGAATGGCCCCGTCCCTCCTAAAGGCAATGTCCTTATTCAATATCGTATGTATTCTCTGACAGGTGCGCAGGTCAAGGCCTTTGCTGAGCAATACACACCGTTTGCGGACTGCCTAATTCATAAACTCCACGAAAGGGGCGACCAAAGCCCAATTTAGCATCCACGTTAAATGCCAAAGACATAAAGGGCTGCTTAGCTGTTGCCAACCTCTTTTTCTTTCTCTCCCAGAAGAAGCAATCGATGGCAAGGAAAACCAGCTGCAGCGTACTGGTGTCTGTCAGTTCTTACACTGCCTTATGCCGAGTTAGAGAGTCAGGCCCGGCGCAGACATTCCTGACTCTGGCTCGCTTTGTCTACACCCGGGTGAGCCTGCTCTCCAAAGTCATGTCCGTTAAGGAAAGTTAAAATTAAATTTGATTATAGAGTGGCGCCAAAGAACTTGTATTGCAAGCTGAAAAGTGACACCACACACGTTCAAAGAGGCCTCCCCTGGAGTCGGTATTCAGGTCCTGCAGTGCCTCTGAACCTTTGCGGGGTGTCTGCGGACACCGTACTTGCTTTTCGGGATAGGAACAGAGAGAAACGAAAGAGGCCACAACACGCCAGCACTATTCACACCGGGGCATCCTCTCAGCGCAAGCTTTGAAAGGTGGGAAGCCCACACCCAGGAGGAGAGGAGATGAGAGCATCCTTACTTTTTGGACTATCTGGACTTCGCAGCGCGGCTCTTCCTTTGCCCTTGGGGGTTTTTAAGCCATCGGAGAGGTACTGATGACCGCTTTCTCCCAGCTCCAGCCTTCGCTTGGCCTGCAATGTGAAAGCACGAGCGTTGGTCACCGGGCACGTGGGCAATCGCAAGGGGTGGGGCTGTCTGTGACCCCGTCCCGCCGTGTGCCGCGGGCCGGGCTAGCACTTCAACCCTCTTCCCCTGCGCCGCATTCCCCATCAGACGGACATATCCGGTGGTCCTTCAGGATTAGGCTCAGGAGCCGCCTTGTTCAATCATTCATTCATTCATTCATTCACTCATTTATTCACTCATCATACGTGCCAGGGGTGGGGCAAGACACCAAGAAGACAGAAGGCATCGTGGAACATAAACTCGCTTTTCCCTCGCAAAACTTTGCCCCCATCTCTGATCCGGGCTAGACCCCTTTCTCGTGCTCCCGCAAACGCTGTTTTGTTTCTGTTTTTTAATTTTTCAATGTTTTTTTACTTATTTCTGGGAGAGACAGCGTGAGCAGGGGAGGGTCAGAGAGAGAGGGAGTCACAGAATCTGAAGGAGGCTCCAGACTCTGAGCTGTCAGCACGGAGCGCGAGAGATCATGACCTGGGCCAAAGTCAGACGCTTAATGGACTGAGCCACCCAGGCACCACAAAGGCTCTCTGTTTATTTGTACCCTCACACTTAGTGAATATCAGCGTTATTTTACTTACCTGTTTCTCATTGCCTTTAAGGCAGGGACTGTTTCCCATTTATCTTTGTACACCTAGTGCTTGGCACAGAGCCTGGGCTTCTGTAGGTATTCAATCACTCTATTTATATTCAAAGCAAGAGTGATTGAATAGTAACACAACTAGTCACAGACCACAAATGGTCATTCATCAGAATAACAAATACTCCAGGGGCGCCTGGGAGGCTTAGTCGGTTAAGCGTCCGTTCGCTTAGGTCATGATCTCACGGTTCGTGGGTTCGAGCCCCGCGTCGGGCTCTGTGCTGACTGCCAGCTGCCAGCTGGAGCCTGTTTCAGTCTGTGACTCCCTCTCTCTCTGACCCTCCCCTGTTCACGCTGTCTCTCTCTCTCTAGAAATAAATTAAAAAAAAAAAAAAAAAGAATAACAAATACTCTAAACGCTCCATCTTGGGCTTCACCTGCTATTACTGTCTCCGTTTCCATCATCACACCTGACACGTGAGAGGTCTTCATCCAAGTTTGTAACTTAATTTCACTTCAAAATTATCCACCTAGTATCTACGGATGGGGTACCGGGCTTAGGGAGCACAGGTTAAGTGTCCCTGCCTCCCTAGTGCGTAGAGTCCGCGAGTAGACAGATCACGAAGTAACTGTCATGTGCTAATGTTTGGGTGTGACAGGTGTTCGGATGGGAATGGCACCACCAGACACCCGACATGGCCCCAATCGAGACATCGAGGCTCATTTTCAGGGCAGACTCTCTTAATGAGATGCACAATTTCATGGGAAGTCCTCAGGACGTGGAAACAGAACTTCATCGGCTGATGACAGATACCCAGCTTCTCTGAAGAAAGCTATCAGCTCATCTCGCTCTGGTCACTACAGTGGGTACCAGCTGAGTGTGGCTCATCTGAATCAACTCGTGCGCCAAGTATAAAATACATACTGGATTTTGAAAACGTGCCCCTATCCCCCAAAAAGGGGCAAAACCCATCACCAACGGTTTTTATGTAGATTACATGTTAAAATGATATTTTGGCTTTATTAAATATTATTAAATCAGATAGAATTAAAATTATTTCACCTGTTTCTTTTCATATTTTTTTTACCATGTGGCTTGTATTTGTGGCACGCATTATCTTTCTTTTTAGTTAAATGTTTATTTTTAACTAATTAAATAAGGTAATAAATAATTTTAAAATGTTTTTTTTAAAAATTTAATGCTTATTTATTTTTAAGAGAGAGTGCAAGCAGGGGAGAGGCGGAGAGATAGGAGGGACACAGAATCCGAAGCAGGCTCCAGGCTCCTACCTGTTGGCTCAGAGCCTGATGTGGGGTTTGAACCCATGAGCTGTGGGATCGTGATCTGAGCCGAAGCTGGATACTTAACCGACTGAGCCACCCGGGTGCCCCCACGCATTATCTTTCTATTGGGCAATGCTGGGCTGAAGTTCACTCTCAAGGCTTAGGAACGACATTTGGCAAATTTCTCAACTTCATTTTCCCCTCCCAAATCTTCTGTCAAATCCTTGTGTGGGCCTGGTGTTTTGTTTGGCCCAGCAAGCGCTCCCTCTTCATGAGGGGAAAACCCTCTGATTGTCTTTGGGGAGCACCCCTTCCCTGTGCCAGCACATCTGTGCACACGGTGACCCAGCTGATCTCTGTGTTCCATCCTCCCCTCCCCTACAGTGACTGGGCCCGATGGCCCATGACCAAACCTGGGTGAACAAAGGCCAACCCAGGAATTTTTCTAGAACTACTGGCAAGAAGCAGTTGTGCCGTAACACTAAGGTTGACAGAAGCCAGAAGCCACCTGACAACAGAGGCTCTAGAAGGGAAGATGGAGTGGAGAAACAGAGAAGAGGGTCTGAGGTCACCATTCAGAGCTCTGAATCAACTGCTAGGCTGCGGCCAGCAGCTGGTCTCCCCCCAGACATCAGCTAATAAAAGCTTTCTGCTGCAAGCTCTTTGAGCTGGGGATATGGAAGTGTGGTTCTGAAAGTGACGGCCCATGGGACGGGCTGAGTTCACATGGGCCACAGTGCAGTGTGATGGCAAGCCCCATCAGACTGGCAGCGTGGGCGGGCTACTTCTTGTGGCCTCCAGGAAATTACCACCGATAGAGGCACGCTTCGTGGGTGAGTAGAGAGGGGAACAGCTTTGCTCTGGAGGACTTTTCTCTCCACAGAAAGCAGTAGAGACGCACAGCTCTATTTCCTCTGCATTAAGGTCCCCGGAAGGAAGCCAAACGGGAGAAGAGCTTGGGACCCAGAACTCTTGGGCTCCTGAGTCTGTCAGTTCTTCCTGAACACTCACAATGAAGAATTACTCACTGGCCAGCAACCTGGGGGGCTATTAGTTTTCCCTCCCCATCCAGGCTACTGTTCCAAATTGCTTTGAGGTGAAGACCTACGGAAGCAGTAAGCTTGTAGGCTGGGGAAATTCCCAGGGATCTGTTGCTAAGAAACAGAGCTCTAACTTCAAGGACCAGGACCAGGACTAGGCAGGTTGTGTGACTTTGGATAGCTGAACCAATCTAAATACTTGATGGAAAATCTACTAAATCTTAAAGGCACTTGTATTGCTGAAGAATCCTTAAGTCCTAGAATCCTGAAGATTGATGAGATCTCAGCCTCTAAGGGAATCACTCACCAAGCCTGTAAGTCTACACCAAAAAGAGAGGGGCTGTGGAGGAAGGGCAGCCCAGCAAATAGTCCTGGAGGGTAGAAATTGGGGGGAGGGTGTCTTTTCAACTACACAAGCTATTCCTACGCAGGAGACATGACGGGCTTTGAGAGGTGACCCCTGCGTCGTTTTCCTTTCCCAGATAGACGTCTCTGCCAGGTTATCCTGGTGGCATTCCTCCGCCGTGTAGAGAAAAGGCTGAACTGGATTTGAGACGAACGCATCCTGGTACTTCGCACTTGCAGGTCGCAGACCTGAGGACGCGCACACTAACTGCACTCTCCTGGGAAAGAGCTGGCTGAACATTTGCTGGATGATGGAGCAGCATTGCCTTAACACATTCAGGCACACGTGCTTAGTAAAAAACAAAAGCAAAACCGAAACACTACACAGGAGGTTTTAAGCAGTACACGTGGTCTCTGCTCACACCAGGGCAGACGGAAATCTCTGTCAGCTCAATTTTTGTTTGCTCTTAGTGTGACCATCTCCCTGAACCATTGACTTCTTCTGTTTATAAAGAGGTCTTCATATCACACGGCCCCTATCAGTAAAGCAACTCATCTATCTGGTGGTCAGTGGAAGCCCCAGCCATCTGGCCCTGAGTAGGAATAAAGGGTGGGTGGGAGATGGTACGGAGAGTGCCCACGTGGCGTCTTTCTGAGGTATTATCAAGGGTGGCTTTATTATAAATGAAGTATTTTTCATTTTAGAACCTAAGCCCAAGCTAACACATTGTATTGTTAAATTGCTGTACAGTTAAATTGCTGTAAAATTATTACTTACCTAATTAATTAATTTATATTAAATAAAATAATAACTGTCACACAGCCTGCTTGGACACCCATAGTGTCTGCTTGTCTGCTATTTGTGGCCCCTATGTTTCCCTTCGGGGAAGAAACTTCTCCATGGTTCTTAGTTCAGGTGGTTTCTTTGTCTCTAAGCCTGATAAGCAGAAAGACTGACGGTGCTCAACATCTTAGGCTGGGCCTTCCCAACAAGGGTTCACAGAAGAGTACTGTAATCTGGGCCCACCAATCACTGTATTCCAGTATCCCTTGGCTAATGGGCCTATGACCAAAGCAGGAGAATCGGCCAGTGCTGGGACTGTGGTTAGAAACTATGGGGGAAGTACTGGGTTCTCTTCACTGGGAGTTATTAGTAGGATGTAGCCTGGCGCTTCCTGGGAACTGAGCCACCATGGAAGTAAAGAGCTGGAGAGACTGAGTCCCAATGCCTTCAAGGGAGGTGCTAGAAACGACCATGCCCAAAGGTAGGTCTACCCAAGACTTCCATTTTGCATGAACCAAAAGATTCCCTTTTTTGGTAGAAGAAAACTGAGGTAGATGACTACTACTTGCATCCTGGAGTTCTGATAGATGTAGCACGCAAGTATTAGTTAGAACGAAAGGGATATCTGAGTGCTTATAAAGTATCATGCACCATGGTAATTGCTTTCCACTTGATTATGTTATCTCCTTTTCACAACATCCCTACAAGGTAGTTGTTATTAATTCCTAGTCTACAGGAGAAGATGGAGGTTTCGAATGCTCAAGTAACTTCTCCAAGATCCCACAGTCAGTCAATAGGCCTCCTCTAAAGTCTATGCTTATAACCGCTTTAAGGATTGTGAAAAACTGCCACATGAAAGTATGTGAAAAGTGATATTACACTGATGCCACCTTTATGATAAACCTAGAGCTTTATTTATTTATTTGAGAGAAAGAGAGAGAGGGCATGCGCACACAAGCATGAGTAGGGGCTGGGCAGAGGTGTATATATATATATATATATATATATATATATAGAGAGAGAGAGAGAGAGAGAGAGAGAGAGAGAGGACCCCAAATCAAGAGTTGGACACTCGAGGTGCCTGGGTGCCTCAGTCGGTTGTGTGACTGATTTTGGCTGGGGTCATGATCTCAAACTGTTCATGGGTTCGAGCCCCGCGTCGAGCTCTGTTGTCAGCTCAAGCCTGGGGCCTACTTCAGATTCTGTGTCTCCCTAGCTCTCTGCCCCTCACCTGCTTGCACTGTCTCTCAAAAATAAATATATGTTAAAAAAAAAAGAGTTGGACATTCTGACGGGGCCACCCAGGAGCCCCAAACCTAGAGTTTTATTTTATTCATAACTTGAAATAAAAAAAAAAACTTTCCTTTACACAATAAATGCACATGGAAATTCAGACACCATAAATGTGTATATGAGGAAAGCAAATCTGTCTCACTCCTGATCCCATTCCCTTCTTCAAAGGCAACACAATTAAGTTCCTTTGATCTCCTTTTAGACAATCTATGTGAATATACATATGTACACAGATACACACCCCTGCACCTTATAAAAAACTGTACACCAGTGATAGCATTTATGAACACAGGCTGACCTTATTTTTCATAGCTATATAATTCTGAGTTTATTAATAAGCCATAACTTGTTTACTTAACCAAACACCTACTAACGGCTCTCAACACTCTCCTACTATAAGTGGTCACCATGGCACTATGGGGTAGGGATCACTATACCCACTCTGCACTGAGGCAGAGAAGGTAAGGGTTTACCTTAATGAGTCACAGACACCAGGATTTGAGCCCATGGCTTCCCTGGACTGATGGAAATGGCCCTTCTGTTGCCGTAGCAACTTCTGGACTACTAAGGCCTGACTCTGCCATCACAATGCACATGCGTGATCTGGGCTGTCTCACCGGACCATGAGCTCAGGTCTTAAGTGGCCTTGCACACGGCATGCACTCAGACAACTTTACTTCTTTATTTTGATTGAAACAAGGAATAAATCTCCGAAGTCTCTTGGCAGGTAGAACACAAAGCTCTGAAATTACAACCCAGAAGTTTGGTATGTATGTATGTGTAAGGTACTTACACACACACACACAGACACGTGCATGTATATGTATACATATGCTGGAGATTCAGCTCTACATATTTGTAAAGATTTTCAAGAAATATAAAGGGGAAAAATTAAAGTTGCAGAAGGATTTTATAGGGCTAAAAAAAACTATAAAACATAGACTTCATTATAAAATTTTCCATGTATCCATAGAGGAAAAAAGTCTCGAAATACCCAAATCAAATGTTAATGGAGGTTATCACTGAGAAGTAAAATTAAATACAGGGTAATGACCTCAGGCTTATAGTTCTAACATATTTATTGGACAAAGTAATATGTCTTTAAAATTTTTTTTTAATGTTTATTTACTTTTGAGAGAGAGAAAGAGTGCAAGTGGGTGGGAGAGGGTCAGAGAGAGAGGGAGGCACAGAATCTGAAGCAGGCTCCAGGCTCTGAGCTGTCAGCCCAGAGCCTGACGTGGGGCTTGAACTCACAAATCTCAAGACCGTAACTGAGCTGAAGATGGATACTTACCGACTTAGCCACCCAGGCACCCCAAAGCCATGTGTCATTATACATACAAAAGTTACACCTTCTAAACTAGCAATCCTGCTCTTTGGAGTATATTCTGAGAACATTTATGTTGTTTCTAGGATCTGTCTATTGAAAACAGTCCAGCTGGTTTCTTGAATATTTATTATTTTTCCACCTATGTTCAATGTAAATGCCCAACTTCAGAAGAAAAATTCAGTAAGTTATTGTACATTTATATAATGGAAGGTTGTGCAATTAATAATGCTGTACATCTATATATATATGTTTAAAAAAGTAGGGGTGAATGTAAAATTTTATTTTTGTAGGGAAATTAATTATATGCATAGGAAGAAATGATATCTAAGGATATATACTAAATAGTTTAAGAGTATTAATCTTTGGGTGGTAGGATTACGGTGATCCTATTTTCTTCTTTCTGCATCATTGAAAAATGATTGCGGGTACTTGCATAACAAGACAAAAATTTCCATTTGAGGTTAAAGAAAAGAAGGCTGCTGGTTTGTGTTTTAGACTGTTGAAAATCTTCTATACCATTCCGGAGGCATGGGTATAAGTTCAGAGCAGAAACGGGCTATACTACCAGAGACTCATCCCAGGCTCACGGTGGGGAGGGAAGTAGTGTTCTTAAGTACCATTGGGCTGAGCCACAGGAAAAAATTAAATCAAGAAAAAGGCATGGTCCATAGTTCACACACTGAACCCTAAAATAAACTCCCTTTGCCCCAGTTAATAAGAGATCCAGGCAAAGGAATGAACCAGATCCATGATACGTTCTGTCTCACGGCCAAAGATGAGACAGGGCATTTCGAACAGAGGAAGAAGAGAAATAAAAGATGGAAGATCAAAAGATCTGAGGGCCAGGTTAAGGTCATTATGAAACTGGATTATGAAATAATCCAATGGAGAGAATCTCTAGTTCGAGACCAGACCACAGCTGAATCCCACTTGGATTCTGGCCATCCTTGGGTCAGTAGGTTAGGGCAGGAGGATTTTAAGAAAGGAATAGCCAGTTTCCAGCTGTGACTACATATTAACTCAATCTGGCTAACCATTTTAAAACTCATTAAATATTTATTAAGCACCTGCTGTGTACCCAGCCCCACACAGGCTGATGATTATAAAGGCAGCACAGTGGTCCCTCCTATAAAAGTGGCTGCAGACAAACAAATAATGAGAAATGCATGATGAACACCACCATGAGCCCAGGGCCAGGGCCAGGAAGGCAGCAAGGGGGGCTGGACGGAGAAGGCGGTGGGGGTCTGGAGAGGGTGGTCAGTCTCGAGAGGGCTGTCCAAGCATGAGCAGAAGCAGAGAGACTTGGAAGGGCCCTGGCTCAGGGGTGCTGGTGAGTAGGGAGGAGGGTGGGTGCCGAGGGTGCAGAAGAGGCCACATCACAGTCCCTTCCGTGTCACACTTGGTGTCCCTTTTCCTCGAGATGAAGTTACCCAGGATGAACAGCTCTAAAGTCCTCTCCAGCTTTCCTCAGCCAGGGTCAAGTTCAGAGTTGACCAGGAGCAGCGTCTCTATGAACTATTAGGTGGAAAGCCTAATCAGAGAGCAAAGGGTCTCCTAAGAGCTGGGGGAACTGAACGGGAAGGCAGATGGAGGCATGTAGAAACAGCAAGTGTGTGTTTCATCTTGGTGAAGATTTCCCCTTAAATCCCGCATCCCAGCCACCACCCGTGGAGAGTAGAGTCCCTCTTTTCTCTCAGATGTGCTCCTCCCCCATGCCTCCTCGCCCCAGCTAAATTCCCCAGTCACTGGGTACCTCGAGCACCCCCAAACTTGGCCATTTTTTTTATTTTTAGGCTACAGATCTAGGGTATCTTCACTATAATTTGTGTTTGCAGACTGTTCTAAGCTCATACATACGAATGTTTCTAAAGGAAAAGAAATTAGAACTTCTGGAATCGAAGCCATTTACTCATGAACTGGTGACTGCTTCCCTTTCTACAGACATTTGTTTTCTTTTTAAGAATAATCTGAGGGATGCCTGGGTGGCTCAGTCAGTTAGGCATCCAACTTTTAATCTCCACTCAAGTCATGATCTCACGGTTTCATGAGTTCGAGCCCCACATCAGGCTCTGTGCTGACAGTGTGGAGCTTGCTACGGGTTCTCTCTCTCCCTCTCTCTGCCCCTCTCCCACTTACATTGTCCTTCTTTCAAAATAAATAAACATTAAAAAAATAAAAAAATAAAAATTTGAGACAGGGCGCCTGGCTGGCTCAGTTGGTAGAGCTTCTGACCTTCGATCACAGGGTCATGAGTTCAAGCTTCATGCTGGGCATGAAGCCGACATAGAAACCAAACCAAAACAAAACAAGAATGCTTTTTAGATAACTTAAAAATAAAGTAATGCATATGGTTTTTAAAAATCCTCTAGTTCAGGCAGCTAGTAATGGCTACCTCCCCAAGGGAGCCAGTTTTCTTATTTCTCCTGGTGGTCACTTCTGCATCTGTTAAGGAATAAACTTGCACAGCTATTTCTGGAAGAAAATGTCCAGCCCCCAATGATGACTATCATCCAATTGAAGATGACCGCACCTTTTTATATCCATCACATCTTTTCCTCCATCATCTCAGGTATTCTATCAAGTCCCCACTATTTCTCCTGAAACTCCCGGGCCTCCTGCTGTCTAGACCCTAGACTGACTGTTCTGTGAGCCTGTTGCAAAGCTCGCTGTCCAGTGATTTTCCACTCACTGTCCGTGTGGAAGACTGAAGGCTACATCTCTCCCTTTATTTGACTGCCGAGCCTCTGCACCTTCCTGTACAAGTGGAGAACTCCCTGCACTCTTTCCCAGCTTCCCCAGAGCCTGGACCAGTACTGTCACCTCGGCGGGAGGACGAGCATACACTGCTGCCCCGGACCCAGAATCTGGAGGTGCTCTGGCAAAGCCGCAGGCCAGCTGGTGACGGCTGCTAGAGCCCAGGAGGAATCGCTAGCGCCACTGGGCTCGCTGTGGTTCGACATTCTGACTGTGGTTCTGCCTCCTGATCCTTCCTGGTCCCTGCCCGTCCTCCAAGCTTGCTTCTCTAATCTCCAGTATCCTTCAGTAAATCCCTTTGCTGCTTAAGTCAAGCCGGGGTTGCATTCTGTTGCCTGCGACAGAGTCAGGTTCCTGATCCCAATGCTAGTCGACTGCTTTCCTGGGACACGTCCGAAGAGCAGTATGGAAGAGGAAGTTGGAGTCCCTGCATATCTGACATGTGTATTTCATCCTCACACTCGGTAGTTTGGGTGAGTAGAGAATTTCTAGCTGAACATCGGTTGCCATCAGCAGCCACAGCTCCAGGGGTTTTTAGGGCCAGTGTTGATGATGAGAGACCTGGAGCCACTGTTTCTTACTCACTTGGAACTACTCGGTTTCTAACCTCTCTGAGAGATGCCCAGACTATAAAATTTATTGTAAAATTTCGTGACATCTGTTCAGGTGCACAACTTTTCTCACTCACTGTGTGAGGGACTCTGGGCTCCTAGAAGCTACGGGGTTGGCCTTGAGCTAGAAGAAATATTTATGTTGCAAATCATCCCCTTTCATTTTCTCTCATTTTCCTGGATTTCCTATTCCTCTTAGAGGGATCCTCTAAAGCTCTTATTTTCCATTTGTTTGCCTTTTTGTTCTACTGAGTCTTCCTTACATCAGATCTAACTTCCATTCACTACAATGCTTTGGGGTTTTTCTTGTTTTGTTGGCAACTAGATTTTTCATTTCCAAGACTATTTGCTTTGCTTTTGCTCTGATCAATCCCTTTTTATAGCATCTCGTTCTTATTTTATGAACAGGAGAGCCTCTCATTCACCACTAATTACTTCTCTTAAAATTTTCTTTTGTTTCCTGTTTAATCTATTTTCTCCACTGTCTTCTTTTCCTACTTAAAAAAAATCTTAGCCTCACATTATAATTGTTGTAGTCCTTTCTCAAATGTCTGGTCAAGCACCGTGTCTGTCCCTATTTAAGAATAAAGCCAAACAGTGACAAGTAGAGACTGTATGACTCAGGATGAGGTGATATCCTTAAATGGAGCCAATCCATTTACTGAGAGATTTCTCAAAAACAATTTGGGGAATAGACTCCTAGATTCAGCTGCTAAAAGCTTGAGTCTCGTTTTGAATGATTAAAAACAACATCGACAAACTGTTTACTGTTATTTTCATAGGGTTTCAAGGGAAAGGAGAACTGTGTGAGAATCTGCTTTTCTTTTTTTAAAATAGTTTTTATTTATTTTTGAGACTGAAAAAGACAGAGCATGAGTGAGGGAGGGGCAGAGAGAGAGAGAGGGAGACACAGAATCTGAAACAGGCTCCAGGCTCTGAGCTGCCAGCACCACGAACCACGAGATCCTGACCTGAGCCGAAGTCAGACACTTAACCGACTAAGCCACCCAGGCGCCCTGGCAATCTGCCTTTCTGAGCCCGATGTGTCTATGTTTTTAATTCTCACTCATCAGTGCATAATGCTGACTACCCCACCGTATGTGAGGCATCATGCCAACCACTTCCATCATAAAGGTTTCTGTTGCATGGATGAGGGGCAGATGCCCTAATATCCTTTCTACCCAAGGCTCTACCCCAATAATTGAATACAGATCTTCAAAAGCAAAAAACCTTGAAAACCTTTTACAGGTTAATTCTGTATCTATATCAAATTAAGAGTAAATGAATAAGAAGCTTAAGAGAAGGGCCTGATTAATAATGACACAGATTTAATGTTATGCAAATGAAATAAGAGAAAATAAGCAAGATTTCTAATAATAAGAAATATTGGGATAACCCTTTCTATAATAACCATTGCGGTCTCTCAAATGGAGAGGGCAAAAGGTTTTTAACTCCCCCCCACACGATGTTCAAGCTTAATTATTCTCTTTCAAGTCTACACTTTCCATGGAGGACTATTCACTTTATCTTGATGTTCTGCTTCAATTCCTCATTTTTGGTTTTAGGATTTTACTTCACTTCAATACCAAAGGAATCAACCAGGAGCTAATGTTTTCTGCAGAAGGCCAGATAGTAAATATTTTAGACCTTGCGGGACACAGCCCGGTTTGAGTTCTTTAACTTTTCTGCTGCAGGAAAGCAGCAGTCACATGTGGGCTTTGTTGTATTTCAATAAAACTTATTTACATAATAAGCTGGGGGCCAGTTGGCCCAGGGGCCACAGCGTCTGGACTCATGGGACAAACCATTATCTTCCTCCAATTGATGTTTTTATTAAAGGATATTGACATTGCTCACAGCAAATACTGAAATTCTAGGAAGTGAGCTAATCATGTTTTTTGGATCACGGAATTATGTCTCTGTCAGGCTTAGGGGGTATATGTAAGAACTAAAAAGAAGTACTAAAAATCAAGCAAATTTGAGCTGTCCATTTGAATAGCTGAACCTCAGCTCATCCACAGAAAACAATGACAAAGACACGAAGAGACTCCTTTTTACGTCCCCAATGATTTATAGACAAAGAGATAAGTTATAGATGCAATGAAGAGCTATAAACAAATTCTTACTATGGGTTTGACAGATCAATTTTAGAGAAAATTAATTTAATTGCTTCATGATTTGTACTAAAAAAAACCTCTCAGCAAACTTTCTCCCATTCAGTTATTGTAGAAACATCAGAGTAACTATTCTGAATCAAACCAGTGCATCCACAGAGGATGACTTAAGAATGTGGTTGGTAAAACGGCTTGTGGCACATTGAGAGCACCTTAAACCTCAGAAAAACAGCATGTGTTTAATAACTGCCATGGCTCCGAAGGACAGGGCACTTGGTCCTGGGGGACACAGTTTCACAAACTGTCCCTACACAGGCGCATGATAAATGGACTCCAAGAAGTAAGAGCACTTTTGAAAGATTTATGAACCTTAGAACTCAATGAAAAACTTCCTCTTAAAGTAGTAAAGTGTTACTTTAAGTATTATGAAGAACAGAAAGCAGACATCTGCTTGTCTTGCGTCATGTCAGGAATATCCAATACTTGGACAACTGACTGGAGGATCGAAGAGTGCTACTTTCCCATTCACTAAACTTTCATTTAGTGGCCAAGTTAAATTCCTATAGTTTTCAGGTTATAACAAAGTAAGGAGGAAACTGGGTGGAGGCCAATAAATTCCGAGTTGAGAAAACGAAGTGGGGAGTCCAGGGAGGTCAAAGTAGCTTGAATTTGGACAAGAGCACTGAAAGGAGAGAACTGGTCAGGGAGAGAATCTTGGAAATCTGCAGAAGGTCCTTCATGAGAATTCGGCACAATACAGTGTATGTAGGTGAGGAAACTACGCAAGGCCCGGAAAAACAAATGCCTGAAAGAAACAAAACTGCAGAGTGCCTAGAGTTCCCAAACGGCCTAGAATTATAAAATTGTAAGCACACTGTTCCTTCAATTGTTTCTAGCAGACAAACTAGGAGCCCCCCCCCCCACGAAAAAAAAAAACACAAATATAAAGACCAAAACAAAAAGAGCCTTCACAATTCAGAGGCACAGGTAGAGTATTCAGAAGGGTGTTGCTGCATTGGTGAGACAAAATTAGCCCTAGAATAAATGCTGCTCTGGTCCCATCCTACAAAGCAAGAACTGAAAGATCAAACTCTTCCTGAGAAACTTAGTTGCATCTCAGAACAAAACTGAAGAATATTTACATAAGTACAAAAATGTCCAGCACCCAATAATGACTATCATCCAACCGAAGATTACCTGGCTTCCAAGGAGGCATGAACATATGACCCAGATTCAGGAGAAAAATCAGTGAATCAAAATTGACCCAAAACCAACACAAAAGTAGAGTCAGTTGATAAAGACATAGAAAAAAGTTAATGTGACTGTACTGACTATGTTCAGAAAGCTAACTGGAGATACCAGTGATTTAAACCTACAGATTAAGCAAGTTCAATGAATCCCAAACACAAGAAAACATGGAGAAAACCTTAATAAGGCATATCACAATCTAACTGCTCAAAATCCCTGATAGAAAAATCTCCAAAGCTAGTGGGGGTGGGTGGAGGAATATGTGGCAGAGAAATAAAACAGATTTCTCATTTTTAATCATATAGCCAGAAGACGGTACAGCAGCATATTTTTAAAACTAAAAGAAAAGAAATTATCAAGCTAGAATTCCATACCCAGCAAAAATAGCTTTCAAAATCCAAAGGCAAATAGACTTTTCCAGCAATATAAAAGCTAAAGGAATTTTTTTAAACCAATAGACCCATAGTAGAAAAAATACTAAAGGAAGACCTTCAAGCAGAAGGAAATGATGCCACATGGAAATATGGATCTATAGAAATGAACTGAGTATATAAAAAATGGTAACTACACCGTAAATATGTGACTTCCTCTTCCCTTATATTTAAGTTTCTGTGAAAGACAATTGGCTAAACAAAAATAGTGAATTATATTATGGAATTTATAACATAAGTATAAGTAAAATGCACAATACTAGCATAAAGCCCAGAAGGGAAGAAATGGAGCAATATTATCATAAAATAAGTGGTATAATCTTAAGCATACCTAAAGAATGAGGAGGGGGGTAAGTGCAAAGAGCCACGAACAACCGAGACAACTTTGAAGAAAAGACCAAGGTCGAGAGACTTGCCCTACCAGACACCTAGTCCAGTATTGTAAAATTACAGTAATGAGTGAAACGTGTACCTGCAAAGGAACAAGCAAAGAGACCAAGAGAATAGAACAGGAAACCCAGAAAGAATACCACACACACATGAAAATGTCATGGATTGCAAATGGAGCGCTGCAGGTTGTTGGAAAGGATGACTGTTTTTTGTCTGTTTTATTGAAGCATAGTTGACACACACATTAGCTTCCGGGGTACAACTGGGTGATTCAGCTACATCATTCATTCTGCCAAGCTCACTACCTGTGTGGCTACCAAAGAACGACTATTTAACAAACGCTGCCAGGACAATTGTTCATCCGAGAAGAAATAAAATAAAACTGGATCCCTACCTCGAACCACACACAAAATTCAACTTCAGATCTAAGTGAAAGGATCAAACTTCACAGTGATGAGAAGAAACAGAGGAAATATTTGGCTTCAACTGTTTCTTAAACAAGAAAGAAACACACAAATAATACATGTGAAAAACTACATTAAAATTAGCTCTGGTCATCAGAAGACCACAATAAAGTCAAGCCACAGGTTAGGAGAAGGTATGTGTGATGCGTAGAGTCCTAAAGATTATTATCCAGAAAAGATACAGGATTAGAAACCGGTAAGGAAAAGGAATATAACCCGGGCAAAAGAGATAGAAGACAGGAATGGGCAATTCCCAGAAGAAGGCACTAAATGGTCAAAATATTAAAAGATATAATCGGGGAAATGTAAATTTAAAAGAAATACTCTTTCCCGCTATCAGATTGGCAAAAAACCGCAAAGTCTGAAAATACCAGGTGTTACAAATATGCACAACTGTTGCACCTTGCTAGTGGGCAGGGGGTTGGGGTGTAAACCCTCTGGAAAAAAGTTTTATCTGTACTTAGTGAAAACCACCAACCCCTCTGCATGCACCATGAATTCCTGTACATATGACAAGGAAGCATAAAAAGGATTTTGTACCAGGCGCTAGTTACTGACACTGATGAATCACACAAATTCTGAGTAAAACTAAACTAAACTAAACTAAACAAAAAAACACCACAGAATGGACATGGTGCCCTTACAGAAAGTTTTAAAACAGCAAAAACCTTGTTAAATAGCCTTAGGGTACTACGTGTGTAATATGAGCACACACACACACACAAGACATACACAGAAAAGTAGGAGAAACAGGAAATATAGAGAAAAAAGAGAAAAAACAATTGGGGAGGGAAACAAGAATCTTCCTGCATTTAATGATGTCATCACATGATGCCCTTCTTTCTATCCTTTGTTATCTGAAATATTTCATACAGTTGATTTTAAAAAGCGGGTAGGAGTCAGCTAGCAAGGGAGAATTATGGGTATGTGACCAAGCACTGGAAGGGTAATCTGGCAATATTACTGACATTTTAAACATGCACAACCTTTTGACCCCACAACTGTACTTCTGGAAATCAATTTATCCTAGAGAAATACTAAAAAAACATGCACAGAGACACACGTACGAGGACATTTGTTATAGGATTATATTTAACAGCGGGAACTTAAAAAAAAAAAACCAACAACACTAAATGTCTATTGTCCGTTAACAGGGGAATGGTTAAGTAAACCACTGTGCATTACACACCCACGCTGTGGAACATTATGTGGCTGCAGTGTTCTACAATGAAGTCCATCTTTGGCTTTACCCAGTAGGAAAAAAACCAAGTCAGAACACTATTTGCAGTATGGTCTCCAATGCAGAAACAAAAACAGCTACTGTTGACAGATACATAGGAAAGGCCTCAAGGGGAAGCCTGGAGGTGAGGCAGAAGGCAAAGGGTGGAGGAAGGCAGGACCCTCTACCGATGGAATGTGGGCAAGTATACAGTGTCTCTGTAATTTATTTTCAATTGGTGAAAATAGAATCTAAACAAAGGAAACACATGTTAAGAACACAATAATAGCCAAGGCACCAAAGAAATTATGAGAGACCTGAGGAACTCGAAGTTAAAGGTAGGAAGAGTGGGGGCGGCCCCCACTTAGATGGTGGGCTCCTGGGGGCTGGGGTGCAGGGGGCCTCCAAGGAGAATGACAAAGGACAAAGGTCAATGAAAGAATGAATGGATGACAGGAAGGAAGGAAGGAAAGAAGCAAGGAAAGGTGAGAGCTTTTGGATTTTAGAATTATTGGCTGTTTCTATAATATCAATTCTCTACACGTTCTCTGTAGTTCAGTACCTCCCAAATTTTTAGAAAGTTAACTAAAATTTATTCAATGCTTACTGTGTACTTTCATATGTGGTTGATCTTTGAACAAAATGATTGGGGCACTGACCTGTTGTGTGGTCAAAAACTGCGTATAAATTTCTGACTCCTACCAAACCAAAACTTTACCAGAAGCCTTAATGATGGCATAAACAGTTGATTAGCTCATATTTTGTATGTCATGTGTACTATGTACTATGACAATAAAGTAAGCTACAGAACAGAAAATGTTAAGAAAATCATAAGGAAGAGAGAGTACATTTAACTGTGCCATACTGTATTTATTTAAAAAAAATCCATGCAGGAGTTGACCAGCACAAGGTCAACTGCACATCATTTTAATTACTGAACAGTGGGTCCTCTAACAAACCTTTAACTTATTATGGTGATAATGTTTTTGTATTTATTAAAAAAATCAATGCATAGGTGAAGGAGATAAAAGGTACAACTTCCAGTTATGAAATAAATTTAAGTCCTGGGGATGAAAAGTTTTGATGAAAAAAAAAATTAATGTAAACACAGTGACATCAATTCTGGGTGACACGGACTATTCAGAAGCATATGTCACACAGTGTTCCGGTAACGGGAAGACTGCAGAACAGTCTCTTCATCTACTCGTGTGGGTGATACTTGGTTTTCAGAGCTGGTGTTACCGGGGTCAGTGAGTCTCCACTGATAATCCCGGGGGGTTCACCACTCTCACCAGGGCTCCTCCTCGCAGGATCACCGAAGAGCAAAACAACTGTGGAAAATCTGACTTCGACTCCAATTCATAGGACCCTCAAGAACGTAAACAAAGGATTAAGCAACTCTCGAGGTGAGAGAATCAACCCCAAACACCCAGACCAGGGCAGATGATGGACCCTCCATTATCTCCACTGTTTCTCTCCCAATACCTTCCAGAGAAGCTTCGTAGGGCCCTGTTTGCGGGAAAAAGAATATTAAAAAAGCAGTAGCTACCCATATAAGCAAGTTTTGCCCCTTTGTTATGGAGGGTTTTCCCAACAGGCCTATGACCCTGCGTTTGAGAGATCTCCAGAGTTTGAAGGACAAGATGGAGTCCCGGGCAAGTGAACACAGTTACGCCGATAAGGTATGTGTTGGCCACAAGATGAGACTTCAACTTTTGTAACACCAAGGAGTAGAAATTTACCTCCAAACAGGACCACCCACAAGTTTTCTGAAGTGGAGGAAACATAGAAAGGGTCTAGGATGGGGGTTCAGAAATGAGCCAGACCAGGCCAGGTAGGTAGGCAGGGCGGCTCATGGGCCATGTTAGTTTCAGCGAGTCCTGCTCTAGTAGGTACTGGTTCTTTTTTTATTTAATTTAATTTATTTCTGAGAGAGAGACAGCATGGGAAGGGGAGGGTCAGGGAGAGAGGAAGACACAGAATCTGAAACAGGCTCCAGGCTCTGAGCTAGCTGTTAGCACAGAGCCTGATGCGGGGCCTGAACCCACAAGCTGTGAGATCATGACCTGTGCCAAAGGCGGCTGCCCAACGGACTGAGCCACCCAGGCGCCCCATTGGTTTTTTTTTTTTTTCCTTTTATTTCTGTGAGAGAGAGAGAGAGAGAGCATAAGCAGGGGAGGGTCACAAAGAAAGGGAGACACAGAATCTGAAACAGGCTCCAGGCTCTGAGCTGGCTGTCAGCACAGAGCCCGACGCGGTCCTCAACCCACAAGCTGTGAGATCGTGACCTGAGCTGAAGTCGGATGCTCAACTGACTGAACCACCCAGGCCCCTAGTAGATACCACTTCTGCTTGACCTAGGATTTAAAGACCACCCCCCTCCCCACCTGGAAAACACACAGATGGATCCTCTCGATCTTTAAAGTTTTTTTTTAAATTAAATTAAATTTAATTTATTTATTTTAAGTGTTTTTAAGTGTTTTTTAATTTTATGAGAGAGAGAGACAGCGTGATCAGGGGAGGGTCAGAGAGAGAGGGAGACACAGAATCTGAAGCAGGCTCCAGGCTCTGAGCTAGCTGTTAGCACAGAGCCCAACGCAGGGCTCAAACCCACAAACGGTAAGATCGTGACCTGAGCTGAAGTCGGACGCTTAACCGACTGAGCCACTGAGGTGTCCCTAAATTTTATTTTTTTAAACATGTATTTCTTTTTGAGAGAGACAGTGCACATGAGTGGGGGAGGGGCGGGGAGAGAGAGACAGAGGATCTGAAGCAGGCTCCATGCTGAGCTCAGAGCCCCGTCTGAGGGCTCGAGCTCACAAACAGGCCGTGAGATCATGACTTGAGCCGAAATCAAGAGTTGGGCGCTAAAGGACTGAGCCACCAAGGTGCCGCTAGATCCCCTTGATGTAAGGGCAAAACAAGATCGCCCTTAAAACAGAAACTACTCTTTGAAAGGAGTCAAGTTCCTGCACTCACATCCTGCAATTTTATGACTCCCCAGGTTCTGATATAGAAATTGGGCGTTAACTCCCTGTTGGGCTAACCTGGGCAAACCTGCTGATAGAGATCATGACTCAGGAGCCTCTGACTTACCCACTAAAGGTTCAGGACAAGGTCTTGGCTTTCTTCTACTTCATAATGAGCCACTGCCTTTGAGGCAAAGAAGAAAAATCAGACTAGAAAGGTCTACGGCAGAGATGCTACTGACTGTGTATGAAACCATGTTCATTTTCGAAATGCACATAAGAAGACCTTGAGGACACACTAGGAAGAAACGCTATGAAAAATGTAGGACACAGTAGTGGTGATACAATAGCTCTGAAGATCCACAAACTTGGGGATATAGAATTCAACAAACAAGCAGTAAAGGAAAATATTCTTTAAAAGAGTTTTGAAAAAAAGTGCTAGGCTAGTGTGATATAGGAAAGGGATGATGATAATGCTAACCTTATTAATAATAAAATCAAGAACAAACTATAAAGTTTATCAAGGACTAGACTTTATCCACAGCAGCATCATGATTATAGAAAAGCAACAATTTGTCTCCATAGGGTCTTACACTCACGCGGAGCCCACAGGGCTCTCTCGGGGGCCATGAATAAATGGCGCGTACAGCGAGACGGCCACTCTGACAGGCTGCCTCATTTTTTTTTTTACAAGTGCATTTTTTCCTAGTCATTTACCTCTCCCAACTCTAGCCTACCTACCTTAGAATGGTTCTAGGCATCAGATGTTACCTCAATAGATATCTGTTAACAGGCAAACTAAAGAGACACAAGGATCTCAAAAAGTTTTCCCCTTGAACCTGACAACTAGAACAATTTCTCCCTACTCTATACTTATTTCCAGATGTAGGCAAGGGATGGAGGTCTACGAAGGAGAGACTCTTTTCATCTCTGAAGCTCCCACATACATTGGATCTTCCTGCTGTTTCTCGACTTGGAAAGGTCACCTGTGGGCAAAGTGAGTTCACAAATGCATTGCTTTCTTGATGAATGACCCCAAGCGAACCTCAGAGGACTCCACGTGAGGGCTCACCTGAGAATCCATCTAGACATTCCTATGGCCAGTGTTAACTACTTTGCAGTTAATCATCACCAATGCAAGAAGTACCTACTTAGTAAAAAAAATATAAAACACTTATCTGTGTGATAAATAAAACTTCAAGATCTCCGCAGATCATTTGAAGCTTACATATCTGAGAACATTAGCTTTGTAAACTCAAATTGACCAACCCAAAGAAAAAGCCCTGATAGTTTTAATGAAACACACGATTCATGAATCTTGTAATTACGTTGGCACTGTTCTCAACTAATGGACTGACAATCTTTTATAAAATCGATTTTTTTTAAAATTTTTTTTTAATGTTTTATTTATTTCTAGGAGAGAGAGAGAGAGACAGTGTGAGCAGGGGAGGGTCAGAGAGAGAGGGAATGACAGACTGAAACAGGCTCCAGGCTCTGAGCTGGCAGTCAGCACAGAGCCCGACGCGAGGCTCGAACCCATGAACCGCGAGATCATGACCTAAGTGAAAGTCAGACGCTTAACCGACTAAGCCACCCAGGCGCCCCTATAAAATCGATTTCTATTTGTACTCATACACTGTGTGGCTCACTAAAATCCATGCACGTGTAGACAGTCACTTCATAAAAATCAGGGAGGAAAAGAGACAGGACTCTTAGAATCAAGTTCCAACTTAGGAGAATGTTCTTTATGAAGATATTCTCAGAGTAGTATACAAAGGTGAATAAAATAACAAACTCTAGGATCAGATACATTAAAAGGAATGTTATTTCCACCATGTTAGTAGAGTCCTTTAAGTCAGTTTGCGAACTAGAACTTAAAAACACTCTTTTAGGGGTGCCTGGGTGGCTCAGTTGGTTGGGTGTCTGACTTCAGCTCAGGTCATGATCTTGTGATTTGTGGGTTCGAGCCCCATGTTGGGCTCTGTGCTGACAGCTAGCTCAGAGCCTGGAGGCTGTTTCGGACTCTGTTATCTCCCTCTCTCTCTGACCCTTCCCTGCTCATGCTGTCTCTCTCTCAGAAATAAATTTTTAAAAAACATAAAAAACAAACAAGCAAACAAACAAAACACTCTTTTAAACTGACAGGCTGTGGACTCATGGCAAGAAACGTTGGCCAAGACACAGAGCCTCCCTGGGCCTGTTTCCTCACATGCACAAAGTGAAGAGAAGACCAGAAATATCCCTGAGAGTCTCCCAAGCCTCACCTACCGATAGAGTTTGCCTCTCGTTCATTTGCATATGCCAGCTTTGAGCAAGATGCCCCAGTGTGTACTGACCAGCACTGGGAAAGTGCTAAGTTCAGCAGAAATTTTTTTACTTGATTTACAGTTACCAATACAAGGTAAGGGAAATATATGTCAAAAAACCACCGTGGAGGGCACCTGGGTGGCTCAGTCAGTTGAGCGTCAGACTTGGCTTAGGTCATGATCTCGTAGTTCATGAGTTTGAGCTCCACGTCGGGCTGTCTGCTGACAGCTCAGAGCCTGCTTTAGATCCTGTCTCCCTCTCTCTGTCCCTTCCCCCACCCATGTGCTCTCTCTCTCAAAAATAAACATTCAAAAAAAAATTAAAACAAACATCGTAGGCTCCTAAGCGAAAATTTAATACCCAGAGTCTCTTGATTTGTGGCTTCCTCTGTAGCCAAATGCAAATCTCCTTCCTCAGCTCCTTCAACTGTTCAACCTGAGGTGTGACCAAGGCACGCTTTCCCCACTGGACCCTTTCGTGAGCTCTTCCCTTGGGCTCCTAAGGGTTTGGTTTGAGAGCTGACTAGAGTTGTAAAAGGGATGAGAGAATCTCTTTCTGTCCCCACCCTATTACCACACTGTTTATGACCAAATGGCACCCTGGTCAAAAGAGTTTGGGACACCTTTACCCCAGGGCCACCGTCAAAGAACACTTATTTTATTACGAGCTGTGCCCTGTCTTCAGGGAAAGCAGGAGGTTAAGAAAGTGGTGTACTCCATCCTTATCTCCCTGTTTGGCCAACTAGGACTCGCTTCAAGGAAACCTGTGCAGCAAGGGGTTAGTTAATAAAATCACGGGGCTTCTAGGAGGGAGAGTTAACCGCTCCTGAAGACATAACATTATCTGATGGCAGAAAGGCGGTAAAAGGTCTAAAAAGGACAGTAGTTTACCTTTTTTTTTTTTTTTAATTTTTTTATTTATTTCTAGGAGAGAGAGAGACAGCGCGAGCAGGGGAGGGTCAGAGAGAGAGGGAGTCACAGACTGAAACAGGCTCCAGGCTCTGAGCTGGCAGTCAGCACAGAGCCCAACGTGGGGCTCGAACCCACGAACCGCGAGATCATGACCTAAGCTAAAGTCGGACGCTTAACCGACTGAGCCACCCAGGCGCCCCTAAAAAGGACAGTAGTTTAGATAGCAGATGCTTCTGGGAGTCAAAAGCTTCCAAAGAGGGTTCAAATCAATCTGCTAAATGCATCAAAGCAGAGCCAGTGGGAAAGCCTAAGGCTGACCCGCACCCCTGCCCTCCGCTAAGAAAATCAGCAAGTCTATTACAATGAAATACACAGGATTCAGAGAGAAATGGGTTCTTTGGAAGATGAGAAAGTCACCCAAAAGGAGGTGATTTAAGTTTCAAGCAAGTTGCAATTTCAACTACAGGGTTCTTGCTCTGACTGCCTTTGTCGTTTTCAAGACCACTTTCTCGCCTGCAACATCTGCTCCCAGTGACGGTACTTGTCACAAGCCCTGCCTGGCTCCCCACCCTTGACATACTGATTTAGGTGTATGGGTGTGGTGGTTAAGTACGGGAGGGTTTTTAAATGCCACCCAGCTGATTGTAAAGTCTAGCGGGTTTCAGAACCGCAGCTGTAAGCTGAACCCTGGCTGGCAATTCGGTCCCGAAGGCACTGCTGTTTATGGGAAGTCCGCCTTAACTGGTCAAATATAAATAAGCACAATTATGGTGTGGCCAACACTCATCAGGGGTAAATATGTATTCTGTTCTGATATCAAATTATTTTTAAAGGCAGAGGGGCAAAGGGCAAGAAGGAACAAGGACGCTTTTGTAGAGGTAAGACAAGGCTTCAACGCCCCAAGACTTCTTAGCATATTATAGGAACCAGTTTTGCTGGTTTTTTATTATAGGACAAAGGGAATCACTGACCCAATCGCAGAATTTTGGATGTAAGATGTTCGAGTCCAAAGTATTCGTGAGATATCCCTGGGACTTGTGCAAAAACCCAGGGAAGCCTCCTACTAGAAGAACACCACCGTCAAAGGATGGACATTGTTGGTGGGACTCTTTACATGCTTCCGTATCAAGAAGAGAAGGCCCAAACCCTGTCCACCTAGAAGGCAGAACTACAGGGTTGTAATTTTCCATTAAGAGACTAAATATGACTCGTAGGGCCACGGGTCTCACACCTGGGCAGACTCAGAGCCCCCCGGAGGGCTCGTTACATGCAGACTGTTGGGCGCCACCACACAGGGTCTCTGATCTGCCGATGGAGGAGGGGGATTTGCATTTCTGAAGAGCTCGCAGGTGATGCTGATGCAGCTGGCCTGGGGACCACACTTTGAAAACCCCCGTTTTCTAGGGCCCGCAAAAGGCCCCATTCTTGAGTGGTACCAAGAAGTATTTCCGTCCTGCTTCAGGCTTTGTGACAAAGTGACAAATTACCTTGAGTAAAATGAGGCACTGTCTTAGAACCTTGTTCTCCTAGAGAACAACAGTTCGGTTAACTTCATTCATTCACTCGTAAGTAAATGTCACCCTCGGAGGAGACAGTAGAAGAAGTGCCTTAAAAGAGAAGGACCCAAACATTCTTTCCCAATAATAGTTTGCCCATGGTTTGTTTCACAAGAGAATAGTGGCTATTTTTCAATTATAAAATGTTTATGATGCGGCATTTAAGGGGAGGCAAAGGTGGGCTTTATAACTAAGTGGTTGGGGCCACTGAGTTATATCTGGAAGAAAAATAACGTTGAATCAGTACTTTACAGAACACAAAAGGAGCAAATATTTAAATGAAAACAAAAACAAAAACAAAAACAAACAACCCACAGGGGCACCTGAACGGCTCAGTCAGTTGAGCGTTTGACTTCAGCTCAGGATTCGAGCCCTGCATTGGGCTCTGTGCTGACAGCTCAGAGCCTGGAGCCTGCTTCAGATTCCGTGTCTCCCTCTCTCTCTGCCCCTTCCCTGCTTGTGCTTGGTTCCTCTGTCTCTAAAATAAACATTGAAAAAATTAAAATAAATGAATAAATAAATAACCATAGAAGTTCTGCAAAACACACATGCAAACAGGTCAACTTCTCTATGTGTGTGTAGAACGGGAATAGTGGAGAATACTTTTTCTTTCTTTCTTTCTACTTATTTATTTACACAAAATTTTATTTATTTATTTATACAAAATTTTACACCGAGCCCGATGCAGGGCTTGAACCCAAGAACTGTGAGATGATGACCTGAGCTGAAGTCAGACGCTTAACACACTGAGCCATTCAGGTACCCCTCTTTTTATTTTTTTTAAAGTTTATGTATTTATTTTGAGGGAGAGAGAGAGCGAGGTGGGGGCAGAGAGAGGATCCCAAGCAAGCTCTGCGCTGTCAGCACGGAGCGTGACGCAGAGCCTGACGTGGGGCTTGAATCCATGAATGGTGAGATCATGACCTGGGCCAAAATCAAGAGTCAGATGCTTAATCAACTGAGCCACCCAGGTGCCCCATGGAGAGTGCTTTTTAACGGACTCAAAGTCTGAAAGCCATAAAAGAAAAAAGTGGAAAAACCTTGCTACATGAAAATTAATGTCTGTATGGGGCACACAGAACCTCAAAGATTAAGAAAATGACAAACTGAGAACAGTATTTGGAGATCATATCATGGACTCAGAGCTAATTAACCGCCCTATTCTATAAAGAGCCCTACAAACCAATAAGAAAAAGGTCAACAATCCACTAGAAGAATAAATACAGGAACATACAGTTTGGAAAAAAACCAAACCAAAACAAAACAAATGGACTTTAAATATGATGTCCAATTTCACACTTAAAAAAAAAAGCATGCGCATTCAAACCATATTCGTATTATTTTGCATATCAGATTGGCAAAAAGCCAAAAGGGTTGTGACCTCCTCTGTTGGTAAGGTTCTGGTAAGTTGTGGTGGGAGTGCAAAAGGAGGCAATCAACACCACCACAAATTCACACGCACGCATCGTCTGGCCAAAATTCCACTCCATTCTGCAGTAAACTAGAGAAACACCTGCACCCGTACAAACTGATATACATGTGCCACGTTGTTCGTAATAGGCGAAGGCAGAAAGAATCTAAGAGTCTACTCATGGGAGATTGGTTTAATGACCATGGCACATTCATACAATGGAATATAAAAAATACCAGGCCGTTCTATGCGTTCTGGAAAGCTCATTAAAGTCTATCATTAAATGTAAAAGCGAGGTGGAGAATAACATACAGCTATCTTTTCTAAGAAAAGAGAGAAAGTAAAAAACACTTAATTTTTTGAATTTAAATGAACAGTAGAAGAATCTACAACACGCTAAGAGACATGATGACCTGTAACGGCACAGTGTTTGCGGGTGGGGGGTGGGAACAGGCTAGAGAGCAAGGTTTTCAAGACTACCTTCTTACGAAAGTTCCTTCATAATAGGTATTGAGATCAAATTGTCAACTATATCACAAATGAGAAACTTTGGTGTCCACAAACATTTTTTTCCCCTCTACATGTTTTCAGCACAATTCAAAGCCAACACACACACACATACACATACACACACACGCACACAAGTTCTTAGTAAATACCAGTCAAGTGATAGGGCTTGGCCGAAGTTATTGACCTCCAGGAGGCCAGACATTGGATGGCAAAGTCCACTCTAAATGCAAGGGCTTTCCAGAACAGCATTTACTACAGCGGGCCTCTGGAGATGAAAGAAGCCAGGCTTTTAGTCTTACTGGACCATTCAATTTCTATAAATACCCTCTTCCAATTAAGCCAATGAATTTACATTTCTTTGGAGCCCATGCTTTTAAGGGAAGCTCAAATGTTAGCCCTAGAATGCTTTCCACTTTGTGGCACTTTGCCCCCACCTTTGTTTTAATAAATAAGCAATCAACATCAGCACGGACTGTAGGCTTTGGGAATATACAATTTCCCAGATCAGGGAAGAAATGCAACCCACCCTTCCCCCACCTCTCAAGCCTGTCTCTTATCTCGCTCAAAGATGAGGCAACACCTTCAGATACTGTACAAAGTACACCTCGGTGGCGGGGGTATACAAATTAGTGATAGTAATAACGGAGCGTTTTCAGTACCTCTGTGTCTTCCAGAAGAGATGCCAGCTTTTACATATTTCCTAAAACATCATACTTTTAAATTCATTCCATATGTTTAGACTGTTACAGAACATTTGCAAAAATTTAATGTAAACCTTATACAAATGTGATACAAAAATTTTGTTATTTTTTTAATGTTTGTTTATTTCTGAGAGAGAGAGAGAGACAGAGTGTGAGTGGGGAAGGGACAGAGAGAGAGGGAGACAGAATCTGAAGCAGGCTGCAGGCTCTGAGCTGTCAGTACAGTCTGATGAAGGGCTCAAACTCACAAACCACGAGATCATGACCTGAACAGAAGTCGGATACTCAACCTACTGAGCCACCCAGGCGCCCCACAAAATTTTTTTAAAGAAACGACAAACACGTTTAACTTACTCTGGGCTCATGTCAAGGCTCCAGAGCTACAGTTCCATGATCGTCTGTCACAGATCAAGGAGAGAGAACCAGTCTGCTGACCTCCCCTGTACCAACATCTCTCCATGCCCGGGATTCCCAGGAGGATGTCTACCAGTGGCCAGGAACATGCCAGTCTGCACTAGCTCCTCGGAGAGCCCATTGTCATTCCTCTTGACGTGTTCCTAAGCCAACGCATGGACAGCACTCATGACAAAACCCAACCAAAAAAGCCCACTTCACAAACTAGCTTTGCACCGTCCCCTGCTCGGTTTAGCTAAAGTTACCACCTGGGATCCACTTGGAAAAAGAGAATGGGGATGGATGAGTGAAAAACTTTTCACATCAACCCTCAGGAATGACCCTTGAGTGAAATCCTAGTGTGTCACCAGGAAGTAGAGTGTAAAAGACCCAGAGACAGAGCGTGCAGAAGCGCCAGTCTTCCAGTCCTCCACCTAACTCACTGTGTGACCCTGGGCAAGTCACGTCCCCTCTCTGGGCTGCCATTTGCTCATCCCCAAAAGGCAGTGGTGGTACCTGAGGTCCCACAAAGGTCTCTTCCAGCCACGCGGAGACTGGAGCTTGAGGTGCCTTGCTTCTGATAGCATCCTCTGTCACTTGAAAACCCGAGTTAGTGGCAAGCATAAATTATGTCGCTGACTGTGGGTTCTTCTGTTGGGGACTGCTGACAATGGATGGATGTGTTGTAACCCAACGCGTGCACAGACTGACAGCACAGCCAATCCTTTAGATTTCTGGCTCCTGATTATATAGCAGTCTCAGCACAAGATGACATAATATAAAAAATAAATTCTCTATTTCATCCTGTTTCCTATCCTTGGAGACCAGATCAGTGCATGTTCTGGGGAAGGGAAAAAAATCCCAGAAGATGGCTGCAGGTCTCAGTCTGGGGCATGGTGAAGGGCGTCCAGAGCCCCCAACACACAGAGCGGTAGCTTTGGGGTTCGGATTACATTTCTTTTTTTTTTTTTTAATCTAAGTCATTGTTTTTTTTTTTTTTTTTAATATATTTTTATTTATTCCTAGGAGAGAGAGAGACAGCGTGAGCAGGAGAGAGTACCAGAGAGAGAGGGAGATACAGACTCTGAAATAGGCTCCAGGCTCCGAGCTGGCAGTCAGCACAGAGCCCGACGCGGGGCTCGAACCCACGAACCGCGAGATCATGACCTAAGCGAAAGTCGGATGCTCAACTGACTAAGCCACCCAGGCGCCCCTCCCGGATTACATTTCTGTGCTGAGGGCTGGCGGCGGGCTGTCAGGTCCAAGGCAAAATGGCAAGACTTATGGCACTTATGGCATTCACACACACACACACACACACACACACACACACACACACACACACACACACACACACTGCAGTCTTGCTTAGCTCATTTGTCCATTGGGCAAGAACAAGGGAGGCAGTTCCCTTCCCCCACATCTGTCAAAAGCCGCAGAAGGCCAGGCACTGCCTGGTCCTGTTCCCCTTCAAAGTGACATTAACCAGGATAATGGGGAGGTTCCTCTCTCCTCTGTGCTCTGTGGACCCACCGATTCTGCCCAACAGGAAGACACAAGCTAATCCATTAATCTAACTTATTACACTGCATCCCGATACTACCCAAAAAAGACAACTTACAAGACTGTCATCTTCTGGGTCCGAGGTGGCTGCCTTTCTTTATGAAGGTGCGGTAGGACAGTGACATGATAGGAAACGGCTTTTTGTGTTGTTAAGATCTATCCGTCTGAAAACTTTTAACTTTCTGGTTTCCCTCTAACTGCCTGTGCTTCCGGAGGGTTGCGGGGGGGGCGGGGTGGATGACCGATCTCATTTTTCATTTCCTGGCCAAACAGGTATTTGACATCAGCGGTCAGCCGCGCTGTGACAGCTATCCGGACCTGTGAAGAAGGCACTTCAGTTGTAAGCCCCTGCCCTTTTGGCAAAATGACTGCCTGAGTACGTGCTGGGCCTCTGTTCAAAGTCAGATTTGCCATGCCAGGCAGTATTATTTCATTTCCCCCAAACTTTTCAGTCACAGATGAGAAAACTGAACGTCAGCTAGAGAGTGGCAGAGTGAAGGCATGAACCTGTCTTTCTAACACCCGATTTGTGTCCAAGAGTGAGGTGAAAATAACGTCTTGGGCTCTAAGAAGCTACCGACAGCAAGAAGTACATGGTTTTTTAAATCAGTGTAGAGATCAATGGTAAGATGCGTATGGGCATTAAAGAAGAAACGTAGGTCTCAGAAAATGGAGAAAACGCACTCATTCCTACACGAAAGGACACCTTGCTATGATCCGATGTCCACTCCCCACCTGGACATGGGACGAATGAAGGCTCAGGAGACTGGCACCGATCACCTAAGTGACAGGGACTATGAGTGGCCTGCGGCTCGATGTGACTCCTACCCTCGGGGACCTAGCCTCAGAACAAAAGCCCAGCGGCCCTAATGCCAAAGGTTCACAGCCCAATCCCACAAGCCCCCGTCCATCCCCAGGATGGAGGAGGACTTTCTGCCAACTTTGGATGGACTCTGCAACATCTCCCAAGACTTACTAATAAAGTCTTGGGGAGCCTGGGTGGTTCAGTTGGTTAAGTGACTGGCTTTGGCTCAGGTCATGATCTCACGGTCCGTGAGTTCAAGCCCTGCGTCGGGCTCTGTGCTAACACTGTGGAGCCTGCTTCAGATTCTGTGTCTCCCTCTCTCTGAGAGCCCCACGCCCCATACTTGTGCTCTCTCTCTCTTTCAAAATAAACAAACGTTAAAAAATAATAATAAAGTCTTGAACAGCTAAGAAAATGTGTATTCTCTGTTTTGTTGTTGTTATTGTTTGTTTGACATAACCTTTCATTTCCCAGGATCTTGCTTCCGGGTGGGGATGTGGGTAAGCTGCATGGAACCGCAGGGCCAGTGTGCACACTGGCCTCCCGCTCTGGGGTCTGGATTCCGCCGTGGTGGGTAACTGATATACAACGGAACACAGGATCAGGTCCACAACATGACGTCAGGTGGAGGTGGAGGGCCCACCGGGGATCCCGCAAGACACTATGTGCTCTTCTTTCATGAAGGAACTAAGAGACAGACCAGCCTGTCATCTGCCCGATGACACTCTTCATCACAGTGTCAACTGTGAAACTCTACTAAAAAATGGGATATCCCAAGGATTTGAATACATGTATTTCACAAAGACTGAACTTGTTACATATCATGAGTAGCCAATAATAAAAATCGCCTTATCTAGGGGCACCCGGGTGGCTCAGCTGGTTGATGAAGACTCTTGGTCTTGGCTCAGGTCATGATCTTATGGTTTGTGGGACTGAGCCCCACATCAGGCTCAGCGCTGACAGTGCGGAGCCTGCTTGGGATTCTGTCTCCTTCCCTCCCTCTCCACCCCTCCCCTACTTGTGCCCTCTCACTTTCTCTCAAAGTAAATAAATAAACATTAAAAAAAAAAATCTCCTTGCTTAAAAGCACCGTATCAAATCCTAAGTGTGTGTTGTGGACCTAAGAGTGTAGGAGACACCACAGAGATGCTAATATGTGATTTCTAAATCCAAAAAGCTTTCCAAATACGGCTGGGGAAGAGTGTTCTATCATCCTGAAAGCTAAGCAATGATAAAATAGTGGTAGGAAATTGAAGTAAAATAAATAAAATAATTAACTTTTAATCTGATGGAAGACACGTAATATTGGTGTACACAGTTAACTGTCACATAATCTCCACAGGCAGAACTCCCATGGGCTGAGACACGGCCCAAAGCACTACCGTTTTCAGGCAATGTGATCAATAACCACCACGCTGGGGCTTTCAGATGGACAAAGTGGACACTCTGTGAATCACTGAAGGTCTGGGGAAGCTTAGTATCTATGTACATATCTATGTACATATCCGACACGGTACGCCCATGAAGAGAAAAAGAAAGAGGGACGAGAGAAGAGCAGGTCTGTGAAGAGATGTCCCAGAGACAGGAGCAGACATCTCTGCGCGTGGGGAGCTCCCATTTGGGGCAGATCCAGTGCTGTCCTGTCTACACTGCTGTCCTGTCTACATTGCCCCTCCCACACTGTACCCGAGTGAGAATTCCTGGGCAAGACCAATTTTCCGCGGACACACTGGTCTCCTTATCTGTCAAAAGATGGTAATGGTGCTCATGAATCACTTGCTTCACACGAATGTTTCAGAGGTTACATGAAAGAGCAGATTTGAGATTTGTCGAAAAATGATTAATTGAGAAACCTAAATGTTTACTAACGGCTTTATCTACAGCGGTCCACGAAAAGAACCGCGTCCGGGTATAAATACGCATGTACAGAAACATATATAATTGAAGGTGTTGCAGCATTTCAAATAATTCTAAATGCCGCTTAATTTATTGTTCCTACGTGATGATGTAAGAAGGCATAAAAAGTGGAATGTTACAGAAACTCAAATAATTCTAAACTTTGCTTTAAAAAATAGAAAAGTACAGAAGTTTCCAAGATAACTGGTAAAATGCCGTCTGACATGTGAGGAGCCTTTCCTCTGGTAAAGCAGCAGGAGGTGAATTTTTCCTTTAGATGAACTGGCCGCTGTTAAGAAGCCGGTTACCAGGGTGAGGAAAAGTCACAGGCAGATTGTTTCTGGAGGAGGTGGGGTGCGCGCACTCCGGCCTGCGGGGCTCCCTGTACAGTGACAAACACAAGCAGCACCACGCCGGACCCCACAGCCACAGGGGGCCTTCCTGCACCCCATAAACAGAAGCTGGCAGATTCAGCCAGGAAGGGGCAAAGCAACCCACCGAGAGCAAAGACAGTCGTTCATGGGAGCAAGTGAGGCCTGGCGCGCAAATCAGAGTCAGGGGACATCCCGAGGGGCTCCATCTCCCTCCTGCAAACTGCCGGTGGGAATGTAAAATGGCACAGCCACTGTGGAAAAGTCGGGCGACCCCTCAAAAAGTTAGACGCAGACATACCACACGATCCAACGATCTCATTCCTGTGTCTATACTCAAAGAAACTGAAAGCAGGGACCCAAATGGATCTTTCTATGCCCATGTGCACAGACGCTTTCTTCACAGCAACCCAGTAGTGGAAATAACCCACCAAGAGATGAGTGGAATATTATTCAGCTGATAAAAAGGAATGAAATTCTGGGGCAGCTGGGTGGTTCAGTTGGTGAAGCGTCCAACTCTTGGTTTTGGCTTGGGTCATGATCTCATGGTTTGGGAGTTCGAGGTCCGCTCTGGGCTCTGCACTGGCAGTGTGGAGCCTACTTGGGATTCTCTCACTCTCTCTGCCCCTCCCCTGCACGCATGACTGTTCTCTTTCTCTCTCAGTAAATAAACTTAAACAAACAAAAAGGAATGGAATTCTGACACCTGCTACTGAGGGGTTAACCCAGAAGATGCTGCGCTAAGTGAAGGAAGACAGACGTGAAAGGGACAAATGCTCTGACCCCACTTACTGGAAGCACTTTGAGTAATCACATTCACAGAGACGGTGAGTAGAACAGGGCTTGCCGGGGGCTGGGAAGAGAGGGGCGCGCGGAGTTACTGTTAATGAGTGCAGAGTGTCTGTTCAGGATGGTGAATACAATCTAGAAATGGATACTGGTGATGGTCGCACCACATTACAAATGTCACCGAAGTGTACATCTAAAAGTGACAAATTTTGTATTAAGATATGTATATATATGTAACTTACCACAATAAAACGAAACAAGATTCCCCAAAGGTGCCCTCACCCCTGCAGATGCCTCCCTTGCCTGCAAACATTGGATTGCAGGGTCACCTCACGCCTGCCTCTCTGATCACCTTCCTTCTTGTTCACAGAAATGACTCCTGGCAGAAGGAGGCTCCGATATATCTGGGGACCAGAGTTAAAGCAGGAGGTTTAGGATCCTCGGTCCTGCGTTCATTCCACTGGTAGCTCCAGGCTGTGACCTCCCCTTCCAAACGAAAATAAATCATGCTTATGAGTTTTCACATCGACAGTAACTATCAACACTTACAAACACTTTAAAATTTTTTTAAAAAATTTAATTTTGAGAGAGAGAGAAAAAGAGCATACAAGAGAGGGGAGAGGGGTTGAGAGAGAGAATTTTTTTTTAAATTTTTTTAATGTTTTATTTATTTACTTATTTATTTCTAGGAGAGAGAGAGACAGACAGACAGACAGCGTGAGCAGGGGAGGGTCAGAGAGAGGGAATCATAGACTGAAACAGGCTCCAGGCTCTGAGCTGGCAGTCAGCACAGGGCCCGACGCGGGGCTCGAACCCACGAACCGCGAGATCATGACCTAAGCGAAAGTCGGACGCTTAAGCGACTAAGCCACCCAGGCGCCCCGAGAGAGAGAATCTTAAGTAAGCTGACCTGGGGCTCGATTCCCTGACCCTGGGATCATTTCCTGAGCTGAAATCAAGAGTCAGACACTCAAACAACTGAGCCACCCAGGTGCCCCAAGATCATTTTGGAGAGAAACTTCAGTTTCTCTAGTAGGTTCCAGAAAGCAGAGCAAATCCTAAGTAGGAAAAGTGGGCTTTTTCTACTGGTCTCATTGACTCCCTACCAAGGAGCCAAGAGACTGAAAAGGGGCCAAGCCCTCCAAGCGCCTGTGAGTGAATCATTCACACTCCCCAACTCAGGGGCCACATTTTCTCCTCTCCTCTTTGGACTGATGGATACGCTTCGCTAGTTATAAATGCCTTGATCAGAAGTAGGCAGGGACCAAGGTAAAAATTTACAGTGGCCATCTGTTTCTGTTGAGAAATTGTGGAAAAAAGCTCAATGTCAGATAATGTTGACACTACTAACCTAAGTTACTGTGACTTTTCTGGAAAAGCGATTTAAATAATTATGATTTCTTCGGTAGTAATATGCCTGTCACAACATATGCATTGGGTTAAGTACTTGTGGAATAAAGACTACGGTAAAAACAATTCCTTCAAACAAAAGAGGAGTTCAAACTGTTATGAAGCCCATAGTGTATTAACATGGGTAAATCCTTGGTACGTAGTGAGGGCAGTTCAAGGAAGTTCAATGAAGGAGCTGGGGGATGAGGAGATAATGGACGTCCAGCATCTTGGCTAGGCTGGGGTACCAGTGCCTTTAACAAAGAGAATGTAGAATCCAAACCCAAACATACAGAAGGAAAAGTATCAGTACTGGTCATTTAACTATTTCCATTATGCATGCTTACGTAAGACACGGTTTGCCAGGTCAATGAGATGTGGCTTCTCTTGTTTCTTTTTCCTCCTTTTCCTTTTTTAAAATAAAGGTTGTAGAGAAACACATCACTGCATTTGTAATCAGGAGTATACGGAAGGAATTGGTTATTAAAATCAGATCCAACAGAGAAATGAGCAAACACACTAAGACGTGAAATAAAAACACAAACAAAAAGGAACATCTGAGTAATTAAGTCTGTGTCCGTTCTCCAAAGGACAGCTTGCTCTGTCAACCCAGGCTAAAGGGTGGTCTCCACATTCTAGAACTTGGTTCAAAATCTGAGCCATTTTGCATTCCGTTCCACATTGACAGAGTAGTTCTTTGCTGCTACTTATTTATAATTTAATTCCCCCGATGGTTCTAAAAACGAGGGAAGAAATATTTCCAAACAAAAATCATTATTTATACAGCTGGAGTTTCCATTTAGTTAGGAAAATTAGTAGAAAAAAAATGTTTGGTTAGAATTCGAGATAAGTTTTGAATGTTTCACAAAACCTCGTACCACCGACTTCTAAATCTCTTTTGTTATATGGAAGTCTTTCCCCGAGTCGACAAGGGAGCCCCCTCAGCAACCCCCCCAATCAACTAAATTAACGAATCCTGATCTGGGCAGCTCCAGATGCGGTGGAGTCTTTTTGAATCAGCAGCAAAAATAGCTCAATTAAAATACCATCCTAATATGTCGTTTGGTTTTGTTTGAAAATGGAAACCAGCAACTTGCTTGCACGAGTAAGTAGAAGACAATTGTTCAGGCCGGGGTCTACGGAGCAGACAGCTGGCAATTATCTGGCTAACTTAACCAGATAATCCATGCCTAAAAATTCACTCCGGTGTCCAAATTGCCCAGACTGGCTATATTCACGGAAGAACTAATGAGCGTAATTACCAAATCTCCTTCCAATCTGTGCTGCCGAGGCGGTGCCCAGGTGGGCTTTGCCCAGGTGATGTGGATCACAAACTGGTCCTCAGTCCTCCACATCCCCCCAGTGAAGGGCACGCTTGGATTTTCACAGCGTTAAATCTGAACACATCCCGAAGTGTCCTATGGCCTTGTGGGACACAGTTATCATATCCCGAGTAAAGTATCGAAAATGTCCAATAGACCCAAACTAGCCAATGATGGTGGGGGCCACGTCTTAAATGTATACACCTTGAGACAAAGCTCGCAGGGAAGAGGCATGCTGTTACGCCTCGTGTGAAGAAATTCTAAAGGAAAAATAAAAATACTCAGAGTAAAAATAGGGAAAGAATCTGCAAGATTATGCAGATTCGAGGTAGCCAAAATTTGAAAGCGTGCCTTTTAGTTTATCACCAAAGTGTGAGACTAACACTCTCACGCGTACGCAGCACTCTGTGCTGTATCACCAGGCACGCCTCCACTAATCCTCACAACCGTGTAAGGTTCGTCGGGTGAATAGTGTTATTCCCATTGTACGGATTAAGAAAACAGGGCCCTCGGAGTTGCTGAAGCAGAGCTAATGTCAAAACTGAAACTTGAACCCAAGTCTTCTGGGTCCAAGTTGAGTGCCCTTTCCATCATGCTGTGCTGAAGGCTCAAGTTAACTTAACGCAAATAAAAAAGATCAGGTTACCCAGTCAAATCTGTGGTATTCACCATCACGGAGAGGCTTAGGGTCAACACATGCCATTAAATAAATCTTAAAACCAGGCACAGCTTGAGGATATGGATCGCCCAGGAAGGTAGTGTGAGGAAGGCTGCTTTCCATGAGCTCTATCTGACCCTGGCGAGGGCTTGCTTCTGGACCCAGTTTCCTAATCAGTAAACACTGAGCAGAGAACCCCTAAATCCCTTCAACATCGCCCGCATGAGAAATCTGAGTGCCTTGTTTTTTCTGTTCACACCTCCTCAGAGTTTGGTGTTAACTCTTCCTCCTTCTGGATATTCGAAGCTTTTCCAAGTCTCTCCATCCTCCCTAACTGCAGGAACACAGGGTTCTAAGACGCACTTTACCAACTTTGGCCCAATTTAAGAGGTGAACAATATACAAACACTACGGAACAAACGGTTTTAGAATTATTCAATGTTGTCCACAGGTTACTATGCTAGTTGCATTTCCAAACTTGATTTGCATCAGTCAATTTTTAGACTCTTCAGGGTAGCAAAAGCCGGAATAATGGTCTTCCCCAGAGACAAATACTACTTACTCCTTTTAAATTGATGCCATTTCAAATGCTGATAAATTCTATTCAAAATCACCAATCACCTGTAATTGGCAATGACATGTTTTACTTTCCATAGAAGCTAGGCCCAACCAAGAGACTTCTATTTCTCAGTAGTACACCCCACGCGGCAATACCGACTTCTAATGTTTTAAAAGGTATGAGAGGCTTTCCCACTCCCTAAATGGACTTAACGGTCACACTTTCATACAAATCTGTTTGAACTTTACTTGAATTAAAGGGCTTAAATTATGGGCTGCGTGCTTCCTTCACTTTCATGCTTTCTTACCTCTGGTACTTTAAGAGAAGAGGGGAAAAGGGGCTACCACCCCAAAGCATCGAATGTACAGAGAAAGAGGAAGATCTAGAATATTCATTTTAGCATAACAGGAAAAGCCCAAACCCTCCTTTTTTATGAAGACGATCCTTTGATGTACAATCTTAGTTTGACAAAGTTGTCATTGGGGAGGCTCAGAGGAAAAGGTGACTAAGGAAAGAACTGTAACGGTAACAGCATTATTATTATTATTATTACTCTAAAATAACAAAAGGAACCCATTTTTCTTACTTCCTGTATTCCTTCACGGTTATGGTCTTCAGCAATTCAATGAAACTTAGCAAACTTCATTGTTTCCTGTCTTTTTTTAAGTCAAGAAAGTGGCTTGGTAAACTTCTACTTTTATTATGCTCCAGTGGGCTGGTCTCACTATCAAGTCAAAAGCCAAGCAACACTCAAGTTACCACACACTTGGGGCTCACTGTTAATTTTATACACGACAAGTTATAACTAACTCAGGCCTCAAGTTCTTCCTCTGTAAAACGGATACACCACTGATCGACTTCAAAGCGGGAAGAACAAATAAAAACGACCATGAAATACTTTGAAATGGCCCATCACCACCTTGCTCACCCAAGGCCACACCCATCTGCACACCCGTGCCGTGCAGAGCAACCACAGCAAGGGCCAAGTGTTGTGGCTCTGGCGCCATGTTCTTGGGCACCATTTTCTTGTACCCGCCCCTCTGTGGCCTGTGGCTGGAACCCGTCACTGTCTAGATTTATCAGCCAGGCTCTGATTCTATGCGTGTGCCTTTGCTGACCTGGATGGGCAGAAGCCACTGACTGCTCGGGGCTGTCTGCGGAGTAATTAACAGTGCTCGTACCAAGATGAGCGCAAGCATTATAGAGCTTGTGGCAGTGAACGGGGCCTGTGGTCAGGAAGGGGATATTCAGCTCCCTGACTGCCTTCTGGTCTTCAATGAAACAAAGAAGGGAAGCTCCAAGGCACAAGAGCTAAACTGAATAAAGACATTCTGGAAGAAACCCGTTTCTCTACAGACTTTGTAGAGGAAGAGCAAGCAACACGCTTTGGGGGATGCTGAAGAATCCACTGATACATTTAGATGCTTTCTGTGGGTTAACGACGTAAGTGGCAGTGGGAGGAGTGAAACAGATGCATTACTTGTAAATTTTCTTCCAACACCTTGATGTCACAGTATAAGCCGTATCTAATTATGCCACAAATCATAGCGTCCTCAAGTTCAGGGATTCTTAGATCCTAGTGACCATTCCACCTCCTAATTAGATGCATCACAATTGGAGGGAACCAGTCAGAGGTTTCTTGGCTCCTTTGTGGGGAGCTCAACAGAAGTCAAGCCTCCTGACCCCCACCCCTCCCACGAGAACACTCCTTTCTTTCTGTTCTTTTCATTTTTTAAAAATGTTTGTTTATTTTTGACAGAGAGAGAGAGAGAGCGAGCACAAGCGGGGGAGGGGCAGAGAAAGAAGGAGACACAGAATCTGAAGCTGTCAGCACCGAGCCTTGAACTCATGAGCTGCAAGATCATGACCTGAGCAGAAGTCGGAAGCTCCTGGTTCTGAGTTGTCAGCACAGAGCCCAACAGGGGGCTCGAACCCACAAACCATGAGATCATGACCTGGGTCAAACTCGGACTCTGAACCGACTGAGCCACCCAAGCACCCCCGAGAGCGCTCCTTTCTTTCTACCACAACAGGGACGTGCTGCTGGATATTTCCTTTCATAAATTCTTGCCACAAGTGAATCTGGGCTGTTTTGATTAATATCCTAACCAAAAGATCACTGGGAAAGCTCTGTCCCTCCCACAAGGGAGGACGGGCTTGGTTTGACCAGCTGTCCCTGGATCTCCTGTTCAGTCATCAGGGCTTGTAATAGCCTCTTACAGTCCTGACCAGGTGAGTGCCTCTTGCAACCAAATAGAATCATTCACAGAAAGTCATCCCAAAATTTACAAAAGATTGCGGGAGAGGGAGCAGGTGGAGAAAAGGAGGAGCAAGAGATTCAAAAGGAATCAGTGGGTCCAGAGCAGGGATGGGATCACTGTTGATAGGAATCTTCACCAATATGATGGAAGCCAAGATAGGACCTCTATTTTTACATAATTCCACCAGGGCTCTTAACCTTTCTTTTGTGCCACTGACTTCTTTTTTTTTTTTTTTTTAATTTTTTTTTTTTTAATGTTTTATTTATTTCTAGGAGAGAGAGAGCGTGAGCAGGGGAGGGTCAGAGAGAGAGGGAGTCACAGACTGAAACAGGCTCCAGGCTCTGAACTGGCAGTCAGCACAGAGCCCGACGCGGGGCTCGAACCCACGAACCGTGAGATCATGACCTAAGCGAAAGTCGGACGCTTAACCGACTAAGCCACCCAGGCACCCCATGTGCCACTGACTTCTTAGGCCTTCTGGTGAAACTACAGATAGATAACCTTCTCAGACTAATGTTTTCATACGCCTAAAACAAAACACAAAGGAAACACTTTGTATTGAAATATGGCTATTCAAAATACTAAAAAAGAAATTTATGATACAAGTTATTCTTGTACTTTTTTATTAATGCATTAAATAAAAAGATTTACTAGCAGGTCAAAAAACGACTGTAATTAAAAACAAAAATATTTTCTTAAATGTTTATTTAATTTTGAGAGAGAAACACAGAGCACAAGTGGGGGAGGGGCAGAGAGAGAGGGAGACAGGGAATCTGAAGCAGGCTCCAGGCTCCGAGCTGTCAGCACCAAGCCTTGAACTCATGAGCTGCGAGATCATGACCTGAACCAAAGTTGGAAGCTCAACCAACTGAGCCACCCAGGTGCCCCTGTAATGTTTTTATTTATTTTCTTTTAAAGTAAGCTCCATGCCTAACATGAAGCTTGAACTCATGACCCGGACGGGGATTAAGAGTTGTATGCTCCACAACAAATGACACAGCCAGGCACCCCCAAATTACTATAACTGTGAAATGGTGATGAATATACACAATCTTTGGAGATTATCCGCGAACAAAGAATATTGAAATGTGATATGAAAATATCTGCGATTTCTGTGGGTGACGAAGTCCCAGGTGCCACCAATTCTACTGTGGTTTGTCACCACCACATTCACCGTGGAAGGAAATGCTTAAGTTCAGTTAGAGGGTAGTAAGTATAAAGAAGTATAATCTAGAATCCAATCAGGATCCAGGTTAAGAACCACACACTGGACAGGGCGCCTGGGGGGCGCTCAGTCGGTTGAGTGTCCGACTTCAGCTCAGGTCATGATCTCATGGTTTGTGAGTTTGAGCCCCGCATCGGGCTCTGTATCTCCCTCTCTCTCTGACCCTCCCCCCATTTGTGCCATCTCTCTCTGAAAAATAAGTAAACACTAAAACAAATTTATTAAGAAAAGAACCATGCACTAGACAAAGATCCCTGTAGGGTCTTACTCATCCATGACCCCTGAAATCTCATGAGCACAAAATAGGTACTCGGTAATGTTTGAGCAGGTTCAACAGGTAAGTCTGACTTATCTACTGGGTGACCTTTCAAACTCCAAATCTCAGCTAGTCTACCGACAGCCAGCCTACTTCAACCTCTTCGTTCCTTTAGCAAATATTCACAGAGCACCTAGTGAGTGTCGGGCAAGAACATTCTAGGCACTGGGCCAACACAAGATGCTAACTTCAGATGGTGGTAAGTGTTAGGAAAGGAAACATGAAAACAGGATGAAGAAGGACTGGACGGTGGCAAAGGCCCTTCGGAAGTGTCAGCGAGGTTTTTGATGACAAGAGCCAGGGTCACAGGGGAAGATGTGGGGCCATCCCAGGAGGAACGACAGCAAGTGCAAAGGCTGTGGGGCAGGAAGAAGCTTCTGGGCACAGGCTTTTCCTACATCTTGACTTATTCTCCTCTGAAGTGCTCCTCTCCTCCTGGGTCCCCAGGTCCCCTCCTGCACAAGGCGGCCCAGTTCATCCTCCTGAAGCACTTTCGTGCTATGCGCCCCTTGCTTAAACATACAAGAAGCCCCCTATTCCTCAACACACCTGACCATATCACACCCTGTTTAGTACTCCCTCCCCTCCCAAACACCAACCCTCAGGCCTCTTCCAAGACCCTGGAAGAGGCTGTACTCATTTCTCCTGGACCCTTCCCTTCTTCCCTCCCTCCCTAGCATTTCTGCATACTCCAGGCCACAGTGTTTTCTCCGTCAGGGGGTTTCAGGGTAGCTGTTCCATAAATCACCGAATTCAACCATAACTCTACTAATCTGACCATTCCTCCAGTGACAGGACATTAAACTCCCCTCGAACTTCTTTCTTGGTTTTTTTTTTTTTTTTTTAATTTATTTCTGAGAGAGAGAGACAGACAGACAGACAGAGCGTGAGCAGGGAAGGGTCAGAGGGAGAGGGAGACTCAGAATCTGAAACAGGCTCCAGACTCTGAGCTGTCAGCACAGAGCCTGATGTGGGACTCGAACCCCATGAACCGTGAGATCATGACCTGAGCCGAAGTCAGACGCTTAACCGACTGAGCCACCCAGGCGCCCCATCCCCTCAAACTTCTAAGTTCATGGTCTGTATCATACAGCTTGTCTTAAACAGACTTTTGTCCTCTGCTGATGTATATCTAATGGTCTTGTCTTCTAATTCAGCCTGCAAATTCCTTTAGGCGAGCAACACCCTTGCCTGCCACCTGCCACCTCTTCCAGAAATGTATGGAGCAGAAGTGGAGACACAGGCTGCTAGATAAACTTAAAGTCAGCCAACTAATGTCATTATCCCCCTCCAAGTTCACAGATCCACCTCTCCAAAGCCCTCCAGGAGACCAGACAGACAGGTTTGGTGAAAACAGCTACAAACCTGAGACTCATGACAGAGTAGACTGTATTCTAGATTGAGTTTTTCTCGGTGGCTGAGTCAGTTGAGCGCCGACTTCGGCTCAGGTCATGATCTCACGGTTCCTGGGTTCGAGCTCCGCGTCAGGCTCTGTGCTGACTGCCAGCTCAGAGCCTGGAGCCTGTTTCAGAGTCTGTGTCTCCCTCTCTCTCTGACCCTCCCCTGCTCACGCTGCCTCTCTCTCTCTCAGAAATAAATAAAACATTAAAAATTTTTTTTTAGATTGAGTTTTTCTTCTTCACAGGTGTTAGGGGTTGAATTTGTTCCCATCTCAAAATGCGTGTGTTGAAGCCCTTAAGCCCAATGCTTCACAATGTGACTCTTCAGAGACAGGCTCTTTGGAGACAGCGCTGAAATGAGGCTGTTCGTGTGGCCTCTAATCCATAGAGGCTGGTGTCCTTGCAAGAAGAGATCTGGACACACAGGTGACACCAGGGACACACATGCACAAGGGACCATGTGAAGAAGGCGGCCATCTGCAAGCCAAGGAGAACGGACTTGGAAGAAACCAGCCCTGTTGGCCTTGGTTAAACCTAGCCTTGATCTTGGACTTAACTGAGAAAAATAAATTTGCTGTTTAAGTCACCCATCAATGGCATTCTGTTATGGCTGCTCCAGCAAACTAATATGACAGGCGTCTAAATTTAGATACTTCCCAAAAGCAGAGACCAAGACATGGACATGGGTGCAGGTAGTGTATTTGGAAGTGACCCCGGAAGCAGGAGTTAGCGAGCAGAGAGCACGAGGCAGGTGTATTATTTAAGGGTGTGTGAACCAGGTCATGGCTATGGATAATGGGGGCTTGATTCTGCTGTGGTCTCCAGGATGCCCCCCTGGAACTGTTCTAGAAGGCAGGGACATCTGCCCACTGGCTTCCTTCCATTCCTGAAGGGCACAGGGATGGTAACTCCCTTGACTTGTAGGTTAGTATGTGTGCACCCATGGCTCAACAGAAGCTCCTTGGGAGAAAGCAGAAAGTGAAACGATATGCACCTAAAGCAAGATATGAGTGGCAAGGAGAATTTGATGCTGCCGGAAGCCATCAGAGGGGACTGCGAACAGAGGCAGGCCACAGTGATGTCATGTGGGACCAGAGGGAACATAAAGCTGCTTCACCATAGCTGACACGGCTGGTTCTTCCTCCAGAGGCAAGAACACAGATAAGACGTCTGGAGGCAGCAGGAGTCTGTGCTGGACCCATTCTGAGGCCACAGAGATGTACCGACGGTGTCCGTTACACCTGCTTTCCCTCCAGAAGGCAAACATGGACGTCATCAGAGAATGGTGAGGGGGGATCGAGGGACACTCGCTTGGGCATGCTCACTGTCAGCAGACTCTTGCAAATTTTTTTAAAAAGTTTATTTGAGAGAGAGAGAGAGCAGTGGGAGAAGCAGACAAAAAGGGAGAGAGAGAATCCCAAGGAGGCTGCATAATGTCAGTGCAGAGCCTGACGTGGGGCTCAATCCTACAAACCGCAAGATCCTGACCCAAGTCAATACCAAGAATTGGATGCTTAACTGACTGAGCCACCCAGATGCCCCAAATTCTGTACTTTTAATGAGAATTTGGGTTGGGCTTTTTTTTTTTTTTTTTTTTGCTATTTTCCAAAGCTAATCTAATTCTTTTACAATCAGCCTCTTCCCATTGCTGTAACTGGCCTTTGAGCTCTAAGATGAAACCTACGAATTATGCAAACACAATTGAGTTTAGATACTGTATGCTCTCATTCAAATTTTAGGTAGTACCTGGAAGCCAAACCATAAGAGAGACTTCTCTCCATCCACGTTTCACCTCTGGAATTGAGTTTTTAGGTCAAATACCAGGGCAGTTCTGTACACCAGGTGAGAGATTTCTAACTCGTATTCGAGCCACCGTCAGAGACCAAGGAATGTGACTGCAGAGCAAGGTTTCTAAATTACCCTCAGAAATGTCTTCCTTTCCTTTTGGCGAATAGTCGCCTGAGATTTATGATTGAACACTTTTGTAAAGTCCTACATCCAAGATAGAGTTATGCAGGGAGATGCCAGACATGAGTGATTTCCTGGTATTTTCCAATCCTCTGAGCCTATCTTTAGGGCTGCCAGATTTAGCAAATAAAAATGCAGAACACTCAGCTGAATTAGTGTTTCAGACAAACAACAAATAATTTTCATTATAAGTATATCTCAAATGATGCATGGGACATACTTCTACTAAAAAGCATTTGCCGTTTATCTGAACTTCAAATTGAACTTGGCATCCTATGTCTTACATGGCAATCCTACCTCTTAATATTCCAGAATGGAAAATTAGCGAGATTAGAATTTAAAAGTAGAATTTCTATTTAAAATATGAACTTCCTGTTTTAACTCTGATAAACTACAGCAGACCATTCAAAGCATGACTAGTCAGAACAAGCTGCTATTCTAACAGACAGGATTCATTTTAGAAGTGACAGCTCACATTAACAACTAGGGTAGCTCAATACCAAAGGAATACAAGTTTAAAAACGAATGATTCAGGTTCCCCCTAGAAATCAGTGTCGTAAGAACAAAAACTCATGTATCTGTATGGAAAAGAGCAATTAAAAATGTAAGAATATTTTTATTTGGATAGCTCACCACTGTTTACTTAGTGCTCACAAAAATTAAAAATATCGATGGCATTGGGGATAGGGGTTGGTTGGGGGGACAGACAAGCAAAAAGCCGTTGAGAAGTTTTCTGACTGAATCGGAAAGCTTTCGATACCTCAAGCCTTATGGAAGAACTAAGGAATTTCCTCTCCAGTTTCCTCCTCCCCTCACAGTTTGAGAAAATGGTCCTGGATTTTTTTTTTTTTTTTTTTTTTTTTTAAGGAATTGGCCATAATAGGAGGACAGGACCACCTGAGAGCATGGTTTCTCAACTTCAGCATGATGGATATTTGGGGCTTCTAACTCTTGGTTTGCGGGAGGGCGCGGGGGAAGGCTATCCTGTTTGCTTAACTGCATTCCGCAGCCTCTACCGGCTAGATGTCAGGAGCATCCTCTCCCCTTCCCTCTCTTCAGTTATAACAACCAAAAATGGGAGCAGAATTGTCCCCCGTTGAGATTCACCGGCCAAGGAGAACCTTTAGTATCTTGGGTTTTCCTTTTCCCTGGCAACTGTACAGTCCTGAGTTCCGGCAATTTTTAAAAATACCATTGCACGGCAGCTTAGAATAATGAGACAGAGAGAGAGAGAGAGAGAGAGAAACTCCCAACAAATGAAAATGGTCCTAAATTTTTGTAGAGTATAATTAAAAATAAATAGGTCTGTCTGTCACCTCTGTATACATGGAGAGTCGTGTGCTAATACGAAGGCCATCTAGACCAGAGACCTGTCTTTAGCCTGTTTCTCCAACTTGCTCCCCATACAGAATAAGAGCTGGCCCTTCTGTCACCTTCTGTGACCCACACACGCGTCTCTATTCAGTCCCTCTGTCTGAACCCGGGAAAGTAGGTCGTTCATCGTCCCATGGTAGGGATGAGAGAACTGAGAAGTCCTGAGAAGTGAAATAGCTTGCCCAAGCTCCCAAAGTCAAGAGATCTTCAACCTAAGTCACTCCAAAGTCCAACCCCTTCACCACCTCTCTCTGCTGGGAGGGAAAAAGAAAGTCACTAAATGCCTCTGACCTTCATTGTGTTTCCTCACCTGGAAATGACATTTCTTAGTATTTCTCAGACCTGTTGCAAGAACTTGAAGGCAGCTTACTGGGCTGTGGGAGGGAAAGGACCAAAGTCCTGGGCACCAGTGAGCCGTGATATTCAGTGATTTCTGGGCGAGGGTAATATCCACCCAAGGTTCCCTGCATTGGAGCGTGGGGCCCATCTCAAAGGCCAGGAGAACCACGCCCTGAGTCCGAGACCTACTCATACTTGAAAATGAACCAGTGCCACTCACTTTGAAAGAGCACTATCAGGAACGCCAATGCAAAGAGTAAACATCATAATTAACTCTTAGGACTTTGAAGAGTGGAGAAGTCAGAGACATCAAGTCTGGCAGGGGAGGGGTGTGGCGAGTGGTGGGAGGGAAGTGACTCGAGCTCTGGGATTCCCTCCTTGCACAAGCTCTGCGTCACCTCCAGGGATGCTCCAAATGCATGGTGGCAGATATGTGGCCACCTGGAGCCGTAAGCCTCCCTGAGGCCCCCGAGGACCTAGGGGTCACGGTGTTGGGTGCCTGTGGCTTAGTGAACAAAATCACAGAAGGTCTGAGTACAAGGAGGCTATGAAGATCATACGCATTTTGATAGATAGGGACCTGGAGCCTAGAGGTCCAAGAACTGACCTTGTCCAGCCAGCCTGTGACCTCTGCCAGATGCCAGGTGCCCCGAGTCTGACCACATAGCAAACCCGCCGCAAACCCGCCACGGCCCAGGTCCTCGCTAACCCTCCCTCCTGCACAAGCACTCCCCCCACCCCCCCCATTCCAGGTTAAGTGTTCACCATGCAGTCTGGCCCCCACCTCCAGCACAAACGGAGTCACGTGTGTTACCTGCCTGTTTTGCAGTAGTTTCTGGACCAAATTATGGTTTGGAAACTTCCAAGAGAAAAAGGAGCAAATGCAAAGTGTTTTGGGAACTCGGTCCATGAAGCCGAAAGGAAACGTTTAATTTTGGGGTTACAAAGTCTCGGCAGGGTAAGAAGTAGCTATAGAGCAAACCTAAGGAGGTTCCAGATTCCTTTTCTGTAAGAAATGCAATCTGTCTGAAGCTTGGGTCACTAGGGCCTGGGAAGGGCAAGTAGCGATGGTAGTGAACATCTCTCTACTTTATCCTCGATGCAAAAACAGCCAACGCTGCGCCTTATATAGAACTTTTCATTCTTAATTACTTTCAGACACCTGTTACCCCGTTCTCCCCCAACATCACAGTGGAGAAGGTACACACTGTTGGGTGGTCTGGGGGCCAGAAGACCACAGACAATTCCAAGAGAAAACTGTCCCACCCACCGTTTCATGAAGCCATATTTAGATTCTGGGTCTAATTTCAACAGATATCAGCACAGCGGAGGTACAGTTACAGCGGACAGATCGTTTGTCAAGAATGGAAAAACACAGGATGCTGGGGCAACGTTGCACTGAGGGGGGTGGGTGGGAAGGAAGAAGTGAAGATACGTTTTACAGGAAACGTGGAGAGAAACTGCTACCCGAGTGGGCAGAGTTAAAGCTCTGGCCCTGGGAGGGACCGAGAGCCCAGGTCAGCCGAGGCGAAGCCACAGACAGGACGCCATAGTTACCAGCTGGTCACCACCAGAGCTTCCCGACACGCCCACCTGGGGCCACAGTCCTAGGGTGACAGTGGGTGGTGATCAGGGAGACACCAGGCACAGGGTGGCCCGGGAAGGAGTTCCAGCCATACCTACAGACAGAATAAACAAGGCCTGTGCTATATAAATAATAAAACGATTATATTTACCTCTCAATCAGGAAGGAAACCTTGCCGGCTTTCACAAAATTAAGACTGTGATCTATGCAGTGCAAGAGGAGATTTCTTTGATGAGCTGCCTTGTTTTATGATACAAGGTCAGGTAACGCGGATTGATTAAACAAATAAGTGAGCGACAAGGCACAATGACATATTTTTACAAAGGCCTGTAAGATTTAGTAACAATTCCTCCATCCCTGCCATCCGTGATTGCTGAAGAAAAAGTAAACGGAATGATCTGGGATATGAAAACAAACTTGTGGGGCGCCTGGGTGGCTCAGTCGGTTAAGCATCCAACTTCGGCGCAGGTTATGATCTCATGGTTGGTGGGTTCCAGCCCCGCGTCGGTCTCTGTGCTGACAGCCAGCTCAGAGCCTGGAGCCTGCCTCAGATTGTGTGTCTCCCTCTCTCTCTGGCCCTGCTCACGCTGTCTCTCTCTCTCAGAAATAAATTAAAAAACATTTTAAAAAAACCAAACTTGACCCACAAATTGCCGATTTAATTACACATATGTGAGAAATTCACCAAAAATCTAATCATTTATATTCTGGACTAGTATTACAGTGCAGCTAGTCGGTTAGATATTTTAAATTATAATTTCAAATGGACTCATTGTCACAGGCCTCTGGGTCCCATTTTACACATGGAATCAATAGACTCCTACTAATAAATAGGATTACTTTCCTAAGGCTCCCAGTGGGCACTCGGCTGGACTGGTGTTTGGTAGGCGGTTTCGAAGTTCTCCAAGGACAATTACTTCCCTGATATTCGCCCTCAAGAACGGGAAGGACCCAAGAGAAATTGAATCAAGGGGCAACTGCCTGCAAAGGGCAGGCTTAGCCGGGCAGGGAGATGGATTCAGACAGTTTCGAATGCTCCTCTCCGGCGATGGGCTTACAGATCCACCAAGGCCTCCGCCCCTCCATCAGAGAGCTAACGCGTGTGACGTGTTTGCACGCGATCTACATGGTTAGAAGCTACCCGGGTTGTGACTACGGCCCTTCCTGCCACAACACCCCAGAAGGGGCAGGGCTGCACTCCACAGCGTCCACTGCTCCCAGAGCTGAGGGAGGGCTAAGCTTCCGGCCCAGGAAGCATCTGCTGCATGAGCTCTGTCCCTTCTCATTTGTGTTCTGCTCTGTGGCCCCACCTTGTCCCGCGTCCTACATGGGAACACACACCCTCAGCAAGGCTGACATGATCAAGCCTCGCTGCCCCTAGATGTGAGTCCTTAGGAGAGCTCCTGTCAGTCCTTCTATTTCATGCTGTACACTCTCTACAAATGCCACTGACTGCCCTGAGGGACACAGAGATGCCCAATACCCCCTCCCAGACAAAGGCCCCAGAAACACCTTGGGAGGGACTCGCTGCATCTGGCTACCATCATGGCTAAAAAGGAGGCTGGGAATTGCTTGGTCTGGACTCCTGCGTCTCCCACTGTCTGTCTGGAAGTGTAGCCTGGACAAACTGCTTAACCACTGAACTTCACCTTCCTCATAAGGGTGCTGTGTCTGAAGAAACAGTAATATGCAAGATGCTGTGTCCGATGTAAGTCTGGTACAAAAGTATTCAGTAAGGTGGACGGTATGTTTATTACCCTGAATTCATAGTGGATGAGGAGACAGCGCCCCAGGCTGTAAAACTGCAAGAAAGTACAATGTTGAAGACTAATTTTAATGAAAAAGAGAAAAATACACGTATAAGAGGAGGGAGCAGGATTTTCCTTACGTATAGCAAAACATACTGCAAAGCTACTGTATTGAAAGCAGTGTGCCATTTTCTTAGAAGGAAACACAGATATCAGTAGAGCAGAGTAGAAAATCCAAAATGAAACCAACACAGATCTGCATGCATGTACACACACACACACACACACACACACACACCACACACTTTCATATGATAAAAGTGGCTTTTTTTTTTTTTTTAATAATCTCTATGCCCTGTGTGGGGCTTGAGCTAGTGACCTCGAGATCAAAAGTCTCATGTTGTATGAATTGAACCAGCCAGGTGCCCCAAAAGTGGCATTTCAAAATCATGAGTCTTGAGGATGCCTGACCCATTCAACAAGGGGAACTAGTCTGACTGTGCATTTAGAAAAAATATAAAGTTAGATCTCTAAAACACACACACACACACACACACACACACACAACCTTTCCAAGGAGACTAAAGATCAAAATAATAAAATTATTAAATCAGAATAAAATACAGAGTATTATTTTTTAAATGTTTATTGCTGAGAGGCAGAGACAGAGTGTGAGTGGGGGAAGGGGCAGAGAAAAAAGGAAGACAGAATCTGAAGCAGGCTCCAGGCTCTGAGCTGTCAGCAAAGAGCCCGACATGGGGCTTGAACTCACGAGCCGTGATATCATGACCTGAATTAAAGTCGGACGCTTAACCAACTAAGCCACCCAGGCACTCCAAAATACAGAGTATTGTTATAATTAGGGATTAGGAAACTCTCCCAAAACAAGCCACCGACTTCAAAAACTATTAAGACTGTAGTTTTGTAGTTTTTTATATTAAAAAATGAGGGCACCTGGGTGGCTCAGTTGGTTAAGTGTCTGCATCTTAGATTCGATTCAGGTCATGATCTCATGGTTCGTGAGATAGAGCCCTGCATGGGGCTCTTTGCTAACCGTGCGGAGCCTGCTTGGGATCCTCTCTCCCTCTTTGCCCCTCCCCCACTTACGGGGTCTGTGTCTCTCAAAATAAACTTTAAAAAAGAAAAGTACAACTTTGGTAGAAATAATTCATAGATAAAATTAATAGAAAAATGACAGAGGGGGGAAAATACGTACTACACACACATGCATGCACACACCAAAGTCCAATATCTGAAACTCGTTATAAGTTCCAATAATTTAATAAGGAAGTGGTAAATAGCCTTGTAAACAGAAATGGTAAAGGATTCAAAGAGGCAATTTACAGAAATACAAATCAGGTCAGAGATGCTTATGTTTACATCCGTAAGGTGAGGACAGTAATCATACCAAATTCAGAGGGATGTTGAAGTTTAAATCAGTAAATTCCACGTAAAGTGCTTGAAAGAATCCTGGCACATAAATACGCGGAATAAGTATTAGCCAGTAGCAGTAATAGTAGTAGCTGCGGTGGTGGTAACAAGGATTAAGAAAATCACAAAATAAAAATCGGAGATCATCATCTAGCATCACGAGCAAAGCCATAAAAGGACGCCTGTCATCCAATATTGGAAAGAGAAGAGGAAAACAGGCATCCTCTCCGCATGGGCAGTGGGGACATTGGGGCAGGACTTGCTCAGCCTGTCTGGAAGGCAATCTGGCCTCACCTATGAGCATTTCCCTCCCCATGCCCTGTGACGGACATTCAGTATATAGAAATGTCGCCTACGGAAAGACACGTGTTACAAAAACATGTACAAAGACAGTTAAAATTAGAAATAACCGGACCCACATGGCATGGGGAGAGTTAACTATATTCTGACAAATCCATACAATGGGCAGAGTGCAGCTGCGACAGAGTGAACACTGGCGTGGAGATGCATCCAGTGCCTCGCTAAGCACAAACTCCAAGCCACAATTTGCACCTTCGTATAAAACATGTATTTGCAAATAAACAAAAAAGGAAAAGGCCAAGCTGTTATTGTGGTTGTGTCTAGGAAGGGTTGCAGGCTGGGTGGGAAGACCGAGTATTTTAAACTTACCTCCATTGATGGTCTTTGATTTCTTTAAATAAGGCAGCATGTACTAAAAACAAGTATTTTCTTAACAACAACAACAACAACAGTAAGGGCGCCTGGGTGGCTAAGTCGGTTAAGCATCTGACTTTGGCTCAAGTCATGATCTCAAGGTTCTTGGGTTCAAGCCCTGCATCGGGCTCTGTACTGAGAGCCCAGACCCTGGAGCCTGCTTCAGATTCTGTGTCTCCCTCTCTCTCTGTCCCTCCCCTGGTTGTGCTCTGTCTCTCAAAAATGTATTTTTTAATAAAAACAAATTTTTAAAAAAGACAACGAAGTTAGTGTTTCTTAATCCTCAGTGGGCACCTGACTAGATTAAGTGTCCACGTCATTCCTTCAACAGCCAGCAGGAGCCCCACCTCTGCAGGTATGCTCCAGAGAGGGGCTATTACAGCTGGATACTAACAGAATCGTTCAACTTGAACCTGACTCTGCTCATAACGTGCTGATCTCATGAGGCATGGAAGGCAAGAGCAGTATCTGCAACCGACAGTTACACTCCTCGGGGTGAATTAAGAAGCTCGTGTGCTGGTTTGTCAGTGCTCATGTGATTTACACAACACCAAGTTCCCCAGAGCAGCAGATCCGAGCTCCAAATCACGCCAAGCTGGGGCCGACATGTATGCCTACTGAGAACTCTTCTCTTAGGGGCAAAAATAGAAGGAAACCTACCTTACCTAAAAAAGGGCAGCCAACAAGCTGGCTGTTTCAACAGTTATTCTTGTATTCACAGCAAAAGGTGAAGCAAGACCCAAAAGAGCTCACCACGTGGAGACCAGTTACGGTCAAGTGTGACGGTGCACGTCGAGATCCGTTTAAAGAAATGTTTCTAAAATTCAACTACGGTAGACAGACGAGGCGGCTCTTTTCTAACCTCTTTTACTCCATGGGGCAAGAGGGGACGACCACACCCCAGAGCTGGTTTGGGGAAGGATGGCAGCAGCTGAGTCATGCTAGACCTTCAGAGGTGGCAGGCGTTTTAGGGGCCACACCTTTGGCCACGCTTATGACACAGAGCAGCAAATGTCGGAAGTCAGGGGCTTAGAAAAGCTGATCCTCACACTCTTCAGCAGAGCAGGAAGCAAGAAATGAGTACCTCCCGCCTTTTTCTCAACCTCTGTAATATAATCAACCACAAATGGCAAACTTAAAACTGTCACTGTCACCAGAAGTTGTTTTGGCTGAAGGTGGACGGAAAGGGGGCGGGGTTGCCCACCAAAGGGCTAGAGAGACACTTTTAGAAAGAGAACCATCAACAAACCTGGGCCATAAGAAAGCCACATAATCTTTCACATGCATTTTCAAGGCCCAGCCTTCTATCAAAAGAAGCCATCGTCCCATCCCAGACACTCCTTTTAACACAGCAGTAATTAATTACACCGGTTACTTAGAAACAGCGCAGGGTTTGGGCTGGTGAAGAAGTGAAAAATTTCTGCCACTCTGATTAGGATCCTTTTTTCCTTTTTCCATCCCTCTTCATGGAAAAAAAAAATCAGGTTAACATCTTTTTTTCCCTAGTTTCTAAGTTTAACTACATATATAAATAAAAGTCTTAACTAATCAAAATTTCTGATCCCAGGCTTTTGATTATAATTTATATGATGGTTATTCATACGCAAACAGTGGGCAGTCAAAAGCTTTTTCGCACAAAGAAGTGTGGCATCTGCTTAATGCCTTTATTGGGGTTAAGGGACAGGAACTGCCTGGACAGTAACCGAGTAGCTGGCCACTCTGTGCCCAGCTCCAGGCTGGACGCCTTCCCGTGGTCTCTCATTTCATCTCCTCACAATATCTTTAAATACCCAAATTACCAGACATGTCAGGAGAGTGACCATTTCATTTCCAGATAAGTTTTGTACATCTGGCTGGCAATTTGGTTATAAAGATTTTTAATGGTGCTAGATAAGAGGACCATTAAGAGAGAAGGAATTAAAAGAAGGAAAATATTTGTCAGGCAAACATGTCAACAGTCTCTGGAGAAAAGGGAGGGAAGCAGTTTCCCTGTTTGCTGGATGATGAAAAGCCCAAAGAAGGCTAAGAATTTCTGTTACCGAGTTCTGGGCTCTGGCGGCAGGATCCTCCCGGAGTCCTCTGGTTTCAGGGAGGGACGCCAGGCCCAGGAAGGGATCAAGGGGTTCTGCCAGCTGTGAACTGTCCTGATACACCCAAGACTATCGCTTGTAAGCTCTGTCGTTATTAGAATTGCACTTCTAGAAGCAACACTGCAGAGAAATTAAGGCATTAGCTCACCCCCAGCCCTTTCCTGTTGAGAGAGATCTTTTCTCCAACAGTGCCTCTCAAACCTGGGCACCAGAATGACCCGGGGTGGGGGGCTGTTTAACCCCACATGGCTGGTCCCCTCCCCCTGACCCCAGGGAGCCTCGCTGTGACTGGAAAGTCTGCATTTCTAACATGCTCTCGAGTGCTGCTGGTCTGGGACCACATACTGAAGAACCGCTATTCTAAGAAAACAGACCAGAATCTATCAAAGATAAGAAAAGGCTGCTTTTTTTTTTTTCTTAATGTAGCAAAATGTTTTATCAGTTGTGACCCGAGCCACACAAAGGCAGGGAATTTTGTCTGCTGCTGGATGCCCGGCGCCTGCAACGGGGGCTGGCCTGTACCTGGTGCTCTGCGCGCATCTTCTAGGTAAGTCAACAGAATCGGGGGCTCCACGGTGGAAACCGGCCCACGTGGGCAGGGGTGGGCAAGGGAGAGTGGCTGCATTCGCACCAGGCGGCTAACAGGTTTTTTTCCTTTTTCATGGTCACAACAGAATACATTTTTAAGTATTTCACAACCAGCTCTCTGGGGGGAGGGGGGGAGGCTTTAGTTTGTTGTATGTGCCATTTTCCTTGGTGTAAATTCTTCCACCAAGGTGAACCATAAGCTACCATCTTGGCATCACCAAATGCAGACGTGGGGAGAGAGGAGCACAGGTGGTTCTCATACCAGGTCGAAGGTCTCCACACACCCCTGGGAACAGCTAAGTGTTGGGGAGGCCGCACCAGGGCCGCCCAGCTGCCCCCCTCACGGCATATTTGTGTCTTTCTGGTCCTGCAGCCCAACACTTCTTTGTTCAAAAACGTTTTTTTAATATTTGTTTTTGAGAGACAGAGCGCAAGCAGGGGAGGGGCAGAGAGAGAGAGAGAGAGTGAGCGAGCATGAGCAGGGCAGGGCAGAGAGAGAGAGACACAGAATCTGAGGCAGGCTCTGGGCTCTGAGATGTCAGCACAGACTCTGACGTGGGGCTTGAACCTACGAACCGGGAGATCATGAGCTGAGCCGAAGTGGGATGCTTAACCAACTGAACGCCCCACGCGCCCCCCACCGACACTTCTTTAGAATGCAAGGTAAATGACACATTCCTTCCAAAGCATTTAATCCTGAAAACTGGAAACTCAAGATTTTCCATGTGTTTTAGTATGCGGGTGTGAATGGAAGTCTGAGCTACAGAACTAACTAGGCATCCGTTTTCTTTAGGTTAGTGGAAGGGAACAATTGTGGCACTTCCCAAGGATGCAGAACGGATTTATTTTTGTTACCTGCTTCTGTGTGTACCACAGTTAATAATTGTCACTTGCAAACGATAATAAACATGGTTTTAAAAAATTTTTTCCCTTAATTTATAAATTCAATCTAATCTTCAACAATGTATAAATTTCCTGGTTGATTAGTGTATTTCAAACTGTTTAGACTGCACAATCACTACACATGATGAAAAATGTTTATTACACATTTTTCTCTTACCAAGTATTTTATGCATAGTAATCCTTCTCAGTTGAAATTGATTCATTTTGGCTTGTCTATTAAGAATACACAGATGTTTCTTCAATCTCTACAGACAATTGCAATTATTTTTTAAAAACTTTACCTTTTTAACTTGTTTTTTGACATATACGTTTAAGATTCTTTTCTTCCGAGCATTTGTTATTTTTATTTTCAACAGAAGTAAAGTTGACACATATGATGTTAGTTTCAGGTGTACAACACAGTGATTCAACAATCATATACCTCGTGAAATGCTCACCACAGTAAGCACAGGTACCGTCTGTCACCATGTGAAGTAACTACAATATTATGGACCATGTTCCTGGTGACTGTCTTATCACTGGAACTTGTACCTCCTAACACACGTCACCTTATTTGCTAAGAGCTGATGTGCACTGGAAGGCAAGCTCTACTTAACAACGAAGGTACCACTCCCAGCAGTCAAAGGCAATGACAGCAGACACTTCAGAGTTCGGTGCGTTTAGCACTTCACCCACATTATGCGATTCAACCTTTCCAGGAACTGAGGTAGAACCCCAAATCCGGTGAGGGAAACAGGGGTTGGGGAAAGTAGTATACGCCCAAATCATCAAAGTGTGACATGGTCACGGTGGGATCAGCAACCACGTGGAGAAGTAGGTCCTGAGCAGGTCTGTCTTCATTACCCAGGTAAGTAAATGATAAATGCAAAACTTCCTTGGCCTTCCCTGAACTGCAGACTTTGATCCTTTCTTCTGCAAGGGGCAGGAAGCTTCGAGTGGCCAATTCACAGCACGCCTGCCCATAAACCAGAGAAGGCTCCAGCAGGCTGTGCCGAGCACGTTTTCTCTGCATCATCTACCAAAGGTGGGAGCACAGCTCTGGGGTTCCGCGAGGCGGGGGGGGCGGAGGTTAGGCATGCCAAAATTAAAGTCCGGCTATGAAAAATCATGTACTTTGAAAATCTCTACCATATTTCAAAATGTAAATGTACACCTTATACAGAAGATACATCTACGTGATTCTCAGTTTCTGCTCTTCCTTCAAGGTCTAGTACAATAGTCCTTAACGGGGGCGGGGGTTGATTTTGCTCCCAGAGACACGTGGCAACGTCCAGAGGGAATTTTGATAGTCTTTTTCTAAATTTTTTATCTTTATTTTTGAGAGAGAGACAGAGAGAGAATGAGCTGGAGAGGAACAGAGAGAGAAGGAGGCACAGAACCCGAAGCAGGCTACAGGCTCTGAGCTGTCAGCACAGAGACCAGTGTGGGGCTCAAACCCACGAGCTGTGAGATCATGACCTGAGCTGAAGTCAGACGCTTAACTGACTGAGCCACCCAGGCGCCCCTAATGTTCATTAATTTTTGGGAGACAAAGTGCGAGCAGGGCACAGTCAGACACAGAGGGAGACACAATCCGAAGCAGGCTCCAGGCTCTGAGCTGTCGGCACAGAGCCCGACACGGGGCTCGAACTCACAAACCACAAGATCACGACCTGAGCCAGAGCCGGACGCTTAACTGACCGAGCCGCCCAGGTGCCCCCCTCCACAACTCTGACAGTCTTAATTGGAGGGGTTACTGGCACGGAGTGAGGGAGGCCACAGAGGCTGCTCAACATTGTAGAAGCCGCACAAGCAGGGCGTCTCCCACCAAACGACGTGTCTGGCCAAAATGTCAGTGGTGCTGAAATCCTGCTCCAGTTTCAAACGCCCTAAAGCTTTCTCTGTCCTCTTCTTCAAGTCTGGAGGCCTGAGAGACTCCATCAACGCTACCTAATGGCCTTCACCATCCTTTAATTTGTCATGGGGATTGATGAACATGTTTCATGTTGCCTTTCTCCTGATGAGGGCGAAAGCGTCTGGGCCAGTCCCCTTTGAAGCCCTCAGGAGACCGGAAACTGTATTCTGCACAAAGTGGGTGGGTGATAAGTATCGATCCAACACTCTGCTTTCCCCGAAGGGGATAAAGATACAGAGAATTGAGACGAGCCAACGCTGAAGAGCTCCTGTGGGGGGAGGTGAGGGAGGGGCAAGCGCTAAATTGGGGACACACGACACATTTCCTATAGGTGCTCTCATTTAATCCTTGGAACCACTGAAGCAGACAGAAAACACTTGTAGACACCTACAGCTCATAGGTCTAATTTGTGAAAGGTCACATGCTGGTAAGCGACAGAGCACACTTCTGAGGCTAGATCTTCAAGCCCTATGCTCCTCGGGGCTCCACAGCCACTTGTCACTGGTCTCCGGGGCTCAAAGCGCGCCTCCCTGTGGAATCAGGGTGTCTGAGATGCTAACAGTGAAAACAGCAATATGAAAGGAAACTTTACATGTCAGTGAGATCGTCACAAACTTCCCTACCCGATAGAGCAACAAAGTTGGTCAGTTCAAGGCGTGATGCAAAGCAGGCTTAAGTACAGGTTACGTATTTTAAAAATTAATTATAAAGATGCTTAGAATTTACAGAAGTTTTTCCTCCAGAGGAGTACTCAAAGACTCATTTTTAGATGCCAATGTGCCGGAGCTTCAGAAAATTCAAGCTTTTGTTGTTTTTTTTGTTTCTTTGTAATCAGCAAAATCAGAGAGCCTCGGAAATCACGGTCCAAAGAGCCATCTTTGTCCAATGCGGAATTATGTGACCTTTCTTTATGCACGGCGCTCTCACTCTCTAGCTGGCGCTGGGCTTTGAGAGGTTGCAAAGCATTGGCTTCTTGAAGCAGCCAGGAGCCAGGTCCGGACCCGGTAAAGCATGTAATAAATAACATCTGATGGCTGGTGTCTGTGAGCCCTGGCAGTATTGATCCCCCAAATCAACCTGATAGATCTGTCTCGTTCTCATATTACACGGCGAGACGTGAAAACAACGAAAAGGCTTTTGTGGCAACACAATTTTTTTTTTTAAGTTAGGGAGACCAGTCCTGGGTCTTGCCGTTGTTGACGGAGACTTGCACTACGAGCTCTGTGCAAAGCCACATTTCCAGCGCGTGGCCCTCGCTTCGTGGAAGGCTGACGGCCTCAGCATCACTCACAACCAGCTCCTACCAAATCACCATCTGATGGAGGGCACACTGGGCTGCAGCCATTCCGGCAGCCCCGGAAGTTAACCGTCTGGACCATCTCAAGTCTCAACTCTCGTCTTAGCCCTCACCCCCACGCTGCCTTCCCACAGGATCGCCGCCGCTCCCCTACTTCCAGGCTCATTCAGTCCATGGCGCCCACACCCGACACGGTGTGACCTGGTTCTCTTCCCGGGGAAATTCTTGCCTTTTTGTTCAGTCGGCAACCTGTTCCAGGCGGGCCTCCACCTGACAGAGTGAGGAGCCTTCCTACTACGGGGCAAGGTAAGCCCCCGAGGGCAGGGGCGTCCGGCCTGTCGAGGTACCCCGTTCTGGCCGGTGCTGGTGCCTGGCGAGCGGGCAGCAGCACCCCTCGGACCTCCCGAGCCAAGATTCTCAGCGCCTCCCCGGGTCCCTCCTGCATCGCCCGCTTTGCGCCCTGGGTAACCCACCTTCAAGACGGTGTGCGTTGGCGACGACCGGGAAGTACAGACACTGGCATCACGGCGGGCATGGGGTACAGGTGCGCCTGCTCACTCTTCTGGGGCCTGCGGGCTATTCCCTCCCCCGGAGCGAGGAGCGGAGACCAGCCTGATGGCAGCCCGCGGACTGTGCAGCGGCTGCGGCCTCCGCCTGGCCGGCTCCAGCTCCAGGACCCGTGCTGTGCTCACCTACGTGCAGGCGGGTTTGCCCACCGTCCCAGGAGATCAGAAGCTCTTGGTATGGCTCTAACTGAACAGGGTAGAGGCAGAGCGCCGAGAAGTGCTACAGGCTACTCTTATTACCTGGTGAGCTTGGGAAAACACTGGATTCTTTCTTTCTGACAGGCATCTTGAGTCTCTACTATATAATTAATACAATGGCACAGACCGCGGAGGAGAACATCCAGGAATGAGCTGAGATTCTCAGCCAGGCTCCCTGGGTTCTGTTTCGGTCGCCCCACTCCTCAGGGGGGCCCTGAGCCAGCCCCTTAATCCCTCGCTGTCAGGTGCTTCCCACGGACGACAAGCACGCTGACAGTCCCCACTTCATAGGTTGTTATGTGGATAATGGGCTAATGTGCGTAAAGCACTCAATTTAGTGCCCTCCATATGCGCGGGCACTCGATAAACATTAGCTATTATTATCCCACAGACCAGAGACTGCTGAGTGGTAGCCCTTAAGCCAAATCTGTCCTAGAGACCTATTTTGTTTGGCTTGCACATTTTCCTTTTTAATCGAGCCAACGTTTTAAGACTGGTAGATTTCTGGCATTTTAAGGTTGAAGAGCCAGCAGCACGCAAGGCCTGCCCTCCCCTCTGGGAGGCGTCGCCTAGGGCAGGGTCCCGCAGCCCCCTCTTGATAAGAGTTTTGTTCAAGCAGAGCCTGCACATCACAATCCCCTCCCCCTCCACGCCCCCCCTCCCCCGCCAAACCCCCCAGGGAACCAACTCCCTGCCTGACCCTCCAGGAAGGCCAATCCCTCTTCTCCAATTTTACCAACCTATCCAATGTTAGGTTTTATTCTCCCCCCACAGTGACTTCAGTCCAAATGGCCTCACCTTGTGTGACCTGCCTTCTGCTCCCGACCTCTGCCCTAGGATGCTTCCCCAGCCGTGGACAATCCCCTCAATCTTCCTTCTGCACCCAGCACCGGGGCTCCACCCGAGAAAGCACAGCAAAACCATCTGGGACACTTCGGGGGAAAAAAAATACCCATGTCAGGACCCCACCCCCACAGGTTGTAATTAATCTGGGTGGGGCCCAAGTTTGGGTACTTTGGGGAAAATGCCCAGATGATTTGGGTAGGCGCCCTAGTGTGCTCCTAGACGGCAGACCACGGGAGCCAGGGCCCCCCCCAACCCGGCGGGCAGGGAGCCAGGCCCCCCCCAACCCGGCGGGCACTGCCTCGTCAGGGCCACACATCCGAGGACTAGAGGAGTCTTGTTTTTTTTTTTTAATGTTTTATTTATTTCTAGGAGAGAGAGAGAGAGACAGCGTGAGCATCCCCTGCTCAGAGAGAGAGGGAGACACAGACTGAAACAGGCTCCAGGCTCCGAGCTGGCAGTCAGCACAGAGCCCGACGCGGGGCTCGAACCCACGAACCATGAGATCATGACCTAAGCGAAAGTCGGACGCTTAACCGACTAAGCCACCCAGGCGCCCCTAGAGGAGTCTTGTTTTGCTCCCGACTCCTGTTTAGTCTTGCTTGCGAGTCACCTTGTGTTTAAAGCCTGCCTCCCGGCACAAACCCAACTCACACGTCGTCCGCATCCCCAACGCGGCCAGCACACTGCAGGTGTCTAACGAACACGCTTCTCAAGGACCTAAGTCTTCGGGGTCGAAGGCGCCGAGGGGACTTATGTGATGGAAACGCCACTGACCGACTGACTTCTTGGAGCTCACAGGTTTGGAGGAGGGAGTCAGGACACCGCGATGAGGCTACGGGGAGGCGCACTTGATGGGCCAGCGGGACGGAGGCGGGAAGACAGCCCGCCAGTAAGGGGACTCACCGGAGGGCCACCTGCAGGGCCTCGCGTGCCACGCCAGAGCCGCGCTGGGGGGAAGGGAGGGCAGGAAGGGAAAGGAGAGACCTCACCGGACATACCTCGAACGCTCAGGAAGAGGTAGTTATTAATCCAGTACATCACAGAAGCAGCCAGCGAAGGCTGCGATTCCGGCCTCCTTCTAGAAGTGAGGCAGAGGGAGAGGTGAGGGATGAGGGGGAGGAACCCACCTAACACAAAGAATGAGGGTTGACAGGGAGCTGAGAAGGGGGAAAGAAGAAGGCCCAGAGGCTGGCTCCCTGACTCTGGGCGGGCAACAGAGCCCTCCCCTCCCACCCCCTACACTGACTGGGCCTCCACGCGGCCCAGACACCCCGATTTCTGCCATTCAATCTTAAGCCAGACTGTGCAGATGTGAAATCATGTTAACGGTGCAATTCATGTCAACAGTGCAACTTTATTAACACGTTTAATCACAGAAATAAAAGTTTTAGTCACAATGCTATTACTACTGCTAGTACTATCGTAACGAGCTTATTCTTTGGTTCCTTCTCCCAAGTCAGCGCACAGCTTATAAAGGGTGAAGCTGCCCCATGCCTCACCCCTCCTCCCCGTCACCTCCAACCGTAGAGGCGGAAGTGGGTTTAAATGGACACAGGGCTAGCGCCCCAGCCCCCAGCCCCGGGAGGTAGGTACTACGGTCTTCCCGCTGTGCAGGTGAGGACAGGAAGACCCAGAGCAGGTGGTAAGCCCCAAGCCACACGGCTGGCAGGCAGAGCTGGAATTAGAGCCCCAGCACTCTGGCTCCGGACTCCATCATCGGCCCTCGTATTTAGCTGCCCTTTCCCTTTCATCTTCTAGGGGACGGTGAGCCTTTGTGCACATGAGCTTCCCTCTCTCCGAAGGCCTGCCTGCCAGGCGCAGAGGGGCTCAAAAGGGATGGTGTTCGGGGCCCCAAGGCTACAGCTCTGGTTTTCTATCTCTAGAGCCTCGGAGGCCCAGAAATAGCAAAGGGCAAAGGAGGGGTGCGCCCCACAGGCTCAGAGTTCACCCTGGTGTCAGGAGTCACAGCGTCTGGGGTCATGAAAACGGGAGCGTGGAGAAGCCCTTCTCAGCAGTTTAGGCAGGAGCTGGCAGGGAGGACCAAGGGCATTTGGCTCCTCATTCCCTGGAAGACGGGCTCCATTTACCAAAAAATTTACCTGGGGAAAGGAGTTGCACTGATGACAACCGCTGGCACCGTGCGGCCCGCTGCCCCCTGGCCGGGAGGCCGTGTCTATCCGCGGCCCCCTCCTGCCTTGTGGATTACGGACAAGCCACAGGTCCCAGCCCCTAACGAGGGAAGGGACTGCAGCCACCTCAGATTATGTTTCACTTTTAGGCTTCAGGGCTTGAAGGGATTCTATTTTTAAGCGTTCTCGGTTCCACGCATAAAAGAAGACATTTTAATGAAATTAGTTCTGGGTTCTAAGGGACGGTGGCTTCCTCTGCAAGAGTTAACAGGCCAGCCACTTTATTAAACCAGAAGTCTTCCCGCGGGAAGAGCATCTAATCCAGTGTCACCGGCCAAGCACCTAGGGGACCTGTGAAAACCACTCCAGCCACTCAGGGTGTGGACGGCCCAGGATAAAACTTCCAGTAGGGGAACTCCGCTGGGCGCCCGGGGCCTGAACAAAGTTTCAGAAATCCTTTTAGGGTCCATTCTCTGTGAAGTCCATGTTCCACCTTTTAAGTGCCAGGCAATGTCACGTACACAGAGAACAAATTTGTAAACAACAGGCTTTAAAACTACTACCAGGTTTTTATACAAGTCAGTCATCCCTTCCATTAAAAAAGAAAAAAAAATCCCTTTCATTTAACATCTAAAAGAGAGCTTTGCTTATCCTGAATATCTGAGAATGGGTTGTTACTCCAAGACCTACCATTCAAAGGTCACTGCCATGGGTGCACATTTAAAAAAATGGAACCACTCCTAAAGGGGGTTTTCTACACATCCCAATTTCCCCATCTAGAGCACATGAGACATGGTTAACTTTCTCTTGGTGAATGAGGCTTCCTCTAAGAATTCAAAGTGTCCAGTTTCAGCCCTGGCTTTGTCATTAGCTAGCTTGTGACCTTGGGAAAGTAACTGAGCTCCGCTGGGGCTTAATTTCTTCCCCTGCAAAATGAAGGGGATTGGGTCAGACAGCTCTCAATGTTAGGACTCACACGAAGACCAAAGAATTCGTCAACTGTTGCCTATGCTAACCTGAAGTGTTATTTTTTTTAAATTTTTAAATGTTTTATTTATTTCTGAGAGACAGAGACGGCGTGAACAGGCGAGGGTCAGAGAGAGAGGGAGACACAGAATCTGAAACAGGCTCCAGGCTCTGAGCTGGCAGTCAGCACAGAGCCCGACGTGGGACTCGAACCCACAAACCGTGAGATCATGACCTGAGCCAATGTCAGACGCTTAACCGACTGGGCCACCCAGGTGCCCCATGAAGCGTTATTCTTAAGAGACTGTCAAGTTATAAGATTACTGCCTGGACCGTACAGATAGCCCTTGACAGTTGGGTCAAAGCAACAGAAAGCGGACTGAAGTGGATTACAGTTGACCCTTGAACACGGCTTTGAACTACATGGGTCCACTTGTAACTTGTACAAGGGATGGTTTGTTGTTTTTTTGTTTTGTTTTTCTTGTTTGTTTATAACAGTACTCTCAAGTGTATCTTCTCTTGTGGTTTTCTTAATAACATTTTCTATTCTCTGGGTTACTTTGTTGTAACACTGTGAACAACATGTATGCAAAAGATGTGCTAACTGTGTTATTTCTGGTCAACAGTAGGCTACTGGCAGTTACTTTTTTGGGGAGTCCAGAGCTTTACTCAGATTTTTGACTGTGTGTGTGCATGTGTGTGTGTGTAAGCTGTTCAAGGGTCAACTTTCCTTTTCTTTTTACCCCTTCCTTGTTCCATCAGCTGTCAATTCTCCCATCACCCTCCAGCTGACATAAACCCCTGCCTTAGTTTACAAATCTAAGTAGTGGCTTGCTTTGCTCCCCAGCAAAGCACAGTGTGCATGGGCTTTGTGATAAAATCTGGCAACCAGTGGGCGTTATCTCTTCTTGTTCAAAGTGCTATCGCAGACGACCGCCATGGCCACAAGGCTGCTCCCAGTTAAGGCTCCGGGAAGACGAAGAATGCAATCTTGTAACCTGTACGTTCTTTGAGTTTTAAAAACATACTGCTTTGTGGGGGGGTTGGGGGGTAGAGGGTAGGGCAGGTGGGGCGGGAGGGAAGTGTTTCAAGCAAAAGTGACGACAGAAAATAAGCCAATTTCCTTCTTATTGGAGCAAAAGCTTTGAGCACTGTCCCTCTCTATGAACCCTCCTCACAAGCTTCCCGTCCCGTTCTCTGCTGTTGCTTTTCCGAGCCTTCTGTAGAATTAACTTTTCTTGGTGTTAAGATACATTTTCCAAGTCACTCTTTGAAGCCATAGAGAGATCAGAGCAGGAGGAAGGAGATACCATTAGTGGTTTCCTCCATTTACTGCTTTCCTAGTTATCGCGCCTTCTTAGTCCCATGAAAAATCATTAGTAGAAAACAAGGCTTCTTAGCAGTTGTAGCTATGGTCGCTAAAACACAGTCTTTAAGCTGAGAACAAGCATGAAAATATGCATTAAACCCCATACTTTGTACGTCAAAGAATTCAGAAGTTCCTCTCTTTAAAAACCCAATGGAAACAAAGGATCTGATTAAGAACTGAAATCCACTTCTGTGCTATACGCTCTTTGGAGTGATTTCACGGGTACCGATACGGGACTGGATATCATGAGCGTGGGCCAGCGTTGGTTTTCACTCATCCTGGTTTGAAAACGTTAGTGAGAAAATAGGTAGTGCAAAAAGGCACGGGAGCTGGCTGGCCCGGCAAAGTGGAAGACAAGTAAATCCCATGAAATCAGAAAACCAGCCAGAAAATGAATGAGGACTATCTGAAGCTTTGCCAAATGGGTCCCAGTCCTGCAGAAAGGGGTTAAAGGGGTGGGTGGTAGATCTCTGGGGAGGCAATAAAGACCGAAGTGTTAAAAGGAAACTACTGCATTAGATCTCTGAAAAACAAGAATAAAAGCAACTTTCCCCTCACAGCCTCTAAATCTCCAGGTGCTGCTTTTTATTCAGGTCTAAGCTTTGAGTATTATTTTCTGTTTTCAAGGCAGCTTTACACAGAGCAGCATTAATCTCTGAATCTACCCTTCCAAGTATTACACAAGGTGACGACTTCTAGAAACACAACAACAACAAAAAATCCTTTCCTGTTTGCAAGCTTGAGTTCCTTAGCTCACAGGGCCACACTGGAGGGTGCTTTGTCTTGAGGATGATTAGAGTGGTGCCCTTGGTTCTGATTATAGAGAAGCTATTTGCACTGCCCGTGTCTGGGTACTGCATTATATTAAAACTTCCATTTTGGGGTATGTAGTGACTAAAAATTCTCTCTGAGTTTAAACTTGGCATCAATCATATATCTCAGCAGAAGCAAGATTATTGAGTATAGAACCACAGGAACCCAGCATTTTTCTCTTATTCTTGCACAGGAAAAACACAGAGCCTGCTATCCAGCGCCTCTGGTTCCTTCATCCTTACACAGAAATTTCAAGCACTGTGGATTCTTTCCCAAAGTGTAATCAGCAGGCTGCTGTGACTGGATTAAATTAAATCAGATGTGAAAGGCCACTGTCTCTTGCATTAATAGATCCCAAATTTCCTAGGCCTTGGATGAAATGATTTCATCCATGAGGCAGAAAACGACGAAGCTCTTTTCTGTTCCAGAAAATAGCACTCCTGACTACGGTTCTCTACGGCTCTTCTGTTCACTACAGTTCACCATCTGGACATGAATTTACCTGGAGCGTGCCTCTGACCTGGTGGCGACGGAGCGCTCAGTTCTACAAAAACCACGAAACACAGACTGCACCCAAAAGTTGGCGGGTCCCTGGCGTCATGGGAGGAGTGTGGCCCAGGCAAAAAAAAAAAGTGAGGATGAGTTGATCTAAATTTATCACAACCCAAGGCACAAGATCGGGCTCAGGCAGTTCAACACCATCTCTATATATTCCTGTCTTACTGACATGCCCCTGTTTTACCCATTGCTAGAACAGCCACGTTTTGTGGAGTTAGAAACCCAGATTAATTAGGTACAAGGAATTACATCTCACTTTAAAAAACCTGTAACCATTTTACACATATGTGTAAACAAAGAGAGTATGCAGGAAGTCTCACACTATTGCTCTAAGTTAGAAAAGAAGTAACATTTCTGAACACCAGTCTTATTGGGCATCTATACTATTTACCAGGCACTGTGCTTAGTGGTTTACGTGGATTATCGTCTTTAACCCTTCAAAAGAACCTTAACTCCAGTACTGCTGCCATTCCTATTTTACAAGAGGAAAACTGTTTTGAGACATTAAGCTACTGGCGTAAGAGCATGACACCCGTAAAATGACAGAGGAGATTTGGCCAGTAAGGTAGTACTCAGATTTTCTCCCCAAAAAGGTGAGGATCCGCTCCTATTAAGGTCTTAGATGTTCTTCAGAACCGGGACCGGCTGGGTCTGAAACTCTGGCCTCCTGAACAGAGTTCTCCACCTCTTCTTGGATGCAGAGTGTTTAAGTGGTCTCTTTGCTCAGCCAATTACTTGGCTATATCCCCATGCTGTCATTCCCGGTTTAGGGAAAGAAGGTCAACAAAATGTCAAGATCTAAATCAAAGTCTAAGACAATTGTGATAAGAAGAAAATCACACTTCGCATTCAGCGCTCATGACTTTGGAATAATAATCTCCTGGCAAAAGCAGATAAAGTTTTGAAAGCACTTGGAAGGCAGGGAGGAGAATTTTCATACTTTAAATACGATGAAGTACGTGCAAGTTTGGATAGACAAGTTCTGGAAGCTCCACGGGCAGGCTAAGATTCAAAAAAAAAAAAAACGCCAGCAACCTGGTGGAGGTTTCATAGCTTCCCATTATCAAAACTGCTCTGCCATAAGTCGGAATCCAATCCAAGAATCATGTCAAGGGCTGGTTGTCTCCGTTTAGGTTTATGATACAGTAACACAACTGTGGAAGGGGCCAACGTGCTTAAAATATAACCAAATATGTTTCCGTGGGGTCAAGCAACAGAACTTGAGGCCAAAAGCACAGAATATTCTTGTGACCGAGCCCCAGCATACTGGATACAGTGTGTCTAAGTAGGTACTGTACACTGTCTCCCCTGCCGGCAGACCCTTGTCACTAAAAACCAGGAGCTGAAGCCTGTATCACATCCTCAGCAAGTATCTCCGGGGCTGGGAAGCGGTTAAGATCCAGCCATGGGAAAACTGGAAAGAGTATGGGAATCAGAAATTTTCGTTATTCCAAGCCCCATCGTATTTCCCCAAGTGCCGCCTATGTGCTGACTTCCTTAAAGACCCCCTGCAAAACCTTGATCCCCCCCAAAATAAACCCATTTGGAACTGAGACAAGGTGAGGTCAGCGACTGGTATCTATCAGCCATTTATCTGACTCTCCTTCGTTTCTCGCCTCGTGGGGGCCAAGCCTCCCCGCGAGGGTGAAGACAGGAGGCATGGAGGAAGGGAATGAAGGAGAAAAAGGAGAAAGGGGAGAGACCTCCGGGCCACACTTCTTTCTAGTATCAACAAAAAGAGAAGCCGCATACTGACCTAAATCATCTCTCAAAGGCGCTTTATAAATTACAGGGACAAAGGGAGGGGGTGGCGGGTGGCCTGGGAATCCTACAGACACCCTACCCTCTGACCCGCCCCCCTCCCCCTCCAGCACAAGGGAAGGGAGACAGAAAACAGAGCTCAACTCGGCCATTGGCGAGAAGCCCCCCCCCTCCCGTTTTCAATCGCCCATCCATCGGCCCCCTAGGAAAAAAATACATGTAAACACCATACCCACCCCCTGGGGCGGACACTCCCGGCCCGAGGTTCCTAGAACCGGAGGCCGGGGCATTTACTTAGTTAGATTTTTCTTGCTTACTCATTTCCCTCAAGCACCCAACCCCCCGTTCCCACTCCAAAACCCCGCTCCACCGCCTACCCCCACGGCTCCAGCCCCCAACAGAGCCCGGAGCCCCCGCGGCGGCCGCAGCCCCGCGCCGTCCCGGTCACTAACCTGCTGCTGTAAGGGCATTTCCGAACCCAGCCTGGCTCCGGGGGCGGTGGGGGGGCCGGCTGGAGAGGGGGCCCGGAGGGCCGAGCAGACCGGCGGCGCCGCGCGAGGGCGGGCGCCCGTGCTGGGGAGGGGGGTGAGGGGGAGCCGAGGGAGGGTGGCCGCGCGGGGGCGGGTGCGAGGGCGCCGGGACCGTCCCAGGCCAGGGAGCCGGCGAGCAGGAGGAAGTGGGTGCCCCCCTCTCCCCCTCCAGCGCCCCCTCCCGCCGCCGCCTCCTCCCCAGTCACAGGCGCGTCCTCCGCGCACGTGTGCGAAACGTCACCGGCGGGTCCCGGGGAGAGGGACAGACCCAGCCGGCGGGACGGGCACACGGCTGCCCCCGCCCTCCGCCACCGGGGGGCGGGGAGGGGGGCAGGGCGGGGAAGGAAGGGGCAAGGGGAGAGGCGGGTCAAGGGCAGGCCCGGGGCCCGGCGAGGAAGGCCCGGGCGCTCGGGCCACGCGAGCGCCGCCGCCGCCGCCGCCAGGATGCGCCCAGGCCGGGGCGCCGGCCCGCGAGTCCCTCGCCCCCCAGACAGCCCGCGCCCCAGCTCGCACCCGGCCTCCAGCCCCACCTCCCCCCCCCGCCCCTCTCCGCCTCCCCCACCCCTTTGTTGCCGGGAGTTCCAGATCCCGAAATGTGTCAAGCGCGGCATGGCAGAGCCCCTGCGCCCCGAGGTCGCCGCAGGGACCCCCGGCCGCCAGCGGGCCTGCGAGGCCGGCGGGGGGAGGGCGAGCACCCCACCTGTCCCCCCGGTTCCCAGCCCCCGGCGGCGCCCCACTCCCCAGTTCACTTACTCCCTTCCCCCCCCACCCCCTTCTCCATCCGGGGCGTGACCCCTTCCTACGCCCGAGAAAGAGGAAGCTTCGAGTTGGAGGGGAGGGGAGGGTGGGGGTAGGGAAAAGTGCTGGAAAAGAAGGGGGGCCCGCGAAAAGTTTCCGAGTGTTTGACGCGGTCCGCGCCTAGGCAGTCCCCGCTGCCCCGCGCGCCCGGCGGAGCCCCCCGACCCTCCGGGCGCGGGGGGCCGGGCGCGAGGCTAACAATGAGGCCCCCGCGGCGCTCGGCCCCGAGGCGGCCCGCAGCGCGCCCACCACCCCGCGCCGAGCAGCCCACCTCCCGCCCGGGCTGGGGACGGTGGGGACCGGAGGGCATTACCGGAGGGCCGCCGCCGCCGCGTCCCAGCGCTGGTGGCTGCTGCAGCAGCCCGGCTCTGCCGGAGGGTCCGTGCGGCGTGGTGTAGAGGAGGCTGCCGGCGGTGAGCTCCGCGCCGGGGGCACTGGGGAGCAGGGGCCCGGCGGCGCCCGCGCCGCTGTGCAGGGAGGAGGAACAGGAGGTGGTGGACGTGTTCGTGGTGAGGATCTGGAGGTACGCGCCCGGGGCGGCGGCGGCGGCGGCGGGGAAGCCGGGGCTGGCCAGCAGTGCCCTTTTGTCCATGGAGGCTGTTGCGGCGGCGGCGGCGGCGACAGCCGCCCCCTCCCCACCCCCGGCGGTCACCAGGTACTGCTCCAGGGCGGGCTGGATCCCCTTTCTCATCTCTCGCTCCTGCTCTTTTTATTGCTATGGTCTATTCATGTATTGTTTTCAATTTCTTTTATTATTTGCAGTCGGAGTTTCCAAGTCTCTCCTCCTTCTCTCCTCCCCGCCCGGCGCTTCCGAGCCCCTTCTCTCTCGTTTCTTTTTATTTTTCCGCACCGCACGGGCCCCGGGGGCCAAAAATAATCGGGGCTCTGGAGAGAGGAGGGTCCCGGCCGCACGGATATCGGGCCCCGAGGGGGGATGGAGGCGTCGGGGGCGGCCGATGCAACGGATTGCGAGGCGGCGGCGGCAGCCCGGGTGCTGCGGCCGGCAGCTGAAAAATGGCTCCAGGAAGCTGCTGCTGACAATGAATGAAGGGATACGGTTTACGCGCCAAGGTCCTCCCGCGAAACTCAGATTTCCCGCCGGCTTTTCAAACCATATTTGCATATCCCCGCCCCTCAACCCGCCGAGGACCGTTCCCACAGCCCATTGGGCCCCCGGCTCCTCGCTTGAGTCCCAATCGCGGCGCAGGGCCGCGACTGGCTGGTTTCCATTGGCTGCCTCGCCTCACGGTTACCGGGGCGACAGGGGCCTCATTTGCATAGGCCTCCTCGATTGGCTAGGGGAGAGCAGGGCTTTTTAGGAGGTGGGGCAAAAGCCTTTCCTTCTCTCCCACGGAAAGCCACGCCCTGCCCAAGCTCCGCCCCGGCCCCGCCCTCGCGCCGGGCGGGGTCTGCTGACCTGGGCAGGCGCTCGGCGCCTCGCAGGCTCCGCGTCCGTCTGGTCCGGGGCACAAGTTTCGCTTTTAGAAATTGTCAAGGTGACCAGGGGGGACACTTGCGGGAATTCGCTCTCCTTTGGCCACTCAGTGTAATAGATGAACAACAGCTGGAGATTCTCCCAAATAGGTTTCAGAGGCAAGTGGGACCACGCGGACGATGCCTGGCAGGTGGGAACTGAGCCCTTTAAATCGTGGGTTTCTCTTTTCCTGAAATCCAACCAGTGCCGCGGCGAGAGCGGAGCCCGAGGCCCAGGCTGATAGACAGAAGCATGTGGGCCGACGGGGACCGTGCGGGCCGAAGGTTCGGCTGCCGTGACCGCGGGCACCACTTTAGTTAGCCTTCCAGATCATTCCTGGCGGCTTCCTTAGTAGCCGGGATGGGGGGTTAAGTAAAAAATTAAACTCTGAAAGGCTTTGAGCAAAAGCTTACCACGAGTATGGGTTTGGAGTCCAGCCACACCTCCTCCCCTCCCCACCCCCTCCGCTGGCCCAGAAGCACCCAGGGCGGTTAATCAGGGCTGACCCGGGACCGATCTGCGGGTCTCTAATCCGCCAAGCAGTAATCCGAAGAAGCACCCGCTTCCCACCGTGACGTCTCGCTCCCAGCAAACGCCCAACGCCCGGCACCACCGGCGCTTTACAGTCTCGGTTTCCTACCAGGTTCTCCGACTGAAGGCAAACGCGACGATCCAGACCCATCCCAAAACATTTTAAAAGATTTTGCCTTTCCTTTCCTTTCTTTATTTCAGTAAACTAGACATTGTCACCAGAAGCCTATTAAGTTACTGTCAAATGTATTTCTGTACGGATGCCAGCTATACGTGGATCTTAAAATTGAACACTGCTTCTGTGAGATAGGACCGGAAAAGGGACGCCCGCAGGATGGTGGGGAAAGGTGTCCGGGTCAGTCAGTCATTTGCAGGCCCCGTCCCTGAGAATCCTACAAACGAGCTGCTAAACTGGTGTTGGGGGGAGGGGGGGTGATGAGGGCTGTGATTCTTTTCAAACATTTTTAAACTTTTTAAAATTTATTTTTTAATTTACATCCAAGTGAGTTAGCATATAGTGTAACAATGATTTCAGGAGTAGGTTCCTTAATGCCCCTTACCCAGTTAGCCCATCCCCCCTCCCACACCCCCTCCAGCAACCCTCTGTTCTCCATATTTAAGAGTCTCTTATGTTTTGTTCCCCTCCCTGTTTTTATATTATTTTTGCTTCCCTTCCTTTATGCTCATCTGTTTTGTATCTTCAAGTCCTCATATGAGTGAAGTCATATATTTGTCTTTGACTAATATCACTTAGCATAATACCCTCTAATTCCATCTATGTAGTTGCAAATGGCTAGATTTCATTCTTATTGATGGCCAAGTAATACTCCGTTGTGTACACACACACACACACACACTCTCTCTCCACATCTTTTTTATCCATTTATCCACCAATGGATATTTGGGCTCTTTCCATACTTTGGCTATTGTCGATGGTGCTGCTATAGACATTGGGGTACATGTGTCCCTTCAAAACAGCACACCTGTATCCCTTGGATAAATACATAGTAGTGCAATTGCTGGGCCATAGGGTAGTTATATTTCTAATTTTTTGAGGAACCTCCATACTGTTTTCCAGAGTGGCTGCACCAGTTTGCACTCCCACCAGCCGTGCAAAAGAGATCCTCTTTCTCTGCATCCTTGCCAACATCTGTTGTTGGAGGGCTGTGATTCTTAAAGCCCACATGCAAAACTTTATTATTGTTATCGATAATAATAATTTCCAAAAGCTCATATATTCAGTCTTATGAAAAGCCTGACCGGATATGTCAGTTCAAGCTAGGACTCCTTAGTACTTTCAGTCCTGTTATCTAGGCTGAAACAGGATGGGCTAAAAGTACTCTTAAAGCTTGCAACCAGGCTCAGGAAGGTAGGTGAGCAAGCCAGTGAGGGACACACGGGCTAGTGCTCAAACATTTATGGACGCTCTTTCATAAAACTGACACTATCTTTAGGGCAGATTAGGTGGTACTCAAAGGGCATCAATTCCTGGTTGGATGAGGGGCCTAACGTATCGGCAGTTTCCTTGACCTTATGCCATCAGTGTTGCTTTCCGCCGTGGGTCACTGCCGAGGAACTCAGTACTGTAACCACTCAGATTATACCACCTGTAGAACATCACTGGCTGCATGCATTCGGTGGTGGGAGGGACAGTTGTGGACATGCAGTATTAAGATTAGAGACAAGCCCAGGATTTGGAACTGGGCACAAAAATCCCTACCAGGGCTCTCCACAAGTGATTATGTTGAGTACGGCCCAGTCACAAAGGATCGAGTGTTACAATCCAGATCCACACCTGTGCTTCTTGTTGAGAAAGCCTTGAAATACTTATTCTACTTGAGCCAAGTTATAGTTTTTAGCATAGGGCATTTGGAAGAAAACAATGTGACATTTTAATATCTAGCAAACCCCAGGATGAAGTGGTAGAGAGAAGGGTCCGAAGAGAGAAGAGGAGGTGATGGAAAACGAGATGCTAAAATTTGAGGTAGGCTATTGATTTGCAGAGAGGCAGCATGTTTTCATAGAGAGATAATGGGCTTTGGAGCCAGAGTGATCTGGGCTTAAATTACAGCTCTGCCACTTGCTGGTTCTACAACTTTAATCTTTAAAAGCCTGTTTTCTCCTATGTTAAGTGGGAACTCCTACAGCAATGCCCATATTACAAGGTGGCGATGAAAAGCGGCAATAATAAATGTAAAGTGCCAGGCGTATAGCAGGTGCTCAGTAAGTGGTAGCTGTTTGATTCTCCTTAATGGTGTGGTTTGCAGCTCTGTCGTCCAGTCTGACTCCCAGCCTCCAATCTTCCTGTTGCCTCTGGACGTCCACATGCTGTGGCAGCAGGGCTTTGTCCCCGAGTAGGAGCACAGTCGTGTCCTGGCTACGAGGGATTATAGCATCCTGACTCAGAAGTTCAGGATAATAAAATCAAGTGAGCTCTGCCACTCACCCCACGACCCACCCCATCTGTTAATGGCCAGCTTCTGGCTGGTTCCTGAGTCTGAGCCTTCATGACCTTCCCTTGAAGGTTAGATTGTTCCAGCGCTAGAGCCAGACAACTCTTGCCTTCCTCTTGCTCTGACAGTGGCCCCAAACAGCTGGTTGCAGAATTGGCCCGTGTAGTTGAATGGTGGCCCCTCAAAAAACAAAAACAAAAAACACGTCTTTATCCTAAACTCTAGAACCTGTATTGTGAACTTATTTGGAAAAAGGAATCTTTGCAGATGTAATGAAGTCAAGAATCTCAAGGTAAGATCATTCGGAATTACCTGGGTGAGCCCTAAATCCAATGGCCTGTATCCTGGTAAGAGACACCTAGAGGAAAGACGCAGAGGGGAGGAGAGGCTTTGTGAAGATGGAGGCAGAGGTTGGAATGAGCAGCTGCAAGTCAGGAAACGCCATGAGCCACCAGAAGCTGTAAGAGGCGAGGAGTAGCACCTCCCACGGAGCCTACAGAGGGAGCAGCACCCCTGCCCGGCACATGTAGATTTTGGACATCTGGCCTCTAGACGTGTAATAGAATAAGTTTCAATTGTTTTGAGCCACCCAACTTGTTAATTTACTACGGCAGCCCTGGGGAACTAATGCAGTGTGTTAGCCTGCCTACCTGAAGCTCAGACCTCTTAGCTGCTACTCACCTTGTTTCATGTTGCTACTAACACCAATGACAGTATCAGCCTGGGCTATGGCCCCTGTTGAAGATTTTTCGAAGTATGATTTGTTGCACACTTATGGAAGGAGTTTGTAAAAATGCAGATTCCCGAGCACTACCCAAACCTAATGAGTCCTTTGAGGCAGAGCCCAAGAATCTTATTTAACAATGCCCTCCAGGTAATTTCTTCAAGCACTAGAGATGCAGAGCCAGAGTCAGCTGTATGACTTTGGACTTCTTTCCATTATTTCCTTTTCTAGCTACAGCCGGGGTTGCCATTCTTGTGTGTAAATGCCTTGATGGGTGTTTCTTATCTTCCTGACTCTTCTCATTCTGCCAGTTTACATAACGAGTTCTGAATTCTTATTCACTTGGGCACACATACTGTGTGTGTGTATATATATATATATGTGTGTGTGTGTGTGTGTATATATATATATGTATGTATATATATATATGTATGTATATATATGTGTGTGTATGTATGTGTATGTATATAAACATATGAAGTTTGATGTTACGATCTTCTCTAAAAGTCTTCATTTCCTTTTTTATTAAAAAATTTTTCAAAATTTTAATTATTTATTTTTGAGAGAGAGTGAAAGCAAAAGTGGGGGAGGGGCAGAGAGGGTGAGAGACAAAGGATCTGAAGCAGGCTCTAGGCTCCATTCTGAGAGCAGAGAGCCCGATGCAGGACTCAAACTCATGAACTGTGAGATCATGACCTGAACTGAAGTTAGATGCTTAACTGACTGAACCACCCAGGCATCCCAAAAGTCTTTGTTTTCAATTTCAAATTACAATTTTGCCAACATCCATAAGGTCAATATAAATAATACCCAAGAAACAGTACCGTTAAACCGTTTTGTGGCAATTCAGCGTTAAGTCTTCAGATAGAAAAATTGTAGGCTGAGGAAATTAAAGAAACTGCTCATGAGCCCAGAAAATCTTTGGAACATCTAACATTTAAAATTGTGCCTTTTGCGGGGCGCCTGGGTAGCTCAGTCAGTTAAGCGTCCGACTTCGGCTCAGGCCATGATCTTGTGATTGGTGGGTTCGAGCCCCACATAGGGCTCTGTGCTGACAGCTCAGAGCCTGGAGCCTGCTTTGGATGCTGTTTCCCTCTCTCTCTGCCCCTTCCCGCCTCTCAAAAATAAACATTAAAAAAAATTAAAAAGAAAAAATAAATAAAATTGTGCCTCTAAGTCCAGTTCAGACAAGTCTGGTTACCACATTGGATTTAGAGTGTATGGCTTTAAATTTTAGAGTCTGGAGAAGATTAGTTTAAGAATTTAAAGTTTTTGTAGTGCAGTTCAGTTTGTTGCCCATATAGAAATAAGATTCTCTGTTTTTACCTTCCTGGTTAGGAAGAGGAGCATGTCTGTAAGCCACTACCACATCAAACACTAATAACAAAATTTCTAGGTGCTTATCCTAGAAAATTGACCATTATAGTTATTATAGATTGTGGTTTAGAGTGTAGTTTCTTATCTTCAGCTCTTTGTCCAGGAAGGTACTGTTTGGATAGAATTTTTGCACTTTTAAATAAATCTAGGATGAACTTTAGGCACAGACCATGGCTTTCAATCCCATCTACTGAATCTGTATCTCTGGAGTCCAAGAATATGCCTTATAAATAGGATCATTGTGATGCAGGTGGTCCACAGGACACACTTGGAGAAATAGCCACACAGGCATCCATCCATGACCTAGAAATCTCTGCCCTATAAATTGGTTTCTTTGGCAGCTATGACATAGAACATACTCTTGTAGGTAGTATCTTTTGAGTAGCTAATGTTACCATTGTTAGGGTAAGTGTTTATTTAGACTGTACTGTGATTGCAAATTGCCTCTTACTAAAGCTTTTCCTGGTCACTTAACAAGGAATGCTATGGAGACAAATTAGATGAGTGGAAAAGAAAAGTATGATCTCAAAGGGTGTGTTTCCTTGCCTTTTTGAAACAGATTTTTTAAAATTTATTTTTTTAATTTACATCCAAATCAGCATATAGTGCAACAATGATTTCAGGAGTAGATTCCTTAATACCCCTCACCCATTTAGCCCATCCCCCTCCCTCAACCCCTCCAGCAACCCTCTGTTTGTTCTCCATATTTAAGAGTCTCTTATGTTTTGTTCCCTTCCCTGTTTTTATGTTATTTTTGCTTCCCTTCCCTTATGTTTATTTGTTTTGTATCTTAAAATCTTCATATAAGTGAAGTCATATGATATTTGTCTCTCTCTAATTTCTCTTAGCATAATACCCTCTACTTCCATCCATGTAGTTGCAAATGGCAGGATTTCATTCTTTTTGGTTGTCTAGTAATACTCCATAGTGTGTGTGTGTGTGTGTGTGTGTGTGTGTGTGTGTGTGTGTGTGTGTGTGTGTATACATATATATATATATATATATATATATATATATATATACACATATATATATATACACACACCACATCTTCTTTATCCATCCATCCACCGATGGACATTTGGGTTCTTTCCATACTTTGGCTATTGTTGATAGTGCTGCTATACACATTGGTTTATAAACATAGTTGCAAGTGCCCCTTCAAAACAGCACACCTGTATCCCTTGGATAAATACCTAGTAGTGTAATTGCTGGGTCGTAGGGTAGTTCTATTTTAAAATTTTTGAGGAACTTCCATACTGTCTTCCAGAGTGGCTGCACCAGTTTGCATTCCCACCAGCAGTGCCAAAGGGTTCTTCTTTCTCTGCCTCCTCACCAACATCTGTTGTTGCCCGAGTTGTTAATGTTAGCCATTTAAGAGATGTGAGATGGTATCTCATTGTGGTTTTGATTTGTATTTCCCTGACAATGAGTGATGTTGAGCATTTTTTTTATGTGTCAGTTGGCCATCTGGATGTCTTCTTTGGAGAAATGTCTATTCATGTCTTTTGCCCATTTCTTCCCTGGATTATTTATTTTTTTGAGTGTTGAATTTGATAAGTTCTTTACAGATTTGGATACTAACCCTCTATCTGATAAGTCATTTGCAAATATCTTCTCCCATTCTGATGGTTGCCTTTTAGTTTTGCTGATTGTTTCCTTTGCTGTGCAGAAGCTTTTTATTTTGATGAGATCAAAACAGATTTTTACTGAAACAAAAAGTAGAGACAGAACCCAAACAACACAAATGTATGGATTAATGAATTATTATCAGGTGAACACCCTTGTAACCACCACCCAGGTCAAGAACTGGAACTTGACCTGAAGTCATGTTCATATGCTCCATCCTGATCACAGCCCCATCCTCCCACCCAAAGAAACCATTAGCTTGATGTTTTTAGTCTTCGCTTCCCTGTATTTTTTTTTTAAGTTTCATCACCCAAATATGTATCTTTAGGAACTATAGTTTCGTCTTCCCCATTTCAAAATATGTTGACGTGCTTTTTTAAGTCTCTTTTATTTTATTAGTTTTTTAAAGGCTATTTATTTATTTTTGAGAGAAACAGAGACAGTACAAGTGGGGAGGGACAGAGAAAGAGGGAGAGAGAGAGAATCCCAAGCAGGCTCCACACTGTCAGCACAGAGCCAGACATAGGGCTCAAACTCATGAAACTGTGAGATCATGACCTGAGCTGAAACCAAGAGTCAGACACTTAGCCAACCGAGCCACCCAGGTGCCCCTAAGTCTCTTTTAATGGTTCTTCATCTATCCTTTTATTTTCCTTACAATTTATCTTGAAGCCTGTAGTGGGTTGAATGGTGGCCCCTCCCAAAAGATATGTCCACTGGAACCTTTGAGCCAGACCTCTGACCTTGTTTAGAAAATGGTCTTTGCAGAATAATTACTGTAAAGATCTCAAGGTGAGATGACCTTGGGTTAGGATGAGCCCTAAATCCAATGTCCATTATTTTAGAAGAAGACAGGAGAAACACAGAGGAGATATGGAAGCAGAGGCAGAGAATGAAGTGATGGGCCCACAAACAAGGCACACCACGGGTTGCCTGCAGTCACCAAAAGCTAGGAGAGGGGCACGGAGCTGATTCTCCCTCAGAAGCCTCCAGAAGGAAATGACCCTGCCAACGTCTTGATTTTAGCTCTCTAGCCTCCCAAACTAGGAAAGAATAGATTCCTGATGTTTTAAGCCACCTAATGCGTGGTCATTTGTTACGCACCAGCCCTGGGAACTCATTCAAAGAGCTTGGGCCATTTGATGTCCAGGCCTGAATTTGACAGAATTTGGCACACTCATGGTGCCGGTTAACCATGTTCCTCTGTCCTCTGCATTTCCTGCAGATTTGCAGCGGGATCCACAGTATGGACCAGACTCAGATTTGATTCCTCTGGCAAACCCAAGGCACACAATGTCGGTTTGTCCCTTGTTCTGTGATCTTAGCAATCATTTGTGCTCCTTATTTTCTTTTACCCCCACGATACTTGTCCTCAGTCCTTTTCTGCATGTGAACTTCGCTTTCTTGGTCTTGAAGAATGAGAAGGGTTCAGATAAGCTTGTCTGTCTTCACGGAGCTCTGTCTTCGATGGTTATCATGAAGATGAGGGCTCACCTCCTGAGATTTTCTCCATCCCCACTTCTGTCTAGTCTAGATCTTCCCTTCTCTTCTTATGCTTGTCCCTGTCCTGGTCAGTTCAGACCCAGTACCTCATCTTCAGAGAGAGCCCTGAGGGTCAGCTCTGAGAGGCAGAGGCTAGCTGGCTCTAGTCCATCCAGAACCTCCAACTAGTGTTCTTGCTCTCAGCCGCTCCTGGGGGGCAGAACCCCCCTCAGTTTCTGCTGCCTTTCCCATGTCACCCCACCCACGCCTCCGAGAAGGTCTGCTGGTTCTTTTGGGAGCTTCTCCTGTTCGTTGGTCCATCAGGCACTCCCCTCTTCTCTCCTTCTTTCTCAGACGCAGGTGCTGATACCATGCAAGCTCTTAAGGCTATTGATGGTCTGTTCCCACCCACCCCTTTGTGTTTTGAGCCTCGCGGGGTTACTCTGCCACCAAATTTTGTCATAAACATTGCTCGTGGGTTTCTGGTTTTCCTATTTGGCCGTCCTTTCTGTTTTCATGTGAGGGTAAGAAGAGATTGAAGAACAATTGCTGCTTCGTCGCCACCTTCAGATTTATTTTTCCTTTTTTTTAAGTTTTAGTTTTAACTTTACTTAGTTAACTTATAGTGTTATATGAGCTTCAGGTATACAGTATAGTAACTCAGCCAATCCCCATCACCACCTTCACCCATACCCCAACCCTCCCTTCTGGTAGGAAGGGAGTTTGTTCTCTGTCGTTAACAATCTGTTTCTTGTTTGTGTCTCTCTCACTTTTTTCCACTTTTGCTCAGTTGTTTCTTAAATTCCACATATGAGTGAGATCATGTGGTATTTTTCTTTCATGGATTTATTTTGCTTGGCATAATACTCTCTAGTCCCATCTATGTTGTTGCAAAAGGCAAGAGTTCATTTCTATGGCTGACTAATATTCCATTGTGTGTGTATATCACCTCTTCTTTATCTATTCCCTATTGATGGACACTTGGGCTGCTTCTCTGGTTTGGCTGTTGTAAATAATACTGTGATAAACATAGGAGTGTATGTGTCCCTTTGAATTAGTATATATTTTTTTGTATTCTTTGGGTAAACACCCTTACTTTCCCTGTTTTTTAATTATTGTTACTTGAGAAAGAGAGAGAGAGCAGGGGGAGAGGGGCAGAGGGAGACAGAAAATCTTAAGCAGGCTCCATGCTCAGCCTGGAGCCCAATATGGGGATCAATCCCATGACCCTGGGATCATGACCTGAGCCAAAATCAAGAGTTGGACACTCAACTGACTGAGTCACCCAGATGCCTGTGCACCCTCTTACCTTTCCTTTTAACCAGATTTATTTTGAATCCACTACATTTGATTGTCACAAAAACAGTGCCATGAAGGCATACATTTCCATAAGCGTTAAGAGAAAGGAAAGCTATGAGCTGTATTCTTTCTGGGTTATCAAGATAGAACTTGAAAAAGTGAGCTGAGGAGAAGTGGAGCCGAGATACTTAATTTTACTTAGGCAGTGACTCCAGTGAGATATAGTATAGGAGGCAGTCTGTTTGTACCTCTTTCTTGTGAGCTTTAAATAGGAAACATTGTTGCACATCACAAATGAGCGTGTGGCTAGAAAATTGCTTTTTCTTTTCCACCTTGGTTTCCGGGACAGCATTCCCTCTGGTTTCCCATTCGACCCTCCTGACTTTCTGGGACCCTTCAATGGTTTCATTTTCTTTATTCTCTTAAAAATCTCTTTTTCGACTTTCTTCTCCTCCTGTTTTACACATTCTCCCTGGATGATATTTTTAAATAATTATTATAGTAAAATATATAATATAATATTTATTATTTTTACGTCTTGTAAGTGTGCAATTCGGTGGCATTAAATACATATGATGTTGTGTCACCATCGTGACTATGTATACCCAAAAGTTTTTAATTATCCCCAACAGACCATCCCCCCTTCCCTCCGTCCCTGGTAATCCCCATGCTACTCTCAGCCTTTGTGAATTTGACTACTCTAGGTACCACATATAAGTGGTATATACAGTGTTAGTCCTGTGTCTTGTTTATTTCACTTAGCATAATGTTTTGAAGTCCATCCATGTTGTAAGGGATATCAAAGTTTTATTCCTTTTCATGGATGAATAATATTCCATTGAATGTATGTGCCACAATTTGTTTATTCATCTATTGATGGACTCCGGGGTTACTTCCACCTCTTAGATATGGTAAATAATGTTGCCGTGATGTTAGTCTACACATATCTGTTCAAGTCCATGCTTTCAGTTCTTTGGGGTACATACCTAGTAGTGGAATTTCTAGGTACTATGGATGTTCTATGTTTAACTTTTTGAGCAAGTTCCTGGACAGTCTTGACTTTACCTGTAATTTCAACACAGTCTAGATGGTGTTGTTCAGTAGAACCTTCTGAAACGATGGGAATGTTCTATAATTCCATACTGTCAGATACAGTAGCCATTAGCTACATGTGGCTAATGATTGCAGGAAATGAAGCTTAGTATGCTTAATAAATTGAATTTTTAAGATTTATTTTGCAACATAGTGTTATTAACCATAATCATTATGCCATACATTACATCCCCATAACTTACTTATTTTATACCTGGAAATTTGTACCTTCTGACCCCCTTCACCCATTTAGTAAACTTAAAATCAAATTTATATAGGCACATGAGGGGGGCACCTGGGTGGCTCAGTCAGTTAAGCGTCTGACTTTAGCTCAGATCATGATCTCACGGTTCATGGGTTTGTGCCCCGCGTCAGGCTCTGTGGTGACAGCTCAGAGCCTGGAGCCTGCTTCAGATTCTGTGTCTCCTTTTCTCTCTGCCTACCCTCTCCCGGTTATGTTCTGTCTCTGTATCTCAAAAATAAATAAATGTTTAAAAAATTTAAAAAATAGGCACAAGTGACTTAGCAGATCAAATAACATATACTTATAGGCTGTGACTTTTTCTAATTCTGTATTTCCAACTTGGCCATTTTTCCTGAATTTCACATATGAACTTCTACTGTGTTTTCATGAACATATCCTTGATTCGCATGATCTTTATTTCTTTTGTGAACTATTGCTGCAGAATTTGAATTCATTTCCTAATGTGAAATTGGCATCAAACTCCAGTCAATTCTACTGCCAAAATGATCTTGTCTACATCACCTCAAGACACTTTAACTGGATCTAGACTGTCTACTGGGCAATGAGATCTAAGTGAAGTTCCTAAAACGTTAGTCTGACAAACTTTGTCTTTCTGAGACTCCTCATGACCTGATGAATTAAGACCGAATTCCTTACCTTAGCCTACAGTTTCTCAGGTTCTCTCGCATTTCATTTCACATCATTTTCCAACAGGCAACAAGACTCCAGCTGTACCAAACTACCTGGAGTTCCTCAAATGCTCTCTCCCACGTCCATTTCTGCTACAGCTGTTACTCTGCTTGAAAATGCCCATCACTTCTGTCAAAATTATACAGTTACTCATCTTTTAAGGCTCAGCTCAGGGAACACCTCCTCTTTGTAGATTCCTCCGATCACATTCCCCCCCCCGACAATATTTTTCATCCATCCAATAGTGTGTATTGAGCATGTACTTTGTGTCAGACCAGTTTACAAACAGTGGCTGTGAGTGAGAAGCAGATAGACTGAAAAGTGTCTTCATCAAGCTTGAAGATAGGGACTAACAAATAGGGAATAATAATAATAATGACATAGTTATAGCTATATTTAATCATCATACATAATAAGTGCTGTGGTGTGAGACAGTACATGGTGCTCTTAAAGAACTGCAGAAGGATACCTCACCTGGGCTTAGTGAGAACTTAGGGAAGGCTTCCTGGAGGAGGAAATGGAGGGATGGATAGGAATTGTTCAGGTAGTAAAGCATGGGAGCAGGGAACATGAATGCATGGCTTCTTGAAAGCAATGAAGGTGGTTCAGCAGGAGATTATGGAGTACTTTATAAATGAGTATCAAGACATTTGGAATTTATCCTGAAGGCAATGAGAAGCTATTGAGACAATGTGTGACGTGATAAGATCTGGTCTAAGAAGGACTCCTCTGGCCACAGTATGTGGAATGTACTGTAGGGGCCAGGACTATGGCAATAATCCAGGTCAGCGAACCATGCTCCAGGTCAAATCCGGCCCATGATCTGCCTTTAGACACTCTGCAATCTAAGAATGGTTTTTTTATCCTTTTTACATTTTTGAATGGCTGAAGAAAAATCGAAAGAAGACTATGTCCCAAGACACAGTAAAAAGTAAATCAAATTCAAAGTTTGGTTTTTGTCAATAAAGTTTTATTAGAGCATAGGCAAGCCCGTTTGTTTACACATCGTCTATGGCCGCCTTCAGTCTACAAACATAGAGTTGAGTCATTGCACCACAGTTGAACCCACCAAGGTGAAAATGTTTATCTGACCCTTCACAGAAAAAGTTGGCCAACCTCTGATCTAAGTGAAATATCACAGTGAATTAGACCAGGCTACCCAAGCAGATGTAGACGCCTCATCTTTTCCACAGCATGTGAATTAATATGGTAACCTATCAGTGTTTTTTTTTTAATTGTTTTTTTTTTTCTCTTCCATTAAACTGTGGACATCTTCAGAGCAGATATTTTTCTTTAGTTAACCTTGTCTCTCGGTATTTAGCATTCTGTCCTTGCTTAGTAAATGTTTGTTGGATAAGTAGACGTATGTGGGTTTATATGTCTTTGACACCCATGTATAGATACACAGAAAGCATCTGCTGCATTTCCTTGCTGCCAGGAACCCTGCGATTTAGTTGAAGCTGAGCCCCTTTACCCCCTCTCCAGAGGTGGCAAGGTGACTCAGGCCTGTCCAGTAAGTCTTTTTTAAGTCTTTGCTTTTAATACTTGGAAACTCATAGAGCCATCTTTCCTTTCATTTACTATTGCCTAGAGTTGACCTTACTTTCTTTTTTTTTTTTTTTTTACAAATAGTTTATTGTCAAATTAGTTTCCACATAACACCCAGTGCTCATCCCCACAAGTGCCCCGCTCCATGCCCATCCCCCCTCCCCCCCACATCCATCAGTCCTCAGTTTTTGTCAGCATTCAAGAGTCTCTCATGGTTTGCCTCTCTCCCTTTCCCCCACCATTTCCGCCCTTCTTCTCCCCCTTGGTCCTCTGTTAAGTTCCTCCTAATCCTCCTATACATGCACACATATGATATTTGTCCTTCTCTGCCTGACTTATTTCGCTCAGCATAACACCCTCAAGGTCCATCCATGTTGCTACACATGGCCAGATTTCATTCTTTCTCATTGCCATGTAGTATTCCATGGTATAGATAAACCACATCTTCTTGATTCATTCACCCGATGATGGACACTTAGGCTCTTTCCATGTTTTAGCTATTGTGGAGAGAGCTGCTATGAACATTCAGGTACATGTGCTCCTATGCTTCAGCACTCCTGTATCCCTTGGGTAAATTCCTAGCAGTGCTATTGCTGGGTCATAGGGAGTTCTATTGTTAGTTTCCTGAGGAACCTCCACACTGTTTTCCAGAGGGGCTGCACCAGTTTACATTCCCACCAACAGTGGAGGAGGGTGCCCGTTTCTCCACATCCTCGCCAGCATCTAGAGTTCTCTGTTTTGCTCATTTTAGCCACTCTGACTGGCGTGAGGTGGTATCTCAGTGTGGTTTTGATTTGTATTTCCTGATGAGGAGGGATGCTGAGCATCGTTTCATGTGTCTGTTGGCCATCTGGATGTCCTCTTTGGAGAAGTGTCTGTTCATATCTTCTGCCCATTTCTTCACTGGGTTGTTTGTTTTTCGGGCGTGGAGTTTGGTGAGTTCCTTGTAGATTCTGGATATCAACCCTTTATCTGATATGTCATTTGCAACTATCTTTTCCCATTCCATTGGTTGCCTATTAATTTTCTGGGTTGTTTCCTTTGCTGTGCAGAAGCTTTTAATCTTGAGGAGGTCCCAACAGTTTATTTTTGCTCTTAATTCCCTTGCTTTTGGGGATGTGTCAGGTAAGTAGTTGCTGCAGTGGAGGTCAAGGAGGTTGTTTCCTGCTTTCTCCTCTAGGGTTTTGATGGTTTCCTGTCTCACGTTCAGGTCCTTTATCCATTTTGAGTTTATTTTTGTGCATGGGGTGAGAAAATGATCTAGTTTCATTCTTCTGCATGTTGCTGTCCAGTTCTCCCAACACCGTCTGTTAAAAAGGCTGTCTTTTTTCCATTGGATATTCTTTCCTGCTTTGTCAAAGATCAGTTGGCTGTATACTTTCGAGTCAACTTCTGAGTTCTCAATTCTGTTCCATTGGTCTATGTGTCTGTTTTTGTGCCAATACCATACTGTCTTGATGATGACAGCTTTGTAGTAGAGGCTAAAGTCTGGGATGGTGATACCTCCCGTTTTGGTTTTATTTTTCAGGATTACTTTGGCTATTGGAGGTCTTTTTTGGTTCCATACAAATTTTAGGATAGTCTGTTCTAGTTTTGATAAGTATGCTGGTGCAATTTTGATTGGAATTGCATTGAATGTGTAGATAGCTTTGGGTAGTAATGACATCTTAACTATATTTATTCTTCCTATCCATGAGCATGGAATGTTTTCCATTTCTTTGTGTCTTCTTCAATTTCCTTCATAAGTTTTCTATAGTTTCCATCATACAGATCTCTTGTATCCTTGGTTAGGTTTATTCCGAGGTATTTTATGGTTTTTTGTGCTATTGTGAATAGGATCAGTTTCTTGATTTCTCTTTCTGTTGCTTAATTGTTGGTGTATAAAAATGCAACCAATTTCTGTATGTTGATTTTGTACTTTGCAACTTGGCTGAATTCTTGGATCAGTTCTAGCAGGCTTCTGGTGGAGTCTGTCGGGTTTTCTATGTAGAGTATCATGGAGTTGACCTTACTTTCATCCTGCCCCAAACTGGAGGGATATCCATGGGGAAAAGTGAAAGTTTCTCCCTCTAGCTACTCACTAGTCCTGCTCTTGTGTGGTATATAGAACCTAATGTCAAGGGTGGGCAGGTGGATTACAGCATCCTGGTGCTTCTTGAAATGCCCTTGTGTAGAGAAGAAGCTCTACAAGAAACAAACAGGAAAGGTAAAAGAACAGCAAATGCAAAAGGTGGAAGGCAAGAAGAAGAAAAGAAAGAGGTACAATGTGGAACTGCGGCAGTGCGATGGACAATTACCTGAAATGCTGTGTCTTCACACAAGAGGAATCTAAGATGAGGGGTAGGCACTTTGGAAGGAATACTACAATTTTTAAGACATTGGATATGATTTATCAAATGTAAAATCATCTGAATTTGTGAGTGCTTTACAGATAATAAAGTCTTCTGCTTTTACACTGAAATATTTTAATTTTGCAAGTAATATATGGGTACATACTTGTTTAAAAATTTTAAAACTAGGGGCGCCTAGGTTGTTCAGTCGGTCGAGTGTCTGACTGCAGCTCAGGTCATGCTCTCACCACTGGTGGGTTTGAGCCCTGATTGGGCTCTGTGCTGACGGTTGAGAGCCTGGAGCCTGCTTCGGATACTGTGTCTCCCCCTCTCTCTGCCCCTCCCATGCTCATGCTCTGTCTCTCTCTGTTTCTCAATAATAAATAACTGTTAACCAAAAAAAATTTTTTTAATTAAAAAAAATATATATATACAACAAAGAGCTAGGCTAGGTGCTTTTACCCTCTGTAACACAGTGGTGTCTTTAACCTTCTGAAAAACCTAGGTATTTTTACCCTCTCTAACACAGAGGATTATAGAGATATAACGTCCAGCATAGTCTCATACGTGCTAGATGGCAAAGCCAAATTTCTGGCTCGAATGTTCACACTCTTGACTCAAGAATCCTTCTGGAACCCGTGCCACTCTAAAGGGGAGCCCAGTGGCCTATACACACAGCTCGAAAGTGGAACACTGGCTTAAACTGAGTAGCCAGCTTCTCCAGAGAGCAGTGCCTGGTTTCCAAGTCATTCTCAAATGAGACTGCAGATCCCAAATGTTGTGGGCTAAATTGTGTCCCCCTAAAAAAGACACCATCAAAATTCTAACCCCTGACACATTAGAATGTGACTCCATTTGGAAATAAGGTCCTTGCAGATATAATTGATTAAGCTAAGTGAGGTCATACAGGAGTAGAGTGGGCCCTTAGTTCAATGTGACTGGTGGTCTTATAAGAAGATAGCCAGATGAAAACACAGAGACACAGGGAAAATTCATCTGATGATGAAAGCAGAGATTGGATTGTGCAGCTACAAGCCAAGGAATGCCAAAGATTGCCAAGAAACTACCAGAAGCTAGAAGAGATAAGGAAGGATTTCCCTACTGTTTTAAGAAAGACCAGGGTCCCAGCAGTGCCTTGATTCCAGACCTCTAGCCTCCAGAACTGTGAGCCCATAAATTTCTGTTGTTTGAAGCCACAAAGTCCAGCCGTTTCAGGGCATCAATATACCAGGTAAATTCTACATAACAGAGGCAAATGCCTTTGCTAACAACTTCTTCATAAAAAATAACCATAGTCTTTTGGTCAGGATGACATTTTCTGTTTATATCTTAAGTTGCTCAAGACAAAACAGAAGCTTTTCTAAAATGCCAGAAATAATATGATTTTTATCTTTCAGTTACTCAATGAGGATTTAAGAGGTCAAAGAAAAATAGTATGTCCTTGGTCTAAGAGCAAATAGTCAATATTTAATCCCTAAAGTTATTTCCCTCAATATTTTGTTATAATTTTTTTTTAAACTCTGAGGTTATTTTGTTGGAAACATATAAGAAATAGTTACACATTATTGTTGTATGAGAACCATTTTTGACTTAAACTCTGGTAGGAAATGTATAAAACATGGATGCTACTTGAAGCATATATTAAATTTTTTTCTCTCCTTGCAGAAGAAGCCTGCAAGAAGGTCGCTGAATTTCTTCATTGAACTACTTCTGTGTTGGGAATGACCTCTATGTAATAGTATGAGGTGAAAGTCTTTCCAATTTTAATATATCTCCTATCCTTACTACCCTAACCTATAATTCCTTCCTTTGGAGTAATTTCTTTGGGCTAGAGAACAAAGGTGGGGAGAGTGGCTTCAGAGATTATAGTAATTCAGACACCTGAGAGAGGCAGAAGATGAGTGTTTAAATTCTCCGTGGCTCTTGTCCCATTGGCTGGTTAGCATGGAATAATTTACTTGATCTGCTAAAATTTACTGGCAATGACAAAGAATCGGATTGGAGAGGCTAAATTTGATGGTGGAGAAATTACAATCATAAGAGCTTGGGGTGTTGTTAGAAAGACCGGTAGACTTGTTATATGGACAACATCCTTATGTGCATAATGTTCTTAGATGGACAGCATTCTTACCTGGACACCATTCTTACTTGGACAGCGGTCCTTCTCCATCTGGGAAGGTCACCTTCTCCCTTGGGCGAGCCAGCTTTGGGAGTGACACTCTGGAGCAATTAGGAATAAAGGTCCACCCACCAAGGAGCAAGTGGAGCCACCTCATCGACGAATGGAGGAGGGGTGGGTATGAATACTACCTTCATACTCTGGTGAGGAGGGAGAACGCACAATGGGGCCTTGAATAACAGTATTCTAGAAGCAGGAAGATGGGAATCAGTGCTAAGGAGAAAGCCCAGCAGAGAGGGAGCAGGAAAAAACAAAGAGAAGGACACTCCGAGAACGACCTTGCCTTTCGTTGGTTTTACCTAGAGCTAACCGTTTTCCTCCCACCCAAAGCTGGTGAGATACCCACCAGGAACAGCGAAAGGCTTATCCCTCTAGGAACCCACTAGTTCTGCTCTTGCAATGCACCCCCCACCCCCCCGCCCCCAATGTGGAACTATTCACTATGTGGCAGTCATCATTTTGGCCTTGGGTTCCAAGAGGAAATAATTTGCCCTTCGCCTTTAAAATCTTTCCTTCTCCTTTCAGCTGACTGCAGGGAGAGCGTAGGTCTCGGTTATAACTTCTGAGTTACCCCTCGCAGGAAGCTCGATACGCTTCTTGGGAATGAGGACGTTGTTTTATACATTCAGGAACATCTCCATAAATATTTGTCGATTGATTGATTATGTCTACATCGCCCATCAAATCACATCTACCTAGGGTATGTACGTATAAACATCCTGCTCTGAGACATATTTCTGACCTGTCATATTGAATATAAAACAGAAGGAAACAAAGCCAGGGAACAAGCACATGTTATGCAGACATACTTGCTTTATACACTACCTGGTTCAGAACCAACGGCAGAGATTTGCAGGGACTAATACACTTCAGATGAGCAAACGCTAAAATCTGTGTTTGCAAATAAATAGAAATGACTTTCTGGAGGGAAGAAAGGTGGCGGAAAGGGGGTGGCGTAAGAAAGAATGTGTAGAATTATGAGAAGAACATCTGGTTCAGTTAAAGAATAAAACCTAGGAAAACACAACCTCTGGGCCTGGATGTTCAGTTTATGTTGATGATAGCTTCAGAAGAACTGGGACTTTGTCCTTTTCTTTATAATAAGAAATAGGTGTTTGGTCTTTGTCCCCTTTTCTGGGGCAGCGCTCCCATTCAGTCCCACCTCTGACCTTGGGGTGGGGAGAAGGACCAGAGGTTGAATCAGTCACCAATGGCCAGTGATTTCATCAATCATGACTAAGTAGTGAAGCATCCGTAAAAAAACCAAAGAGCTTCTGGGTTGGCGAGCCCATGGAGATATGAAGAGAGTGCTGGGTCTGAGAGAGCATAGGCGCGCCATGCCCTTTCCCCACACCTTCTGAGTTACATCCTTCTGTGATAAACCAGTATTCTAGTAAGTAAAGTATCTTCCTTGAGTTTTGGTAGGTACTCTAACAAATCAGTGAGTCCCAAGGAGGAAGTCATTGATACCTCCAGTGTGTAAGCTGGTTGATCAGAACCACAGGTGATAAGCCAATGGGCATCTTAAGTGCATCTGTGGGATGCACTCCTTTCCCCCCACATTGGAAATGGGTGTAGACTGTTATAAGACCCCCAGGCCACAACCGGTGTGCAATAAATATTTGTTGAATGAAGGAAAGAAACTCTGGAAATAATTTCCTGCTTCTGTGGAAACACATTAAACCTATGGTTTTTGTTACATCAAAGAGTTTTTTGTTTTGTTTTGTTTTAGATGCTGAAGTCTCTTCAAACAACATCCTGCTGAATATAAATAAAGGCAGAGCCACCCTTGAATCAAGTTCAAATGGGAAGTCCAGTGATGTCTTCCAATCATCTCTAAGAATCTCCCGTCTCCATGCCAGATGCTCTAATTCACTAGGCCTGGGGAGCAGCAGATCTGGGTGTTTGGGGGAAGCTTCCTAGGTGGTTCCGACACAGAGGCAGGTTTGGAAAGCACACAGTTCCAGGGCTCCCCTGGGCACTAGACTGCGTGCTTCACAAGAACAGGGAGTCTACACACGCTGTACCCTCACAACTGGAGGGCCACATGCCGCTAAGGCACCAACACTATTTACCATGCTTCTGTTACTGCAGCTGCTTGTCTGTGGCCCTCCAGGTTCCCTTCAGGCTGATTTTGGGTTACAAAGATTGTTAGAGTCACAATAGACGCTCAGTGAATGTCTATTGATTTAGTCTAGCATTCTCAGAAAATGTGGGGATAGGGCAGATTTTTCTTCCCTTCATCTGAGACAGAGCTTTCCCCCTTTGAAATGTCTCTTTCTGACATTTTTCTTCACAGCATCCCAGTGGGTGGGGAAAGACCAGCATCCCCCCCACCCCATTTTATAGATGGGGAAACTGAGAACTAGAAAAATGTATTTGTTTACTCCTTGCCAAAAAGGCAATTCAAAGCGGAGCTGGGACTGGCTTCTATGGATGTATTTATAGTGATTGTCTCTCCTTAAGCCACAATAAGGAAGATCTTTTCTCCCGAGAGTACATTAGAACAAGCCCTAATATAAGTGTCTTCTACTCTGCAGATAACTGGTAACGTATGATTATGATACGATCTCATGATTTTGTTCAGCAACAAACACAATCTTATATTTTATTTCAGAGATGATAAACTTTACAATCAGATAATGTTATTTTATACACTTTGGGTCCCTCAGCCCCTTTTAAAATACTACTTAGACTTTTCCTATCAACAGTATTTATATACTGCATTTCCCATTTATTTTCATCAAGCCTGTTCTCTCAAAGATTCTAATAAGCTTCCTTTGTAACTGAATCCCTCTATTTCCTCTCCAGTACCTATGAAAGAACAGACCTCCTCTGAAAGGCACAACATTTAATGTATTAGCTTCCACTCTGATTCTTAGACTTTTCTAGATAACCTTGAAAGGGCATCAGTTCTATGGTGTTCTCTAATGAATATCATGGGGATGTGCACGTTTTGACCCAAACCATGAGAGGAGCTCCTTTGGAAGTTATCCCAGATTTAGGTCTGCAGGATCATAAGAATGAGTTTATTTATGGACAATGATTATGTGAAATCTGTAAAAATACAGAAAATTCTAATCATTGCCTTACTCTCGAGCGTCTCTCCTCAATCTGAGCATAATTTCTTTCAGTTTTGATCAGGATGTGTGATGCATACCTAATGGGCTTCCCACCGCCATCTGGCAAACTGTGCAAGTTCACAGCTCGCACTACGGCAGCAGCAAGCAATACCACAAGCCAAATTTAAAGTAAAAGTGGGCTACGGGACAGTTGAATCCATAAGAATGAGTTCTCTTTTAGCTCCAGAAGTGCTTTTTGGTGGGGCAACCGTGTTTCATAGTTTGTAAGTTTCCGTAGCCTTCAGAGAGGGCCCTTTTTACCTGCGCTGACGAAGGTAAATCTGAGTTTCCAAATTGTTTTGTTACCCAAGAAAAGTTTGCTTATTTGTGGAGTTTCAAGGCTTTCTTCAGTTTGAATCACTCGTTCATCACTAGTTGTTAGGAAACAATTGAATTTGGGGCGCCTGGGTGGCTTAGTCGGTTAAGCGTCCGACTTTCGCTTAGGTCATGATCTCGCGGTTCGTGGGTTCCAGCCCCGCGTCGGGCTCTGTGCTGACTGCAGGCTCAGAGCCTGGAGCCTGTTTCAGTCTGTGACTCCCTCTCTCTCTGACCCTACCCTGCTCGCACTGTCTCTCTCTCTCTCTCCTAGAAATAAAAAAAAAAAAAGAAAAAAAGAAAACAATTGAATTATATTAGAAGGCTGGGTTCCGAGGACTTTCTTTTAACTTGAGAAAATGCTCATGTATATTAACCAATATTCAAAACTGTGTTTATGAATAATAATTCTAGGAAAACACCTTAATTGACTTGCTTGAAAGTGTTGTTACTGTCAGTCATTCTTCACTTCAAGATGGGTCACTAGGTGCCTCTAAGTAACACTGGAGGAGCAAATGAAGATGCTGAGGACTCTGGCGATCGCAATTACATCCAGGGTAATTGATGCTCTTTATAATGCTTGCATGAAATAATTTTTCCCTTAAGAAATGCTTACTTCCATATCCTTTTCACGTTATCCTATTCCCAGGTCGGAACTTATCTTTGTATTATATTCACTTACGTAAGTCCATAATATTTTAGTTGTGATTGTAACTCAAGCAAACTGACTTGAATTTGCTTCGACTCCAAGGAGGAGCTGAATAACTATTTCATTGGTTCTAAAATTTGCATTACAATTTTTAAAAATATCTCTGAAATAAGATGAGTCTAACACTTGATAGCACATTATGGTTTAATTGCAAGTGTATTTACATAAAATACATACTAACAAAGTGGTGCATCTCTTAACTGATGGTGTCTTAAACTTGATCAGATATGGGAAGTCACAGGAAGGCCATAATGCCGTTGAGTCTCAGGGACCACTTGAACCAGAAGCTCAAACCTTACTAGAACTCTCTGACCATCTTCCCTCATTCGGGTTGGCTTCATTTCTTTCAATTCAGCCTGGCTTCCTCCTCTACATGCAAGAGACAGGGCTCCCAATGGTGCTCCCTGTTTCATATCTTCTGGGTTCCACAAACTGAGTCACAAACTCAAAGCTATCAGTAAAGGCACTCACTGTCTTAGTTTGGGTCAGGTGCCCATCCCTAGATCAGTCCCATTTGGTTGGGGGAAATGTGGTTGTGAAAGACTCTTAAGGAGAATACATGAATCAGAAAGGTCCTATAGGAGCCATGCAGACAGGAGAGATGGTGGAGTGTGCAGAGGAGTCAGTTCGGGGTGGGTGGGGGGGTGTTGGGGGGGAGGGGATGTTGCCACTAATGATCTTGCTTTGAGAATGTTAAACCTTTACTGGTCCACTTCGCCTCTTTGTTCTCTTCCCAGCTGGAGCCACTGGTTCTCACTGATAGCTCCACCCTCGTGTTCAGGACAAATTGCAAGAGGGAAAATTCAGGAAAAATAGAGGTATTTATAGATCACCTCCCCTTGCCCCTTATTCACAGAGGGCTTAGGGAGAAAAAGTGTGTGTGCTTGTAGCAGGATCTGCCATTTGTACAGGACTCCAGACCCTTCTGGAGGCTCAGAGGCTAGCAAGCTAACAATCCACTCGCAGCCTCCTTTGCAAGTAGCTTCCACTAGAGACTCAGTAGGTGGAGTGGATAAGATGAGCTGGCAGCCCCTGGGGAGCTAGGGCCCCGCAGTGGAGACTGATTTTTCAGGAGCACCCGACACAACCGTGTGATGCCCCTTACTCTCGGCAGCAGAAAAGAGGTTTCCTGGCATCAGACAGCACCTAGTGTGATTGGGTATGTCTCCTGGTGGCGTGGTTCCTGGCCATTTGGCCGCCAAACTTGGTTCTGGCCTTCTGGGAAATTCTGTAAGCCCGGATAGCGCATGATAAATCCATTTCATTTGAAATAAGCTAGCGTGGATTCTGCTGTCTGCGGCTCATATCCCTTGCTGATACTCTCACACTGTCAGCAAGGACATTACAACTTTTCATTTAGTCACAAAAAATAGTAAAAATTGGGTCTACTGGAGAAGTAGCCACATGGAATCAAGTCTCTCTAATCTTTTATCCTTTACATCCACTTTTGAGCTCATCCAGTATGTTCACCCACATTATCTCCTAAGAGATGGACAGAGGGCATAAGCCCCTGTTATTACTGAGGATGTGGGAAAACAGATGCCCTTCCTGAGAGAGATACGTGGCTAAAGGCATACACTCTGGAGTCCAGTTCACTAATCCATGGCTTTGATCAAGTTGTTTGACTTCTCTGTGCTTCCATGTCTAACTAAAATGTGAAATGAAGATGAAAAATACCTACCTTAAAGAGCTGTTTGAAGGAATAACCTTAAGCAACCATGCAGAATATTTGGGAAGTTGCCTTGGGCACAGTAAACTCTCAGTCAGCATTTACTTTCATACCATTTACCGTTGCTGAGTATAAACTGGTATATCCTTACTGGAGGACAGTGTGGCAATATCTATCAAAAAGGCTATGCACTTCGGCTCAGCAATTATACTTGGTATCTAATCAACAGAAATACACTTTCCAGAATGTTCTCCAGTGGGGAAATCGTTAAATAGATTGCATCATATCATGGAGTACTGTGCAGCCATTTAATAAGAATAATGGTTGCAGCCCCCCTGGAAATCAGTGTGGAAGTTCCTCAAAAAATTAACAAGAGAACTCCCCTATGACCCAGCAATAGCACTGCTAGGAATTTACCCAAGGGACACAGCAGTGCTTATGCCTAGGGGCACATGTACCCCAATGTTCATAGCAGCACTCTCAACAATAGCTAAAACATGGAAAGAACCTAAGTGTCCATCAACGGACGAATGGATTAAGAAGATGTGGTTTATCTATACCATGGAATACTACATGGCAATGAGAAACAATGAAATCTGGCCACGTGTAGCAACATGGATGGACCTTGAGGGTGTTAATGCTGAGCGAAATAAGTCAGGCAGAGAAGGACAGATACCATATGTTTCACTTATAAGTGGAACAGGTGAAACTTAACAGAGGACCATGAGGGAGGGGAAGGGGAAAATAGTTGGGGAGAGGGAGGGAGGCAAACCATGAGAGACTCTTGAATGCTGAGAACAAACGGAGGGCCGATGGGGGTGGGGGAGAGGGTAAGGCGGGGGATGGGCATGGAGGAGGGCACTTGTGGGGATGAGCACTGGGTGTTATATGGAAACCAACTTGACAATAAACTATAAAAGAAAAACAAGAATAACAGAAGTCTGTACCTTCTACAGGGAAAGATCACTACTATCTAGATTGTCCATGTATTCAACAAATGCTTATTGGGGATTTGCTTTGCCCAAACTGGTCCAGGTGCTGAAAGTTAAAACTATTAAGTCATGGAATAGTCTATGCAGTATGACCAACGGGAGTTGAACAATAATCTGCATCTGTGTACAAATGTCTCCTGGGCTGTGGTCACCTCTGCCCGGCGATAAAGAGGCCTCAGCTGGCTCTCTCCAGGCCACCCAGAACAGATGCCGAGGCTTGCTTTACCACATCACCGCTTCTTGTGTATCCTGGCTCCATCTTGGAGGTCTATAAATGGCCTGAACCTTTGGAAAGGGCAAGAAGGTTCTAAGGCATGAACAGCCACCATATCTGTTGGACAGTTGATGGTTGTCCAGCTGGCTGCTGTTTCTAGAAAGTCCCTGCCAGAGGACAAGCACGAGAACATCTAAACTGTTCCTGGGCTCTGCTTACTCAAATGGCTGCTGGGTCTCTGCAGACATTGCCTTCGCACCCCGGTGGCTTTGCTGCTCACAAGGGAGGACGGCTGACCCCACCTTGGGTGGACATGTTGCTTGCTTCGCATCCTGCTCTCATCCGGACTCACACAGACCCCCTATCGTGTCCTGTCCCTTCCATTTCTCCACTTCCTATCTTTGCTATATCTCTGGTGGCAAAGAAGTTGGCTTTTTCATGCATTCTATGTCCAGGCTACTGTTTATGCTGCAAATATGGCAGGGCTTTGACTTTGATACGTAAGATCAAGATTCGGGATTCCCGAGAATACTTACTTTTATTATAGGTCTTTGGAATTCCCAGCTTGGGCCATGTGCCATCGTGAGTCCTGCAATGCCTCTGCCTCATACTCCTGCTTTAATGGTGTGTGTATGTGGGGAGTATGACTAAAAGAGTGAAAAAAAAAACCCACCCCAAATTTAAAAAACCATCTGAAATAACAACAGCAAGTACTGAGGACAAAACCACAGTGATTAATAAACCAAAATGTTATTCTACCACACACGTTAGTGGGATTTACCTCTGAGGAATGGAGGGGGGTTGATAGGAAGGCGAAGCAAACTATTTTCACTCTGAAAGCTACTTTTGGTTTCTTTGGATTGTTTATAGACGTATTTTAATGCTATCTTTAGTAATGAAAACTAATGATAAAACACAACAGTTTCCAATGCAGGCCATAGTGTTTGAATCTCAGGCTTGGTGTCCGTGTGCGTGTCCTGAGCTTCTCACTCCTTTGAACTTCTCATCTACTGACCGTACTTATGTCCTAATCAAGGCTGAGTCTTTCCAGACACCTCCCAGAGCTCACCTCCTCAGGAAGACTTTGTGGATTTCTTTCACACGGTCTACTCCAGACTGGGTTGGGTACCCTTTCCAGTGCCTGTCTGCACTCTCCACAGACTATAGTATTTCCCAGGTGGCCTTAAAAACTTGTTTATGTGTTCATCTTCCTCTCTCCGCAAGGATAGAAATTGTGTCTCATGCATTCCTAGGACTTCAGATCCCACCACAGTGCCTGACACGTAGGAGGCTCAGTACAATGCTTATTCGAATTTGGTTCCTGCATCCAAGTCAGAGAATCACTGCCCTGACATAAATATGTGCAGATGCAAAAAAACAAAACAAAACCAAAAACCAAAAAACAAAAACAAACAAAAAAACTAACAGCAACTCCTTTTTCCTTGTTAACTGTGAGGGTTTTTTTTTCTTTTTAAAAGTTTATTTATTTTGAGAGACAGAGAGCGAGAGCATGAACAGGGAAGGGGCAGAGAGAGAGGGAGAGCCAGAATCCCAAGCAGGCTCCGTGCTGTCTGCACAGAGCCCGTGGGGCTCAATCTCACGGCCTCTGGAGGTCATGACCTGAGCTGAGATCAAAAGTCAGATGCTTAACTGCCAGAGCCAGCCAGGCGCCCCCGACAATTCTTTTTTCTGTATCTTCCATATCTTACCTTTCACATCAGTTGTTCCTTCTTCACATTCCAAAGGCAAACTTCCGTTCTCAATTTACCAGGAAGATCCAGACCCTCTCCTCTTCCCTCTAGTCATAACCAACTATGTGTGAGCCAGCCTGCTGAGACTCCTGCCTACCTGTGCTTTTGCAAGCACCTCCTTCTCCCCCCCACGAGCCTCGGTTCGTGAGCTCGTTAATTACCACCACTGTCTGTTATCTCAGACATAGCTGGGCCTGACTGGCACACTGCAACAAGGGGATACATTCATGCACTCGACCATTATTGGGCACCTGTTGTATGCCAAGCGCTGTGCTGGATGTGAGGCTCCAGAAACAAATAAGAGGCTGTCTTTTTGTCCTTGTAGCAGTTAGGATCCCAGCAGAAGATAGACGGAGCTTCAAACTGGGTCATTTGACGAGAACGTAGACAGAGTTTAGGGAAACCACATGGGATGGCATAGTCCCCTGAGGCTAGGAATAGTGGGAACTACCATCCTTAGCCCTGACGTGGGGGAAGCTGGGAGATATGGCCGCTGGAACATGGGAGAAGAGAAAAGACCAGCAAACTATGTAGAGATGCTTCCTGACGGTGTGGCCTTCAGTCAAGGGCTGAAGTCAGGGCTGAGACCAGCCCCGAAGTCATCAGTCAGCTGCTGGCAATCTAGCAAGGAGGGAGCTGGGAATAAATACCTTGGCCTCACTCTCCTTACCCTACGGTGCCTTTTCCCAACCAATTGGAAACCAGCCGGGGAGGAAGCCAATTGATGAAGTGTATACACCAGCCTCCTGGAGCCGAGCAGGAGGCAGGTGGGTAGAGTGGACCCAGATGGGCAAATAAAAGGTATCCTGTGAGTCTTCAAGGAGATGAGTATCCACCAGAAATAAAAACAGGTGCTTATAATATAGTCTGGGACGTGACGGGGTGGATGCATAGGATACACTGGTGTGATTACTGGATGCCAGGCACTATTCTCAGTGTTTTACCTGCATGACCTAAAAAATCCTACAGTGTACAAGGTACTGGGGCTGGAAACTAGTCTGGAAGGATCAGTTAAGTTTTTGGGGGGAACCCAAAGTGGAGATGAGTCCTCAAGTTTGGGTGAGGCTAGGTTTAAGGATGGGGCGAGAGCAGAGATACAGAGAAATAAAATGGTGTGATTGGAACCTCATGAAGTTCACTGTTGAGTTTGCGGAAGGCGGTGTTTGGATGATGGAAGGCCAATATAAATGTTAGCCAATGGATAATGGGCAGCAAATGGGCCATTTTTTCATGGAGATTGAACTGACATATAACATTATATTAGTTTCAGGTGTATGACATAATTATTTGATATCTGTGTATATTGTGAACAGATTGCCACGTAAGTCTAGTTAACATCCATCACCATACATAGTTACACATTTTTTCTTGTGATATAACTTTTATGATCTACTCTCTTAGCACCTTTCAAAAGTGCAATGCAGTCACTATGGTCACCACACTGTACTACATCCCCATGGCGTATTTAGTTATAATTGGAAGTTTCTTCCCCATTTTGTCCCCCCCACCCCTTTCTGGCAACCACCAATCTCTTCTCTGTATTGATGGGCTTGTGTTTTGGTTTTGTTCTTGTTTTTTGGATTCCACATATAAGTGAGATCAATGGTATTTCTTCCTCTGACACTTACCATAATGCCCTGTAGATCCATCCACGTTGTCACAAATGGCAAGATTTCCTTCTCTTTCATTGCTGAGTAATATTCCATTGTGTGTCTATACCACATCTTCTTTACTCATTAATCCATCAATGGGCACTTAGGTTTCCCTCAAAGATGGGCAGCAGATGTACAGTTTCAAACATGATAGTGAAATGGTGAGCTTGGCAATCAGGGGTACCTCCGTCTCCTGTCCCCTACAAACGTGCACGGCCCACGTACTTACAGACCCATCATGTTTCTAAATAGTAGTAGTTCTTACTGACTTGCGCTAAATTAAATCTAAACACTCAAGACCACCTCAGGGATGGCCCCAGAGCCCCCCAGGATGGGAGATCATTTCTGGCACGAAGCCTCTGCTTTTGGGAAGGAGGGATGCCTGTGCCAGTGTAGCTTCCAGCCACTACCCTCCCTGTGAGGGCACTTGGACTCCTCACCTTTTTATCTTCATAGTTACCACCTTTACATGAACCAGCAGGTGGATATGCCATGGATAAGGCAATAATATTAATAATAATAATAAACAATAAATATTTGTAAGTCATAGGTCATTGGTAGGATCATAATCAACTTCTGCCCCTCCTATTCTCACAAGTTTACTGTACATCATCCATTAAAAATTCAGAAAAGAATCAAGAAGCAAATACAATAGAGGGGGCTAAAGAGAAAGAAGAATGTAACATTTGGACCAAAAGCTTTTGCTGCCCTGCATGCTGTATAGATGGTTCGTGTTTCTCTCATTCCTGAGCTGAACATCCTGCCTTTGCCCTTCTTTCTGGAGTTTGATACAATTTAGGCACTTTCTTGGAACTATCAGAAACCTATCCCTCACATGTGTGAATATTTAAGGGTAGCCATCTCTAGAACACAAGACACTGAGTCCAGATAGAAAGCTTCTAAATCACTGGTGTGTAGACCAGATGGCTCTCTGGAAGCAATATTTGGGCTTATTATTGGGCTTATTAACCATTATTATTGTTAATTGGTGGAATATTACACTCCCCACAGTAAAGTAGTGATTACAAGACCAAGCCCCCCTTCAGGAATTCATCACAATAAATGGCCTCTTCTGCCTTCTGTTAATTTAATCTCCAATCCACTATGCATCATGTTAGTATGCTCTAATAGAAAATGGATGACATCCATGCTTATGCAACTTCTGGTTGAGTGCTTTATGCGCCAGCCATGCTTATTTGTGAGTCATCATTGTGTCTGTGTGAAAACACTGCTGCAAGCTGTGTGTGCCTGTGTGGGTGTTTTATGTATGGGTGTAGTCGACAGCCCGGGAAGCCAAACCTGTTGGTGAAGGGATTTTCACTTACCTAAGAGACCGAGCTGAACATTGAATCGAAATCAGATTAATTTCAACTGGTTATTTATACATAATGTAAGGTTAGCAAAAGGCAATGTAACCAGATGGCAGGCCCTTTTGCTCGCAGCTACTCTCTGGGGGAGAAGAGTGGACAGAAAAATCAAAGGATTCTTCCAGGCCCAGAAAAATCAAAGGATTCTTCCAGGCCCGGCAGCCTGTGGTTAGTTCTCCAGTCTACCTGGTAACAAAATGGGCTTCTCCAGCTCTAGAGGTAGAGTAAAACTTTCTTTCTTCGAGTAAAAGATAGTGTGTAGTATAACAGATAAGAGGATAGAATCTGGATCCTGACCATCTTGCTAGCTGCGTGCCTTTGGGCAAAGTTTCCTTATCTGTAAAATGGGGTGATAATAGTATCTATCTCCTAGGGTTGCTATAGGGATTAAATGATGTAATACATTAAGAGAACTTAGTACCTATCACAGTGGTACTCAAATAGCTGCCTTCTCTCGGAAGGTTCAGGAAGGTTCCCAAGGCTGGAGCTTGAATCACACAAAGGAACACGGTCTCAGACTTCCTGAGCTGAGCCTTAAGAGGATGGCTCACATGGGTGTCCTAACACTTGTCTTTTCTCTCCAATCTGTCTTGCCTGTGTGGCCTTCTCTTGGTGATCACTGGGCAGCTCTGTCTTGTCCTTGACACTCAGGTAAGGGCGATTCTTTCTTTCCCTGCAGTTCAGTGTTCATGCAAGCTGTGGTGTGTGTCTTTTTATCAGACTCTGTTCTTTTCCACCCCCAGCCCCGCAGGCGCCGGTGCCTCCTTGCCAGGGCTGATTCTTTTCATCTTGCTCAAGTTCGGGCAGCTCCGTCAAACCCCCTATTTGCTCTGATGGAGTGTGGGTGACTTCGTGACTGCCTTCCCACCTTATCTGAGACCAGTTTGTTTTCCCCAAAGTGCTATAATTGGCAGGCTGGGTGTTTCCTGTTTTTCTGCGCCCTGTGGGCATGGTAGGGGGACTCAGCTGTTGCTGTGTGCCCTCTTCATTAGAAACCCCGAGCTCTGTGCGTGTTTCTATTTCAGAGAGTTCATTCCACCTGCTGGACTCCGTTTCCACAGGCTCCGGATCCCTTCTGCAATTAAGAAGGCAGCCCTTGGAGCTTTCCCATCCGTGGCTTTCCAGTTGAATGTCTCACCCAATTTCTCCCCAGCAGCGAGTTTCATTCCCTGCAATCAGAAAAGATAAAGACCAGCACACAGATGGGTTCTTTGCAGATCTGAGTGTTGATGACGGTGCTCAGTATTTCGTGACCCCTGAGAGAAGGAGTCGGGGTCAACAGCCCCCCCAAGATGCTGCCCTGCTTAGTTCCCATATCTTATATCCTTCCTGTGCCACCTTTTTGAGGTTTATGGTATCGGAATGTGCTTCTTACCTCCCTTGACTGCTGCTCGTGAATTTCTGGAGGACTTGCTTTCACTTGTTTCAATTATTTCCTGAGGAATTAGCTACAAGGCAGCTTCATGGTCCACAGTAATCCAGAAGTTGTATTTTTCCTTTTTAATATGAACAAGACCTACTCCATACGCAGTAGAAGCCTTGACTTTACTAGCCTACGTACCACATCTGCCTCTTTTATGGCCTGGCTTTTTCTTTCCAGGGCTCCACACATAAATCAGCATCCTTTCTACATGAGCCATCTGGTCAAACGGCAGCATATATTATCTCCAGCTTTCAAATCTCTCCCCAGCAACCCAAGTAATGGTGGATCAGAGAATCATCTGTAGGCCATGTGAACTGATTGGCTAGAATCAGCCACAGAAGTGAGTCTCTCTCCCGAGCAGCGATGGAGGAGAGTGGTTACTGCATGGGTTTTGGAGAAACACTGCTTGGGTTCAACTTCTGTCTCTACCACTTAGTAGCTAGCTGTGCAAAGGTGAGCAAGTCATTTAATTTCCTGTGCCTCTATTTCCTCATCTGTAAAATGGGATGATGAGAATTCATCTTACCTATTAGAATTTCTGTGAAGCTTAAATGAGTGATTTTAGGTGATGTGTTTTGAAAGAGTGCCTAACTCCGGCACCTGGCTGGTTCAGTCCATAGAGAATATGGCTCTTGATCTGGGGGGCATGGATTCAAGCTGCATATTGGGCAAAGAGCTTACCTAAAAAAATGAAACCAAAAAAAAAAAAGAGGGGCACCTGGCTGGCTCATTCGACAGAGCATGTGACGCTTCATCTCATTGTCGTGAGTTTGAGCTCCGTGTTTGCTGTAGAGATTATTTAAAGAAATAAACTTAAAAAAAGGAAATTAAATAAAATAGTGCCTAGCTCATTATAACTATTTGGTATGTAGTATCTACGACCTTCTTTTCTACTCTGTTGTTGATTGTCTCACTAGCTAATTCCAGCAAGTCCTGGTCTTCAGTGACCAACGGAGCAAATGTACTCTTTTTGAGGAAGAGTGAAGTCAAAATATAACGGCTCTGCTGATAGAGATAGGAGTGAGAAGGGTTAGAGATGGAATAAAAGTGGGAATTACTGAAGCTGCATGATGGGCACGTGGGCGTTGCTGCATTTACTGTTTTCTCGTTATTGTGCATATTCATTTCCCATAGTAAAAACTTAAAAACAAAACTAGAGAGGCTTCTGGGTGGCTCAGTTGAGTAAGTGTCCGACTTTGGCTCAGGTCATGATTTCACGGTTCGTGAGATCGAGCCTTGCGTGGGGCTCTGTGCTGACGGCTCTGAGCCTGGAGCCTGCTTCGGATTCTGTGTCTCCCTCTCTCTGCCCCTCCCCCACTCACACTCTGTCTCTCTCTCTCAAAAAAATAAACATTTAAGAAAACAAAACAAGAGGTGAGCTCTGTCAGTGTGGACAATGTGCAGTGAGCTGTGAGCTCTCATAAGATCTGGGTGGGAGGCCAGAGTGTGCCAAACAGCCTGGAAAACAGTCTGACAGGGTAGATCAAGAACCTGAAAGATCAAGATCTGAAAATCAGAAACTTGGCTTAAAAAACCATTTTATTATTAAGACAAAAACGGGGCACCTGGGTGGCTCAGTCGGTTAAGCATCTGACTTCGGCTCAGGTCATGATCTCACTGTTTGTGGGTTCGAGTCCCGTGTCGGGCTCTGTGCTGACAGCTCGGAGCCTGGAGCCTGCTTCCGATTCTATGACTCCCTCACTCTCTGTCCCTCCTCCACTCGTTCTCTGTCTCTCTCTCTCTCTCTCTCAAACATAAATAAACATAAAAAAAAACCACACTATTTTATTAAGCTCACAGATTCTGTGCATCAGGAATCAAATGGTAGGGATGGCTAGTCTGCTCCGTGACTTGTTTGGCCGCAGCTGGTAAGCCTTGAAGGCCAGGCAGCTGGAATCTTCTGATGGGATGTTCAGTCACAAGCCTGGACTGGTGTTGGGACTGTCCCTGAGGGAGTCTTTCTGGGCCTCCACGTGGGTTGGCCTCCTCTCAGCTTGGTGGCCTTGGGGCCGTCTGGTTGTTCATGTGGTGGCTCAGGGCTCCAAACGTGAGTGCCCTGGCCATCGAAGTTCAGAGGTCGCATAGCATCGGTTCTGCTCGGTCTGTTGGTTCAAGTTGTCACAAGTCTGTTGAGATCCAAGGAGACCGGAAATAGACCTGGGCTCTCTATGGGAGGAGTGCCAGAGAATTTGGGGGTCAGGAGTCAAAACTGCCTCAGTGTTTATGTCTATGACCCAGTGATTTCGCTTTGAAGGAATTTATCTAAAAAAAATCCTTCAAAATATGAACGAAGTTTTATGTGCAAATATATATACATATAGATGTATATATATTTCAGCATAATTTAGAATAATGAAATATTATAAATAAACATTTTTAAAAAGGTTTAGTTTTTTAAAATGTTTATTATAATTTTTTAATATTTATTTATATTTGAGAGATAGAGACAGTGTGAATGGGGTAGGGGCAGACAGAGAGGGAGACAGAATCCGAAGCAGCCTCCAGGCTCTCAGCCATCAGTGCTGAGCCTGATGTGGGGCTCGAACTCACAAACCACGAGATCATGACCCGAGCCAGAGTCAGACACTTAACCAGCTGAGCCACCCAGGCGCCCCCTAAATGTTTATTTATTTTTGAGAGAGAGAGACAGAGCATGAGCGAGAGGTGGGGAGAGAGAGGGAGACACAGAATCCGAAGCAGGCTCCAGGCTCTGAGATAGCAGCATAGAGTCCGATGCAGGGCTCGAGCCCACAAGCCATGAGATCATGACCTGAGCTGAAGTCGGGGGCTTAACTGATTGAGTCACCCAGGTGCCCCTAGAAATAAACTTAATGACTCACAATGGGAAAAGGAATAAACAAATGCCGGTAAACCATAAAGAGCGTGTGATAGTGCCAGTGTTTTTAGTACAGGGGAAGTGTTCATATTTTCATTTAAAGTGACAAATATAGGATTCATTTTGTATATAACATTTAATCTAAAATATTTTAAAAAGTCTAAATTGCTAAAAATTGAGTAGACAAAAATGCAAAGGAAACATATTAAATATTAATGGTAACTATCTCCCAGCAGTGAGATTATGAGCACTTAAAATTTTTCCTTTATCGTTTTCCACTTTTCCAAAAATTTCTGCAATTTGCATGCATTGTCTTTGTAATTACAAAAAAAATCTGATTTATTGGATGCAATTAAAAAATAGTGACTCTTAACCAATTTGCTTGTTATATTAAACTGGAAAAAAATATTTGCTGACTTGATGAAAACTTGCATTTATATCAGCAAACATACAGCCTCTGGGCTCCACCAGGGAGACGGATGGACCAAGTGAACAGTAAAGGGATTGGCAGCGTTTTTCTGAATCCAGTTGAGCCCCGTCCGTGCCTCTCCCCTCCCCTTGTCCTCTCCATTTTTAGGACCGAGAGAACTTGTGTGTGCAAGAGAGTGTGTGTGTGACACAGGACATTTGCATCCTACCTGTCTGTTCAGCGAGCAGAAGACAGGACCAGGAAGCTAAACCCCAGCCCACAAACCTCAGCCATGCGTTTCCTCTGCAGTGAACTTTGGTTCTTCAATAGGCCTTTCTAGCTGGTTTTTTCTAGATCACATCCTCCTGTGCTACTCGAGGGCAGGGACCCTTCCATGCCCAGATCCTGATTCACTTTTCCCTGGGCCCTGGGGAACCCTGTGCTCTGCCACCCACGGGCTCGGCTCCCCTTTCCAAGGGTATCGTGTCATCCCTCCCTGGTCATTCCCTCCATGCCTGCTGCACCTTAATCAGTGAGTTGATGAGATGGGTTATCAGCGAGCATTTGTCTCCAGCCTCATCAGAGGGCATTCCTGGAATGCGTCTGCCTGAAATCTGTAGCTTCCGGTAGCACTGGGGTGGCCACCTGTACTCCCGTCTCAGCCTCCACCTAAGTCAGATGACTCTACGCTCGGTTCCAGCGGCCCCCAACTTGTCCTTAGCTCAGGTGAGCCTCTGATGATGCCCTGTGCCATCTTTCTTTCCCCAAGGCTATAGCCTCTTGGGACCCATCGATAAATGTAACAGAATAGGGGCGCCTGGGTGGCTCAGTCGGTTGAGCTTCCGACTTCGGCTCAGGTCATGATCTCACAGTTTGTGGGTTCGAGCCCCCTGTCGGGCTCTGTACTGACAGCTTAGAGCCTGGAGCCTGTTTCAGATTCTGTGTCCCTCTCTCACTCTGCTCCTTCCCTGCTCATTCTCTGTCTCTCTCACTCCCTCAAGGATAAATAAACATTTAAAAATTTTTTTAAAAAGTAACAGAATAATATACCTGAGTCCCACCATGCCATGTGACTCCAGATATAGTTTCCCATAATCTAAAAAATTTTTTTAGTATTTATTTATTTTTAAGAGAGAAAGAGAGCAGGCAAGTGGGGGAGGGTCAGAGACAGAGGGAGACACAATCCAAAGCAGGCTTCAGGCTCTGAGATGTCAGCACAGAGACAAACACAGGGCTCGAACCCACCAACTGTGAGATCACGACCTGAACTGAAGTCGGATGTCCACCCAACTGAGCCACCCACGTGCCCGTATAATCTTCCATAATCTGTGTTATATGTTACTTGTTTAAAAAAGATCTCATGACGCTCCTGGGTGGCTCAGTTGGCTGAGTGTCTGACTCTTGATTTTGGCTCAGGTCATGATCTCACCATTTGTGAGATAGAGCCTTGAGTCAGGATTCTCTCTCTCTCTCTCTCTCTCTGTCTCTCCCTCCCTCCCTCCCTTCAGCCCCCATGCTGGTTCTCTCTTTCAAAAATAAACAAATAGGGGCGCCTGGGTGGCTTAGTCGGTTAAGCGTCTGACGACTTTCGCTTAGGTCATGATCTCGCGGTTCGTGGGTTCGAGCCCCGCGTCGGGCTCTGTGCTGACTGCCAGCTCGGAGCCTGGAGCCTGTTTCAGTCTGTGACTCCCTCTCTCTCTGACCCTCCCCTGCTCACGCTGTCTCTCTCTCCTAGAAATAAATAAAACATTAAAAAAATAATAAACAAATAAACAAATATATAAAAAATTAAAAAATCTCAAACATTTAATCAGTTAATACATTTAGTAGGCAATACTTGCAACAAACTGTCTCCAAAACAATGTATTATTATTACCAGTATTATTTTCATAATAGTTTCCTGGTCTGACACACTGATAACAGTGCTCTCATATTAATATTAAATTCCTCAGAATAGTTTTAAAAACAGTTTAGGTAATCAAAACTACTCATATTTTGTTTTAGATTACCTAGAATTAATACCATTGGGCTTTATAACATAACACAAAATTGTCTTCCATGCAACTTACCAGCGCCAGCTGATGATGTCTGGTTTGTCTGATATTATATGAACGGAGGATTAGAGGAAGAGATGAAATATAGTTTAGTATAGAAAGGGAAATGGTTTATGATGCAAACTCAGACTAATATGGTTAAATCATTTGATCCTCTTAAGTGATTTGCAAAACCGGCAAAGATTTTATTCTCCATTCCAGCCCAGTTTTGACTACTAGATTGTGTATAAACTCAAACAAACCAAATGTTATCTTTGCTACCTGCTACTCCCAAATTGTTAAGGTCTTCTGGAGATGTGTAAGGGTGCATAGCGGGATTGCTGCTTTGGTGACGTTTGGCCAGGAGTCTTGCCTTGGCCAATGAATTGTGAGCGGAAATAAGAAGATGTATCACTTCCTAGTGAAGCTTTGGGAAATGAGGTGCGCTTTGCTGTATTCTGTGCCCCTGTGGGGTTGAATTGGGACTTTTTTCACCCTGGTTCCCAAGTGTGTGGATAAGCAGAGTCTCCCTAACCTGCCCCAGACATGTACCAGGTTGGAGAAGTGCACTTATGAAGCCACTGAGATTTCAGAGTTGTTGTTACTGGAGCATAACTTAATCCATTAGATGAGTAAAATAGGTAGCTAACTAGCCAATGGGTAGATGTGTATGTAGATAGACAGATACACAGACAGTGAGATAAAAAATCAGATATCCTGTAGTAGTTGTTCATGGGTCAGACATGAAGTCTAGAAATCATGACTCCAAAATCCCTACTCTAACATTGATAATTAGTTTACTGGCCACTGTCTTTGGTTACAATTCATTTGAATCACTTTTCTTTGAACTAAAAGTTATATGTCAATCTGGTCACTATTTATATAGAGTTTTCACAAGGTTTTTTTTTTTTAATGTTTATTTATTTTTGAGAGAGAGCATGCATGAGTGGGGGAGCAGGGAGAGAGAGGGAGAGAAGAGAATCTGAAGCAAGCTCCCTGCTCCACACTGTCAGCTCAAAGCCCAACATGGGGCTTGAACTAATGAACTGTGAGATCATGACCTCAGCTGGAGCCAGACAGTCAACAGACTGAGCCACCCAGGTGCCCCCACAAGGTGTTTTAACTGGGGAAAAAAGGCAAATTGCAGTGAAGGATACACAGTATGGCTCAATTTTTGCAAGGAAAAAAAATTCTATATATTTAGAGAAATGTCTGGAAGACTGTATACCAGGAATGAATTGTAGTGGGAATACATTTCTACTTAAATTTTTTTCTACTTAAAAAATATAAGCACACATCCTAAACATGTATTATCTTTGTTCTAATCAGTGTCTCTCCCTTTGGGTAACTGCCCTGCCTTCAGTCCGTGTGATTCTGGGTGTCCCTTCCCACCGGCCCCTCCCCAGCCCACCCAGGGTCAAAGTGGATATATATCATCTGAACTTGGCCATTCAGATACTGTCCTAGGGTCTGAATCTCCGTACAGGTACAAAGGATGGTTTGTGGAGTTGTATCGTCTATTGGCAATGTTAAAAA